>OX387316.1:9263744-9872703 GCA_947562085.1 Eudonia lacustrata | reverse complement strand
ACGCCTCTGTGGTTTCAGGATTAGACCGACCTGTTTCAGATGCAGTAGTTTTAATTCCTAGAGGACACATACGATTTAGTTGCTAGAAAGGCTTGTCCTAAGTCCGCTTGGATATCTATCACTACCTAAATCCATGTAAGTATATCATAAGCCTGTCGTCAAAATATTCCGCACAATCTGGCAGGCCCAACTAAGTATAGGTACCATAACAATGTTAGTAGATTTTTGTGTACCAATCGTTAAAAATTATAAAGCTAGTTAGTTACTTTAGTAGTAAGAATTATTGTTAAAGTGCTCTTACACTTTGACATACAGTCAGGATGAGAGGTGCTTCTTGTGGAATAAAAAAAATAAGGGCGCCATTATCTTGTAATGATGATGATGAATTAATAATTCAGGACTATTTGCGTCATTTTTTGTTTGTGCTCAATTTAATGCGTCGATATGTAACAATTGATATAGTAAAATTTTTAATTGAAATTTTAAAAACCTAAGATTGATTAGTTAGTTAAGTTTATTTTTAATAATACAAACCTATCTGAACGATCTCATTTAACTTTTTGGTAATGTTATGTTGTAAATAATTGAATTTAAATTATAGAAATAATTTGTGATTGCTACTCATCAAATAAGTTAAGAACTAGAATTAATATGCATAATAAACTTGTGATCCAACAGGTTAGAAGATGTTACTGATGTATTTTTGTGATTTTAGAAATAAATGGTATGTATAATAACTATATAGTTTTATTCAATCTTTTAAAAATCAAGATGAAGAAATAATAAATAAAACCATATACAATAAGTGTGACAAAAATACTTTTATTTAAATTTACAAATAAAACGCATGGTGCATATCGGTACGTCATCATCATATCAGTGTGCTGGTGGTAAAAGCAAGGAAAAACACTGTCAAACGAAATTGAAATCAATCGAAGCCGTTGATTTCTGTATTTCTGTGACCAAGGAACTTACAAGGGGTTTGAACGTCTCGATGAAATAATATGTAAATAATTTCACGATTACATCTGAGGTGTTTGGTAATTTTTGCGAAGTCAGGTCATCGGATGGATGGATGGATGGATGTGATGATAAAGATATTTCGGGCTTCGATCTTATGAAAGTACGTGGTACTGAAAAGTTGAGGTACGGGTGTGGCTCATCTTGGCGTGGCCACCATCACCAACTGGAAATCTGACTTTATAGATAATTTGTCGATAATTTGTCGGAATTTGTCGTGAAATCTCAGAATTTGTCGGTCCACCGTTCAAAAGTTATAAGGGGTTCAAGGTGGCCCCGCCAGGATGAGGCTCATTCTGGCGTGGCCACCTTGTATCTCTGAAACTACGGGTCGTAGCGAAGATCTGATTACACCAATAATTTGTCGATAATTTGTCGGAATTTGTCGTGAAATCTCAGAATTTGTCGGTCCACCGTTCAAAAGTTATAAGGGGTTCAAGGTGGCCCCGCCAGGATGAGGCTCATTCTGGCGTGGCCACCTTGTATCTCTGACACTACGGGTCGTAGCGAAGATCTGATTACACCAATAATTTGTCGATAATTTGTCGGAATTTGTCGACAAACGCCAGAATTTGTCGATGCTTCTATGAAAAGTTATATCAACTTCTTTTTTTTTCCATAGTAAATGTACAATCGCGTACATGAAGCTTATTGATGTTGTGAATAAACGACTTCAAAGGTATAAAGAGTGTACTTACTAATATTATTAATGTGAAGTTTGGATGTTTGTTACTAAATCATGCTTCAACCACTGGACGGATCGAGATGAAACTTCGTACAATAGGTTTGGAACCAGAATAGGACATAGGATACCAGTGGTTGAAACGTGATTGATTAACAAACATCCAAACATTCGCATATTTTATAATATTAAGTAACTAGTAAGACCATACTTAAGTAGGTACTTACCTATCTATATTTTAAAAATTATTGCGTTACTAATGTGACATACAACACCTATGTACCTACATAGTTGGTACTCATTCATATTGGCACAATATTTTTAATAGTGTCATAGTTTATTAACTGAGCCTATGTTTTTATTTATCGTTGAGAAAAATAGGTAAGTAGGTACTTTAGTAAAAAGAAAGCAACTTTATGTAAATCGATAACAAACAACACTAATGCCTGAGTTCGCCATTGATCGCTAAATTTTAGGTGAGCCCTAAGCCATGTTAGGTGACAGTTGTTGGAGCAAAACCGTCACCTAATATATGGCTTAAGGGTCACCTTAAACTTAGGGGTCAACGGTGAAAATGGGCATGAGCATGAGACTATTAGAAAAATACTTTGGAGCTAACAGGGATTCCGAGATCCATGTCTGAGAGAGAACGACATGTTTACACTAGTGTGAACGACTTTATTTCGTACGCTACAAGATTCACAATAAAGGTATAAGGATACCTACACAAAAAAGTAGGCAAAACATTCCGCCGCACAATTTATGAACGCAGTAAGTACCACTTACTGCGTTTACGATTGTGACATTTGATGTGCTTACATTACGATCTATTTTCTCGAAACTGTCACATGTTCTTTACTGCGTTCATAAATTGCGCAGCAGCATTGCACTTCGCTGCACTTGTAGTCTTTCAAAGAGATAACAGATGGCGCTGAATAGTAGTTTCATTATTTTCAATTGCAAAATAACCTTTATGATCTAACACAAAATGATCAACGTTCAATGATCAACGGCGATGTTTGTTATTGTTTGGCACGGACCGGGTTAAGTACAAATAGCGAGTTAGAGAACTGCCTCAGTTCGCAGTGGTGTATTTGAACTTGTTTTGTAGTTTCGTTAGTGGTATATTGTGCGCGATACCTACTTAGGTAGATAAAATACAAGTAAGTACTTTTTTCTTAAAGATGTTTTAAAGAAACTTCTTATAAATGCAATTAGTCGACATCGTTGCTTAATTGCACCTAATTAGAAATACTTATCTATTAATTTTCTTTGTAACTACTTGTGCGCCGTGTGGTGGCGGCTCCTTTTAAGAATACTGTCACACCATTCCTTGTCTTGGATGTCGTAAAAGGTGACAGACTGAGAACTGCACATACATACATCCAACTGCTTATAGTGGCGACAGGCTCACCACCTATCACGCGAGCACAGGTGCAGTAGTAATTTGGTGAAACACGAACTGTGGCAGCAGTAGCTTTCGCGGTGCTAACTGCCTAGTCTCTGACTAACCCCTAGGGACAAAAGTCGTGAATATTATATGTAACTACTTGTACGAGCTAAAGTCTTTAGAGTGTGTTGTTTATTTTAGTTTGTGTGTAGTTTTATTACTCAAGAGACACAGCATAGTAGATAGGTTTAATGGGTATATAGATTTATGTATGAAGACGCGTGATTGTTGAATTATTGCTCATAATAATTATTTTTAGTTTTAAGATGACAACACATTTTTAAAATGGCTATATAATTATCTATTAGCAATAAATTAATGTCATCCATTCCAGAGGATGGGCAGCAGCATCTCTCTGAGGTTACCCTCAACCTACTGCGATCGCCAACCCGCCTGCCAAGCGTGGCGATTACGGCAAATACCCCTCATATCCTTGGGGGAGGCCTTTGTCCAGCAGTGGACGTCTTTGGCTGAGATGATGATGATGATGATGATGCATTGATTATATGCATCCGATAAAGAGTCGGACATACCTACTTACGTACACACATATCGAAGTTCCGAACTTTATTCACCATTTAATTCGTTCATTAAATCACGTTATCATTAAATGCTTATGAACGCGACTGTACATGTTGTTGTTTGTATGGGAAAAAGAAGTTGATATAACTTTTCATAGAAGCACCGACAAATTCTGGCGTTTGTCGACAAATTCCGACAAATTATCCACAAATTATTGGTGTAATCAGATCTTCGCTACGACCCGTAGTTTCAGAGATACAAGGTGGCCACGCCAGGATGAGGGCTCATCCTGGCGGGGCCACCTTGAACCCCTTATAACTTTTGATCGGTGGATCGACATATTCTGAGATTTCACGACAAATTCCGACAAATTATTGGTGTAATCAGATCTTCGTTACGACCCGTAGTTTCAGAGATACAAGGAGGCCACGCCAGAATGAGCCTCATCCTGGCGGGGCCACCTTGAACCCCTTATAACTTTTGAACGGTGGACCGACAAATTCTGAGATTTCACGACAAATTCCGACAAATTATCGACAAATTATCTATAAAGTCAGATTTCCAGTTGGTGATGGTGGCCACGCCAAGATGAGCCACACGAGGTACGGTCGCCCAAAAAATTGGTTTACCACCCTAAGGTTGAATGTCGCATGGCAGATTCATAGGCGATAAAGATTAGTTTCGCTTGCAGATCGATCTGACAACTTCTATTGACATCTTTATTTGACGTCTCGATATATTTAAATTTCTCGATATCGCACTAATGTTGAAACCTACATTAAACTGAGCAATTATTTGCGCCCTTTTAGCAATCAAGTCGGCAGGCATTGAAGATGTTATTTATATGCAATTGAGTAAAAAAATAATACGGAAATAAATCGATTTTCTGAGGAAAATATTAGAAATTAAATTACTAAAGTATATTTGACAAATGTCAATTGTCAGTTTTCTTTTTATCAAATAGAATTTGGTTGTCTATAGAAATAGTTTTTATTACTTTTGTTTAGAAAATTTATAATTTTCTTTACAGTAATTAATGTCTTATTAATTTGTAATAAAGGTTAAAATGTCATGCACTTATAAGTGACCTACGACGTATCAATTAGGTTTACGTCATTATTATGCATCTCTTTCAGTGATATCTAGTATGAACGTTGTTGTAATTTTCGATGACTAGAAAACTAAATCAAAACTGGTACACCACTTTCTTGGGCCACTGTACATGAAAAAAATGAATAAATTATAAAACTTTTTGAACTATCATGGTCACTTACATTACAATAATTATTATAAATTATAATCAAATGAAAGTCATGGTAATATTCCAGTTAATTATAATTTAATCTTATAAAGACTTATACTTCACCTGGAAACTAAACATTATGTGAATATACAAATAAGTATTAGTGGTGTACGTTACCGCAGCTAGAAAGTATCTCCTAGAGTGTTATGAATGGAACGTATAATTAGTGCGTAATCTGCTGTGTATGTGCGCTGCATAAAAAATTTGTGCGTGTTGTCATTTTGGGGAAAAACGAAAAAAACGATTCTTGCTGCAGTAACGTTGTTCCAGCAGGAAAATTCTAAACGAATGATCGGAGAGAGAAAAATTGTGCATGGGTAGAATTTGTGCTCCTTTAGGTTTTCGAGATATTGCATTTCCTGCTGGAGTAACGTTTTGAAGAATCATGTATCTCTAAAGCCATTGTATGTGCGCCTGTAGAATAATCATACACGAGTAGCTCTTGATTTGTGCGTATTTGTGACAGAATTAGATTTACGAAAATATTTATAAATTTCAAGTAATCGCGCTTTTTTTTAATCCGAAAAAAATTCGCAGCGCCTAAACGAGAAAACGTATATGCTCACTGAAAACTGTATTCGATCCTTCTTGACACATATAATAACCAACCATACTTGCGATAATGAATAATATTACTAAAAGTCAAAACGACGGTGTAAAAGTAACTTTGACGTCGACATACAAGAAACCGGCTCAACCCAAGGGTTTAAACCAAAAATTAGTGCGTTTAGTCAAATAACATAGTGAAAATTTTCAGCTTGGAATGTTTTGCATATAAATAGATATAAACAAAAAATTAAAACATGTACACAACGGCTGGTTATCCGACCAAATTCGAATGACTACAAAAAAGTATTAAACCTGCGGTAACGTACACGTATTTGTGTTATTAGTCGAGAAGAGTAGTGTTGCTGCTCTAAAGACTTTATAGAATATCGATATATTGAAAACACAATAGTATCGATATCTGAGTTAGTGCAACACTAATAAAACGCAGCAACACCATCGATTAGCACTGAGCCCGCGTGGTGTCTTATGATCCTTCTCTCTGTGGTCTTACCACCCAAAGGGAAGAATCGTACTCGTACATAAAATGAGCTGGTGGTGGAATTATAGGTTAGAACTATAAGTGCCTTACAAATAAACAGAGAATAAGCTGCGAATAGTTATTCCGAGTTTTGTCTCTTTTACTCTAATTTATATATAAATATAAATGAAATTTGCTAAGCGCAAAACTCGAGAACGGCTGAACGGATTTGGATAAAATTATGCACATAGACAGACCATGACCCGGACTAGGACATAAGATACGGATCCCGGTAACAGGTTCCTGTGAGATGGTGTAGTCTTCGCGAACGAAGTCGTGGGCGACTAGTTTGAAATAAAGTTTACATGACGGCAACAAAACTCGAAATAACTAGTCTCAGCTTGTTCTTTATTTATTTATAAGACCTTAACTGCTTTACCACAAAACGAATGGCTAAAGTTAGACAATGCTTCATATGCATTGCATCACTTTTTAGCTATTATTTTTAGACAGAGACAGAATAGGGGCATTCCACGTCAAGCGATGGCTAAAGTAGATAATGCTTAAAGTTAAACAATGGCTTAATACGTGTTTAAAATATTGTCTCTGTCTAAAAGTATTACCTAAAATGTGACAGCATCTGTATTAAACACTGTAACGAGCATTAACGTGTATACTCCTTGACTCTTATTCCGTAGTATTAAGAATTACATTTACATATGAATGCTCATGATGTACAAGGGTAGAGATGTTTGGGACTAGTCTATGGGCGCGATGATCAAGGCGACGGCGTGCATGAGCGCGGTATCCCTGTGGTGCGCGTGCGCGAGCGGCGCGCGTACCGCCAGTACTTCGACGTCGCGCGCCGCCGACGTGTACACGGGCACGCCCACCGTGCCACCAGCCTCCAACGGCGCCGTCTCTTTCTAACAACGAAGTTAAAAAGATTAAATGTTATTGAAATCTGTCGTCTTAAAAGCGTCGTTTTGTTTTGTCTGTTAAAGATTATATAATTTGATATATTTTCTGATTCTCTAGCCTCGGCAGGTAATAATTTATATGAAGCACTTGACGATTTGTAAATAAGTGGTTAGTTGTTAGTATTGCACACAAATGTTACACATAAATGTTTAACTAGTTGTTCTTATACCAGACACAATAGAAATTAAATTGTTCTATGGCACTGTGGTAACATTGGGCGTCCAAGTATCTACGCTTTTTAAATACCTATGTATGTATATGTTTCAAGGTGAAAACCAAATAAAAAAAAATAGGAAAAAAAATCTTTATATCTGGCCCGGTATTCACCTAAGTGGAGAAGAGATAGGTGTCAGAAAATAGGTACTATACACATTTACTTCTAGGAAACAGTAAAAAAGTGAGCCGAATGTTTGCAAAAGACAAATGGGGCTAATTTTGAGTTTATAAAAGCCATGATGTCAACCAACATGAGGCTTGGATTAACCGGCACAACGCGTTTAAGTTTTGGAAATTACTATTGGTTGTCTATGTTCTTTACAGCATTATATGATTTATAGGCAGCGAGAAACTTATGGTTCCTCAAGCTGAACAAGCCTTGGAAAGCATTATTGAGATATCCTTTCTCCGTTACCTACTACTAGACTTCTTCTCCAAGACTATTTAAACTATTATGGTCACTTGCATTAGAGTATTTATTAACGGGATTCTTACCATGTTTATTATATGAGAGTATCCGATATTTCGGCACAGTTGCATGCGCCATGATCACGGAATTACTGGCGTATGCAACTGTGCTGAAATATCGGATACTCGCATATAATAAACATGGTAAGAATCCCGTTAAGAATTACTCTAATTCTCGAAGATGTTCGAGTGGGATGTCAAGAGTTCAACGCGATAAGTTACCTGCGGTACAAATCGCAGCAGTATGGGTGGAGCAGGCGCCCGGGGCGGGGCGCGGGGCGAAGGGGCAGCTAGCCCCGCCCCACGCCACTCGCCGCCCGCCAGCTGCAGACCCACTATCACTAGCCCGTCTTCCCCTGTCTCTTCTGGAACAGAAACGCTTTGGTATTGCCCGATCCTTGGACAGAGTTCCTAATGCATAAATAAATCTTTTGACTGCCACTGCATAAATGCGTCGCCGACTCCTGACCGCCAAGCATTCAATTCAGAGTAAAAACTTGCAAAAGGAAAAGGGATTCTAAAATTTCCAAATATCTTTATTTTGTGTTTTGTGCACTATAGGCATTAAAATGTTTATATAATATTTAACGCAAATTATGTTGCGAAAAAATTACAAAAACACAAATGTTGAAAAAATATTATGATCAGATGTTAATGACGGTAGTTTTTGACATTGAATGGGCGCCTTTGGCTTTCAAAGTAAAAAGTAAATAGTGTTGAATAATTTCGGCGGGTTGGTTAAAACCACGATAGCTCAATTGGGAGAGCACCTGACCCGGTATATCAGAAGGGTGCGGGTTCAAATCCTGCTCGTGGAAACTATAGGCATAGTCGATCATTGCCGTCGTTGGCGTTACAAAGCACGCTATCGCTTGTAGATTATAACCAACAGTTGTGAAACACCTTCCGCAATCCGGGCGGCTGCACTGACCATTATGCTACCGGGAAGGCTGACGTATGCACTGATTTTTTTCACTATTTATTTTTTATTTTTTTATTATTTCATTCATAGCTCGGCAAATGACTCCACTCCACCTGATGTTAAATGGAAACGGAGTCCAGACTCAAGGACAACTGGTGCAGCGTGAAAACAACGCAGCATCAGTCACCCTCGCCCTGCCGGCCCACAAGGAGCCTCTTCACGCCTTGTTTGAAGGACCCCATGTCATAGGAAGGAGGGAAAACGTGTGGTGGTAGACTATTCCATCTTTTGGAAGTGCGACAAAGAAACGAGTCACCAAATTTATTTGTGCGCGATGAAATGTTCGAGACAGTACAGTGGTGACTCCGGAGTGCAGCACGCATACTCCTATGGAGGAAGGGAGAAGGTGGGGTGAGGTCAAAGAGCTCTTCAGAGCACTCGCCGTGGTATAAGCGGTAGAAGACGCTGAGTGACGCTATATCTCTACGCAATTGCAGGGGCTTGAGAGCATTAGTGACCTCTGCATTGCCGATAATGCGTATAGCGCGCCGCTTCAATCTGTCCAAGGCATCGAGAAGGTACTTTGCGGAACCGCCCCAGATGTGCGAGCAATACTCCACGCAAAATCGCACCTGTGTCTTGTACAAAAGGCACAACTGATCCGGCGCGAAGAATCGCCGCACCCTGTCCAGGGCACAGAGTTTGCGTAACGCTGTTTTATCACGGCTTGAATGTAGTCCCTCTGGTTCAGATCGCAGCGAATCTCCATTCCGAGCATGTTAATACTGCTCTGCAGGCCGAGTGATGTGCCTTGAAGAGAGGGAAAGGGTAGGAATGGCGACTTTTTTGCCGTAAACACGCATACCTGTGTTTTCTTGACATTGAACTCAACAAGGTTATTGGAGCCCCATTTAGATATGAGGTCCAATACCCGATTGAGCTTAATGACAAGATTTACTCGTTTCTCTTCAATCTCGACCTGCCCAGTCGCTGGGTGACCGTTATACCCACCGTGCACTGTACTATCATCTGCATAGCAATGAATATTTCCAAGTGGAAGCATATCATTGATATGCAGAGGAACAGCGTGGGGGATAGAACGAACTCCTGAGGGACACCAGCGTTCGCTGACATTAACCGCGAAGCACATCCGTCTGTGAGTACTCGGATGCTACGCTCATGTAGGAAGCCAGCGACCCAGTTGTAGAACTGAGCAGGCAGACCGTATGCCGGGAGCTTGGAGAGAAGGGCTTTGTGCCAGACCCGATCAAAAGCCTTGGCTATGTCAAGGCCAACAGCCACCGACTCGCCACGCTTAATAGCTTTAATTTTGACTGCTTTTTAGCGGCAGTAGTGCCATCTATCGAACGGTTATTGCAACCGACTGGCTATGCAGATTGCAGATTCACCTTTACAGATGAAATACTACAAATTTGATAACACAACGCTTTAGTAAATTTTTTTACTAAATAAAATAATAATTTATTACCTATTTCTGTCGCCAAACAGCATTATTTGGCATTGTATTGTACCGGTTTCAAGAGTACTCAAATCCAGTGAAAATAAAATAAAATATATAAGGGCATAGAAGCATAAAAAGTAACTGTAGCTTCAGACTCAGCAAGCCACGCCTTATACCCTCGATGTCGCAAGCATCCATGGATTGCGGTGCCCGTTCTCCATCAGGCACGTCCGTCCTCATTAGCCAACTCAATATCATAAGAAACAAAAAAAAAAGATAGTTGCCTCAGTAATTGAGGGTTCCGGGTGAAATGCGCTTCCACCTTCGGCCTTACCTTACCTTACCTACATCAGGTGAGATGAACCTTGTGACCTTCACCTTGTGGTTGACCTTTTTTAATATCTTAAATTATGAATAAGCACTTGAGTGCTTACCCGTAATATTAAAAAAAAAACGAGCGAGCGGTCAGGTATTATTTGAAATGATTTTTTATAACAAAGAATAATCATTTTTAATGAAAATTGTATTTTATTTTATTGACATTAAGAGTAATGCAATACCGCGCGCTCATTCGTGAAATCAAATGGGGCGCGCTTCTCCGATTGGTTAGTACCATTCCAACGGCCAACTCTACTACCGCGCGCTCATTCTTCAAACCAAAAGGCGCGCGCTTGCGCGCTTCCCCGACTTCCTGTAACACACTTCCATCCCATTTCACGAAATCACTCCCACAAATTGCAAGAAAGCGAGAGGAAAGATGTTACACATCAAAAAGTTTTGTGGATTGTCACCATTGTCGCGTACCTTTGCGCGGTTCCCACTTGGCGAGTAGTGCGAGGTCGTGCACGCGGCAATGGAAATTGTTCGCCGCGCGCATGCGCAGCGCCCACACCACGCGCCACGGGAACAGGAACGAGCGCAGGTCCACCTCTGGAACCATAATACTCTGTGGTACAAGCACACATTTAAGGCCAACGCAGACGAGGATCAGTCTGTCGACGGTGCGGTGTACTATTGTAAGTCAAAAAGATATATCACTTACCTACATTATGAGATAATTCTGCAATTTGGTGCCACTAGCACAATAGGCATTTATAGGTTTGCTATTTTGTAATGGTCATGGTCATGGACACTATAGCTTCGAGAAATTAAATGACAACTGTCTAAATAATGACACATTTGTTATATCTTTAAAAAATCGATTATGCCTACTGTTTAAGGAGTGGAGTGCTAGTGGCCCTATTCGACGCGGACTAAGTCTAGTCTAGATATAGTTCTAAGTGATCTATTTTGTAGGACAAGAAAACACCTGTTCCTGTGTGGCGCTGACCTTTAAAAAAAAATCAGAAAGTTTTATTTTCCGATTCGAGATAGATTCAAATTCAAATTCAAATTCAAAAATCATTTATTCAGTTTAGGCTACAAGTAGCTCTTATGAATGTCGCTATGCCATCGGTTCGTAAGTCTACTCTGGGCGGGAGATCTTGCACTGAGAAGAACCGGCAAGAAACTCAGCAAGTGTCCAGCTCTTTTCTCCCTTACAGCGTCAAAAAAAATAAAAATTGAAAAATGCCCTATCATAGCAGGACACTTTCCATTACAAATAAACACAAAAAAATATAGAAGACAACCACAACATGTAAAAAAAAAAAAACAAAAAATAAAACAAATCTAATATATCAAATTTACATCTGGTATAAGTTTCAATTTCCACAATGTCATACAGTACCACTACAGTACTCTAATAAAAGTCAAAAATTGTTTAAGAAAAACAAAGTCAAACTATAGTAATTAATACTAACAATAAGATAAGTATGCAAGAGCAGACCAGCCTCCACAGGCGGCACCCGTTCACGAGTATGACATATGAATCAGCCATCGCTTCGCTCAACCATATTTTAGGGAACGTAACGACCCGACGCACACGCCACCACCGCAGAGACAATAAAGAGAGCATGACACACTCAAGATACTTTAAATAAAAAAAAAATATATATAGTATATACTATATACTATATATATATTTTTTTTATTTAATATACTATATATATATAGATATATATATATATAGTATACTAAAAATACTAAGTTTCTACACCATATCTTAATAATGATACTAATCTATTACCTCGCGGCATGTCCCCCGAGCTGCTGCGCACACGCATTTCGGCGGCGAGCGCGCGGTGGCAGAACTCGCGCACGTACACGGAACTGTCTTCGGGGCCCGCCCACCACGTTTGCCACTCTTCCGGCGTCTACGGATGTAAACATGTCATTAATTAGAATAACAAAACACTTGACAATACGAAGACGTTTTGAAAAATCTTCCACGAGCGGCTAAAATTATTGATTGTTAGAGAACAAACATCTAACATTTGTAAAAATATTAAGATCAGATGTTGATGACATAGTTGAAAGAGTCCTTTGCCTTACAAAGTAAAATAAGATAGTTTTTGTTTATATCATTTTTAACGCAAATTTTGTTGCGAACTAATTACAAAAACACAAATGTTGAAAAAATTTCCACAAGCAGGATTTGAACCTGCACCCTTCTGAGATACCGGGTCAGGTGCTCTCCCAATTGAGCTATCATGGTTCTAATCAGCTTGCCGAAATTATTCAACACTATTTACTTCTTACTTTGAAAGCCAAAAGCGCCCATTCAATATCAACAACTACCGTCATTAACATCCGATCATATTATTTTTACAAATCTAAAGATCAGTTAAGAAGTAGGCAAGCTATTTATAAAATGTTTTTGTTATGTTTATATAATTTTTAACGCAAATTTTGTTGCGAACAAATTACAAAAACACAAATGTTGAAAAAAAATCCTCGAGCAGGATTTCAACCTGCACCCTTAGAACCACGATAGCTCAATTAGGAGAGCACCTGACCCGGTATGTCAGAAGGGTGCAGGTTCAAATCCTGCTCGTGGAAATTTATTCAACATTTGTTTTTTTTTAAGATAAGATAGTGTTAATAAATTTCGACGGGATGGCCCGAGCCACGCTAGCTAGCCTGGTAGCACCTGATTCTGTTAGTCGTTAACAACCACCAATCCGCAGTGGGCCCGCGTGGTGGCTTATGGCCCGTTCTCCCTATCCATCCAAAGAAAAGGCTCGTGCCCCAGCAGCGGGAACATAAAAATGAGTCTATGAATAATCCTTATAATCCTTATATATCATAATGATGATGACTATTATATACTAGCTGACCCGACAGACGTTTGTCGTGTCTAAGTTTTATTAAATATGTGCCACGAACGCAATCTAGTAAGAGTAATCCAAGTGGCGATTCCCATATAAAATTACCAACTTCAAATTTTTTGATTTATCAGCCGTTTTTTCGATATTTTTTTATAAACCATCCTGTAATTGGAGCGAACAATACAAAATAAAAATTATTCAATATTTCAGAACTGAAATAAGCAGCGCCCTTGTACTGCATTCACCCGTAAAGCTTATTTTGTTAATCTTTTATGTGTGCACCTACATAAACTTGTAAATAAATAAATAGATTACCTGGTGCAGGGGCGCGGGCTGGCGGGCGCGCTCGGCCAGCGCGCGGTGCAGGGCGCGCGCCGCCCGCGCCGCCGCCGCCGCCTCGCACGCGCACGCGCTCGCCCACCACCCGCCACCACCCTAACACACACAATTCTTTACTTAAAACTCATGAGACAATCTATAAAATACTATTATATATATACATATATATACACTAGTGGCCCGCTTAAGAGCACCCGTATCCCATGATGGACCCCTATGCAGCGCTAATTGTAAATCACAAGAAATTTCATCAAAATCGGTCAAGCCGTTTAGAAGGAGTTCAATTACGAACACACCTACAGAAGATTTATATATAACGATACAATACAATAATAATAATAATAATCTATAATAATATTATACATACATACATACATACAGGTTGTAGATTTGCATTCCCGCCATAATTTTACAGCTGATCGTAATTGGTACACTTAATGACTAAAAAATACTTTTAACACGGAGAAAGTAATAAGGAACCGATTGATTAATAAAATGATCTCAGTGTAAATTAGAATAGCGACCGTCGACTGATGAGAATAGGGGTGCAGACCGTAGTAGGTACATAAGAGCGCAGCGGGCGGACATTAAGTCGATGAACTTACGTAAACTTGTAGGTACTATTATGTATTCTGTGGTAAAGTGGCTAACTCTTACGCATAAGTATACTTTGTTGCAATAAACTATTATTAGGTACTTACTGATCATGTTTAAGATACTCGCAGGTACTGCTCAAAGTGGGCACCTTCACGTTCTATGCACAAATGAGCACGGCGCCTTAAGTTTCTAGGTAACTTTTGCAGCACACTACGATTTCACCTTACACTCTCAAAAGCCATTAAAATATTTTGTTTTAACTGCACAACACTCGTGATTTCGTCTTTATAAACCACCTCGCGCGATGGAGTTGGTCTGTTTGGAAACATTTCCACAAACATGACCACGGCTCGACGTAGACTGTTCCCACTAATTGCGTATAATCGCACCATCTCCACAAGTTCTACGTTAGAATAATTTTCCGTCATTTTACTTTTTTTACACACACAAACAACACACCTAAGAACACGTTTCGCTCCAAATTCGCTAGGGCAAAGAAATGTGTCACTCGTTCGGGGTTGCGCGGCACACTGGCTTTGATGCGTGCGGCGTGCGCTCGCCGCCCGCCGGCCGCCGGCGCTCGCCGCGCCGACAAAGCTGCGGGCGCGCCGCGAAGCTCGAGCTTGTTGCTAGCTACGCGTGGTCGGGTGAGCGGGGCGTACGCGAACGAGCGTTTATTTTTTAGTGCTACGCAGACGTGCGATTCGTATTTATAGATTTTGAAAATATGATTATTATTTTTTCATATTTTTTTTATAATTTATTTGTAATAAGTATAAGCATTACGACCGCTGCTATGAATATGGCGTGAATGCAAATCAACAAGTTGTATAATCACGCCTCTTTTCCGTAGGGGAAGGCAGAGACCACTTTTTTCTACTTGCCTACTTTTTTATATAATAATATTATGTATATACTAATATAATGAAGTTGAAGAGGTTGTGATTTTGTATATACGCGCTAATCCCTAGAAATACCAGTCGGAACTGATTTTTTTTTTTTTGCATTTTGTAGCGTAATTTTTGTGGAAGGCTAAAAATGCTGTTTAACATCACGCTATGACGCTTAAAAAAGTCAGAAAAAAAGCTAAGCGAGTACGCATTCGCGCGGGTCGGCGAACAGCTAGTAGGTTGTAATATGTTGACAACAAAAATAATTAATTTCAGAACATTAATTACATAAATAACATCACGTAACAGTTCTTTAAAATATAACCCTATTTAACCTAAACTTCTGTAACCTAAAAAGTTTAGAATAAACATTCAACTTAAGGAACACAATAGTAACGTTATAGTTAGCCATTCCCATACAATTTTAATTAAAAATAATTTTGACAGTTTTGCTAAAAAGTTTATCTAATAGCTATCCAGTCATCTACTCAATTGGGTAGTGCCTGACAGTGACTTGCTTGCTGACACTTTATTATTATATAAATGACTAGTGGCCGCTCGCGGTTTCACCCGCGTGGTTCCCGTTCCCGTGGGAATATCTGGATAAAAAGTATCCTATGTGTTATTCCCGGTTATAAACTGTATCTGTATGCCGAATTTCATCCAAATCCATTCAGTAGTTTTTACGTAAAAGAGTAACAAATATCCATACTTACAAACTTTCGCGTTTATAATATTAGTAGGATATTTGGGGTTTCGTTAAAAAAATATACTGACCTTTTGTATTTGAAAGTCTCCTTTGATGAGTTCGCTTCCTGACATGAGCTTTTTCCATAAAGCAAGTATAATTTTTAAGGGCGTATAATTATTTTTATTATCTTGACTAGTAGTCGTTATCACTGTGGTGTCTAGTTCTGCAAAAAAGTACGTTATCGTGTTAATAGCCCATTTTATAAGCTGTAAACTGTCAGATCAGCTTTCTATACAGGATAAATTCGTAAGATTTTTGTCTAGGTAAATCTGAATCTACAAAGATAATATTTTTAAGAGTTTATTGCATTTATGAAAAACTATCAATTGAAGTTTACTTTTAAAGAAAATAGAACAACCTAACCTAAATTATCAACCGATAGAGCAGTGGAGTAATAAGTTACACATTACAATTTTGATACATGTTCCTTAGGATTTACCCGTGTCAGTGATGTATAACAACTAAGGTAAAACATAATTTTGTTTGCGCCATAATTAAAAATAAATGACAAAATAGGTGAAAAAAATGCCTATTTTTTTAAGTTCTTAATTTGTTTTGAGTATTTAGAGCTTAAAATAACTATATTGTGTATCTAATAGGCGAAACAGTGATATTTTTAGTTTTGATCAAGTTTTTATAATTATTTTTTGACAAATTTTTTTGTCGGAAGAGATAAATAAATAAAAAATCATTTCGGGCGCAAAAAATGACACTTCTGCCGCGTGCCGTAAGCGTGCATTGACAGGTGTGTCGCTGGACGCTTGAGTGGCCTAGTAGTATTGGTATGGAGACAATATTGAACGCCTTTTGCAAGTCGAGAAACACTCCTAAGCATTGTTGCCTAGTGTCAATATATTCCGTTATAAAAAATATGATTCTTAGTACAGCACCTTCAGTAGATTTATTAGATCTAAATCCATATTGGTTATTGGCTATCAAGTTGTGTGTTTCAAGATAAGAAACTAGCCTTTTATTTACAATTACTAATGGACGAGACATATAAATTTTTCTTAATTTCAATAAACGTCGGTTGTCAGGCCATTTGTAAAACCAGAACAAAGTAAACGCTATTAAGTTAATGATTGGTATAGTACACACGCCTGCACATCAGGCTACATCAAACTATCAAATTTCCTCAATAGACTTTGAACTTTACGTCTAATAGCATATGGTTGAACATTTATTGAAGAAATTTGGCAGTTTTGGATAGGTTGATGTGCAGGCGTCTAGGATAGAGAAGTTTGTAAGTGGACAAGTTAAGAAGTGGATAAGTTAGGAAAGAGACAAGTCAAGAAGTGGACAAGTTAGGAAAGAGACAAAATAGGAAGTGGACAACTTTGAAAGTGGTCAAGTTAGGAAGTGGACAATGTCGCCCGGAGGGGTCTGAATGTTGATTACAATGATCGTACCTTTGAGTCCAATAACAATGTCGGTGGCAGCATTCCTCTCCCAAGCAATGCGGCAGTTATCAGGTAGACCGAGCAGCTGCGGTGGATCGACATCGGGGAAGGCATCGAACGCCGCCAAGTATGCCTGAAAATAAACATGGTACGTAGATTACTTCTCTGCGACTGTCTACTAAACGACGACACAGTATGGATTACAATTTATACAACCTTTATATATATATAAATTTTCTGTGCGTGTGTATGTTATTCAACTCATTCTAAACGGCTGGACCGATTTGGATGAAATTTTCTGTGTGTGTTCATGTGGATTAGAGAATGGTTTACATTTACAATTGTACCCGGTAGGTGACGCTGCTATAGGAGTCCGTCATGGGATATGGGTGTTCTTAATCGGACGAATGATTTGTTTGTTTTATTGTCATGGAAACTGTCAAAGCGCGCGCTTAAGCGGTACGAAGTCCGCCGGTCAGCTAGTTTATTTATATAAATTAAAAGTGCCAGACCCAAAGATATAGGGTTGAAATACACAATGAAATATAATGATGTTTTGCATTATTTACAATTTGATTATTAAAATACTTACCGTTCGGGAATTTCTGGGAAGTGTTAAAAATTTGTTACCAGTGACTTTGATTGAGTTACGAAAATAAACAAACATAATTACATACATATATACATTTTACATTATTTGATAATTAATAGACCCAAAGTATGTTGCAAAATGTACTTCTTGATTAGTTTTTTAAATTTTAAATCTTTAGATTGTATTGATGTATTCTGTTATAATTATATCAATTTAGTCTAAAAGTGTCGCAGGAAGGAGCTAGTACTTATAGCACGGGTTTTCCCAGTTTAAGTACTAGCTGCACGAATTAATGTTCATATCCTAGTATGAGTATGATATATCATAACATGTATTGTAACAAGTGTTTTAAATAAATTTACTATTTACTATTTGAATTGTAAATAATGCAATAATTATGTTATTCCATGATGTAAAATTTTAATTTTGAAATTACTAGTGAGAATCAAAAATCGCCTTCTGATCTTATTTATTTGCACATTTGTTCGTGTGACAACAATGAGACGACAACGAGTGTGCAGATGACTGTTTATTTAGCCACAAAGCGAGCGGTATAATAGGTAAGAGGGACTAAAGTCACCAAATGGGGGGTGGACTTCAGGTGATGAGACCCCGAACTCAGCCAGCTTTCGCTTGAACGGTTATACAGCAATAGGACTTTCACTGACTAAAAAGGGTACAGTAAGGAAGGATTTCCCGGCGTAGCGCGATTAAGCAGCACCATCTAGTTACTACACCTGGAACTAATGTTCACATTCCTGAATGGGTAGTAGGTAAAAAAATGTTTGGACGATTCATAAGCACTTTCCTAAAGTTTATTTGAATAAAAAATACTTGACTTTGACATTGAGATGTTTGGAGTTTCTTAGGCTGTGTTACAATGCGTATAATAATGATGTGTTACATTCACATGAGTATATAGCACGTATTTGTAGTTGTACCAACCTGCGCTTGTACGACAGTGGGCGCGGGCAGCGGCAGCGCGAGCCCGAGCGGTCGCCAGCAGTGCGCGAGCGCGTGGTCAGCGAGCGTGGCGCGGTGCAGCGCGGCCAGCGCGCGGCGGTCGGCGGCGGCCGCGCGCGCCCCGTACAGCGCCAGCACGAGCGCGCGCCCCCCGCCCCCGCCAGACAGCGCCCCCACCGCCGCAGACACCTCCCCCCACTCCCACGCGTACCACCGGCTCCAGCCTGTATAAGTCATTTTATGGACCAATAAGTAAATGGCCAAAACCTACTGCTGTAAAAAAACTTTCTTTCTACACTGAGACGAAATTTTTAAAGCATTCTGACAAAAGTAAAGTTTTATCACAGATTAACAGTTTTCTAATATTTAGTGAATTTAATCACAAGTTAAACCATAGTCTTATAGTTATGATTATGGTTATATATAATTTTACGCAAATTTTGTTGCGAACAAATTGCAATTTGAAAAAGACAGTGTTGAAAAATCCACGAGTGGGATTCGAACCCGCACCCATATTGCCACGTTCACATGCCATAAAGCCACGATAACATAGTTAGCATATGCTAGAGCCACGATAGCATAGTTGATAGTGCACCAGACCCGACATGTCATGGGGTGCGGGTTCAAATCCCAATCGTGGATTTTTTTAAACACTTAGCCTTTTTGTTTACCTATGGTGCAAATCGTTTGCAAATATCTATAGTGTAAAAAGTGTTCTATTTACGATCTATGTAAGAAATATAAATGAAAGGGTTTGTGACCAAATAAACAATAAAATGTCTAAATAGATAATTGTTGTTATCCGATTGCACTTATGATTCTTATGACCACAGTGTTTAACTGTGTGCAGAGAGAATATTGTGCACTTCTTGGTACCATACACGTACCTTGCGGTATGTACGCGCGGCGTTCCTGCACGATGGCGTGGAACAGAGCGAGACAGGCGCGAGCGCGAGTGATTCCGCCGGCGGCCGAGCGCGCGCCCCAAGCCGCGAGCGTGCTCGATACGTTGTGCTTTACGCCTTCGGGAGACTGCGACACGATCATTTGTTATTACGTTCCACTACATTATACTTTCGTTTCTCATTAATGATTTTTAGTAGAACTGTAGATGATATACCTTAGATTAATAGTACGCGACGTACATTTCAAAATTAAGTACTCTTTATGGTAGCGAGCGACTGACCGTAGCGATCAAAGTTACGTAACCGTAATGTAAGTACCATTTTTAGCGGGCTGGATAGCAGTTTGGGGTACTTAATTGCTGACTGACCGATAACAGGGCGGAGCTCACAGCGAAAGGCTCGGCTAACTGTACTGACTATGCGAATGCTCGCATCGAACGTGTTACGTTATAGCCGAAAGGAAATAAGAAATGCCTTTGCTGAGCTTTCGGAAATTCTTCTCAATACAAGGTGTTTTGTAGTTGTCTTACGACCTCATGGCGTAGTGATTTTCAAAAGAACTTAAATGTGTACAATTTTAAAATAGAAGTTAAGTCAGTAACCTGGGGTTTTACAAATAAACAAAGAATTGGCTTCGAATAGTTATTCCGTGTTTTGTCTCTTTTAATCTTCTTTGAAATGACGTTTACAGGGCAGGATCAAAACACGGAATAACTATTCGGACCTTATTCTTTGTTTATTTGTAAGGAAGAAGAAGAAAAAGAAGAAATACATTTATTGGCACACACTAAGTACAACAAAAACAAAATAAAGTAAGGCACTTAAAGTTTGAAATGGACCGTACTTACTTCGAGAACAACGTTGACGCATACGTTTGCTACGACCGATGGTATATCACGATCTTCGGACACTATCCAAAAGCGGAATTCTTCATTGAAATCATCGATCTAAAAGCAACAAATTAAAAAAATATTCATAATATCAGCCAAAAGACGTTAACTGATGGATTAAGGCCTCCCCCAAGGATCTCCACAACGACCGGTTTTGTGCTGCTCGCATCCAGCGGCTTCCCGCGACCTTTACCAGATCGTCGGTCCACCTTGTTGGAGGCCTGCCCACACTGCGCTTTCGGTCTCCACTCGAGAACCGTTCCGCCCCAGCGGCCATCAGTCCTGCGAGCGATGTGCCCTGCCCACTGCCACTTGAGCTTAGAAACCTTTGTTCTTCTGCGGATCTCCTCATTTCTGATTCGATCACGCAGTGAAACCCCGAGCCCTCTCCATTCCTCTTTGAGTGACCTTGAGCCTTCTTATGAGGCCCATAGTGAGCGATCACGTCTCAGTCCCGTATGTTTTTGTCTTGAGACAACTGGGGTAAAAAAAATTAATGATCGTAGATTGCAAGGCGCGAGATGCGCCTAAGAGACGGTTGCGACAGCAACGAACTGTCTCTTTCTATCACGTAACTCTTAGGCTGGCCGCATATGTTCGGAATCCGTATTCGATTTCCGAATTCGTTTTCCGCGTTCGTAGACCTGAATGCATCAAATTGATAGAAAATACATTGACTGCCGCACACATTCGTTTTTTTTCCGTACGGAATATATTCCGTACGTACGTTTCGAGTGCCAGCCCGTGCGTTCGGAAACACCATTAGGAAAAAACCTAACGACGTCATGCGGAACGCAGCACTTACATACATTTGCTATGAACCGCCGCACACGTGCGGAAATTTCCATTCAGAACCGCGCCACGCGCTGTGCGTATTGGATGTGTTGTGTGTTTTTCATGTCTCATCACACGAGTGCATCAGACAATGTGTAAAACAGAAGCATTAATATTGGTTGTTGAAAAACATCCTTGCTTGTGAAATATTCACGACTATTTCCTCAAGGTTATGGCCAATTTTTTTTCCTTATCCAAAGATAATCTCATGCAGATATTTTGTTTTTTTAATTTATCACGTATGCCATTATGAAGTTGATCAAAAGATTTTATGGACATTCTGTAGTAATCAAAGAATTTATCTGGATGTGCTCGCAACTTTGCTCTCTTTAGATAAAATGGACTCTCGTTGATTCTCCGAGTGTTTAACGTTAATTAAAAAAAACCTAAATTTTAAATGTTACTAACAGTAGATTTAAGAATATTGTTACTAACACTTGGATCCTAGTTATCTTAAATAAATTTTATTAATAATATAGGCCTTTGTCCAGCAGTGGACGTCTTTTGGCTGAGATGATGATGATGATGATACTCTTTATTTATTTTCCTTCTTAAAACTAGATTTTTACAAAATTTTAATATAAAAACAATAAAACATTATAAAAACCTAATCCTAGAGTACCGCCAGCAGCGGGCAGGGCCCAAGCTACCGATGGTCAGGGCTGCAGAGTGAGGAACCTCTTGACAATTCGTGCCGTGTCAAAGAGCCTGCTTACTGCCTTTGGCATCATTATTATTATTATTATATTAACGGATGAAACCAAAATACCGACGTTTCTTTTTCTTCTTTGATAATGATAACAGAAATGCAATCACAATTAAATCGTCGTTTTCCATCGTCGTGCGTTCACAAAGCCACCACTGAACGTACTGGCAGTATAATATTCCTAATGAAAAAACTTGAACGTCTGCGCTAGGCCCACGGAATTCCGAACGCGGAAAACGAATTCGGAAATCGAATACGGATTCCGAACATATGCGGCCAGCCTTAGGCTCGGACTTCACGCATCCGGAATCAGTCCGACCTGGGAAAAAACCAAATTCGGCAAGTAATCGACTACACGCGCTCCGTTTTGAATCCGGAGAGAAATTTACTCAGTCGGTCGCTAGCACTTGCGCTGAATAGTCGTCCAGTCGACAATGGAAAGTTTAACTTTAGTTGAAATTGTATGCTTAGCTGTGGCCGTTAACAAAAAAAAGAAACAGAGGTAAGTGAAAAGATACTGGGTTCATCCTTTTCACGTAGACCGCATAACGGAAGGTGTATTCCACAAGTCTTATACAAAAAATAGATTAAATCTAAATTATTAATTATAAAATTCGGTAAAATCTCAATCATATCTAGAACTGAACAGGACACTAATGAAACCTAGTAACCTACGTACTAAACTAAACTACTACTACTACTACCTACTAATTTACATTTAACAGTTTTTTCTTGTGGGCTTAGTAAAACCCAGTTCTCTATTAAATCATCATCACAAACGCTGTTCCACTACGTGTCCTTCAAGTTTTTATTGTGGTAGTCTTGTATAAGTATTCTAGATACATTAATTTATTGTGGCGTGCACTTGGAGAGGCGAGAGGCCTATGTCCAGCAGTGGACGTGTGTAGGCTGATGATGATGATGATGAGATACATGATAATTCTGAATCACCATAACGAGGCGCTCGGAATCAACCATTTTAGTTTTGCTTGCGCACGCGACGCGACCGAACTACTTGAGCGTCTGTCATCAACTGGCGCGTAATTCCTCCGGACCGGACCGGAACGGACGTTTCTCGCGTTCTCGTGTGGTCAACTCCATACAACTTCATAAGATATTGATAGGCCCCGCCCCCCGTGCCGAAAAATAACGGACCGGGTACTCGGAGACGTCCGGAGCATGTTCCGGTTGCTTCCGGGTGAAAATCGGGATCGGAAGGCCTCTGATCACATGTAGTCGATGCAGTAAAAATTCATATATTTGTTTGAGCTACGGATTGAATCCGGGGCCGTGTTTTTTCGGGTCCGTGTGATTCCGGATGCATGTAGTCCGAGCCTTATATCTTGTCGGCCCGGCTTTTTTAAACAGGCCCAAAGCGATATTTTTCAAGTGCGGAGTGAGAGAGGCCTCTGTCCAAGCCAGGGAGCTTGGACCATTAGAAACTAGCGGCTGCTCGCGGTTTCACCCGCGTGGTTCCCGTTCCCGTGGGAATATCGGGATAAAAAGTATCCTGTTTTAATCCAGGTTATAAACTATCTGTATGCCGAATTTCATCTAAATCCATTCAGTAGTTTTTACGTGAAAGAGTAACAAACATCCATCCATACTTACAAACTTTCGCGTTTATAATATTAATAAGATATTTTGAAGAACTGTGTAACAAGTGATCTGTATTGTTAATTATTTAAAAATATTTTTTAAAAAGAAGGAAGTTCTAAGATAGTCTGTATATATTTATTTAGTTATTAACACAAGTATAGCTACCGTTCTCTGCACGAAGTCGGTGACGAAGTTCTGCAGCTCCTGCGTGAAGGGCGACGCGCCGACGACCAGCGCCAGCCACTTGCCGCCGCGCGCTGCCTCCAGGGCCGCCTCCCACGCGGCGCGACCTTCCTCCACACCGACCTTATTTAATAAATTAAATTAAATTAAATTATGCACGAGTCATTAACGTTATCACTTAAACTAATCTATTTTAATATATTATAAAGCTGAAGAGTTTGTTGTTTTGTTTGAACGCGCTAATATCTAGTACTACAGTCGGCTTTGAAGAAATATTTTTGCAATTGATAGTCCAAATTTTTGCGGAAGGCTATTTAACATTATGCCATTATAACCCTTTAAAAAAAGTCAGAATAAACGCTAAGCGAGTACGAAGTACTAGCGCATTCGGGCGACGCGATGCGACGCGGTAGGCGGGGAACAGTTAGTCAGTCTAAAAACGTCTCAAGTTAGGTTAGGTTAAATAGATTAACTCAATACTCGTATTTTAAAATATTTTGGATACAATGCTGTTGCCGTTGGATACATTGCCGTTGTTACCGAAACCATTGCGTTTTTTTATAAAAATAATAAAAAAAAACAGTGTTGACCAACGTCCAAAGGCTATGACTTGGACTTGGATATATTATAATAATGTATTGTTTTTAAGACTAAGGAAAATTTTGCCATTACCAAACATCGGGGTCAAGACCACCCCAGGCTATGTGGGACTGCTCTCCTGCTCCCACCCGGTCACGAAAAACTTGACTCGAAAAAGCAGTCGTGTACCAAAGAAACGGTCATTTTGTTGTTAAAAAAATGAATATAACGAAGGTATAGGCCGTACTCGTGCGAGCGCTGGCTCGTGTTCGGCGAGCACGTCGAGCGCGTGCGCAGCCAGTAGTAACACGGGCCGGCGACCGCGCGCGCCGCCCCAGCGAGCCGCGAGAGGCACGCCCGCCGCGCCAGACATCAAGCCCGGCCCTGCACATATAAAAACACCGTTTTATAAAAACTGGAAATGGAAAATCGATCGTATTTCACAATATATACAATGTAACGTAACATATTTTATTCATATATTTCATTTTTCTGCACTCATTTACCATATGAACTTAATGAACTATGCCAAATCCCACACTTTGCGTGCGCGCAATGTGCCTAAAAAGATGGTAATACAAAGTTTATTCTTCACGTATTACTACTATTGTTAAACATGGTAATAAAGTTAACAATAATTTTATTGTATACTATTATAGCGACTTAAATAAGAAAAGCGTTTGCGTTTGCGCATTCTAGTGTCAAAACATATAAAAATCGAATGCTGCGTTTTGATGTTATTTCAAATTAAAAATTATTTTATTAAATCCAAAAGCCACCGGTGTTTTTTTTTGTTTTTGATAACTAGCCGATTAATACTTAATTTACTTAAAAAATATAGGTATACGCACCCAGTATATAATCGACCAGATTAACGATTGCCCTGTAAGTAGAGTCCGGACGAAGTACTGAGACCGCCACCACGAGCTCAAACGGCCTCAGCGACAGCGCAGAACAAGTCTGCAGGTCTCCAGACTCAAGAAACTCCTTCCACAAATCCGCGTTTTGCAGCGATAGTTTGTTGAAGAATTCTTCATTTGTCAACTGCGGTGACAAAGAAACCCAATAATAAGTTAACGTCATTTGATTATCATATGAATTCGAGTAAAACGAAGAACCTTTCGTGCTTCGGAAAGGCACATTAAGCTGTTGGTTTCGGTTGTTGTAATGATGGCAGTCGGTAAAAACCAATTGGGCCAGCGTGGTGGGTTGTGGCACGATCTCCTCTTGTACCCAGCATTGGAGAGAATTTGATTAGGTCACACTAAAAACCAGTACCTACCTTTAACTGTGCTGTTTTCTTGACTAGTTCATCCGGTATCCATTTAAAACTTTTCTTGATGTCATCAACTGTCCTTTGATCTTCGTTAGTAATATAATTTCCAAGGAATATTTGCCATAGCTAAAATAAGTAATAGGTAATTAACAAATAAAGTTTAATGTATTTGGAGAACATTTAGTTGTAGAGACTTACTTTATCAGGTATATCATCAGGATAAACTTGATTCAATATGTGTAACACAATCTTATATTTATCCCTTTTATGTAAAGCCAGCAAAACTCGTTCCATTATTCTTCTCGTTATATATTTGACTGTTTCATCATTATTGATATTGTTTGGATCCTGAAAATGTTTTATTAGGTTAATAAAAGGAGTGTGAGAGTACTTTTTAATAACGATATAAAAAGCTGGCAAATAATATTTTTTAAGACTAAACTTGCTCTTTGTGTTGCATTTACAGGGGAACGGAGAGATTTTGGGAATCCAAAGTACTGATTATTTATTCGGACAATCCTATAGCTTTCTTATTGGGTTGTCATCACTTCGTATGAGAGTCCTTATTCTATTTCTGGGGCGTTCGAGCAATATGATGTGAGCCGATGACCCGAATCCGAACCCGAACCTCGGGATCCGTGGGAGACGAAAAGCAAAAAGCACTAAGATACAAGTTACCACCTGATAAAGCGCGCAGTATAAATCGTGTATAGTCGACGAGTATCGTGTCAATATCCTCAAATAGTATGCATATCTGGGTGACAAGTGGCATTAAAATCGAAGAGGCTCCTTTAAAATAACAAAGTGCATGGCATTCGTAGAGGCTGACGTAAAATAAGATTTTTATAATGTAACTTATGGTAAGGAAACTGCTACCTCATGTTAATGCAAGACATGAATTGTGTATTGAAAACTCATCAACTCACCCCTCTGCGCAAAGCGTCAACAAACACGTCGAGCGTAACATCAACCGGCAAAGCGATCAGCGGGCGGTGCGTAGCCAGCTGCTTCACCGCCAGCGCCAACAGCGCTGTGCGTGCAGCGCTGGGTCGGTACGCCGCCGACGCCGCACGAGTGGCGCGCTCGATCGACAGCGCTGCATCTAGCGCTTCGGATATCGTGGCACTGGTCTCTCTAGTCTTATTTAGAGACGCGAGCAGATTCGCATCGTGCAGTATATCGTTGTTAGTCGAGAGAACGCTTAGCAGATTTTCCTATAACATAATATTTTATGAGAAAAAACGGTAAAAGCCAATTCACAATTGAATACAAGTAAGTAGAAAAGGTTAAGAAAAAACCTATACCTGTAACTCGTGCTGCTGTTTTTGTAAAGTAGCCTTTTTGAGTTTGATTTCTTTAGATTTCTCATTCACTTCTGGTTTTAGTTGTTGAAGTGCATTATGCACGAGTTGATCTGAAATTAGAAATATCAATTGGAGTGGTGATATTGTCCCGCTAACACAAAACTTTGATCGGTCAAGTAGTAAAATTCACATAAATAATTGTGTCCAACTAACAGTTCCTGTTCATTGACTGAGTTTCGCACAAATGTCTCTGTGGCGGCCTGCGGTCGCCACATAATTTCTTATCCTCACGTATGGTTAAAGAGTTGGTAAAAGCATTCCTAATCGCGTGTAGATCTGATTAAGATAACACACGGCATCCTCCCTCCAACATCTACACAGTTTATATTGTATAAATAGTCTTGTAAGGTTTAGATAATAAGTCAGTCACAATGTAGTCACTGTAAATATACAACATCACATATAGTGTACGGTCTAACTACCGCACGTGTTACCGCGTCAGCGAATACCTAATACATACCTTTTATTGCACAATTAGCGGAATCGATTACTTATAATTTTAATTACCTTTATTGCATTCATATCCAAACTACTGTACTGTTAACTGTGTATCAAGTTCAAGCAAATAAATAATTTATAATCATCAAGGATTTATCATTTATCAAGATTACATAGCAAGAGTTTCATACGACATCATCAAGGATCGTACGGAACATATAGAGACGCAGACGTTATTTACCATCGCCGTGGACCACTCCATCACCATCTCAAACGTCACATCATCGACCTAGGAACACTGGTGACCCCGCTCAAGCAACAAGCAACCTTCCAACGGAGAACCCCGAAAAAACACGTGAGTCATTTGGAGTATTTACATCAACCATGGCAGCAACATTCTATTCAGCGACGGACACAACAAAATTTTCAAAATAAAATCACAGATGAAAAAAAAAAACGTAGATGTTGGAGGGAGGATGCCGTGTGTTATCTTAATCAGATCTACACGCGATTAGGAATGCTTTTACAAACTCTTTAACCATACGTGAGGATAAGAAATTATGTGCCACATCTCCATACTCGAAAAATTTGGCATCAAGCGGCGTCTTTCCTCTATTGATCAAGCTCGTATACTCACATTCTTTGGGCACATATCTCGGCGTGGTGATGCGTCAATTGAGCGACTTGTAGTCCAAGGCAAAGTTGAGGACACCCAAGCGCGCGGTAGATCGCCGATGAGATGGACGGACCAAATGAAGGAAGCAGTTGAGAACCCCTTATACGCATGCACAAAGATGAGATCGGTCAGGGGAGAATGGTGTCAGCTGGTCAGGCGGCTTACTGCGACCGAAGTAATGAACAAGACCACTTTGCCAAGAGTGTAACGATTAAGAAGAAGTTCTAAAAATATTTTATTAAGGCACGCACGTTATTGATTGATGTTGCCGTAGCTTGCTCACCATCACCGGTTAGCGCGTCCAGCCCAGCTGCGACATTCACGCGGCAGCAGGCGGGTCGCGGCAACAGCCAACCGCCGCCGCACAGCAGTCCCGCCCCACCAGAGCATTCACCGTCTACTCCAGTAACGTAGCATGCATGTTGACTTTACTCACCCGTAAGGGCGTCCAGTCCTGCGGCGCAGTGCAGCGGCGAAACGCGCGGCGCTGGGCGGGGATCACACTCTAGTAACAGCCCCGCCCAGGAAAACAGCCCCACAAAAGCAGACACTGTCTACTTCAGTAACGACACATGCATGCTGATACCACTCGTCCGCCGCCGCACAGCAGCCGCGCCCCACTATAGCAGTCTACTCCAGTAACGTTACTACGTTGTAATAGGTCCTTACCTATGAAATGACGTTTTTTTCTCACTTATTAATAGGTGTAATACTTCTAAAAGTCAATACCGGTTGTTAATATTATTATACACCTTTAATTAGGACTACGTTACTTAGGCTAAAGTAATAACAATGATTATTCATTGTCTAAAGACATTGCGATAAATCGCACAATTTTTTTTTAAATTGACTTCTTTTTTGTTCGCGGAATTGATCTTTTGTTTCATTGTAGCTTTGAAGGGTCTTGATTTCTTTTTCTTTTTAATGTCTGCTTTATTTAGCTAGTGAAACAAACACACTACTCTACAATTTTTATAGTGTTAACATAAATAGATGCAAAGAAAATTAAAAAAAACGTTAGTATGAAAAATATATTTTATAAAAAATCTTCATACAAAACGTCAATTTCATAGGTGAGGACCTAATATGTTGACGTCACTCACCAGTAAGCGCGTCAAGGCCCGCGGCGCAGTGCAGCGGTGAGAGACGCGCGGCGCAGGGCGGCGGCAGGCGGGGCGGGGAACCGCACACTAGTAACAGCCGCCCGCCGCCTCCCCCGCAAAGCAGCCCCGCCCAGCTGGAGTGGACGCCGTCTACTTCGGTAATCACCAGCGTGCGGTTCAATCTACAAATAAATAAAAAAGTATATTCGTTAAATATATTTTATAAAAGTTTGAACTATCTCAATGGCATTAGCAATGTTGTAAGTTTTAACCGCCTTGTGGTATAGTAATATACTGCGATTCTGCTTATTTAAAACCTCCACAATCATGTGTCAGTGGGCCAAGCTGGTTTTGTAAATATCCTATAATCAAAATCAGGCAGTCAACAGTCTATTGAAAAGTTATTTAATTAGAAAACTTGGGCCGATTAAGAAAAACGAAATGCAATTGATAACTAATGAACTCACCTCACAGCATACTGCACCGCAGTAAGCAGTTTCTCGCTGTGCTGGGACACGAAATCGCACTGCGTATCGGCCAGGGAGGCCTTCAGCCAGGCCGTGGTCTCGCCATCGGGGTCGATTATCAGAGGCGTAAAACCGCATTTCTCCGGTTGCAGTGCCTGTTGTAAGTATGAATATGTTTATGGGTTACAGGTTTATAACTAAATTTCAACATAGCAAATTCAGCAATGTGTTAAAAACAACATCGACTAACGGGCTTGGATTTTAAGGGTGCGCCGTCCGTAAGTGACAAGTGTCATATGTTTTATCTACACTAATGTTGTAACATTCTACTATGTTTCCAATACTTGACTTATAATTACTACTGTTATAGCGCAGACAACAAAACACTCAATTTAAGCAATTTCACATGATGGTATAATATCCACATCGATATCGTAAAATCTCATTATAACATCAATAAAACGCGACCAATTAACCTGGCGAGCCTTATGTCAAAATCCTCATACAAGTTGTATAAAATTTTGATATTAGGCTGGCTTTTGAAAACAGTTGGGTTATACGTGAAAACTTCGTCGAAACTACTAAACTTACATACACAAAACTCTTTGGTAAGATCTTGTGCCAATTAAATAAAAAAAGAACAGCGCGCGCTCGCTCCTGATTGGCCCTGCGCGCGCAGCTGCGCTCTCATTGGTTAGATTTTAATGGCGGCAAGTTCACTGTGACAATACACGTACGCGTGAATTTAATGTTTCGCAATGTGTTTTGTTTTTAAAATACAAATTAAAAGTTAAAAATGGACAGCGACGATGATATTTGTACGCCTCCGGATATTCTAGAATTGGCAACAAAAGTAACTCACAATCTTTTGCCAGAAAAATCTAGAAAATTATATGAAAAAGAATATAATAACTTTTTGGCATGGAAGATCGAAAAGAAAACTACATCATTTTCTGAAAATGTCATTCTTGTGTATCTCAAAGACCTCTCCGACAAATTCAAGCCATCTTCTATGTGGGCTAAATATTCTATGCTCAAGTCCACACTGAGTATCTACAACAATATTGATATCACGAAGTATTCAAAAGTCATAGCGTTCCTGAAACGCAGTTCAGAAGGACACAAGGAAAAAAAGTCCTTGACGTTTACATCAGGTCAAATAAAGATGTTCCTGAAAGATTCACCAGATATTTTGTATCTTTTTGAAAAGGTAAGTGTATTTTAGTTCTGTTATTTAATCTACCTAGTACTTACGTACTACACACGCAAGTTATCTAGACACTCCGTTTAAGCGCTTTGTGTATAAATTAGGTAGTAGGTACCTACACTTTACTACTTCATAAATCATAGTTTTTGCCTTGGCTATGTACCTCAAGCTTATTATATCGTTTATTGTTACAGGTTGCACTAATCTTCGGCATAATGGGGGCATGCCGAAGGCAAGAGCTATACAACATCCAGTTCGATGAAGTCTCTAACATAGACGACAGTACAATCATGGTGAAAGTTTCGAAAACAAAAACGAAAATAGATCGTTCTTTCGTTGTGACGGGCAACTGCTATGCCGTATGTAAAAAATACATGGAACTTCGACCCACCCCCTGTCGAAACCCTGCCTTTTTCTTGAGCTATAGATCGGGGAAGTGCGTCGATCAAAGAACTGGTATTAATAAATTTGGTGCTCTGGGAAAAACTATCGCAAGTTTTTTGAATCTGCCTAACCCAGCGTTGTACACGGGGCATTGCTTCCGGCGCACCTCGGCGACCCTTCTCATAGATAGCGGTGGTGATTTGACCGCACTGAAACGACACGGGGGGTGGAAGTCTTCTACTGTGGCTGAAAGCTACATTGATGAGTCTTTAATGAATAAAATTCAAGTCTCAAATACGATCTTGAACAGTATAGAAAACGACGAATGAAGTAATTATAAATATTCCAACTCCGTCTACGAGCTCTACTGCTTGCCCCGCGACCGCTACAGCTGCTGGATCAATAATTAACATTAACTTTCAAAATTGTACCATCCAAAATTTGAACAATTATTATAAATAAACTATTGTTAGCTTTTACTCTTGTTGTTTGACTAATTGCATTAGTGAAGATAAAGTAGTGTATGCAACTGCATATAACACGGGTATTAAAACACTCGTTACTATTATGAAACTCGCTGCGCTCGTTTCATAAACTCACACTCGTGTTTTAATACCCTTCATTATATGACAGTTGCATAAACTACTATTATTTGAAATGTCGTCGTCCATATTTATTTGATGCCGCGCGGCCATAGTAATTTTGTATGGGGAATTTAAGGTGCTTAATAAAAAATTATTATTTAAATAACCACTTGATGAATCAAAAATGTAGTCTAGCAATTTGTAGTTTATCCATTGATGATTGTTAAGACAAAATCAGAGGTACAATAATTTAGATATACTATAAGAAATCTACTAAACGCCGCCACTCGTTTTCATGATCTTTGCCCAACTTTAAATGATATTGTAGAAAAAACTATAGCGTGTTATGAAATTATGGTTCTGACAAATTGTAAACACGTTCCCTATGATACTAAATATATATTTTGTTCATTTAATATGATAGTATTTTCAATTATATTTACTTAACCGTAACTGCATTTTTGGCATTTTTTGGTCGGCCCACCCTTAAGCCGTTGTTTTGTCTTACACAGGTGACAAATTCATTCGTTCCATACATACCAACAACAATTCCTAATCATCAGTACTATCACGTACACGACAACGAATTAAAATTGACGGTGTATAGCATTTAATTTTTTTAAAGATTATAGATAACACTTTTAAATCAGCATCAACGTTGCGATACTACGGCGTGAATGTGTCATAATTCTGAATTGTATGAACTTTTAAACACAAAGGTTCATACCTGGTCAATGAGAACTGCGTTTTTGATAGCAGAAGTGTCCGACGGCAAACCGTCTGCGTGCCACTTCAGCTGCTTTTCAGTACTCGACAGAAAATTGAGCACTGAAAACGATGGGTCATCGAATCCTATAAGCGCTCCCCACTTCTCCAAATACTTTCTGTAACAAACATACCTTTTGCATTACTTCAAATTTGAATCAAATCAGTGAAAACTCGCTAAGGGATTTCAGGGATTGTACATTAAAGGGAAATCATTCTAAAATGATATTATATTACCTTGCTTGTGGCTCGGTGACGTCTGGCAAATAGACTATGTATGCGGCGGCCAACAACGAGCGATGATTGAGCTGCAATATTTCCTTTGATATGTTTTCCAACTGAAACAAATAAAGTAGATATAATAATATTTGGCCAAAAACACCAACACAAATAGAGAACACTTTGTGTTGGCTTTGTCATTTGTGTTGTTACGTCATCGTTTTCGAATACGTAAAAAATGGGCACAAAAGCGAGCTCATAATGTCCCAGTGCCGGGCTCAGACCTTCCCACGTAGACAATAGCACATAGGAAGACCACCACCACGCTCGCGGGCGCAATGTTGATTAGTGTTGTAATGGCTGCAGTACTGCCACTAAACGCCGCGGACGACCTAAGTCCGCTCGCAGAGAAAATAGTTTCATTAATTGATAAGTTTAAATAGTAACGCTCCTCCATTGACGCCAATCCGCTCGATAAAGCGATCAGCGACTCAAGCGCGTCTTTAGTGCTTAACGTCAGCTCCCAAATGTCATATTCCGCCCCAGTGTATGTATCTGTAAGTCCGCTCGCAGAAACAATAGCTCAACTTTAAGTTACAGATAAAGAATATGCCTCACATCCGCCTCCCAGGTGTCACACGCCGCCGCTAGTCTATAAGCCCGCTAGTGGAGGCGATGGGATGGTGTCCTTCGCCGCGTTCAGCTTGAGCTTGAGCACGGCCGCGTCCCGTGTGTGTTGCCACAGCTGTTGCTGTAGCGAGCCGGCGCGCACCTCCACTGACACCAGTACGCTCGACAAAGCGATCAGAGTCTCAAGCTCTTTACGTCAGCCCCCCAAAAGTAATATTCCGCTCCAGCGTATTTGAGTCCACTCGCAGAAACGATAGCTCAACTTTTTACAGATAAAGAGTGCCTCACATCGGTCTCCCAGATGTCATACTTCGCCGCAAGTGTATCAACAAGTCCGCTCGCAGAGACGATAGCTCAACTAAGTTACAGATAAAGAATATGCCTCACATCTGCCTCCCAGGTGTCATACTCCGCCGCCAGCGTGTTTATAAGTCCGCTGGCGGAGGCGATGGTGTCCTTGGCTGCGTTCAGCTTGAGCTCGAGCGCGGCCGCGTCCCGTGTGTGCTGCCCCAGCTGCTGTTGCAACGAGCCGACGCGCTCTTCCACCGAAGCCAGTCCGCTTGATAAAGCGGTTAGCTGTTCTTCTGCTGCGCGGAGGTTGCTGTCGAAGATTGATATTATTTTTAATCTTATTTATTTATTTATTTCACAAAAAGGAAGCGGTTGGACTGCGAGACGAATGCCTACGGTGCATACGACGACTGCGTAAGCTAGGTCAGCGCGCTCTCACGAATCGTCCCCGCCCGATCCTCGAAATGGTAATACACATTGCCAGATACACTAAACATGCACACTAGATTAGGCCCAAGACACCGTACTTATAGAATAAGGGTACGACAAGCCAATTCACACGCGATCTATACCAGGTACAGACATTAACCCGGGCGCTTCTCTCCACCCCCACAACCCGGTCGAAATGAGCCGAGGTTCAAACCTATAGAGGCACCTTCGGGTCTTCGATCCGAACCCTCGGATAATCTAATAGGACACGGGGACACGCACTAGTGCGTGATGCCATTTCCTCTAGAAAACCTCTGACGGTGATTCGTTTCACACGGCTTTATGTCTTTATGTATCTCGGCGCCCCGGTGAAGCTAAACTGCTGCACGAGCGTTAGAGCCGCTGCGTACGCTAGGTTATCTTGAACCCACACAATGACGTTAACTACTCTACACTACATACTGACCGGTGTAGCTTAGCCTGTTGCGCTTGAAGCGGCTGCACGCGCGTTAAAGCCCCTGCATACGCTAAGTTAGCGCGCACCCAAGCCGCTAGCGGCGCGCACGCAGCGCTAGCCCGCTTAGCGGTGGCCTGCTCGAAGGATGCGCCCCGCGAGCGGAGCAAGCGCTCAACTGACTCCACCGCTTCAGGGGTTATCTGGCTCGCGTCCATGCACCTGTAACAGGTAAATTAATGAAATCTAAATTATACAAACGTTAATATTACTTTTTATTTTTTGAGCTAATTGGTGCACTGAAGCTGATTACTAAATATTTATAAAACACAGTGAACAAAAAATAAATGCCTACCAGACTTTTAAGTTTTTTTTCAATGTATTTTATAAATATTTAATTCAGCTTCAGTGTAGCAATTAGCACTTAAAAATAAAAAGTAAAATTTACTATAGCGTTGTGTTATCAAAATTGTTGTATTTCATCTGTAAAGATGAATCTGCATAGCCATCGGTTGCAATAACCGTTGGATAGATGGCACTCTGCCGCCGCTAAGAAGCAGTAAAGAAATCAAAAAGCAGTGAAAAAATTCAGTGCTTACGTCAGCCTTCCCGGTAGCATAATGGGTAAGTGTAGCCGCCTGGATTGCGGGAGACCCAGGTTCGATTCCTGGCTGGGTCAGGTAGGCATTTAATTTTTTCACTGCATTTTATAAATATTTTTACAAAAGTTGTGGTATGAGTACCCTGTAAAGAATTTTCATAGAAGTGCAGCATGCGGTTCTACAAAAAGGGCCTGGGCGCGAAAAGGTTTACAGGGTCAGCCACGCGTGAGTGATACCTATGTTGCAAACATCAACAAGATTCACTTGCCGCTCACCATCAGGGCTTATTGACAGACCAGTGTGGTATAAAAAGAGTCTTCAAGGTCAGTTTGAGCACTTTTTACTATGGGTCACATTAGCTATCTTACATGAAAATGAGATAGGATCTAGAATTATGGATAAGCACTCTTAATTTCACTAAAACTTTACGCTTTTTAAATGATTCTGATAAACGTGATATAAATAATTGTCATCATAAAAATGTTATACAATAATAGCAAATAAAATGTCTTTAAATAAATAAAATTGAATGCCATGTGGTTGGAACGTATTTATGTGTAGATAATGGTGGACCTTATATCTTCCTTGACTCCGCGTTTTGAGAGGAAGTGTTTCATGGAGTGCCACGATGTGTCGGCGATGCCCATGAGCCGTAGCACACCTTCGAGCACATCGCGCACTACATCCGGCGGCGCTCTTAGCGAACGGATCTGAAGCAAAAATAAGATGAATGAATTACAATCTTCTTTAAGATCAGAAGGACCACTTACATAATGACAGTAGGGCAGTAGTACATTCGATTAACGACGGACGCTTAAACTTAAGTAGTACTCAAAATATTAGTTACTACAATACAATGCAGCCTTGAAACAAGTTAGAATCGACACTTCAAAGCAGTGACGTACTGCAATACGTGCCATATAAACTTAGTGATGAAGAGGTTAACAAAATGTAATTTATTCATTAAATAAATCAAATAGTTTACGATATTAAAGGCATATTATTATATTATAAATAAAATATATATATATTGCGTAATTATTCATACTTCGCTAAGGGATTCTGAGCGTATATCTCCGACGGCTGCGCGAGCTGCAGCTATAACTGGTTCAACTGAAGCTAGCTCAACTTCAATTTCCTTCTTTCTGTTAACAAATAATAACATGTGTTTTTAATAATTCATAGTGTGAGAAATTTATGATCGGTAGAAACATGCACCTTGAACAGTTATGGTCAATTCACACCGAAGTGGCAGCGGTCGGCGGAGCAGCGGCCAGCACTTTCACTGTCAAGTAATTTTAAGCTTTATCTCCATTATATAACGCATAGTATCTTTTGAATAAGTCTGGTTGAACGCGCAGCCACTCGCGGCGCCTTCCTTGAACCGACAAGCGACCCATCAAAGCGATGGCAGGACTACTTTCAAGCGATACTATGCGTTATTTAAGAGATATAAGGCTTAAATTAGTTTGACAGCGAAACTACAGACCGCTGCGCCGCCGACCGCTGTGACTTCAGTGTGAATTGACCATAACTGTTCAGGGTGAATTATATTTAATGGAGATAAAGCTTAAAATGATTTGACAGTGAAACTGCCGATGCCGGCCGCTGCACCGCTGGGCGCTGGCACTTCAGTGTGAATTGAACCTTACCGTATCTGCAGCTTCTCGTTCTCCGCCTCGATGTTCGCCTTGAGCACGTGCATCTCCTCTCGCTGGTCGGTGTTCGCGCGCACGGTGGCCGCGATCTGCGCGAGCGCGCGGTTCGCGGACGCCTGCTTGTCGCTCAGGGCTGCCTCTTGGTCAGCCGCCTCCGCTTGTAGGGTCGCCACCTCGCTGCGGGCGCGGCGTAACGCTTCGACACCGGCCTTGACGAATGGGCGATATCACTTATATTTTTTTATTTGTCATACATTATTTGTATTAATCAACTTTTTTATTTAGATCTATAAAAAAAAGTGACAGACAAAACACAAAAGTCAATTTAAAACTTATAGACTAGTTTGAAAACCATTTTTATTTACTTGTTACTTATAAATGTTTATATAATCTTGCCTACTTCTTAACTGATCTTTTAGTATTTGTAAAAATATTATGATCGGATGTTAATGACGGTAGTTGTTAACATTGAATGGGCGCCTTTGGCTTTCAAAGTAAAAAGTAAATAGTGTTGAATAATTTGGGCGGGCTGGTTAGAACCACGATAGCTCAATTGGAAGAGCACCTGACCCGGTATGTCAGAAGGGTGCAGGTTCAAACCCTGCTCGTGGAAATTTTTTCAACATTTGTGTTTTTGTACTTGTTACTTGTTTAGTGTGTTAAGGTTTTGTTCAGACTGTATTAAGAAATAACTTTTCCTAGAAACTTTTACACATATAGAAAATACATAAGCCTTTATACTAAATGCACTTTATTAGAATGGGAGTTCCATTTCTTTTGTAAAACTTGAAATACTTAATAATGAAAGACTTATACAGTCAAAAAATAAGTAGGTTGTAGATAGCCAATACAATAAGTAATGGAAGGCGGAGACCTCTGGGTCTGCGACCAGCGGCGGTAGTCTAACCAATAGATGCAAAAGGTGATATCAAACCTACAATGCATAACTGTTAGTATCATTTACTAGAGTAGTTGAAATTCTCCAATACATGTTAAACTAACTAACATGAACAAGCCAAATGAGAAAGCCATTTTTAAAAGTAACCTGCATCCGGTTACATGCATACCGATAACATGTTCTGCCTCAATGCGAGTGCTTGTTTCTTCCGATTTATAATGTGGTAATAAGTCTTGATGAAGTTCACGTATCTGCAAGGAGCACGCAACCAGTCCGCTTCCAGACTGTCGTATACTTGGACGAAGCCTTCCGTCGGCAATGTTTGTAGTTCCTCCTTGGAATCTTCAGTTATGTTTTCTTTCACAAGTCTGAAATAAAACGATACACTTCATCTCATAAAAATAACATTGTCGTCCACGTTTAAGAAAAGCGTGGACTTAAATTTGATACTGGATGGATACTGATTAAAGGCATAACATAAAGAAAGCACCAATTCAAAACCAGCTATGGTCCATTCCTTTTGAAATTACAGGGAAAAAGTGTAAATAGTTAAACGAAACCGTACAATCTTAAAACATAGTGTTTGTGCAAAAAAACAACACATTTCAAATACAAATAAGTGACTATTACAATAAAATTAAAAATACTGTATGTAGTTCATTCACATTTTTTCAGCAGAACGTAAAACTATCTCAAAAGTAACGAATATCTTTAAAAACATTTGTAAGCTGTATAATGGTTGTTGATAACATATTTTTGCTACAATTGAATATAAAGGCAATATTGTTACATTACTTATAAACATCCGCCGCTGGTAGCCGCTGGATGCGAGCAGCACAAAGCCAGTCATTGTGGAGATCCTTGGGGGAGGCCTTTGTCCAGCAGTAAACTTGTTTTGGCTTAGATGGTAATGATGATGACTTATAAACATAGTAGTGCGTACATTCTACCTGATGAATTATAAGATGGGTGCGTAAGTGCGTCACACTAAGTGCTTACAAAGAGGTACCTCTGTATAACTAGCCCTGGCATCTGACGAAGGGTTTCGTGGGACCAATGGTCGAGCCACACAAGGTGTTCGGCGTTGTGGAGCAGCGGGTAGTTGGATATCAACTCCCAGAGGGATTCTTGGTCTTTGTCCAGACATATTACTATACCTAAGTTTTGTTTTATATCTGGGAAGAAAAATTAAGATAGTGAATTCTAAAAACTTTATAGGTGAATTTTAACCAGAAAACTGACGCTAGACAAGTTTATAGCACTATAAATAGCAAACAAAATTAAGAGCCTTTATACATTTCACATACAAACTTGAAAGTTTCGAACCCTTTGTAGGGTCTGTAGTACTCGTAAAAGCGAGTAGGTCTTTTTATAGTAATTAATGTCAATGTGTAGTTTGCTTAGTTACACTTTAGCTTGGATAGAGGAATAATTGCGTAATTTGTGTCAATATATTTGACCCACTTTATAACTATGGAATAAGATCGAAATCTTATTCCATAGTTATAAAGTCGAAATTATGTTATCCAATATATTGAAAGAGCTCAAATAAAATTAATACTGTTAAAATACTTACTGTCAAGCAAATGCGGCGAGTTCTGTGACGGCATTATTTGGTTCGGAATGGCGTGTATCGAGCTAGCGCTCTGTATGGCTTCGATGGCCGAAAGTTCTGCGGCAGACACCGCTAACTCGCACACCACTAGAAGGGTGCGTGTCCCTTCTCCCGCTGAGGTGAGAGCCTGATAGATGGATTGATTTTAACAACAATATTAATTTTTAAATTTTTTAAAGATTCAATTCTAGTTAAACTTTAATTAGCATAAACTGCTTTATGTCAATTTGTCATTTCTTCCTTTTATATATAGACCAGCGAATGCCAACGACTTCGTCCGCGTAACAACCCGTACTCCATTAAATCGTACAGATAATAAAAGGAAGATGCCTGCAAAAACTTAGCGTTAGGTCCATCAGTTTGGGCTGCGATATATTGTTCGTTTACCAGTCAGTCAGGACTCAGCTTTCATCTATAATATGAGTTACTTACATTTTTAACCATTGTGTTGAATTGATGCGACTGTTGCACGACGTACGCGACAGCGGGTAACCCTGTGGCGGCGACGTGAGCGGCCGCGCGCCGGCCCGCCCCACCACCCGATACGCACACGAGGGCGCTGCCTCCGCCACACTACAGACACAAACAACAATTCGTATAAAGCTTCCCGTATTTTAAAGCAGGGCTTGATACTGCTACTAAATTACCACTATAAGTATCGGTAAGTAACGTTATTTTTGTAAAGGTAATTTGGTACCGGTAATGCAGGTAACGTTATCTAGAAAACTATCGCGACTCTTTTCGTTATATGTTGCGCTTTAGCCAATCCGCGTAGAGCGGTAGGCTAATTTACCGGTAAAAATGCCAACCAGGTAACGATCGAGGGTACTCCGAAATAGTGGATACCAAGCATACTGGAATTTTTTTAACGGTATCTTCGTTTGACAGAAGTATCGATCGATACCAGTTTTTAACGGTATTCAAAGCCCTCTTTTAGATGCATCGTACGAGTTTGACTCGGGCGAACACGTACGAATACGCACGGTATATCCCGATCTTCCGACTACTATAGCACATCGCACGCTAGTTCACGTAAACGCATCCAAAGTGCATCAGGATAAAATAAAATCAATAGTGTAAAATAAACGCGAGTAGGTCTGTAAAAGTTGTTTTATTTTAATGTGTGTTGTTCGCGTAAACTTTAGAAAATAATAATACTTATAATGCTACGTTGCTATTTGTACAAACGGGCGAACACAAAAGATCCCGATGGGTCGAAGTGCTGCTGAGAGAGAGAAACCTCGGCAGGCCCCACTAAGATAAGATAACTAGGGGCGAAAATCATGCGTTTGTGTGTCTAGGCAGAGGTTTAGATGCGTCCCACAGTCCGGCCACCTTTAGTCTATGTAATGCTTTCTTTGCCTGTTTCTATTACAATGTGCAGGGGTAAAAGGTATGTGAGGACCTCCAGCGCTGCCGTTGGAGTAGTTCTAAAGGCACCAGTGATTGCCAAACAAGTTGTTCTCTGAAGTTTGCTAAGATCATTCTTACAGATCTTCAGCCTGGTTCTGGGCCACCAGACTATGCTGCCACATCAAATCAAATCATTTATTGCATATCACATTTCAATAAGGTGGAATATTTAGGCAGGTATTCATGTGACACCCTGCAAGGGCGCAGCAACAGCATCAGAGGGCCATCTTATTATAAAATAGACTTATTTAATTTTAGTTATTAATAAAATAAAATGAATTTATTAACAATTTTAAACAATACTGGAATAAACATAATAGAAAAAAATATATAATTAATTAAGTAATAGTAATTATTTAACATGTCATAAGCTGCAAAATTCAAATTTAAATGCAAATACCTAATTAGAATTAAATAACAATATTACAAATAGAAATAAGTTTAATTAAATTTATCGTCAAAAAAATTCGTTTAAATTATAATAACATTTACTAATTAGAAACAATTTCAATTGCTTATTAAATTGCAATGGTTTTTTTACGTTCTTTATTTGATTAGGTATATCTTATATGTATTAGGTTATAAATTTTTATTGACATAATGTGAGGGCTTGAGGACACTAGTGCCATTTTAGTGAAAGGTATCCCAAATTTATTTAGATTTCTATTGTTTCGTTTTACACTTGTAATTGGTGTGTAAAAATTTGGATGTTTTCTGACGAATTTACATGATTCAAGGATCAAAATAGATGCAAGAGTCAGTATTTTATGTTTAATAAAGTGGGGCCTACAAGATTCCATTTGGTCTATATTCGTCAGTATTCTTATGCACTTTTTTTGCAATACAAATAACTTGTTCACATCAGAAGAGTTTCTCCGCAGAATTACACCATATGAGAGTATTGAATGCGCATACGCATAGTAGGCCGTAAGAGCAGTACTAAAGTCTGTTACACGCTTAAGGTGTTGAAGCGCATAAATGAAAGAGGACATTTTATTTACTATTTTTTGTACGTGCTGTTTCCATGTCAAATGTATATCAAGCTCTATTCCTAACAGAGTAGCAGAATTTACAGTTTCTAGTTTTTTTTAATAGCTATAATATGATATTTGTAAAGGAGTTTTTTGATAGGGTTTAAATTGGATGATTTTAGTTTTACTAAGGTTATGTTGCAAATTATGTGATTCTAGCCAGTTTATTGTTTTATCTAATGTAGAGTTCAATCTTGTTTCCAATTCTATAGTATCACAGCAAGGGATCAAAACCGAAATGTCGTCAGCAAAAAGTACACAGAGCTCGTCCAGTATACTTGGGAGGCTGTTAATGTAGATAAGAAATAGAATGCATCCCAAAACGCTTCCCTGTGGGATTGAACCAGTAACATGAATTGCATCAGATCTAGTGTGTGTAATTTTTCCTGTCTCGAAGTCGGTATTTTCAATTTCTACGTATTGGTAACGGTTATCTAGGTAAGATTTGAACCAATTGTGAGCTACTCCTCTAATTCCTGTTTGATTTAGTTTATTTAAAAGAGTTCTATAATCGAGTTCTATATCGATCGATTCTCACATGTGAGGATCGATCTCACCATCGTCATGTAGATCCACCTAATTTTGGGGTTGAGTCCCCACATCTTGCCATAAGTAGACCGACACATGCCAAAGTCTCCGTAAGCCTTGGCTACGGTCGTGTCCATATGCTGTTTCCAAGTAAATTCCGTATCCAGTGTTAAGCCTAGATATTTCACTTCTTTGTACCAAAAGAGCTGGGTACCATAGAGTGTTAGGTTACCCAGTCCCGTAGTGTTTCTCATTCTTGTAAAGGGGATGGCTGTTGTTTTCCCCGAGTTTACAAAGAGATGATGGGCATTGCACCATTCCTCCAGCAAACCCAGGGCACGTTGCATTAACCCCGATACCGTTGAGGGAAACATCCCACTGACTGAGATGACCAGATCATCCGCATAACCAACCATATGGAATGGTCCTTTAATCAGCCTTACTACGATTGAATCAACCACAAGGCTTCACAGAAGAGGCGAGAGGACCCCTTCTTGCGGGCATCCTCTGGTTGTTCGTGCAAGAAGACTGTCACCTAGCAGTTCAGAGTTGAAAATTCTACCCTTTAACATGCATTTGATCAAATTACAGATCGGTTGTGGTACACCATGGTTCTTGACTGCAACTTTGATGGATTCAAAGGTAGTGCAATCAAATGCACCTTCAATATCTACGATTGTGCAGACGCAAATCTCTTTGTTTTCCAGCGCGAATTCCGCTCGACTCGCCACATTATGAAGAGCAGTTTCTGTTGACTTCCCTGCCTGATATGAAATGCTTTTATTTAGTTATCAGACCTTATATTAGATATTACAGGAAGTGACCTCATGTATCGGTATAACCGGAGCGTGGGCCACTCAAATAAATTCGGACACCGTATTCGGTTGCGGTGTATAGAGTACTTGTTAGATGATGTGATTCACATCACAATTCTTGTGATTAACGACTTTCAACAACATTACTTACAGCTCGAGAGATGGCGGAGTATAATATAGCCAACTCAGAACAAACTTCTGCGCCGTTGTCCCCAAACACGTTCTCATTTTCAGAAACTGAAATAATAAATGAATTAGGTAAAGTAAGAAGTTTAAGCCGGCGTTCGGCGTTTCTTTTGACACAATGAATCCTCAAAAGATAACGGTGATCGATATTTATGGAATTTCAGAAAATCGTTAAGGATAAAAATTCTGCACAAAGGTAAACACTTGAAATTATACGGCGATACTTACAGCACTGATTTATTAATTTTTGCAACTTTTCTATTAGTTCTTTATATTCTATGGCCTCCATGTAAACTCCATCTCCCTTCAGCTTCGGTACGAAGCATCTATTATCGCTGGTTGACTTGAAATAACTTTGTGAGATAGAAATAAACCTCCCTTTTTCGTCATCAGATATCAATCTATCCTTGAAAATAGCATTTGCTTCAGCAGATATGGCCTAAAAGAAAATTTTATGTTTTATATGAGTTTGTGTTGATTTCGAAATAAAAGTTAAACCGATAATTAATGGAATCAGGCGTTATTTTGCGGAAATCTATGGCACAAAAATAAATGTAATTTAAATAATATGTAGTGTTAATTCCGCTAACTCACTCGTTTATTCAGCTTGGATGCGGTACGCATGCACCGCGGCATGCATTTTTGCGGGCGGGAGAGCGGTGCATGCGTACTGCATCCAAGCTCGATAAACGAGTATTAACACTACATATTATTTAAATTACATTTACTTCTGAAAGTTAAACCGAAAAAAAATTTTTTTACCGTAATTAACTCTGTGGTGCTAGAAGGTGTATACCACTTAACGTTTTCGCACCATCGCTTCAGGTGGTCAGCGTTCCACTTATAATGTGGACGCGAGCGAAAGGTTTCAATCACCTGCCGCAAGAAAAACATTTTAGTAACTGGAATAAAGTTTAAACACAAGCAGACAGCGCAACTTACCTCTTTAAACATCGACAGCATAGTCGCCGAAACATTTGATAAGTCTTTATCAGAGAAGCTTTTGTTTACGCTATGTTTCAAACAATGTTTTGCTATTTCCAGTAGTTCATCATCTTCAGGTTCACTGTAAAAATATATATTAATATTTCTTTTAGTTTGTTATTTACATGAAAGTTTTATTGAATTATCAGTTTGTAGGTATTTGTCTATAAGCAATACTTGATCCATTGATGTATGATAACGTACCCATTGACATTCTTTAATATAAAAACATTAGCTCGATGGCTGAGTAGCAAAGTCCCAGGTCAATTCTCAGGTCACCCAAAGAGTGTTTCGGATTTTTCGATGAATAGCCCGGGCCTGTGATCACCTATCCGAATTTGGCTAGCGTAGAGATTAAGCCCGACCGAACCCATCAAGTTAGCGACGACCGACGACTTGATTTTAATGATGTGAGGTCTTTGCCCAGCCCACTTTTATTTTGAGACTAAATTATGTAATTTTCGACCTTAAAAGTATGCACCAATATGATCAGTATTGAGTTGTACTTGCCGTACGACGATGTGTACGAGAGCGTTCGCCAGCCGTGGCGAGTGCGGCGGCTGAGTGGCGGTGGCTAGCACGCGCAGCCGGGACGCTCGCCACCAGCTCGCGCCTCCTTCCTCCTCGCCGCGGGACCAGAATCCACCGTGCTGGATCAACTAGGTTTAACACAAGTGGAAGAGACATATAGGTACAAAGCTATTGTGGTAGATTAGAAACGGGCAAGAGTGAACAAACATTTTCGAGGTCCGCATCATCGCTTACCATGAGGTGAGATGGCGGTCAAATACTTGATCATCCTACTAATATTATAATATAAACGCGAAAGTTTGTAAGTATGGATGTTTGTTACTCTTTCACGTAAAAACTACTGAATGGATTTGGACGAAATTCGGTATCAGATAGTTTATAACCGGGAATAACACATAGGATACTTTTTATCCAGATATTCCCACGGGAACGGGAACCAAGCAGATGAAACCGCGAGCGGCAACTAGTAATTAATATAAAAAACGTAATGTAAAAAATGTTATACAATGTAAAAAAACTTTTTATCTACACTAATGTTGTAACATTCTACTTATGTTTCCAATACTTGACTTATAATTACTACTGTTATAGCGCAGACAACAAAACACTCAATTTAAGCAATTTCACATGATGGTATAATATCCACATCGATATCGTAAAATCTCATTATAACATCAATAAAACGCGACCAATTAACCTGGCGAGCCTTATGTCAAAATCCTCATACAAGTTGTATAAAATTTTGATATTAGGCTGGCTTTTGAAAACAGTTGGGTTATACGTGAAAACTTCGTCGAAACTACTAAACTTACATACACAAAACTCTTTGGTAAGATCTTGTGCCAATTAAATAAAAAAAGAACAGCGCGCGCTCGCTCCTGATTGGCCCTGCGCGCGCAGCTGCGCTCTCATTGGTTAGATTTTAATGGCGGCAAGTTCACTGTGACAATACACGTACGCGTGAATTTAATGTTTCGCAATGTATTTTGTTTTTAAAATACAAATTAAAAGTTAAAAATGGACAGCGACGATGATATTTGTACGCCTCTGGATATTCTAGAATTGGCAACAAAAGTAACTCACAATCTTTTGCCAGAAAAATCTAGAAAATTATATGAAAAAGAATATAATAACTTTTTGGCATGGAAGATCGAAAAGAAAACTACATCATTTTCTGAAAATGTCATTCTTGTGTATCTCAAAGACCTCTCCGACAAATTCAAGCCATCTTCTATGTGGGCTAAATATTCTATGCTCAAGTCCACACTGAGTATCTACAACAATATTGATATCACGAAGTATTCAAAAGTCATAGCGTTCCTGAAACGCAGTTCAGAAGGACACAAGGAAAAAAAGTCCTTGACGTTTACATCAGGTCAAATAAAGATGTTCCTGAAAGATTCACCAGATATTTTGTATCTTTTTGAAAAGGTAAGTGTATTTTAGTTCTGTTATTTAATCTACCTAGTACTTACGTACTACACACGCAAGTTATCTAGACACTCCGTTTAAGCGCTTTGTGTATAAATTAGGTAGTAGGTACCTACACTTTACTACTTCATAAATCATAGTTTTTGCCTTGGCTATGTACCTCAAGCTTATTATATCGTTTATTGTTACAGGTTGCACTAATCTTCGGCATAATGGGGGCATGCCGAAGGCAAGAGCTATACAACATCCAGTTCGATGAAGTCTCTAACATAGACGACAGTACAATCATGGTGAAAGTTTCGAAAACAAAAACGAAAATAGATCGTTCTTTCGTTGTGACGGGCAACTGCTATGCCGTATGTAAAAAATACATGGAACTTCGACCCACCCCCTGTCGAAACCCTGCCTTTTTCTTGAGCTATAGATCGGGGAAGTGCGTCGATCAAAGAACTGGTATTAATAAATTTGGTGCTCTGGGAAAAACTATCGCAAGTTTTTTGAATCTGCCTAACCCAGCGTTGTACACGGGGCATTGCTTCCGGCGCACCTCGGCGACCCTTCTCATAGATAGCGGTGGTGATTTGACCGCACTGAAACGACACGGGGGGTGGAAGTCTTTTACTGTGGCTGAAAGCTACATTGATGAGTCTTTAATGAATAAAATTCAAGTCTCAAATACGATCTTGAACAGTATAGAAAACGACGAATGAAGTAATTATAAATATTCCAACTCCGTCTACGAGCTCTACTGCTTGCCCCGCGACCGCTACAGCTGCTGGATCAATAATTAACATTAACTTTCAAAATTGTACCATCCAAAATTTGAACAATTATTATAAATAAACTATTGTTAGCTTTTACTCTTGTTGTTTGACTAATTGCATTAGTGAAGATAAAGTAGTGTATGCAACTGCATATAACACGGGTATTAAAACACTCGTTACTATTATGAAACTCGCTGCGCTCGTTTCATAAACTCACACTCGTGTTTTAATACCCTTCATTATATGACAGTTGCATAAACTACTATTTCTGCACTTCTTCTCAATATTAACTTGTTATCTGACACTCCTCCGTGCGTGCAATGTGTTTAGAAAGGGGTACAAAGTTTTATCTTCACGTATTAATATATCGATAAGATACGCCATATCCATACCTGTAGCAGGAACTGGTGCAGCGCGGAACACTTCCAGGCGTCTCGCGCGGCGCGGTGCAGCCCGCGGACGACCAAAGCCACCGCCGCGCCGCCGTCGCCGCCGCCTAAGCGGACCGCGTTGTTCTGGTTGAGATGAGAAGGTAAAACATGACACTTATAGGTCACGCCAGTTAAAGAGATCGCTAAACGTCAGGTGGGGAGCATTTTTGAATCTCACTTGTGACCTCAATATTGAAAGCGACATGAGATACACAATATAATATATTATATTATAATACTTTTTTGCATTATTTACTATTTGATTATTATGATACATACCATTCGAGCGCTTTCAGTGTCGAAAATAAGATACCTTACCTTGAAAAACGATCACTCTTAATTGATATAATAGAGTGAAAATTAGTCATCGGTTCAAAAATCGCCTCCCTGATAATAGGGCTCTTTTAAATTAAGCTTTCGCTGCCGGACCGCTGCCGTGCGTTTGCATTGCGTTTCATAGTAAAACAGTAGAGCAGCTGTCGTGTAATATGAAAACTCACGGCCGACAACAAACGTCTAACTAATCTATTTCTTGTCCTTATCTTAGCAAAGCCTGCAGGCTTCTTGCAGGTTACAGTTGTTCTCTCTGTGCATTTCATGATATACCTTCTTATCAACTGTAGACACTTATGTACAGACGCCTACATCAACCTACCCATAACTGTCAAATTTCTTTAAAAAAATGTTCAACCTTAAGTCATTTACATAAAGTTCAAAGTCTATTGAGGAAATTTCACAGTTTGTGATAGTCTGATGTGCAGTAGGCGTGTGTGTACTTAAGAATTTTACATTTTATTATTATACTAACGACCCGCCCCGGCTTCGCACGGGTGCAATGGTGATATATATATAAACCTTCCTCTTCAATCACTCTATCTATTAAAAAAACCGCATCAAAATCCTTTAAAAAGTTTTAAAGATCTAAGCATACATACATAGGGACAGACAGACAGCGGGAAGCGACTTTGTTTTATACTATGTAGTGAATTAATCTTAGTCAATCAATACATAAGTAGCAAAAGATCACATAAAAACATAGATATGGAAGATAGAAAATACATTTACTACAATTATTCATTACTTATTCCACATGTCATATAATGTCATAAAATGACATAGTGAGATGACCATATATGAATCGCTGTTTTTAAAACTATACTTACTCTTTTTAACTCATCTATAATATCGGTGGGCTCCAGCATCGGCGTGCAGTCAATAGTTATCACGATGCAGTTGGTTTCTTTCAGCACATGCTCGATCAACATGCTGAAAGTAACAAAACATAAGTTTGCGATTGTTACATTACACGAGAAGAGATATGAGGTGTAGGATAGCGCAGCAGCTGGCGTGTACGGCGTGTGGTGATTGTGGTGGTGATTTTGAATTATAGTAGGTACAAGGTCTCCCGCTTGTAGACTTACAAACCAAGATGGGGTAGTGACATTGACACATTAATTAAACGAACGCGATAATTATTGTAACCAAAACTAACAAAACGAGTAGTGAAATGGATGGGAGACCACAATTAAAAATATCTTAAGCTCGTACACACGGCGGCAAATCAACCTACCTAAAACTGTCAAATTTCTACAATCAATTTTGAACTTTATTACTTGGTTATAAGGATCAATATTCCATTGGAGAAATTTTACAGGTTTGGGTAGGTTGATCTGCCGCCGTGTGTACAAGTAAAGTATAGCTTCAGAGACTTACTATTTAGTACTAACGTCTGGCCCGACGAGTAGTAAAATGCGCCTCCCGACCACTCCTCCGCGACAGCGGCAGCCAGCGGTGGCAGCCCTAAGCCAGCCGCACTTTGGATGCGTTTTCGTATGAATTTCAACAACATACTTCATTGAACGCACTAATTGAACGCGCACAATGGTTGCGCTTCTCTCAGTTAAAATGCTAGAGTGACACAGTCAAGTGACGATTATTTGTACGAACGCATAAACAATCCAAACAAGTTGGGATTGATTTCGTACGTAGTAACTAGTACCTAATGTGCGAGGTACAATAATAGTCGGAGGATTGGAACGTATTGTGCGTATTCGTACGGTTTCGTACGTGTCAAATTCGTACGAAACCGCGTCCAAAGTGCGGCCGGCCTTAAAGTATCTGAAAGTATAGCTTCAGTGCATATGACTTACTATTTAGCACTAGCGTCTGGCCCAACGAGCAGCAAATGCGCAGCTTGTGAAGCAACGCACGCTTGAACGCAAGGCTCGCACGCCGCCAGCCGCCGCGACAGCAGCAGCGCGCCGCCCGACCACTCCTCCGCCACCGGAGCGGCCGGCGGTGGCAGCCCTAGCGTGTCTGAAAGCTGATCGATTGCGTTTTAAAATAACAATGTGCTTTAAACTATACAATGCTATTTTTAGTGTATAGGAAACCTGAAAACTGTTTGTTCAGAATCAGTAATAGAATCGATTTCAATATTTTTTATACCATGTTACACTTTGACCAAATAATATTTACAAAATCTCAATCATAGTATATACCCTACTAAAAACACACAACGGGACAGCACAAAAAGCTTGTAACTTCGTGAGTTTTCAAGATATTATTTAAATTTTTTTTGTACTGATTCTTTAAATGAAAATATTTGACCCGTGTTTCGGTTTTTGTATAAACTAAAAATAAGGTTGTATAGTTGGACTTCTTGGCGAGAAAGTGAAGAGGTCTGCGATTTTGTTTTATTTTATAAAATTTGTGTTATGTCGAATATTATTGAGAAATAATGGTGGATTATTAACCGTTAAGTGTTCGTGAGCGTGCATGAGTGTTGGCAAATGAAACAAAACGGCGCAACGTCACTTATCTAATTCTATCAAGAAGTCCGCGTGTGGTCTTAGTAAAGCCCTACATTTTTACTGTGATGCCCAAGGGGTCGGGGGGTATATTTTTTACGAAATATTGTAAATTTTTATAACTTGTATGAAAATTACTTTGACACAAGCCAACAACTAAGGATGAAAATACTGTATAGTTAATAAAAGACACAGGAGAGAGAGAAGCACAGAATACCCTGCTACACACTACTTTAAAGTTTATACTGACACCCACCACCAACCTCACGGTTATAAAGTTAGGTGTCAGACATCCTTACGCAAGCAAAAGGGATCATCTACATCAGGTCATAGCGCCAGATCAGAATACGCCGGTTACGCATCCTTCATCCGGTACTTTTAATGCCGGCAGTACACTCTCGCCGAGACACCACGAGACAGGCCGAGAGTGTACAGGAAGCTCTCGCTACCTCTCGGGCTGTCTCGCTGTCGCTCGCCTGCTCTCGGTCCCGTGTCGGTTTTTTGCGCACGAGTCAAAGGGCCTCGCTCTCCCTCGCGAGACCAGACGAGCGCACCCAAGTACACTATCGCGTCTTACGCCATATCTTATTAATTTTTTTTGTTTGTGTTAATAAGTATTTGTAAAAGTTATGGCACACAAGGCAACAGCAGCAAGCAATCTCATATAGAATAGAATAGATTTATTTATTTCAGGCAACAAAACAGTGTACATGATGGTAAAATACAAAGAGGCCCATAGAATAGATACCTTACAGACTAACATACATACAAATAATATACTTATATAAATTAAAAACTATGCTACACGTAAAGACGGCGACATGCGACGCAATGTCTACGTCCATCCTCTCGGCGTTTACAACTGCGACTGAGACGACGCGAGAATGTACAGGGTCGCTCTCGTGCATGGGGCTGTCGCGCGAGACAGTCGGGCGAGGCTGGGCGAGAGTGTACTGCCGGCATAAGACTAGTGTCTCGAGCTAGTTGCCCCGTGGACACGTATAGTCCACTACCTAATATCCAGATAGGTTACCGGAGCTGTAAGCTCGCTTACTTCTCGTTGCACTAAGAGCACAACTCGTAGTGTACCACTGCTCGGGCCGTCAACTCCAAAGTCGACTACCAAATGTCCTCTTTGGTGGCGGAGTTGTAAGCACACTTACTTCACGGTACCCATCCATGCACCTGACTAATTCCAAAGTCCTACGCGGCTGATTCAACCGGAGGCTTTTGCATCTAGCGGGCGCCTCTACTAGTTCTCCAGGCTAGTGCCGGAGATGTTGGAGAACTGCTCAATGAAAACTACCGAGCAGAACAACCTACTAAGGGCAACTCACGTGCCCCGCAGATCTTTTCGTTTCAGGCCCCCTCCGGACCGCTACTAGGATCTGCTCGCTGTGCACGAAATGGAAGCCTGGCCAGACCTCAACCAGGCAGACGAACATTCCCACTTCTACAGCTAACCACATAATAACCACGAGTCGAAACCATGTCCGGGGCCTGCCGGAGACGCCCGCGAAGGCATAACCGGCGGGGGGCCTAGGACCCGGAACTCCCGTGGTACCCTTGAAAAGACAGCCGGACCCGTAGTTCCAACTGCCATACCCTACCTATCAGGGTTAGTAGATAGGGACATACATACATACAAAAATAGAAGCACAGAATAGTAGGAAAAATGGTGTACGTGTAAGAGTTTGTGTATCGTACATAAAAAAATACAAATAATTTATATTAGGCAATCATTAGAATCGCCACATTTGCTAGAGTGTGCAATTTCATAATCGTTATATTTTAGCTTTTTAAGTCACAAATCTACACTACGATCCGGCTCGTAGGAACAAAATGTAAGGATAGGTTTTCTTTTACACCAAAAAATGGCATAGTTTCTACAAACCTCCTCGTGGAAGCTATTGAGAGAATTATCTTTCAACATTCCCAGGACACTCCTTTCGATGGCAGTGTATACAATTTCTTCGGGCGTGCTATGAGTATGGTTCATGCTGATGCTTTGTACGATATATTCGAATTGAGTAAGTATTTGCTTCACCTGCAATAAAGATTTTAAGACATTTTGTATTTATCATTAGATAAGAATATTTATTTGAAGACATTTTGTTAATAAAATATACCATGGAATGGGGTTAACTCTAAAATCTAGTGTAACACTGATCAAGGCTGTGGATCTTTAAGTAGCTAGTAAGATGAGTGTCACTAGCGCTCTAAGCTTCTATAGGGTAACTACCTCAATTATACTTTGACGACCTCCGTAGCCGAGTGGCTTGCACGCCGAACTTTGGGCGGCGCTAACTCTGAGGTCCCGGGTTCGATTCCCGGTTGGGTCAATGTCGAAAACGAACTTTTCAATATTGTGTCGGGTCTGGGTGGATCAGAACAATGTATGTGATGTTCTCGAAAACTTTTTTTTTATAACGTAGATTTCTTTGAAGATAACTTCAAGAAACTGGAGATATGACTAAAGTTACACTCAATTCAAAAGTAACCCTGTTCGACGGTAGCTATATCAGTAATATTCATTCTTTACCATAGAGACATCATATACTTGGAGAAGGATGTTTGACCGGTTTGCGTGGAGCCATTTCAAGCATTTCTTGATCGCTTGCTGTACGAGGGGCACCGCCATCTTAGCCGTATCGTTTTCTAGGTCCACCTTTGTCGACCAACTGTCTAACACTTCTTGGGCACAACTGCTTTCTTCACTACAATAAAATAAAAATGGTCTAAAAACGTGTATTTACAATATTGCTGTAGCTACTAGTCAGCTAGCTAATATGTAACTGTCGAAGAATGCCATAACAATGTAGCATTGTAGTGTTCCGGGAGTTAGAAATAAAAAATATTAATTACTAGCCAATAGCCTTGCTATTGGTTGCTGCTGGGCGACAACAAAATAGAACGACAATATAAAAGCTCCGTGTAGCGTGTAGCCACAGCTATTGAACCCACAAGTGGGCTGTCTAAAACATTTTATACAGGTTTTTTCATAATAAAATAAAAAAAATGTTAGTTACTGAGTCAAGGCAAAAATACTTTTTAAATTGACTAAGACAATTACATTTTATGATTATGGTTACGTATAATTTTGCAAATTTTGTTACGAACAAATTACAAATTGAAAAAAACAGTGTTGAAAAAATTCCGGAACGGACGAACGAACGAACGTAATGACCGAAGCCACGATAGCATAGTTGGTAGTGCACCTGACCCGGCATGTCATGGAGTGCGGGTTCGAATCCCGCTCGTGGAATTTTTTCAACAATTTGTCTTTTTTCCCATTACATTTTAGTTTCGTTTGTTTGGACTATTCAATGAAGGAATGATTAACCAACCTCAGTAGCGTGACGCCCATACGCGTTACCGTAGCGGGGGAGGCGTGCTCCAAGCTGTGCGTCTCGAACACGAAGTTGACGTTAGCGCCGAACTGCACGCGCCAGCCCGACGGCAGCGTCAGCAGGCGGTTATCGTCCAGGACCGAGTTGAGAGCCTCTATCCACTCCGGGTCAATGTCCCCGTCGCACACCACCCACGACCACACGTCTGGATATTAGTTGAAATGAAATGAAATTAAAAATATTTATTCGGAGAATCTATTTATGCAACCGAAATGGTCACCACTAAGCTTATGCCGTAACATTGACGTGCCAAGGCGCTGATATTCTGTGGAACCAGTAACAAAGGGAGGCGCAGCTCCAGACATGAATTTAAAAATGTACACAGACAGCTGTAAACAATATTAACCATAACATTACACACACAGTACATTAAACATGAGGTTACATTAAAAAAACGAACGTAATAACATATAAAATAATAAAATAAAATCAATGCCAAAAATAATAAATAACAACACAGCATGACCGATTCTGTAATTTCAATAGATACTTTTTGGTTTGTTTAAACTGAGCTTTCACGAGCCGGGCAACCCGAGCCGAGGGTCTTTAGAGGCGCACTTGGGTGGTTTTGCTCCCGAACCGATCCAAACCCCTCGGAGAATCCAGTAGGACACGGGGACACGCACTAGTGCGTGATGCCATTCCCTCTAGAAAACCTTTGACGGTGCTTCGTTTTACACTACTTGAGGAAACATTTAAGTTTCTCGCCGCTCCAAAAAAAAGTCCGATGACGCTGAAAATGCCGTTTGAGGCAATCAGTAAACTCTCTCCAAAAGAAAATATATGCTAAAGCCGCTGATCGATACTGCTCGCTCTACTCCCGTGTTCAGTAGGTAGACGACCCTTGCCGGCTTGGTTAGCCTCTCCATCGGGAAAAGCTTCCTAGCAGAAGATACATAATGCTTAAGCCGCTGATCGATATTGCTCGCTCTACTCCCGTGTTCAGTAGGTAGACGACCCATTCCGGTTTGGTTAGCCTCTCCACCGGGAAAAGATTCCTAGCAGAAGATACATAATGCTTAAACCACTGATCGATATTGCTCGCTCTACTCCCGTGTTCAGTAGGTAGACGACCCTTGCCGGTTTGGTTAGCCTCTCCACCGGGAAAAGATTCCTAACAGAAGATACATAATGCTTAAGCCGCTGATCGATACTGCTCGCTCTACTCCCGTGTTCAGTAGGTAGATGACTCATTCTGGCTTGGTTAGCCTCTCCATCGGGAAAAGATTCCTAACAGAAGGTACATAATGCTTAAGCCGCTGATCGATACTGCTCGCTCTACTCCCGTGTTCAGTAGGTAGATGACTCATTCCGGCTTGGTTAGCCTCTCCATCAGGAAAAGATTCCTAGGAGGAGATACATAATGCTTAAGCCGCTGATCGATACTGCTCGCTCTACTCCCGTGTTCAGTAGGTAGATGACCCATTCCGGCTTGGTTAGCCTCTTCATCAGGAAAAGATTCCTAGCAGGAGATACATAATGCTTAAGCCACTGATCGATACTGCTCGCTCTACTCCCGTGATCAGTAGGTAGATGAGCCATTCCGGCTTGGTTAGCCTCTCCATCAGGAAAAGATTCCTAGGAGGAGATACATAATGCTTAAGCCGCTGATCGATACTGCTCGCTCTACTTCCGTGTTCAGTAGGTAGATGACCCATTCCGGCTTGGTTAGCCTCTCCATCAGGAAAAGATTCCTAGCAGGAGATACATAATGCTTAAGCCACTGATCGATACTGCTCGCTCTACTCCCGTGATCAGTAGGTAGATGACCCATTCCGGCTTGGTTAGCCTCTCCATCGGTAAAAGATTCCTAGCAGAAGATACATAATGCTTAAGCCGCTGATCGATACTTCCGTGTTCAGTGTAGAAGACTCTTGCCGGCTTGGTTAGCCTTTCCATCGGGAAAAGATTCCTAGCAGGAGATACATGTTTGTGTACTCGGTTTGGTAGGTGATAGGGCGTGTTTGTCCGTCTAGTTAACTAGCAACATGTTATCTATATATGTCGCCATAACATCAATGTTCGTTGTATTGTTGTGTTCTGGCAGCTATCGATGGGATGGCCAGTGCCTCAGTGGTAGAGGGTTACGGGTGAATAAGCTACCACCTTCGGCCTTATTATCACTTAACATTAGGTGAGATCTCAGATCATAGACCTTTCTATGATCTGAGGGTGAGATGAAGGCTAAGTGCTAATCCGAAGATATAAGAAAAACCTTCTGGCGTTCCTAGCCCAGACTACATACTATAATGTGCTAATTATTAACACAAGATACCTGCTTACGGTCTAACCCGTTAGCAAGAGAGAAAAAAACAGATAAACACTGTATTAACAAACGGTTATAATTTAGTAAATTCCATGTTGAGATAAGACGAATAAAATAAAATATTTTGAAGGGAAAATAGAATAATGGTTAACACGGTTCAAAATAACACAATTCAGCAAATTAGTTAAATGACACATTTTCAAAAAGTTTGACATATTTTGCGAAATAACTGTATTTATTTTAAAAAAGAGGAAACGCATAACCTATCTCGCGCGCGCTTACGTTAAGTACGCAAATACAGGATATTACTTCTACAAAAACATTATTTAACATCTAACATTATGGAAACACCAAACAATGCCGGAATATGTCTGGATAAAACGGCAAGATGAGCTACTAATGACTTAATTTTAGAATTTAGAAGAAACGGAAATGAAAAATACCAAATTTACAGTTTAAAAGACTACAGAAACAGTTAGAGATAATTTTAAAAAAGGTCTTGAAAATCCAAAAGTGAACTTAGTTCTGGCCGTTTTTTAGATAAAGGACGGCAAAACGAAGATCCAAACGTCTATAAGGGTGCACGGAGCTTCATCCGTAAATAAACGGGTACAATCAATATAACGGGTTGAAACCTCGTTAAATCCGTCAGCCCTGAAACAGGGCTGAATAATAACAACCATATTTGATAGTCTTTGTTTGTCTGTTTGCTAGACCATGATCTGAAGAAAAACTGGTAAACTGGTAAACTGAAATTCGACCTTGCGAATAGTAAAAAACAATTCTTTATAATTTTTATCCAATTCTCAAAAAACAATCAGCGCACAACATAAAAATTATAATCTGACAAATTTAAAATGAATTGTCATAGGCTAAACGTAATATTTTGAAATATACAAACGACCAGTGAAAAATGAAAAGGATCTCCTTACGGGGAAATAAAAATATTTAATGTGGCGAACGCTACAATACCTAACGAGAACTACATTACGCTTACCTGGAGGTTGGTTGGCGATCTCCAAAGCCGTTGCTGAAATAACGCCGTCCGTCCATTGCCGCGTGTCGTGGTCGATGTGGCCGAGCAGGCGGCTGCGGCTCATCGCTTTGGGGCAGATTATGTACTCCACTATGCTGTTGCCCTGGCTTATTAGAGCCTGCCAATAATTAATACAAAACGTTTATTGACATACTTGCAGTGTAAAACACAATTGGCCCCTTTAAGGAGCAAATTCACTCCAGCGCATCACGCTTGCTGTGTTTCTATGGTAACCGACTGAAGCCACTCGTGGCTGGAGGAAAAGTGAATGATGTGTAACTCGTTTGTATGGAAACACAGTCGTGTTCAAAAGTTAAGAAAAACATAATATGTTAGAGTACAATTGTACAATGTCTGTACTAGTAACGTTATGATAATAAGCTTCTGTCAACCGCCGCAACATAATATGTTGGAATGCGGCCGCTTTTCTGCTGTGTTTTAGTCGTTTTCATATTTTTGCGACCGCCATTGCACACTAGTATCATAAAAAAAGAATTAGTCTTATGGCGGGGACTGACAGAAGCGTATTATCATAACGTTACTAGTACAGACATTGTACAATTGTACTCTAACAGATACACAGGTTTGTTTGTTAAGATAAATAACTTACGTTTTTAAGAAGTTGCCGTACAGTAGTTTTCCCCGACCCTGGCGGCCCAACGAGGACAACGCCCATCCGCTGTTGTAATTGCTCGTAAAGTTCTGTACATTTCTGTATCTGTAATATACATTATATTTGGGACCACTTTTTGAAAGACATATTATTTAACAGGCATTTGTTACCTTTATAAACATAGATCAGCAATTAATTATACATTTTTTTAAATGTTCAAAGCTAAGGGAGTCAAGACTGTACCTGAGACTTGTTATTTACAAGTCCAAGAGTTATAAACGCCGTGTCCAGGGCGTTGCTGATAGGGTTTACAGCAAACTCTTCTTTAGGGACATCGGCGAAAACGAGCGATAAAATATTTTCAAATCTGAAAATACACAATTAGAAAAAAACTTAAATATAGCTTTACATAAAGGTCGAGTAGATTCGTAAACTCTTAAGAAAACAATGTGGAAGTCGAAGTTAATTAGTTAACTTATAAACTTCAGCTGTTGGTAAGTTGCTAAAGATTTTAGAACTTAGTTGTCTAACAACCACGATTCGTGACATTCTTTTAATAACACAATGAAAGTGTCCTAAGTGTCTCTTTGGTGGTAGAATCATATGAAATCTAACTGGATGGCGATCTGGTTAGGAGCAACTATAGATTCATTGAAATTAAGGATCATAGAAGCGTACCTGTCGCTTCAGTAATACCCTTGGTAAATTATATTAAACTAGTGGTCGCCCAGTGGTCGAAATTCGACCGTAATTTTATTAAAGCTGCACGGACTGTATCTTAAGCAATGAAAAATTAAAAAGATAGAATGTGAGTTTGGATTGGCATTGACAGATTTCGGCTACTCCTCTTCCATTTTTGAAATTTTTGAAAAGAGTATTTAAGCGTGTGTGTCAAATACATATGCGTGTTTGTCAAGTACATGGTAGTGTGTGTAATGTTTGTTTTATTGATTTAAGGTATTTTTATGCATAATTTTAAATTAAATTAAAACTATAAGTGTGCGAAATTTCATACTCCTCCTACAAAGTTTTTGCTTCATGTATTTATAGATAAGTAAAAAGAGGTAGAAAGATGATTCGTAGCAGTTACTTTTCCGCGTCGTCTCTGGTGAGTTTGGACATGTTGTTGAGCGTGAGGACGCGCCTGGCGGACGTGGCCTGCCATTATGTAATACTTGGTGTCGCAAGCGTCAATGGGCTGGTGGGGCAGCCTTCCATCAGGCCGTATTGTCGTCTCAGCAACACAAAACATGAAATACGTGTGGTGATATATCGTAGTTTTTACCTCTCCGCGTCGTCCCTGGTGAGTTTAGACATGTTGTTGAGTGTCAGGACGCGCCTTGTGACCTGCCGCTGCGCCAGTAGATCGCGAGGCGTGTTCGTAGCGAGCGCGGCGCCGCAACTACCCACGGCCGCCTTTAGCGCGCGCAAACCCCAGTCATAGTGGCGTTGACCGCTCAGAAGGTGGCTGTAACGAAACGAAAATAACGATTGGTATAGTCACAGCTGGTAACTATAATTAATAAATTACTTCATTTAAATTACTCAATGTTTGTTTCAAAATATAATAACTCAGAAAAAGTGATGAATAAATTTCTCCGAGCGGGATTTATAACCGCAAGTTTTGACAACCCAAGTCAAGTAACCAACTTGTAAAAATAATCAACGCATTTTTTTATATGTAAATTAAAAGGAGCCTTATTTACTATGACATTGACTATAACTCTGTGAAAACGACGTTTAGATCCGAAGTTGTCATCAGAAGCTATAAATAAATGTACTATACGCTTGCTCCTGAACACTTTAATTCAATCTTTAAAAAAACAGCATGTAGGAAGTACACACGGCGGCAGATCAACCTACCCAAACCTGTCAAATTTCTCCAATGAATATTGATACTTATAACCAAATAATAAAGTTCAAAATTGAATATTATTATTATTATTATTCAGCTGTAATCGGCTGCACCATCGCTACGGGGCGGAGCACCCACATCAGTGCGGCGGGGAGCTCGCACCGATCAAACTAAATTTACGTGGAGTCCAACCAGAACGCTCTCCACTGCTCGGTCTATGTAGTACGCACCCCGATACTGTGAAGACATCGCTCAAATGCGCATTGGCGATAGATCGGGCCGCCAACAATCGTGCCGCCAGCTGCGACCCCAGCGGCTGCACCATTGCCACGGGCCGGAGTACCCGCACTAGGGCGGTGGTCAGCTCGCATCGATCACATTGAATTTACAAGGACTACAACTAAAACGCTCTCCACTGCTATGTAGTACGCACCCCGCTACTGTGAAAACATCGCTTAGATCCGCGGCAATGGTCTGCGCATTGGCGATGGACCTTGCCGCCAACAATCGTGCCGCCAGCTGCGACCCCAGCGGCTGCACCATCGCCACGGGGCGGAGCACCCGCTCCAGGGCGGCGGGCAGCTCGCGGCGGCCGCCGTAGCCGCGCCCCGTCGGGTTCATTGTTGCGGCCACGCCACACCACTGCGACACTTTTATCTGGAATTAAGATAAACAACATACTGAAGGCATCGACCGAGCGTAGGTAATTAAAATAGCTACGGGTAAGAGCCGCCTTCTGTACCTCTTTATTTTGTGGTAGTTGTCACTCTTATACGATTACATAAAGAGTTCGATGTCGTAATGGCTAGTACATTAATAGTGGATTGTTGTCGGGAGGAGTGTAAAATCAACAGTCAGCTGTTTAGTTAGCAGCAACGCTACGGTAGAGACAATTACGCAACATCAAAAATTTAATTCGAGCTTATGTTTTCGTAGTCTCATTAATATCTAGTTTTAATAATATGAATTATTGTTCTATACTGCAACAAGGATGCGCTTGGTCTTCTTTAAACCTGATGGTCAGTGACGACAAGGCCCTACGCTGCACCTGGAATCAAACACTCAGTCATGATTCCAGGTGCAGTGCAACTCACTTAGGAACTGGCAGTCTTATCTGTAACTATCGGCACACAACAATGCTACTAACATTTTTCCTATGGCGATAGACTTAGATAAGACGCTAGCTAGGTGGACTTTAAACAAATCTTACTAGAAACCAAAAAGGTGATTTATTACTTATCTTATAATTGAATAGAGTTGGCTTAGCCGTAGCTGCCGTAGCATATGTTTTCCCACTCACTTGTTTACCATTGAGCGTGATGAGTCGGTCCCCTGATGATGGCTAGTCTGTAGTAAATGCATTCCACTCACTTGTTTGCCGTTAAGCGTGGCGAGTCTCTCCCCTGGTCCGGTCAGCATGGCAGGCAGTAGCGAGGCCAGCTGGTGCGAGACGGCCGCAAGCGTGGCTGCGGACAGCCGGTTGAACTCGTCGAAGCAACCCCACGCGCCACACAGCGCCAGCCCGCTTAGCAGTCGGCCCATGCACTCTGCGTCCATTGCCTTCGCAAAAAAGAAATAACTCCCTTTCTAACTTATGTTATTATCATCGTCTTAACTACTGATGCAACAGTATAACATAAGTATAACAGAACTAGTGCTAGTCTGTACTAGTACTAGTCCACTCCAGGACATAGACCTATCCAAGTATACGATCTGCGGCTACTTTTAGCCATTTCTTAAAAGACTGGCAGTTTAAGCTGTAGGCTATCTTACAGTTTGCTACTTTAAGACAAAAAATATAAGTTGTAAGACTGGAAAACAAGGAAAAACAAGAAGAGCTTATAAGGAACAAATTAAAGAGAAGAGAAACGTTGTGTCTTATAAAAAAAAAAATTAGCTTGACATAGAGATGAATGGAAAATGCTACACAGTAAAGAGTGTAACTCTTAATATAAGTAAAAAAAGGAGTAAGACTAAATGGACTTATGTGAAACACAGTAGCATTAGATCAAAGTAATTGTTTTAAATACTTAAGATCATATTCTTGTAAGGTAATTCTCTAAAACATTTTTAAATTGTCTTACTTAAATAGAAGTAGAAAGTTTTACCTTCGCAACAAAAGTACAGCTAAAAAAAGTTGTCCAAGATTCTTTTACACTAAAGCCTACGCCCACTACAACGATTCATACCATGACCGTGGAAAACATTTCAGACACAAACAAAACTTTTCATACCCTACTATGCCCACTGCAACTGTAAAAGTTTTCAGTTTCAGTTTCAGTTTTCTAAAACCGTATATATAGTCGGAGGAGCTCGATGGCGCAGTAGTTAACGCGCCCTTTTAATTGCACTTTCGCAAAGGCCGGTTATCGGATGGGTGACCAGAAATATATCATCTCGAGCTCCTCCGTGCTACGGAAGGCATGTAAAGCCGTTGGTCCCGGCTGCACTAGCAGTTGTTAACAACCACCAATCCGCACTGGGCCCGCGTGGTGGTTTTATGTTCCCTATCCATTCATGGGGAAGGCTTGTGCCCAGCAATCGGGAAATAAAATGAGCTGGCGATGATGACATATAGTCGTAAATACAACAATGCGTCTGTTCATAGAACGTTAATGTGTTAGTTATTAAAAAGGACAATGTAAATCTCTACATATTGATGATCGAGAGTTGCAAAACATTTTATTACCTCATCGCAGTTGAAGACTAAGACTAAACGTCCGACCAATCCACCCAAGGCTTTCACCGACTCCGTTTTACCCGTCCCTGCAGGGCCAAATGGATTGCCTACCAAACCCAGATGCAACGCCTTAAAAAGCAAAAATCTTAAATTAGGCAAGTTTTAACAAAAGGCACACAAGGAAAAATTAAATACATACAATCACAGATCAAAAATAGGTTGTTTAAATTCACAATTAAACAAAAACAATAACTTTTAATTATAGTTTATTTTCTTTTTTTCTCTTTTTATAAAATTACCTGTGTCAATATCAGAAAACATTCGTCAGCTAAATCAGTTCGTACAAATTGCCCAGTGTTAACTCCAAGGTACTCGTAGGAATACGGAATGGTTGCAAGACCCATTTTTGCCACTATATCTTTGGTGCTCAGGTAGTAAAATCTGCAATATGATAAATACTTTACATAGTATAAAATAAAACAAAGTCGCTCCCGCCTGTCTGTACGCTTAGATCTTTTAAACTACGCAACGGATTTTAACGCAGTTTTCAGTAATAGATAGAGTAATTCAAAAAGAAGGTTTATATGTATAATACATGCATATAATTGGACTCCGTAGGTGGCGCTGCTATATGATTCTATAGGAGTATATAGTAATAAATATTAAATACTACCCTGTGTGGTGCCGGGGATAAAGAATTGCACCACCCCATCTCTTCCCGTGGGTGTCGTAAAAGCCGACTAAGGGACCATTCCAGAGGATGGGCAGCAGCATCTCTCTGAAGTTACCCTCAACCTACTGCGATCGCCAACCCGCCTGCCAAGCGTGGCGATTACGGCAAATACCCCCCATGATTATTTGGGGGAGGCCTTTGTCCAGCAGTGGACGTCTTTTGGCTGAGATGAGATGATTAAATACTAGCGACCAGCCCCGGCTTCGCACGGGTGCAATGCTGATACACGCAACCGCTATGTCCCTGCATTTTAAATCTGTAATATCTTTGAACATATTCATTTAAATTATATGCTGTAAAGGCCCATATTGATCTATATTAAATGCACAATGTATTTAAGGTACTTAATTGAATAAGGATTAATGCTGTATTGCTTAAGCTTTATTTAAATAAGCCATTATTTCTCGTTAAAAGTAAAGGATAAAAAATTATTATTGTGGGTTATACCCTGCAAAGGGTTCGAAACGTCAGGATAAATATTAATTGAAGTTATGTGTAAATTAAACGCGAATAGATCTGTAAAAGTTGTTTAATTTCAATGTGTTGTGTTCGCGTAAACTTTAGAAAACAATAATACTGTAGTACATTATTTTGATCTATCTCGTAGGGTTCAGCCCGGCCAGCGTTTGCAATGTAAGCGCAAAAAAATGTGAAACCTCTAAAATTATCAGTGTTTCTCTACTACATTATGCATGTATTTATACATATAAACCTTCCTCTTGAATCACTCTATCTATTAAAAAAAACCGCATCAAAATCTGTTGCGTAGTTTTAAAGATCTAAGCATACATACATACATACATAGGGACAGCGGGAAGCGACTTTGTTTTATACTATGTAGTGATATTTTTAAAAACAATATCTTTAGAGAAATAGTTTTATCACCATGTATTTTATTTTATTAAGTATACAGTTACAAAAACACAAATGTTGAAAAAATTTCCACGAGCAGGGTTTGAACCTGCACCCTTCTGACATACCGGGTCAGGTGCTCTTCCAATTGAGCTATCGTGGTTCTAACCAGCCCGCCGAAATTATTCAACACTATTTACTTTTTACTTTGAAAGCCAAAGGCGCCCATTCAATGTTAACAACTACCGTCATTAACATCCGATCATAATATTTTTACAAATACTAAAGATCAGTTAAGAAGTAGGCAAGCTATTTATAAATGTTTATATAATTTTTAACGCAAATTTTGTTGCAAACAAATTACAAAAACACAAATGTTGAAAAAATTTCCACGAGCAGGGTTTGAACCTGCACCCTTCTGACATACCGGGTCAGGTGCTCTTCCAATTGAGCTATCGTGGTTCTAACCAGCCCGCCGAAATTATTCAACACTATTTACTTTTTACTTTGAAAGCCAAAGGCGCCCATTCAACCCTGCTCGTGGAAATTTTTTCAACATTTGTGTTTTTGTAATTTGTTCGCAACAAAATTTGCGTTAAAAATTATATAAACAAGTATACAGTTATCAGTGCAACCTTTGGTCATAGCGCATGCAAAAGTGCCGAAAAATCGAAGAGTGAAAAACAAAAATAAAGTAGTAATATTCATGTTAATAAATACTTCAAATAAAATATAACTATTCAGACAAGTTTATCATTCTTATCGTGTTAATATAATTTTACGTAGAACATTTCATGAATCAAATAATAAACATAGGTACTTGACAAAATTCTGTAAGTGCATGTTATACGATTGCTTACCTCAGTTGTTTCTGCCAATGCCAGTCACTCGTCGATACAACATTGTTATGAATTAGAATATGGATGACGGACAAGTAATGGGCACATTGTAATATGAGCGCTTGTCTTTTATAACGTTCACTTTCATCCTCTATTTCAGTGGAGGCATAATGAGAATTTTCCTTTTCTATGTTTGCTTGCAACTTGTGTAGATCTTTTGCAGTTATAGCTTTTTCTGCTTGCTCAGTAAATCGGATATTCTGAGCTAGGCAAAGGATCTGCGTCGGCATTGTAAAAGGATCTTGAACTTGCAGAGATGTTGTGACGACACATTTTAGGGTCATGCTATGTAGAGATGACCTCATCTCACTTTCTAAGTTTTTCAGCCATATCTATAGAAAATCAATGCAGTTTGAGAAAACAATAATAAAAAGTGAAAAAACTATAGTATCACTGAAGTGACAGTGTGCAGTAATGGACAATCCCTTACTTCATGACATAAAAGCATATCGACTGCTTTTCAACTCAATTAATAGTTTACCTCGTCGGGGGAGTTATGTCGAGTATTTTGACGGTGTGGCTAAGTGTCGTCATTTCAAAGCTCAATAATAATAGACAATAACAAACAATACATAAGCTGTGTTGTTAAGCTATAGCCTACATGAGGTCGGCAACGCATCTTTGATTCCAATCGGGTTGTGTATCCATGGGCGACGGTGATTGCTTTCCATCAGGTGACCCGCTGGCTCGATTGCCATCTCTTACTTAAAAGTTAACATTCTCTAAAAGTAAATTACCTCAACAGGACAATCTATATCGACTGGGTGATCAAGCTGCAGAGCGTCATCGCCAAAGCTGCACAGCGCGGTAATGGACAATCCCCCGGGACCGAGCCTCACGCTAGAGATGCCCGGAAACAATTTCTTAAGATGTGTCTGCATCACCGCTTCTCTGCCCTCGGCACCGGCACGAGCTTGTCCGAGCAACTCTAGTAGATCATCGTCGCTTAAGAAGTAAAGTCTAGGGAAGATTGAACGTTTTTCCTGCAAAAAATATTTTTATTGTGTTAAAGAGCTTATAAGAACAAATGGGCGGATTATGCGCTTTAAGGTCTGTAAAAATCTGTAAAAAGACACACTTGTGCAACTGTTCCGATATACAGTCCAGCATGAGCTGCAGCCTAGGGGCCTGCAGCAGTGACGCGAACTGCAGCAGCGCCGAGAACCACGGGCTGTCTCCAGTATGCGCGTCACTTGCTGAAACCCTTGGTGCACCTTCCGGAACCTGAATGGTAGGATTCTGGGCAAAATCTTACCACCAGTTAAACGTAGTTAGCCCCCTCCCATCAATAAACTGGATTTACCGCCCGTCGTCTGGGACGCGTGCAGCTTGCACCAAATAGAGTCCGGCATGGGTTTCAGTCTCGCGGACAGCAGCAGCACCGAGAGCTGCGTGTCGGCCTTCAGTATAGGCGTCACTAATTGCTGGAAACTTTGGTCCACTTCCCGGAACTCTCAATGGTAGGATTCTAGTCAAAATCATACCATCAGCTAAACGTAGATAACCCACTCACATCAATATACTGGTTTAACGCCGACTGGCACGAATGTAGCTGCTCCGATATAGAGTCCAGCATGGGCTGCAGTCTTGCGGACTGGAGCAGCACCGAAATCCGCGCGTCGGCCTCCAGTATGCGCATTTTTTGCCGGAATTCATGGTCCACCTAGCGGAACTTGAATGGTAAGATTTTGGCCAAAATCCTACCACTACCTAAACTTATGTAACCCACTCACATCAATATACTGGTTCAATGCCGTCTGGCACGCGTGCAGCTGCTCCACTTGCTGGAACCCTTGGTCCACCTTCCGGAACTTGAATGGTAGGATTCTGGGCAAAATCCTACCACCAGCTAAACATAGGTAAACCACTCACATCAATATACTGGTTTAACGCCGACTGGCACGCGTGCAGTTGTTCCGATATAGAGTCCAGCATGGGCTGCAGCCTCGCGGACTGCTGCAGCGCCGAGAGCCGTGCGTCCGCCTCCAGTATGCGCGTCACTTGCCGGAACCCTTGGTCCACCTTGCGGAACTTGACGCCGAGCTCGCCATCGTCGTCGCACAATATTGGCTCCAGGTACAACCATCTGTTAATATAATCTCACACTTAAATATGTTGTGGAATAAGTTGTTTATAAGGAACTTTTTAAATTATTTTGAACATTATATTTGGTTTTAGCAATGTTTTGTTAACGCGTTTTATTCCAATTTCTTTGTCTTTTATATTAAGAGAATTGCAATATTTTCCCATATAAATAATAATCTATAGATTAATACGTAAAGAAAATACTTTGTACGCTGTGCTCTTAAGCACATTGCGCTTACATAGGATTGTGAGATTGTAGTTTACGTTTATGTGGCGGAGTGCAGACATATAGAACTTATGTTATGACATATATGTGGCAATTTTTTTTATGTAACATTCAACTTCGACCACTGTACAATTAAATACGTATTTGTTACCAATAAAACTAACTACTTGGCTCTCAACATATACATACTTGCTTATAACTAACGTAAACCAAAATAATGTTGATAATCTATTTAGTATCAAAAAAGTTTTTCGTTAATACAATGGTTTTCGTTGTATTTAGTGTATCTTAAGTTTCGAACTTGATAGTCCTTTAGTGCCTTACAAATAAATAAAGAATAAGCTTCGAATAGTTATTCCGTGTTTTGTTTCTTTTACTCTACTTTGAAATTAAGTTTAAATGACAAGAACAAAACACGGAATAACTATTCGGACCTTAGCCTTTGTTTATTTGTAAGGCCCTTAGTCTTTGTGGCAAACGTACCTTGTAGATGTCAACATGTACGTACATGTATGAACAGACGCCTGCACATCAACCTATCCAAAACTGTCAAATTTCTTCAATACATTTTCAACTATAAAACTAAGACATAAAGTTTAAAGTCTAGTGAGGAAATTTTACAGTTTGTGTTAGACTGATGTGCAGGCGGTAACACGGGCAAAAGTATCTAGCAGTTTCGCTAGATTCGATCGAATGTTCTAGCTAGATCGAGAGCGACAAATCAGAAGGCACCAGTAAAATTTCAAATCTTCGCTCGTTTTCCCTTGCGAGGAGAAAAGAGCATGCCTGTACTTGGTATTAGGTAATGCGACCGGGTATTAGCATCCATCGAATAGTGCAGTGTCATACGCTTGCGCGTTTGTTTCGTGTGCCTATATTATGTTTTTTTTTCTATTTTAAACCTACCATATCTTAGTTCCTCTATTACATAACTATCTAAGTTATAATTTGTTTCTGTTTTTTTATTCCACAACGGGGAAGCACTTGATCTTCTTCTATTGTATCGATATCGGTGACGATTAGGTTGACGGTGGAAGTGCACTTCTAGCTGTCAGTACAAAAAATTACTGCTTAAATTGTTGTAATGGTGACAAACTAAGATAAGATCAGCCGCCCCTGTGGTCTAGTGGTTTAAATCACCTGTGTCAGTCTGTGTATGTGTGTGTATGTTTGTGTACTTGGTTTGATTGGCGGTAGGGCTTATTTGCCCGCCTGGCTAGCTACCACTATCTTATCTTAATAATATGCCACCATAACATTAATGTTAGTAGCCTCAGTAGTTGAGGATACCGGGTAAGTGAGCTGCCACCTTCGGCCTTATTAACACATAACATCATGTGAGATGAGCGCCAAGTGCTAACCCATATATAGGTAGTAAAAAAAGGCGACTTAAAACAAAAACTACGTGGTTGGTAGGTACCAACCAAACTGAATCAAATAATATGTACTCCCGCCGGGAATCGAACCCGGAACCTCTGGGCTCCGATCCAACCACAATACCACAGAGACGGTTGTATAGTAATCATAATAATATAAATAGGTTGAAAAACAGTTTTTGCAGTACTCTAGTTTTACTAGATGTGCAGTCGACTGTACATGTACAAGTACATGTTCACCAATGAAACTAACGTGTTGTAAATAAAAAGCAATAATGTTTCTTTGAACATTTATTCACAATTAAGTATCGGTGCGTGACATTACATAGGTAATCTACAAACTATAGATTGGATTTATAATTGTCAGTTAGAAAAGATGTACAAAAAATAGAAAACTTACAATTAAATATATTTGTTTATTCTAAGGAGTTCAGATAAATGCATCATGTTAATAAATATAGATGTAAAATACAAATTATGGCACAGACAACTTAACGTACAAAACAATTATTATTATAATACATACATAAAAATCTTAAACGCTGCATGACAATAATAAACACTTGGAAATCGGCATAACATTAAAATATTTACTCGAAATGAACAATACAATATGTAAGGTTTTTTTTTAAATAAAATATATAATAAATCGGATGGAAAGTTATTTAAAACTCAGAAAACATCATAAACACTCATTCAGTTATCTATAAATTGAAAAATTGGAGAGGAACAACAGTTAAAAATAATAATTAAATAATTCATACTCTGTACTTGAAAAGTCTTTGGAATAAAAGTTTTAATTATTAGTCAACTAGTTTAACAATTTCCACACACTTAGGATATTCATAATTTTTACTTGTTTCGAAGCGGTGAAGTTGAGTATATTCCCTAATTTAAAAATAAGCCCTGATGTTAACACAAAATATATTTTTGAAAAACATCAAGTTTTTTTACAAAAAGTACTTATCACTAAATGTACAGTATTATTGAAGGCACATTAAATTCCAAAAAGAATAGTACTAATATAATATGTTGCGTTGATAAAAGAAAAAAGGGAGTCAGTATAATAACTAGAAAATCAAGAGCTTCTATAAATTATTGTACATACATGTCAGATGTTTAAAACCAGCCAACATCAACGCTACTTAGTTCGTTACTATAGGTAACTATTTTTATACTTACATGCTTATTGTTACTGACGTAGTCTTAAAACGATGACTTTATATATTATTCAATAGAAGGTAATTAAAATGTACTTCAAGCAATTATTTTATTCGCCACTTAATATAGAACCGAACAGATGTAGTCAAACTACATAATTTTTATGAACACTTAACTATTACAATGCAGTACTATGGCAGTGATGTGGGCAATAACCACAGTTTTAGCATATTACAACAGGAAATAGGTAACAAACTGTGGAAAATTAAATTATGTCGTGCATGATCTGTAATAATCCGACCGTTTTGTTATTTCAGATAGATAGTAGTTCATCAAAGAATTAAGTTCTCCAATTTCTTTTTCGAGTGTATTTAATTGGCCACTGTGATCGTTATATAATTCTTCCATGTTTGCAAGTTGTTTTAATTGCATTTGGGTTTCACTAGCAAGCTTTGTTGCGCGATTCAGTAAAAGTTGGGCGCGTTCTCTGGAATTTGAGGTTTGGCTTGCACGCTCGGCCAGAGACATATTTGTTTGTTTGAAGTCCTGCCGCAGTTGTCTCGCTTTCTGTTCAGCTCCTTCAGCACGATTGACAACATCGTTAGCCTCTTGTTTTACTTGTTCTGCATCGCTTTCAATTTTCAGTATGTCCTTTTGTAAATCTGAAAGACGTAGTCTCAATCCCTCAACTTCATCTTTTGTTTCATTTGCTTTTTTCTGGGCTTGTTCTGTTTCCTGGGCTATGGGAACCAAATCACTATTTGCTGCTTCAATGTCACTGTTGGCTTTGTTTATAGCGTTCTCTGCCGCGTCTTGTGCAGCTTGTGCTTCATCTAAAGCTTGTAAAACTTTATTCGCCATTTCTAAAGTAAGATTTGCTGCTTTATTAACGGCTGTAGCATTTTGTTTCAAAGCTTTAGCTCTTTCCAGATCCGGTTTAGTTTCTGTTATTATATTTTCAATATTTGTCAGTTGTGAAACGGTAGAATTAATTCTTTGAGACAACTCTGTAATTTCTTTTGGTTCAATTCTAATTGACAAGTTTAATATATCATTAGCTAATGTCCTTACATCAGCTGGCGTGTTAGAAGTATTGGACAAAAAGTCTTTCAATTCTGCAGTTAATTCGACACTTTCGTTTGTAACTCTCTCAGCTGACGATTTAAATTCGTTGGCTCTATTGAATAAATCCTTTGCTCGGGAACGAACAGATACAGTATCTTGTTTTACCTGCGAAATTGATCTAAACAAATCTTCTGCAGTAAGTTCGTGTTCTTTAATCCTGTGCTCTGTTTTATTAGCGAAATCTAATGCTTGTTCTGCTTTAGTAACAGCTCCTAGGTCGCAAGATATTCCACCACATTTTCCACAGCCTGCTCCACCGCATATGTCACAACTATCACTTTCTTGACCACACATCTTCTCATTCAACTTTGGCAGCCGCGACTCTAAGTCAGATAGTTGACTTTGTAAATCGTCCAACTTTTTGTCGTTGTCATTTTGGGTGTTATTAAAATGTGTGTACTGTAGTTCAATGAGACGATCTGTATTTTTGATTTGCCTGTCAGTATTAGCTATTATGGTTTGCACACCTTCGGCTTCATCTGACGCTTTAGTTGCTCTTTGTTTAGCTTCACGAGTTAGATTAAGAGCTCCTTCTAAATTAGCTTCTTGTAATTTTGTTGCATTATTGCCTAAATCAACAGTCTTAAATTTAAGCAATTCGATACTATTTCTTAGTCCATCTAACGTGACGTTACCCAAGTTGATTTTAGAAGTGATTGCATTGAGATTATCGTTGCTTTCTTTAACCTTTTTGTCCGCTGCAGCTAAGTGATCTTGTAAAATAGTTATATTGGCTAATAGATCTCTTACTGTTGTTTGACCCTGTTTAGCGCTTAAAAGCATATTTTCCACATCTGACAATTTCTTTGTCATTTCATCAAAATCTCTAGTGTAAGCTCCGGTTGCACCAACTAATTTAATTTTACCTGCATTAGCAATAACCGACTCAGTTTGAACTCGCAAATCATTAATAAGCCGATCCCAGTTATCAAAACATTCACCACATGCATAACAGTAAGGAGCCTCGCCAAGGTAGCCTCTAGCGCAGTTGTCGCAGTTATATCCTCCAATACCTGGTTTGCAAACACACGATCCATTTTCGCGCATACATTGTTGGGATAGAGATCCATACAGATTGCATTCACATTCATGACATTCTTCATTAGGATCACCCCAGAAGTTTTCTTGACATTGGTCACACTGTCTTCCACCGTGACCCGATTTACAATCACATTTTCCAATGTATGGGTTGCATTGAGGAGATAAAGATCCTACGGGATCACAATCACAGGGGTCACATCCTGTGCCTAATGCTATTCTCCAATGATTTTCTGTACATTGATCGCAATTTATTCCCATTACATTATTGAAACAAGGGCATTGTCCAGTTATACCATCGCAATTTCCTATGGTTAAGTTTGTTCCCAAAACAGAACAGTTACATTTATAGCATGCTTTTTCTAGAGCGTTCCCGTAAAAGCCTGTTTGACAAACTTCACAATTGTCACCTGCTGTGTTATGCAGACACTGTAAGCATTTTCCGGTATATGGATCACAATTGCCTGGTTTTGTAATATCAATGTTGTCATTACATTCGCATTTTTCACAGGTCCCTTTGACTGGATCTCCATAGTAGTTATCAGCACAAACATCACACAATAGTCCAGCGTAGCCCTCCTTACAATCACAGACGACATCTTTTGTTTCTGGATCTAACTCACATCGGTCAGCGTGACTGCTTTTGTTTGGGTCATTTATAACACCAGGACAAGGGCACGATCTACAAGGTATATCCACGCCAAGACGTGGGTCACCATAAAACCCTTCTACACATCGTTCACAACGATGGCCTTCGGTATAATCTCTGCACTCCCTACAAGCTCCAGTTTTATCATCACATTCCATTGCGTGTCCATTACAGTCGCACTGTTGACAATTAGGGAAGTTGAAGTATCCCGGTTGACATAAGTCGCATGCGCGTCCGTAAGTATTTGCTCTACACTTGCACTGTCCACTTGTTGCATCACAGAAATTATCCAGTGATCCAATGCTGTTACAATCACAACGCTTGCAACCAAATTTGCTGAAGCCATATGTTCCAGGTGCACAACGGTCACATCTCGGCCCAACAATATTTTCCACACATTGACAGTATCCGGTATAAGGACTGCACTGATGGCTTTTTGACCCGGATGGGTCACACTGGCATGATTCTGTACCATTTCGTATATAAAACCCAATGCTAGCATGGTATTTTTTACATATTTCTGGAACAGTATCCCTATTTAAACTGTAATAGTACGCGTTACCACAGTCATAACGATCAAATTCCTCCCTCATTGAACTTCTATTCGCTAAAAATGGTAAATCTTCGAATGATGGGATTAGGACAATGGAGTCAATCAAAACAGAAGCTCTTGAATTTGAAGTACGTCCATCTTGCCTTCCCAGATAAATTCTGATTTCAGTTTCTTTACCTTTCTCTAAACAAACTGCGGGTTTTACAAGGACGCTACGTTGATTGGCAGGTAAATTGGTATATACAGTATCATCTTCAGGGCGGACATTTGCGCAAGGTGAATCAAAATCAATGGGTAAAGGTCTTTTCACTAAGATAGTTGCTTCTTCCCAGTTCACAGAGGATTGGGGTTCGTACCTAATCAAAACGTTATAATTCATGCTTGTTTTTAAATTATTTACAACAAACACTAAGGTACTACCTTCTGGTATTTTCATAAATCCAGGTCCTGTCCAAGTTTCTTTGCCTTCAGGGAAACTTTCTCTTATCACAACATGACATAGCTGACTTTGAATAGCGTTATCATCAATTTGAGAGTCACACTGACTCGATTCACCTTCAATAACAATTGAATCAAGAGCTCCCACGAAGAAATTTTGAATCGGTTGATCACAGCGACGTCCCGTCACATTCGGACGACATTTGCATTGTCCCGTTATAACATCACAGTCTCTGTCGATTGAACCTCCAACATCGCAGTCACAAGATAAGCAGCCATCGTCGGTGTCCGATAGACCAAAGAACTCTGGTAAGCACTGATCACAATTTCTACCTGTGACATGACGTTTACAGAAGCAATTTCCAGTTAATTGGTCACACCCTCTTTCATTTATAGTACCTAGACTGTTACAAGTACATGAAATACATCCATCTGCAGTTTTTGGGTCAAAGTTCCAATAACCGTCCTTACACCTATCACATCTCGATCCGTCTACATTTAGTTTGCAGAGACAGCGGCCTGCAGTTTTATTGTACACAGGATCCGTCTCATCGTCACAAAGGACCTCTTTATCAGTAGTGCCATCAGGATCACAGTCGCACTGTTTACATATATCCGGACTTTGAATATCTAAGTTAGGGTCCTTATAGTACTTAGGCTCGCACCGCTCACAGTTCAGGCCTATTGTATTATGTTGACAATTATCACACACTCCGCCACTTATTTTTCCAGTTTTGTTGTAAACTGCAGGGTCAAAATGACAAGTAGTTGCATGATTATTGCATGTACACCGCTTACACGCATTGGAAGTTTTACCTACCGCTGGTTGCCACGGGAGATCATTATAAAAATCTTCACAATATTCACAATTCAGTCCTCGGGTGTTATGAGTACACTCGCAGCGGCCGTGCACCATATTGTTTTTAGATTCAACTCCCGGCATGGGTAAGCACCGAGATGCATGCCCATAACAGGAACATGAACCGCGTACAGTCATTTCATATATGGAATAGTAGTATTTTTCTTGTATCTCAGCTCTGTTGTCTAGTAGATCGTCACCAAGTGTATGTAGTTTCGTAAAATTTATTCGTAGATTCGTCATTCGTAATAAGTTTTGCACCTCTTCGGAGTAGGGGTTCGTAACATTTATGTTTGGTGGCAAAACCCGGAAGATAACTTCACCCTCAGTGGACGGAGCAACCCCCGAGTATCGGGATTCACAGACAATTTCGGTCAAAGATCGTTGAGAATGTTTCGGAACGCCAGGGAACGAGTCATCACAGTTATACGCAAAGTATCGATAAACGCGCCAAGTTTTTCCAAAATCAAACGATCGTTCCACTAACATAGCTGCCGGCCGAAAAGTTTTAAACGCAATAATCAGATGGGTCAAGTGAAATTCTGCTTCCATATCCAATTCGATTGTAACATTTTCTTTGCCATTTTCTGATTGCCACCAAGATTTACTTCTAGTTCCCGGATAAAACTTGTAAATTATGTTCTGTATCCGATGGTTCAGGGTCGGGTTGTTTAAGGTGTTGTTGGTGGATTCGCACCAGAAACATTTTTTTCGGTCCTCCAGATGCGAGACGATGCAGTAGCGCTCGCGGCCGTGGACGCCGCACGTGGATGAGGCGAAAAGTCGAGATTCGCGTCCGATGAGCAGGTTACCCGTAGCGGGGTAGCAAGAGCTGAGCTCACAGGCTCGGTCCAGCAGCCGAGGGTCGGCGCGCTGGCGGTCGCGCTCCCTGTTGTAGACGGCGCCGCCGCCGGCGATAAGCGCGCATACGATAAACAAAGCGCGCAGAGCCATGCCTCGATCCGGGCTCTCCGCGCGCCGCTCACTGCACTGGCCGGCTCGCCGCCGCCACTCTCGCGCCGTCGAGCGCCCCCCTATACCCGCTTGCCACCCCGCTGCCCTACATACGCAGGGCCGCATTCAGATATGGTACTAATTAATGACTCGTTATTTAACGCTTTCTCATTCAGATTGATATATCAAATTAACTGAAAATTATTAATTCAGTTAGAGTCACACTTTTATAATTTCGTGTACAAACATAATTTTGTGTGTAAAAAAATATATTAATTCTGTCAAAAATTTAAAAGACAGAAATAACCTAATGATGCATCATTTGTCAAGCTACCAAGTTGTTGTTTTATTATTGTTCCGATAGCTTTGCATAATGTAAACTCATAATGTAACCTCAATGCAGAAATTAATTGTAGTTTTATTTTTCCCCAAAAAATAGCACTGAACTTCGGACACAAACATCGAAGCGATCTCAAAAATGACAAGAGCGAACCGCAGCAAACACCCATTCGTGACACAACTACACAACCAATGTTTTGTTTGGCCTAAACTAGTTATCCGTAATGCGGCCCTGCGCGAGGCGACGACCGCTCCCGCCCGCGCGCCCGCCACCCGTTCTACGAAACGGGCGCTTACCAACAAAAATAACGACGCATTTCGGGATGCGCTTTTTGTTTTGGTCATTATTATGGCAACAGGACCCTTCCTCCTACTCCCCTGACGACGGGCCGCGAGCCACGTGACTGCGCGCACGCGCTTTCTCGCAAACCTTTAGTCTTAGTACCTTTTACTTATCTGTGTTTTCGTGTTACGATAAACAGACCTTTAGTTGTTCATTAGAAAGTTTGTCCTATTTAAGGGCAAGAATGGATAATTATGTATGACTACACTTAATGACATTTGATCATGTTGGAAGATTGACTGTTTAGTAAATTATACCAATATAATGTTCTTTTATTATATTGGTATAATCTCAGCCCTAATTTTTATTGAATAAAAAAGATTTTTTTTATAGAATGTTTTGTTAATAAATAAATAATTAAAGACTTGCTCTTAACGTGGCCTTTCCTTATCATTACTTAACTTCAGATGACATTAAGGCACTGTGCTTACCCGTAAGATATATAATAATGATGATTTTTAAAAAAACTTGGCCTTTCACAAAACTTTATTTTGTACCACGAATTATTGAAACGACGTAAACGCACCCACGCACGTTTTGAAAGACTTTATTAGTACGTGATTCAGATTTCTAACCTTCTTTCGTTACTGCATTAGACTGAACAACAGATAGTTCTTTCATTTATGTCATACCATAACTCTTAAACTTACTTCACTCAATAGGTACCTCAATGTCCAAGCGTGACTATCACGTTCCTGACAATCGGGAAAGTTTTGTTTGTAAATTCCTGGCTATTATGTTTAAGAATGGCAGGCATTAGCTACAGGATTACAAACTGCTAGAAAACAACGATTTATCCCTCCATGAGTGATTCGCGAGGAATCAACTAATCATACAAGCTATTAAATCCGAGCGCCAACAACATTATATTGCTTAACCAAAGACCTCTATTTTGCGTAAATCTGATAGCACCAAATTAAACCAATTATATGATACCTAATTATAAATTAATATTATGACAACCAACATGTCCCTGCAACTAAGGACCGTATCAAAACAGCAAGATAAAATAAAATAAAAAATTGACACTAGTAGACCCGAGTAAAGTATTACATTTTAATGTATATTGTTTGCGTAGATACCTTAACATTACTAGTTTCTAGTTTTTGCCAGTATTTGTTACTTAAACAACTTTTTTTTTCGCGGCAGCGTAGAATTATTCTGCTCTGCAATTAAATTTCAAAATTTCAACGTAACATGTTTTTTAAACTAATGACTATGATAACTACTACATGACGCAGATGACCATTAGAAGACAAAAGGGTCGCAGGGCTAACGATGCATGTTTAGATCTGGCGGTCATGCGACCGATACGATACCGCGGAGCCGGCCTTCCGCCCGCACATCCGCCGATAAAGCATTCGCGATCTGCCGCCGTCGCGCCGGCCGCCGGGGCCCAGCCCGAACAACGCAGCTCAGATCGTCGCTTAATACTTACATACAAGTCCATTTCAATTATTTTTTGTTGAATTTATTGGAAGGGTAGGTAATATCGCCTATGCCCATTTCTGTTTTCCAACGCATCTGTCCTCGTTTGGGGACAGACGGGAACTTAAGAGGACCTGTTATTATACTTATTAGACTATTTGATATATTTTTGGTTTTTAAGTTGTATTAGAGCTGTTGCTGTTTCTATAGAGATAAAATAATAATTAATTGCACTAATGCCTCTCCATAGTCTGCAAGTTTAAGATAGCTACATATATTATGTACCTTCGCCATGTGTGATACGTATTATAATAAAATCAACCTCGATTTGAAACATACGGAACGAAGCAAACTTTTACTTTACAGTAAAAATACCTCGATTCGAATGCAAGAGCACGCATAAATATATTTATTTAATTTATTGCTCGTTATTACTCTCAATCGTCCACTTTAAGTACTGGGGTTATATCAACCATTCAACTATGACATTTTCTTTCGCTATTTAAAGTTTATCATTAGTTCTATTGCATTTATAGTTATCTAATATTATTTCTTATGTTAGTATTAGTTATAAGTTTGTTATATCTTTTACGCAGTCCGCACGATAGGTAAGCTCTACATACTCTACAAAATGTGGTTTACAATCAGTTATGTTAGTTCGTGGCGATATACCGCCAAGCCAGTTAGTGGTTAAAGGGTGTGAGATGGACTGGACTGAACATAGTCATAACCGTGGCATCAGGGGATGGTAATGGCAACGTGCAAATTATACCCATATAGTCCAAACTATACACTCTATTCCCTGCGGTGCCCGCTTATCATCATGCCTATTTATGTCACTCAATTGAGTGTGAAAAAAATATGTCAAACTTTTTTTTTATAAACGGTGCTCGAGATATATGGGTATGTGATTAAACCTTGTCGTACACTTTGCACTTGAATGGATTAATCATAATCTCAAAATAACATTAGAACCGAATGACGTAACTTTATACAATAATGAACGTATGAACGCTTATAAAGGTCTTCATTATTATTGCTAACCAGACTGTGTTCACAAGTTTTTAAGTAACAAGGTAATTTAATGATGCTTTTTATATATCTTTTATTATACTAATAGGTGGGCAAACTATGTTACCTGCTGCCTGTTAATGCTTGCAAAAATTAGTAAAGTTCGCGCGTTTTGCCCTTTGTAAAGCCGTAGTTCTAATGGCTAGGTGCTTACTTATTTTATTGGACCACTACTCTTTAAACCAGAAAATATCATTTTTTTTTAGAGAGATTGCTGATTGTCTCTAACGGCATTTTCAGCGTCACCGGGGTTTTTTTAGGGGCGGCGAGGTACGTAAAGGGTACCTCAAGCCGTGTTGAAACTAATCACATTCGGAGGATTTCTAGAGGGAACGGCATCGCACACTTAAAAGTGCGCGTCCCCGTGCTCTACTAGAGTCTCCGAAGGGTTCGGATCGGATCGGGGAGCGGAACCACCCGAGGGCATCTCTAAAGGCACGGACCTCGGCTCGGGTAGACCGGGCCGTGGAGGAGGAGAGAAGCGCCCAGGTACATGTCTGTACCTGGTATAGAGCGCGTGTGAACCGGTTCTTCGTACTCTTGTTCTACTAGTACAGTGTCTTGGGCCTAAATTAGTGTGCATGTTTAGTGTATTCTGTAAATGTGTAGTGGCATTTAGAGGATCGGGCGGGGGGGCGTTCGCTGCTGTAATGGGATCGTAGGGGTCAACTAGGACGTGTTTAGGACGTCTAGATGTATACCGTCTTGTTGTTGGAAGGCCTTTAACATTATAGTTGGCGGCCGCCACAACAAGCGGGTTAGGGTGGTGGGAGGCGTTATCAAAGTAACGTCTGGAGACGTCCTTGATAAAGTCTTTGATAGTGGGAAAATCGAGATCACGGTGGAGGTCTACATTGCGATAGTAATGAAATTGGTGTTATCATTATCATTCACATACACACCACAATCCCTACCCATATGGTAATAAGATATTTGCTTAACTCAACTCAAAAATCTGTCTCTACAAAGGGACTCCCACAAAGGATGGCCCCGTATTGTTTAATGAAGTGAATGCCCGGTATTGTAAGGACAATTCACAAGGTTCCACTTCAATGGAGTAACCACAGGCTACCTGCGATGTTATGATGTTACCCAGTATGCTCTTACAAATTCAGCCTTATCGCTTTATTTTAGCCTGCGTAAACGGAAATTAGGTTGCCATTTCACAACTGAATGTTGGCAGTTATTTGCGGCATTAATTTCTCAGGTTTGTAGGGTCTTAAATGTCACACGAAAATGTTGAGACAGAATTGATTAGCATTAACATATTATAAGGGATATATTAAGATATATTTTGTCACTGAATGTCTGCATTGTATTAAAACTCTACAGACGTCCATCAATTCTGTATTTCAAACGAAAGGACTTCTAGGAAATAATATTGCGGATGTTTCGTTAAGCGGTATTTAGGCATGATATCATTACCGTTGTAATAAAATGGAAGTTAGCTAGAAGTCATTAAACAAACTCTGACATTTTTAAAGATATAATGTTATGAATTGATACATACAAGTACAATAAGTGTGGTAACTAATTACAGTGTGGGTTTTAAATATCTAGCCATGTAAAGATGACGTCACCTACTGACCAGTTAAAATAAAAAGCGGCCTCTTTTACTACGATAGATAACATGTAACAATTTCGACAGCCCACCGATAACCCCTTATCAGTGTCAAGTTGACACGGAGACGGGAATGTTATCCCTCTATTAGGTATATTAGTAATTTAACATAGACACATTAAGAGTTTAGAAGAAAAAAACATTAAGAGTTTAGAAGATAATTTGAAGCTAGTTCTTTCTTATTTACAGATTTAACTAAATACCACTGATGTAATAACGCTGCGAGTTTAAATAATAAATTGAATCAATGTGGGACAATCACTATTCATCGTATTCGACGTCTTTTCGGGAATTGACTATTTTATTCGAAACATACTAGGTTAAGATAGTGCCTGACCTGATATAAGCGTGAAAATTATTAAATAATAATAACTATGAATACTAATGAATAATAACTATAAAATTTCTTTGTTTTATAATAATTGTCGTAATTTATAAACATTAATAGAACATACTAATGGCATGTAACTAAAGAAGTATGAATATAAAATTTGAGGAATAGAGGAGAAGAAGGAGATAAAACAAATGAATAGATTGTGTGAGGGATGTTGATATTAATGAAGGGAGAAGGAAGATGGCAATAAGAGAAGTGTAGAAGAAAATACAATTTTGCGCCGACCCCAGATAACATGAGTATACTGTATAGGGCAGGATGAAGTAGGATGGGCTAAATAAAATCAAAAATCTTAGCGCTGTCGAGTGCGTCAGCATCGAGTGCGTCAGCATCGCTGTGAATGAACGTTTTCGCGCCGATAAGGGTTCATTCTGAAAAGGCGGTTACGGTGTCAAAGTTCAGATGATAAAAGCTTACTGGCGACCTGTGTTCGCCTACTGTTCTTAGTTTTGCTGTAATAGTACAAACGGTATCTCAAAACACTAGAAGCTTGTCGCTATAAATATTTTTCTTCGTTATCATGAGAATACTATAACTTCTATGAAAGAATTTACTAAGTAAACATATACCATATAAATATAGCATATAAGTAAATATATAAACATATAGCATTGTGAATGCATAAATAAAAATAAGTAAAGTCAAATTTAAATGTTGAATCAAATAAGTGTGTGCATCAAACATGATGTTCGTACATATTAATCGGTCATTTTAAGCCTATTTTGCCATTATTTATAATAAAACTCAAATAATGTACCCTACCATTAAAATGAAATGAATAATTTAACTTTATATTATATCAATATTCAATAGGTAGTCAATAATCATTAATCAATATTACATAGTAAATATAATTACTAACATCAGCTTATTGTATGTCCCCATTGCTGGGGCACAAGTCTTCGTGGTTAGAGATGGGGCCAGAAATTACCACACGGGCCAAGTGCGAATAGGTAGTTGTTAACGACTGCTAACACAGTCGTAGCCGGGACCAACGTGCCTTCCGATACACGGAAAAAACAAACAATCAAACAAAAAAAAATTGTTAAGGCGATGACGGTAGCCGACCGGGGAGTGGTTGGGGTTGAACTCGGAAAATCGTAGTTATAGCCACGTAGCCACGTTTGACTACTGAGGTGAACTCACGCCTAGCACTGGTGTAGTAGTAGTTTTCCGGAAGAGTTGGGCAGGATTATTAATACTGTGTTAGCAGTGCATTATCAATACATTTTTTTATAAATCGCTTAAGAGCGTTTGCGCCGCCAATGAAAAAAAAATACATATCTAAAAACGGCCACTTTTAACTATAACGCCGTATTAAACTAAACCATAACATGTTAGATGTTCATTCTGTGACGTAAAAATGCTAAATTACTTCATTCAAATAGTTTGTTGAGCATAATTTGATTTTCTATCTCCAATTACTAGATATGTTTTTTTTTATTGGCGGCGCTAGTGTGCGGCGTAAACGCTCTTAAGGGACAAGGGTTCCAAGATACTCGCAGTCGCACATCAGGCTAGCAATCCATCACCTATGTAATTTATTCCCCCTCGTTTCTTATACTTAAAATTAACAATTTCGATGCTATGACTAGTCCTTTTTTAGAGAAGTACGTGAGAGTATGTATGCATATATAAAAAAGAAGACATCAAAAGTCCTCATACACATTATTAAATGAAATCGTAGTATCACATTAACTTTTAATAAGTGTTGTTGAATGTTTTTTTAAATAACTATTATATTTTACATATGTCTTGTAAGTTAAAATAGGCAACATTTATGTTAACAGTTAATGTATGTTTTAGTCAGTGTAAATGTATTTTAGGAACTGAAGTAAATAAGGAAGCGGTACACCAGTGATCTAAAATTGTCTGTCACAGACGCAGGGGTCGTAAACCGTCGTCCAAGTCCAACTGAGTAACACAATAAGGCATGGATCACATTACGAGTTAATATCTTATAAAAAATATGACCTTATGTCGGCTAAACTAAATAATTAGTTCTCATGAAAAAATACAATATAAAAATTATGCGCAATTATCCGCGCATAATTTTTATATTGTATTTTGGGAACGACTCAGGGACAGACAATAGACGACTCTCAATTGATAATTTTCTCTCTTGTTCTCATGCAAATATGAAAACGTTTTATAAAGTTGATGCCAATCGCGATAGGTAAAATTAAGCATGGGGTGAGTTTTTGTGTTCGTACACACACACACGCCTGCACATCTTCAGACTACCACAAACAGTCAAATTTCCGCAATAGACTTTGAGCCTTATTAATATGGCATACGGTTAAACATAAATTTGACAAAAATTTACAGTTTTGGATAGGTTGATGTGCAGGCATGTGATCGATGCAAAATAGTGGTTAAAAATATATTGGCATTTGAGAAAAATAATTCTCCGTTTGTTGTTAGCTCTGTCAATTTTAACACAATGTGTCGGTTAAAGGAATAAAATAGGAGGTGTGCAGTCAGCCGTCGTCGTGTGAACCAGCCCTTACGCTAATGCGGCGTTATGCTCGGAACATGACACACGCACGCGTGGCTTACACCCGCAGTTGTATCATATTACGACATAAGCTGAGTATTTAAGTATTCACAGGTAAACGAATTAGAAGTCATAATGATAATCAAATTACTGTCTAGACGGATTTGTTGGTATGGTATAATACTTTAAAGTTTTAATTAGTAATTAGATTTCTATACAGGTATTTTTTGACGTAATGAGTGAGATAGTGCTAGAAGCTCGTTAGCGCAGAGTCTGGCGCATTTCGATTGCAATTGTGCAAGTTATGCAACTTACGCAATACTTAGTCTCCGGATGAAACATGAACAGAAATTTTAATATCTTGAGTGCTTTGGAAGGCACGTTTACTTAGTCCCGATTTTAGTGAGATGTTGTTATATTTGTATTATGTAGTTGTTAAAGTTGTGGTGACGTGAAAGTCAACAAAATATAAAATGAAAATAGCGAAATTATTCCCAGCCAGATTAGCCAGCTTACACCACCGTTAGCAACACAATAAAGCCCTGTCCCTGATAATGGTGATCGCATCGATGTTTACAGCGTAATTAAACCAATAAACAGCCACATGGTACGCTACTGAATATGCTTACGCACAAATCTGTTCATAATCTCCGTCATAAAAAATCTTAAAATATATTGTATGAGGTATAAATAGTAAAGGAAAATCTCCGAGTACAAGGCTAACTTTATGGGCACCGTTAAAAGATCAAACGTCGATATAAATTACTATTTTTGCTGTTACATGCGATTAGTGCAAGATCTGTAGTTGAGTAAAACTTTGCGAAGAGGCCCATTTCAAAAAGTGGACCGTCTTTTGGCCCTTTTGCCACATTACAATACTACTTTTATGTGTGTTTCGAAATTTGTTTTCGAACCACACTGGATAGTATTGTCCTTATGATCTTGCGCTAGAGTATTTCACTTTCTTTTATCTAAAACAAAAATTAATGTTTGCGATAAAACATTATGTTCAAACTGTATTGCCCAATTTAGGATGGTGTTAGACAAGTTAAAATCTCAGGTCGACGCCCCTTGTTATCAGTTGATATCCGCTTTCGACCTCAAAGTTTTAATCTACTGAGTTTACGCTTTAAAATAGTTTAAAATAACAATTTGAGCATAATGTATGTACATTAGCTGTTACATACCTAACGTATTTGTAAGTTTGTCTAAATTTGTTATCATATCACGACTTTAAATAATAACTATCATAAGTATTCGTTCTACAAACTATTAACATTTTATAGATAAGGGATACATCTTTATAAAGTTTAACAACTAAAAAGCACTCATCGTTAGTTTTATCTTCATTGAGTGCTGCTTAACAACTAATGCAAATAAAAATAGCCTCAACGACACTAAACATAACAACTTCTTATTTTTTACTGACGTGACATTCGTTTATTATATTTTGAAACTAAGTATTTATTCTGCTGCATGCCAATGGAATGCAGTTGACCTGAGAACAACTAAGATCAAATTACGGTTAAGCGATTCAACATAATCTAATTGATTGATAAAATATAATCAGAGGAAGCCCCGACTATTGGAAGAAATATAGCTCTATAGAGGAGCATTATTGGTCAACCTGACATAGAGGCGCCCTTTTGGGTTCTCCACTCTCGTTATCTGAGTCGAACGCCCCGGAGTATCTGGTAAGGTATGACGTCACACTCGCGTAGTGACGGCCATAGAAAACCTCCAGGAATTAATCGTTCCCAACGGCTTGCAGAACCATTAAGTTTATAGCCACCTATTATGTCTTTATATGTAAGTAAAGGGCGTAGGCGATACCTACAGCTATAACTCTTCAAAAAACGCAGTATTGGCTACGTGTTCGTTGACATATACTGTTTCACTCTTCTGAACCTGCCTAATAAACACATTTATTTTGATTAATTCTGTCATGAACTCATGAATTAAGTGATAGTTTATATTTAAAGTCAGACTAGAATGTATATTATTATTGTTTACTTAATACACTAATATACATTCCCTTTGGTAACAATTCCTCGTCCTTCGTAAAAATTATTATAAACAGTTTGAGCGCCTCATTTTCTACATGAGAATGATGGGAACAAGACAATCAAACAAGTGATTTGAAATAAAACAAAAGGGAGCACAGATAGACGCGCCGCCGTCTCAAATAGCTGCGCATCTGTCCGCCAGATGTTTGTGGCCAAGCGTGAATAGCCCAAATGCAGATCAATAATAAGATGTAACCAAAGGTCGACGGTTAGAGCAAAATTTTGTTATTGTGAGCAAATATTGTCACAGTAGAGACTTTTACGTTATTATGAACAAATAATATGTCACAGTAAACACTTTTACACGATTTAAACAAAGGAACTTGTTTTTGAAGAATAACAGGTCTATTTAAAAGTAGTGCTGTTTTATGTATGTTTGTCTTGTATTTAATTTTAATCTTATTATTGGCATTATATGTATATCATTGGCATTATATGTATATAGGTTAAAGAGCGGCTTATTGTTCCTGTAAGTAACAGATCGCTGCTGCGCAGGCTAGCAAAAAAAAAAAAGGCAAATTTTGGCAAAATAATCTAAATACAATAAAACTATGCATATAATTTCAACATATATCTTATCTTATTTTAGTGAGGCTTGTTGAAGTTTCCCTCACCTAGCAGCACTTCGACCCATCGGCATCGAAAACTTCTAGACCTTGTTCGCATAAATATATTACAGAATGCGTTTTAAAAAAAAAGAGTTTTGGAAATACCACTTTTGTAGAATTTAGCATATAGCCGCCGTATGATATTATGGTGGCAACTGACCGGAGCGTAACATCGTAACGTAACCATAACGTACCATTCGCGACGAGCTCAATACGTCATTGCTGACTGACCGATAACAGGGCGGAGCGAGCGGCAAGCGACTCTGCTCACTGTACCTGACCATGCGTATGCTCGCATCGAACATGTTACGTTATAGCTAATTGATCCGGTCAGTCTCTACCTTTATGTTAGGTATCATCAGTCATCACTAACCTCCGTTGCGCATGTGCAGCGGCGCGCACGCAGGCGCGGGCGGCCCGCAAACGAGACTCCCAGGCCGCGCACGCGTCCCCACCACCCGAAACCGATGACACCACCCATTGCTGTTCCTCGATCTAAACACCCATCATCATCATCATCATCATCATCATCATCATCATCATCATCATCATCATCATCATGAGGAGGGCGACTTTTGAATCTCGCCGGTGATCGCAAAATTAAAAGTGAAACGAAATACACTTTCAAAGTAAAAAGTAAATAGTGTTGAATAATTTCGGCGGGCTGGTTAAAACCACGATAGCTCAATTGGGAGAGCACCTGACCCGGTATGTCAGAAGGGTGCAGGTTCAAATCCTGCTCGTGGAAATTTTTTCAACATTTGTGTTTTTGTAATTTGTTCGCAACAAAATTTGCGTTAAAAATTATATAAACAAAACAAAAACATTTTACACTATGAAATGTCATTATTTTTGCATTGTTTACAATTTGATTAATAACTTTAAAAAATAAGGCACCAGTGCCTTTGAAAAAGAGAAAAAGGAGCACTGTTAATTGATATCGTAGCATGCGCATTAGTCACTGGTTTAAAAATCGCCTCCCAGTCTATAAATGTCACACTGCTGGGCTAGCTTTCCTACATAAACAACAGCACATAGAAAGATCGGGCCATAGCCCAATATATCACTATAAAACAATAATAAAATAAACAATATCCCTAGATAAAATGGAACTTATTACATGATTGGATATTCCTCCAACTTCGCCGTTCCCGAAAGGATCTATCGACATGTTGGATAGATTACAAGAAGGCCTATGACTCGGTGCCACATGCATGGCTCATGAGGGTGCTGGAGTTGTACAAAATAAATGCAACCCTGCGCACCTTCCTGATGTCGTGTCCCCATACACGGAAGACAGTCCTTTGCTATCCAGGATGTCGACAAATTCAAGGAAATGACGATTCTATAAGGATTGAGCGGGGAATATTTCAGGGCGATAGTTTGAGTCCACTATGGTTTTGTTTAGCCCTGAACCCTTTCAGCACACTGCTGGAGGGCTCGGGACTTGGCAATTCATTGCGGAGAGGAGGTCAGGTAATATTGGGATATTACCTGACCTCCTCTCCACCTGTTTTATATGGATGACCTGAAACTGTTTGCGCCCAACAAATTGCGACTGATGGAGTTCCTGAAGGTAACTGAAACTTTCAGTAATTCCATCAGGAAGGAATATGGTGTGGACAAATGAGCAGTCATGCATGTAAAGCGAGGCGGGATTGTAGAATCTGAGAGTTGTAATTCCTCAGATTCTGAGGGATTACAACTCTCAGATTCTATAAACCTTAAATCGCTCTCCGCAAATGATACCTATAAATACCTGGGTATGTCAGAGGGGTTAGGAATAAGTGTGGCTGACATGAAGCAATCGTCGCTGGAGTGTTTCTTTGGTCGCCTGAAAAAGGCGCTCACAAGCTCCTTATCAGGCGGCAATAAGGTGCGCGCCTTCAACGGTTGGATCATGCCAGTCCTGATGTACTCCTTTGGTATACTCAAGTGGACTCAGACAGAACTGGATGCTCTGAATAGGCGAGTCCGTACCGCGGAAGTGCGGGGGTCGAGGTTTTTTAAATGCTAAAACCCTCCACAACCGTGAGGTGTGCAGTCTCAGGGAATATTTTCTAAAAGCCGATGTGTGTGGGTATGCACCGAGATGTCGTAGCAGCGGAAAAGGGACTCACCCCGCTGTCCTTGGGTGTGCAGTCTCAGGGAATATTTCCTAAAAGCCGATGTGGGTATGCACCGAGATGTCGTAGCAGTGGACAAGGGACTCACCCCGCTGTCCTTGGCTAAAGAGAACTGGCACAAACCCGTAGTACTTAGTGCTAATGACCGCAGGGAGGTATGGCAAGGCAAGTAGCTCCACGGACGCTTTTATCGGGCCCTCCATGGACCTGATGTAGACTTTTTAGCGTCCGTATCCTGGCTGCGTTTCAGTGACCTCTTCGGGGAAACTGAAGGTTTTGTCAGTGCAATTATGGACGAAGTTATGCTGATGAACAACTACCGGAAATATATAATGAAGGACGGGACGGTTGACATATGTCGGGCATGCCACCGTCCAGGTGAGTTTATCACATATTATTCTGGCTGTTCTCGTCTGGCTAACGGCGAGTATTTGCATAGGCATAATCAAGTGGCCAGGATTATCCACCAGCAACTAACTTGCTTTGAAATACAAACTGGTGGATTCTGAGGTACCGTACTACAAGTATGTGCCCGACCCAGTTCTCGAAAATAACCATGTCACGTTGTACTGGTCTATTGTAGCCATTAAGCCTGACATTGTGGTGATAGATCGATAAGCGCCGCACGATGATTGTCGATATCACCATTTCCCATGACGAGAACCTCGTGAAAGCTGAGAAAAAGAAACAAATCAAATATATCGACTTAGCACACGAGGTTATCGACATGTGGAATGTGGATTCAGCTGTCATCGTACCGATTGTTGTTAGGGCCAACGGCCTGATGGCCAAGAGTCTCGATCAACATTTAATGAGGCTCTCGTTAGGTGGCTGGATCAAGGGCCTGATTCAGAAGACAGTTCTCCTCGATACGGCACGCATTGTGAGGAGATTCCTGTCTCTGGAGCCCTAAGCACCAGTAGTTTGGACCCTGGTCCCGATGCCGGCGGACCCCTATTTTTTATATTTTTAAATGTTTTATTTATTTTGTTTTTAGAAAATATTTAAAAAGTAAATTTATATGAGAAAAAATAAATAAAGGCAATAATACTACCTTGATACTGGCTTAATTAAGATAAATAATAAAATAAGAACACCGAACATGTAGCTTGGATCACTCGAATAGAAATGGCAAAGCCCCCTTGCTTTGCCATTGCTCATTGCATTTGCTCAGGCAATCAAGGGTCGGATATGATATTAAATAAAAAAGTAAGTAAGTATTAAAGTAATATGGCTATCAATATGGTTTAATATGATATTGTTATTCTTACCTTACTGAGAATTTCCTTAAAATCTCTGACAATGGGCGTGGCGTGCTTCGCCTTGTCACTGTAGTATGTGATGGTGAGCCGCGCGCCCGCGAACCACAGCTCCAGCTCGTTCAATGCACTCCTCACGGCAGCCTCACTTGAAGCCGCAGTGCATATTTTCTAACAGAAACAATATCTATATACTAGCTGTTCTCCGACCCACCGCGTCGCCCGAATGCGCTAATATTCGCTTAACATTTTTTCTGGCTTTTTTAAGGGTCATAGCGTGATGTTTAATAGCCTATAGTTTTTCACAAAAATTGAGTTATCAAATGCAAAAATATTTTTTAATATCTGACTCGTAGCTCTTGAGATTAGCGCGTTCAAACAAAAAAGAACCAACTCTTTAGCTTTATTATATTAGTATAGATTATTATATCAGTATAGATTAATGAGGGGAAGAGAAAAGTTCGTGTCCCTTTTTAAGCATATTACGCGCGCGGATGGGTGTGAGATTTGGTCAAAGTTTATATGAAGAAGGAGTCCCGGAATATAAAATTAACGTATAATATGTGTTTCATTCCATTCTATAAATATACATACACTGGGCGACTACTAGTATTATTTAACCCTTTTACAGGCAGCGGGATGTTTTACACAACATTTTGTACCTTATGTTATTGTTCAAAAGTTTATAACGGGGATTAACGCAAACTACTTTGTGTAGGTATCATAAACATATCTTTATACCTGACGTCTGGAACAAGTGTAACAGGTAAACTTTAAAATGTTAATACCTAAAAAAACAAGCTGTACGCATGACACTGAAAGAAAAGTAATGCATACCTGCAGAGCCTTAATTTGTTTCTTGATATTGACTGCGACAGCCAGTAGATCATTGACTTTCAAAGTATCCGGTTTCTTGTACTCCATTTCCAAAAGGCTGTACACTTCTCTCCAGTGTCTCTCTGTAAACTCCGTCCCACGCAGGTATTTCAACATAGTTGTCAAATCCTATATGCATGCACATATTAATAAATAAAATTGTATTTTTGTCCTATAATACGGTAATAATTAGCAGTAAACAGTTTAAACTGTTGATCCTGTTCTTTTTATGTAAAACTTATAGCAAGATCAAAGGATATAGGACATAGGATTGCATCCTAACCCAACTACCACCTTAAGTCAAAAGAGCAACAATTGGGTATCTTACCGGGTAGGCACCCTGTAAGATACCCAATAGTGCGAGTTTTATTCAACCACGTTAACGAAAACGAGAATTAGTAAGACAAAATCTTAACCCTTCTTGTAGGTCACCAGGAGGCGCTGCTTCAATGCCACACAAATTTTCGTTTTAGTAAACGTAATCGCAGTGTGGGCAGGCCTCCAACAAGGTGGACCGACGATCTGGTGAAGGTCGCGGGAAGCCGCTGGATGCGAGCAGCACAAAACCGGTCGTTGTGGAGATCCTTGGGGGTGGCCTTTGTCCAGCAGTGGACGACTTTTAGCTGAGATGATGATGATGATGATGATGATGAAACGTAATCGAATGAATACGGATAGTAAACAAAACTCACACTAGGCACATTGGCCTCTTCTCCATAGAAAAAAGCATTTGTGTGGTGGTGAATCATGACTAATGAAATTGCTTCAGAGAGTGAGCTTACTTAATCAAATTTTAGTTCTTTTTGTTTTTTAGTAATTATGTTACTGATCCAGCAAACCCCTCCGCAGCATAATGTACAATACGCAAAATGTACACTACACGCAAAATGTAACAACCGGTAAATTGTACAATACGCAAAATGTACACAACGCTTAATGTGCACAAGCGAAATGTACAAAAAGCAAAATGTACATACGCAAAACGTACAAATCGGAAAATGCACACCGCTAGCAAAACGTACAATACGCTAATTGTGCAACATGCAAGTCGGCTTAAACGCAAAATGTACAAACAGGTAAAAACGATGCTGGCTAAAATTCAGTTTTCACGTCGAGACGGCAGGCATTTTGATGACGTCATCGATTTTTACCAGGTATACAACTCCCAACTCTACAGATTTTCTACACATCAGAATCCCATGTCTACAGATTCCCGTTTCTACAGATTTTCGATTCAACAGAATCCCATGTTTACAGATTTGATTCTACAGGTTCCCATTTCTATAGAGTACAGAAAGTTCCCAGTTCTTTACAGTATTGACCCTGCCTTCAAAGCTGGAGGTCCCTCGAATCCTGGTATGTTTATTTGTGTGTTAACGAATATTTCTCCTGGCATAATATATCTATATATTTATTCATTTTCAAGGGACAGCGTCTCGTTTTGACTCCGAAAGTAACAATATCAGAAAATAGGCAACAATTCAAAATGTCAATACCTATTTGTGTATTGACTGTACATTTTGCGTGTAAGCCGACTTGCATGTTGCACATTTAGCGTATTGTAAGTTTTGCTAGCGGTGTGCATTTTCCGATTTGTACGTTTTGCGTATGTACATTTTGCTTTTTGTACATGTCGCTTGTGCACATTAAGCGTTGTGTACATTTTGCGTATTGTACAATTTACCGGTTGTTACATTTTGCGTGTAGTGTACATTTTGCGTATTGTACATTATGCTGCGGAGGGCAGCAAACGAGCATTCAGTCCGCCTGATAGAAAGCGGTTATTTAATTACAATTTAAAAAAAATGCTAGTTGTATTGTATATGCCTGTGAAGATACTTTCACACAGCCATTATAGTAGTTTATGCAACTGTCATATAATGAAGGGTATTAAAACACGAGTGTGAGTTTATGAAACGAGCGCAGCGAGTTTCATAATAGTAACAAGTGTTTTAATACCCGTGTTATATGCAGTTGCATACACTACTTTATCTTCACTAATGCAATTAGTCAAACAACAAGAGTAAAAGCTGACAATAGTTTATTTATAATAATTGTTAAAATTTTGGATGGTACAATTTTGAAAGTTAATGTTAATTATTGATCCAGCAGCTGTAGCGGTCGCGGGGCAAGCAGTAGAGCTCGTAGACGGAGTTGGAATATTTATAATTATTTCATTCGTCTTGTTTTCTATACTGTTCAAGATCGTATTTGAGACTTGAATTTTATTCATTAAAGACTCATCAATGTAGCTTTCGGCCACAGTAGAAGACTTCCACCCCCCGTGTCGTTTCAGTGCGGTCAAATCACCACCGCTATCTATGAGAAGGGTCGCCGAGGTGCGCCGGAAGCAATGCCCCGTGTACAACGCTGGGATAGGCAGATTCAAAAAACTTGCGATAGTTTTTCCCAGAGCACCAAATTTATTAATACCAGTTCTTTGATCGACGCACTTCCCCGATCTATAGCTCAAGTAAAAGGCAGGGTTTCGACAGGGGGTGGGTCGAAGTTCCATGTATTTTTTACATACGGCATAGCAGTTGCCCGTCACAACGAAAGAACGATCTATTTTCGTTTTTGTTTTCGAAACTTTCACCATGATTGTACTGTCGTCTATGTTAGAGACTTCATCGAACTGGATGTTGTATAGCTCTTGCCTTCGGCATGCCCCCATTATGCCGAAGATTAGTGCAACCTGTAACAATAAACGATATAATAAGCTTGAGGTACATAGCCAAGGCAAAAACTATGATTTATGAAGTAGTAAAGTGTAGGTACCTACTACCTAATTTATACACAAAGCGCTTAAACGGAGTGTCTAGATAACTTGCGTGTGTAGTACGTAAGTACTAGGTAGATTAAATAACAGAACTAAAATACACTTACCTTTTCAAAAAGATACAAAATATCTGGTGAATCTTTCAGGAACATCTTTATTTGACCTGATGTAAACGTCAAGGACTTTTTTTCCTTGTGTCCTTCTGAACTGCGTTTCAGGAACGCTATGACTTTTGGATACTTCGTGATATCAATATTGTTGTAGATACTCAGTGTGGACTTGAGCATAGAATATTTAGCCCACATAGAAGATGGCTTGAATTTGTCGGAGAGGTCTTTGAGATACACAAGAATGACATTTTCAGAAAATGATGTAGTTTTCTTTTCGATCTTCCATGCCAAAAAGTTATTATATTCTTTTTCATATAATTTTCTAGATTTTTCTGGCAAAAGATTGTGAGTTACTTTTGTTGCCAATTCTAGAATATCCGGAGGCGTACAAATATCATCGTCGCTGTCCATTTTTAACTTTTAATTTGTATTTTAAAAACAAAACACATTGCGAAACATTAAATTCACGCGTACGTGTATTGTCACAGTGAACTTGCCGCCATTAAAATCTAACCAATGAGAGCGCAGCTGCGCGCGCAGGGCCAATCAGGAGCGAGCGCGCGCTGTTCTTTTTTTATTTAATTGGCACAAGATCTTACCAAAGAGTTTTGTGTATGTAAGTTTAGTAGTTTCGACGAAGTTTTCACGTATAACCCAACTGTTTTCAAAAGCCAGCCTAATATCAAAATTTTATACAACTTGTATGAGGATTTTGACATAAGGCTCGCCAGGTTAATTGGTCGCGTTTTATTGATGTTATAATGAGATTTTACGATATCGATGTGGATATTATACCATCATGTGAAATTGCTTAAATTGAGTGTTTTGTTGTCTGCGCTATAACAGTTGTAATTATAAGTCAAGTATTGGAAACATAAGTAGAATGTTACAACATTAGTGTAGATAAAATATTTTATCATATAATTGTGTTGAGTATCAATAACTTACAGAGTACTTGTCAAGCTCTTGTTGGATATAAAGTGTAATAGCCGTGAATGGTTCTAGTTTGGTTGTCCATTTTGACACAAATTCATCGAGCAAGTGAATCTTCTTTTGGAACACTATCCATTCCTGCTCAACGATAGCTTCATATTCTAAAACATTTAAAATAAAATTACAACATTACATTACATTACATTAGCAACGTGCAACGTAGGCACAAATGCCACATCGATCGTTAGAGAACGTTATATATTATATATATATTATTATTATGGATATGCCTACCTTCGTTGTAGTCTCTGAAGACAGTCCATACAGCAGTATAGTCTTTCATGAGTTTTTCAGCTTCTTTCCAAGTATCAGATGGCTTTAGTTCTAAATTAAACTTTTCACATTCTTTCCTAAAAGTGAAATTAAATATAATACAATATTGTCATCATAACTTCACTAGCAGAGAATTCTGCTCTATGTATAAACTTTAAAATGAGTTCACCGAAACCATACCTGCTATGGAGAATTTATATATTATTCGTGTGATCTTGTAAGCGAATTTTAAAAAATCTAAACATTTTATATCTGAAATATGCCAGTTATAGAAAAAAATATACAAAAAACATACATAAGTTCATCCCGATCGGCCACAAATTTGTCCCACTGCGCCTGCGCTTCGAACACGGAGCGACATCTAGCGGCCACCTCCGCGAACTGTGCGCCGCGCGTATCCTCCAGTCGCGGCTTGTTCTGGCTCCATCGCGACGTAAATGCTTCCACGCTTGTATTTAAGTTTTCCCATTCGCCATTTAGGCTGGACTTCACTATTTCAGCCTAGAATTAGACTTGTTTGAAGTTTGAAGAAATTGCCCATTCCCCAAAGACATTTTAAATTATTAACAACGAAGTATGATTTAATTAAATGGGTAAGTATCAGGTAAGATATTAAGAAGCGGTAAGTATATCAAAGCCAGACTGAGATTTAAAGTGGTAAGGCACCAAGTTCCTCAGTTGGTAAGGACCTTTGGCCTTATGATCAATTAACGACAGGTAAAGTCGCTTACTCATGGTAGAATTTTAAAAAGTTATTCAAGTTATGATTATTTACCTGATGTTCGAACAGTTGTTGTTGACTCAGCATCAATTCTCGTATCCTCTGCCAATCCTTAATGACTCCTTCAGCGGTCGAGTCCCCGCCCCAAGTGCGGAGCATGTGACTCTTGCGTTTAAGATTTTCTACAGTTTTCTCCATCTATTAATAATTAAATGTTTTACAAAGTATGTCTGTATAAAATCTGTGGATTGCAAATTTATTATTGGCAGCCTATGGTTTTAACAGTATAACCGGTTTCAATAGGTTTTGGGAGATGGCATCACGCTAGCGCCTCTCCGAGATTCTCCGGGGTCTCCGAGTGGGACATTAGGTGCAAAGCACCTTTAAATCTGGGGTTTTAGCAAAGATTAACTAGAGAAGACAAAGGCACCCAGGCACATGTCTGAAAACGGGTTTCAACCGCGTCGAGTACGGTATCTGGGCGAGTAGTGCAATTAAAGTAGGAAGAAAAGAGGGAGGGGCGAACACACGTGCTTTGGAATCGGTCATAGTGTCTCAGTCATAAATAGCATATACCGCAGCGCCAATTACATGAGAATGTTACTGAGTTGGACAACGCATTATTAGAGGGAAGTTCGCTTACCTCTGGCATGTTGTTCTGCAGCGCTTGCTGCTTGGCGCTGATCTCGGCCAGGTCCTTAGCGTTCTTGGGCATCGCCTTGTTCTCCAGCATGACGCCAGCATTAGCGATGAACGCGTCTAAGGCGAGCGAGTCCGCGCGGCAGCTGGCTTGCAGCGAGGACATCAGGCACGCCCACAAACTGCGCGTCTGAGCCTCGAACTCGCGTCGTAGTGAGACGGTTCCTACTGTTAACCATTCTATTTTTTCGTCCTCGCTAGAACAAAGACTTACTTTAGACTAATCTGCCTCGATTGGATCATGATTCAAAACTTTTGAAACTTTTTAGTATATTTAGTTACATTTTATTTAGGGAACAAAAATTACAGCTCTAAAGTACTTCCACCACGCCACGTGATATAGCCACCTTAGAAGTGCTCATGGTGAATGGATTCGACTAAACACACACGAAAATAGCGCAACAAGCAGGAAAAAAGCTATCCACTTCATCTTAGCAACGGCCTGCCCTTACAAGCCTTGCAGTTAGTCTCTCAGTCGCCGGAAGTGTTCCTAAAACACCGTCGTCTATAAATACTCGAAAGAGCACTGCGCGGTATACCGTCAATTTAGCCTAATAAAAAATAGCTACTTACAAGGTTATCTTAACTACGGTCTGCCCGTACGCATTGCAGGCCTCGAAGTTGGTCTCTCAGTCGTTGGGTTCCAATATTCCGCACACAGCGCTCCTAGGACCACGCGAACACGGTCCGGTAAATACCCTATAAATTTAACCTTACAAATAAACCAGCTGCTTACAAGGTCATCTTAGCCACGGCCTGCCCGTATGCCTTGCAGGCCTTGAAGTTGGTCTCCCAGTCGGCGGGTTCCTTCAAGTGTTCCGCACACAGCGCGTCTAAGTCCACGCAGGCGAGTGCCGCGCGTTGCGTCCACGACGCGCAGCTTCGCTCGAGGCTGGATAGAGCGGCTTCTAGCTGCTGCACCGCTTTGTTGCCTAGCCAGCTGTGCCTGCCGGTACAAACATACAAATCATAGAGAGTGTGGAGGTATTCAGTTTTTAAGTAACGATCTTCATTTAAATCCTCTAGCAGAAGGAGGCTGGCGGTCGTCTACTAAAAGTGTTGTAGTCTGCAATAAAACCAATATAGGAAACTCCAATCGTTCCATTCAATCCTACATTCCAATAATGAAACAAAATTTACCTCTATAAATAACTTTTTATGCCGCCATAGCCTAGCCTAGCGCCATAGCGCATAGGTTGTATGGGAGAAAAGAAACTTGAGGTTCCTCAAGCCGTAGTTACAAAAAGTTTCTAAGAGAACATCACGAAGCGTGATCTCGTACCTTATTTGATTCTGACACACGTACACGACAGATGAAAAGAGCGGAAAACCTGAGGTCGGTCTAAAAGGCAAGGTCCTATAAATAGGTTAGGTCCTAGGTCCTACCTTAAAGTTGAGCGTGTCGACGACGGAGAGGGGAAAAGCGCCTAGACACGTCATGTCTGATAAAGCGTATGAACCGGGAGTTTGTATTCTTCGGCAACGAGTACGGTTAGCAGACCTAATACTGCTCGTAGTGTGCATGGGTAGTGTAATTAAGTATATAGAGGCATTGAAAGAAGCTGGTGGAGTGACGCAGTGGCTTACTCGCGCACGATACCCGCGAAGGCTGCGGGCGCCAGCCGCCGCAGCTGCTTTGCGCGTATCTAACTGCTTCAGGGGCGGCGTGAAAACTACCGCTCACCCACTGGTCAATATTCTAAGGCCGGCCGCACTTTGGATGCGTTTTCCTACGAATTTGACTCGTACGAACACGTACTAGTACGCACGATATATCCCGATCATTCGACTATAAGTATGGTACCTCGCACACTAGGTGCAATAGTCGTACATGTACGCGCGTATAGATCCAACAGACGTCCGAAATCAATCCCTTTGGAATTGTTATGCTTTCCAATGTATAAACGTCACGTGACTGTGTCACTCTGGCATTTCAACCTGTGTACGCTTTTAATCCTTACATTCAAAATGGTAAAAAATAAGTTAAAATAAGATAAAAATCATTTATTAACCTGCACAAAAACAAATATGGTATGTTTACGTACGAGTAAAATTCGTACAAAAATGCATACAAAGTGCTTAAGAGCTTAATGTAAGTGATTGAGCAGTGGCGTGGTGACATACTTGTGCACAATGTCCGCGAAGGCAGCGCCGGCAGCGTCGTCCCGCACGCCCGTTATTTGAGCGGGCAGCGCCGCCAGCCGCCGTAGCTGCTGGTAGTGCTTCGCGCGAAGTTGTTCCAGAGGCGGCGTGCAAATTACCGCTCGCCCCCTGCCCAATGGAAACAACTGATTATTTCACACCATCACATTATCTGCTCATTTTCATGTCCCCACTGATGGGGCACGAGCCATCCCTATATATCGATGGATAGAGAGATAATTTCATAAGCTACCACGCGGGCCCAGTGCGTATTGTTGGTTGTTAACGACTGCTAATGCAGCCGGGACCAACGGCTTTACGTGCCTTCCGTAGCACGAAGGAGCTTGATCAACCTTAGCAATCGCAAACCGGGCTACAACCCGGCGCGTTAACCACTGCGCCATCGAGCTCCTCTCCTCATGAGTTGATTATTTATTTGCTCAACGCAACGCAATGTTTATGCATTTCGATACCCCATACAATCATTTTTTTAAATAAGAGCATTATTCAATAACATTTGTCCGTGCAAAACAGAAAAAAAGGAGAAGGAATAAAAACAGATCTAGACAGTTAGTAGGATTTAAAAAATAATAATTTGTCTAACTAAAATTATGCGATATTAAATCCAATATGTTTAAGTTTCAGCTCTCATAAATACAGTTAAAACCCTTTTTTAAGATCCTCTCTTCTGACTTTGATTGCCCTTTAGTATTATGCTTGGTTTTAATAAAATTGGTTTATTGCACTGAAAAATTAGGCGCTGATCATTATGAATGTTATTAGATAGGCGAGATGATAAAATAAAATTGGGGATTCGGGAACGTGTCCGACCCAGTAGGTGGCGCAATATGGTTCCACAATGGGATACGGGTTTTCTCAAGAGACCGAGTCGCGAGCAGGCTACTAGTTCATCGTTTAACTAAAAGTGTTGACGGTATGTAAGAAAACACCATATTCAACTTACCTAAGTACTAAATCAACTTTCACGTGCGGGAAGTGTTTATGCAGCGAGAGCAGTGTCCTTATGTATTGGCATTCGAGGGCCTTGTACAACTGCATGTCCCAGTGAGTGCGCCAAGACTCGGTGTTCTTGTAGCCATTCGCTTCCACCTGCAAAGCAACTCGCTTTTAGACATAAAGCTCAAAGTCTATTGAGAAAATTTGACAGCTGTTTGTGGTAGCTGTCTGATGTGCAGGCGGGCGCTGCGTCTAGTCGCGTTGTGCACGCGCAAACACGACGACAGTCGTGCGACAGTTGTGAGCGTCAGTTCGCCTAGAGTGCGGAGCGGCGATTAGACGCAGCTACAAGTCGTGCAGTGTGCGGAGCTTTGAACAAAATATATTAAAATTGTCGGCCACAGCCTGTCGTCGCGTCTAGTCGCTGAGCTGTCGCAGTCGCGTGTCGCCTAGTGTGCGGAGGCGCTGAGAGTGCACCGCCGTCCGTAATTGACAAGTGTCATATATTTTATTTGAAATGTCTTCGTCCATATTTATTTGATGCCGCGCGGCCATACTAATTTTGTATGGGGAGTTTAACGTGTTAATTTGAAAAATAACAATTTAAAAAACGGCTCGATAAATCGAAAATGTGAGACAGAGGATTTGTAGTTAAGACATTGGTGATTGTTTAGACAAAATTAGAGGTACAATAATTTAGATAAACTATAAGATATCAACTAGACGCCGCTAGTCGTTTTCATGGTTTTTGCCCAACTTTAAATGATATTGTTGAAAAAACTATAGTGTGTTATGTATTTATAAATAAATAAACTAAATCTATATTTTGTTTATTTAATACGATATTATTTTCAGTTAAATCAACTTAACCGTGAGTGCATTTTTGGCCATTTTTGGTCGGCACACCCTTAAACGAACTAGTGCTAAGATCCCTAGTTCTCAAGCAAAGAAGACTCAAAATATAAACATCTATCTCATCTATTTTGATAAATAAAATCTGCGAGTCTTAGTATTAGATTAATTTACCTTTTCAATTACATCCCTTATATCATTTACTTTCTTCTTCCATTCTGTTTGTTGTGCCAAAAGTTCCGTATCCAATAGTTTTTCGACTATACTTCGTATAGCAATGTGTTGATTGGTCAGATATGTATTCTATAAAAAAAATAAACGTTATGTTTAGTAAATAAGGTCAGGTGAGGTATGAGGTACCAGGTAAATAGGAATTTACTATTCAACCGGATTCTAGACAGAAACCAGGTTTATTGCAAGCCATTTCGTTCACAGATGGTAGGAAGATTTCCAGTTTGGGCAAAAAACTTTTTTTCCAATAACCCACCTGCTTCTCCAGCTTGAGCACAGCTCTCACCAGCTCGTCGGTGGACCGGGTCAACTGCTGCTTGTCGTCCCAATATACACTACGATAGAAGATCGTTCGTCCTTTCTTGATCTTAATATGTTAAAGATCTCATTTGAATGAATATTATCTTATCCTTAGTGGAGGGGGAGGGGGGGGGGGAACTATTAACTAAAACCCACCTGTTTCTCCAGCTCGAGCACAGCTCGCGGTATACTATTGCGACAGAAGTTTATGTCCATCTACCTTGATCTTAGTGTCTTAATGAAGATCTTTCCAGGATGAAGATTTTCTGTTCAATATTTATTTTTATTGATTTTTTTATATTTAATGATTTGCAGGAAATAGTAAATAAAAATACCATAACCACTGTCAGTTCAAAAAGATATAGACCTTTAAAACCATGGATTACTATAGGAGTTGTTAAATCGATTAGGAAGAGAAATAAATTACATCAACAAGCTAAAAAATCACCACTTGATGAGGATTTAGGTGCACTTTACAGGAGATATAGGAATACATGTAACAGTCTAATAAAATCTCTAAAAAAGGCATATTATCGGAAAGAATTTGCAAATAAGAAAGGAAATATTAAGGAAACCTGGAAATTGATTAAATAAATTGGCAATCTGAGCCAATCGCGCTCACAATCATCTGAACTTCTTAAAATAAGTAATACCCCATTAGCCTCACTTAACGAGTACACGAGTACACGAGTACAGTTAACAAGTACTTTACAACTATTGGAAGTGGCTTGGCCAACGCTACCCTGCAAAAACTTAACAAAACTGAATCCGATCTAGCTAAGCTTGCAACAAGAGACGGTCCTATGTCATCAATGTCGCTTTTTATGACGGATTCTGAAGAGGTGAGGATTATTATTCAAAGTCTTAAATCGAAGAGTGCTCCAGGCTGGGATAATCTGTCTACAATATTTTTCAAAATCTGTAATCAATATCTTTGTGAGCCTATTGCTTACTTATGTAATTTAAGCTTTGAAACAGGTATATTTCCTAACCTCTTGAAGCAAGCGGTCGTTGTTCCGATTCCCAAGGCAGGAAACCAAGCTTCTCCAAATAACTATAGGCCTATTTCTTTACTGTCTATATTAACTAAAATTATTGAAAAATTAGTGAACAAACGCTTGGTCAATTATCTTGAACGTAATAAATACCTGGATAAGAATCAGTTCGGGTTCAGAGCGAACAAGTCCACGGATGACGCTGTCTTGCTCCTGACGTCCAAAATTACATCCTATCTAGACAAGGGAGATAAATGTGCGGGAGTATTTCTCGATTTGCAAAAAGCGTTTGACACAGTTTCTATCCCAGTGCTTCTAACTCATCTACGCAACATTGGTATCAGAGGAGTAACACACACGTGGTTTTCAGACTACTTATCTAATAGAACTCAGAAAATACGCATCGAGAACTATGTAAGCGATTCTGCAACCTGTAGCTATGGAGTACCACAAGGGAGCATTCTCGGACCAAGCTTATTTTTAATATATATAAATGAACTGTGTCAAACCAGCGTCCGTAGTGCGGATCTCCTTATGTTTGCTGATGACACAGTCATTCTTTTTCACGGTTCTAGCTGGGACTCTGTGCAACTTCTTGCCCAGGAAGGATTGTGTAAGGTTACCAGGTGGCTCGAGAATAACTTTCTCACTACAAACACTTCTAAAACAAAATACGTCTGTTTTTACAAATCGGCTCCGTCTGCCCCACCTGGTAGCTTTTCAATCACTATTCATACTTACCCATGCAATACGAATGACTCTATAAGCCCCAACTGCAACTGTACTAAACTTGAGAGATCCAATTGCATCAAGTATCTCGGAGTTTGTATTGATGAGAAATTAAACTAGAGCAAACACATTTCAATCTTAGCAAAACGTCTAAAAGATTTATATTTGTGTTCAAAAACTTAAGAACGGTCCTTGAACACGACTCACTGACCCAAATCTATAATGCACTATGTCATTGCCTCATTAATTATTGCATCTGTTCCTGGGGTGGCGCTTGTAAAACGTATCTCATTGAAACAGAACGAGCTCAGCGAGCTTTGTTAAAGGTCATGCTTTCCCTACCTTATCGACACCCCACGACAGATGTATATAGAAAGGCGGATGTTTTAAGCGTCCGCAAAAGCTATATTTTGCAATGTTTGCGGCGTTATCACAAAACAGTAGGTCCCATAAATCCAAATAAAAGGCTTAATTTATGCAAGGTACCCTGGGTCAAAAGTGCTTTTGCAAAACGCCATTTTGACTTTCAGGGTCCCCGTCTGTCTCTATTACAACAAGTTCAATAAGACAGTTAAAATTCGTGGGGCCAATGCCTATAGGGCTAAGTTAAAAATACTTAAATGGCTAAATGATTTTAACTACCAGGACTGTGAAAATCTAATTATTTAAGGTGTTTGTACAACGTGTACTACTTAGAGCATTAAACCATAATGCTCTAAGGTGTACTACTATCTATTATCATACACATTCACACACATACACACTCACACACACACACACCCTCACACACACACACCCTCACACACACACACACCCTCACACACACACACACACACTCACACACACGCCCACACCCCCACTCACCCTCTCTCACACACACCCTCACACAATTAAAGCAAACCACCTCACATACCTACACTGGTCGTAATGGTGCTCGTTTACATATTTATATATAAAACAAATATTGTTTAATTATTATTATTTTACTTTTATTTTTCTTTTTACTAAGTCTGCTTAAGCTACTTTGTAATGTACCCCATTTGGAGAGCAACTGCCTCCTGACATACAGGCTTGTAGCCTAGTTTTGGAGGCAGGACAAATCTTACCTGTATTATGCTTTTGTGGTTAATAAAGATAATTATTATTATTATTATTAATATTTTAAAAATCCATCAACTACAACCCACCTGTTTCTCCAGCTCTAGCACAGCTCTCATCAGCTCGTCGGTATACCGGGCCAGCTGCCCGGCGTCGTCCCAGTACACCGGGCGCTGTTCCTGCACCAGCGCGGAAAGCGCCAGCGCCGCTCGCAGCATCATCGGCCGCGTCGACGGGATCATCCGCTCGCCGAGCGTGTTGTGGAACGATGCCACCTGGATACAGTGGTTACATTACATTACAGTACTTACCTACAGTGTTACTGATGGGTTAATTCAATACTAGCTACATGAGTTTGCAAGATTTATTTTGAAAATTTCTATAAATCTATTTAGAAATTATATGTAACTAGTGGCCGCTCGCGGTTTCGCCCACGTGGTTCCCGTTCCCGTGGGAATATCGGGATAAAAAGTATCTTATGTGTTATTCCCGGTTATAAACTATCTGTATGCTGAATTTCATCCAAATCCATTCAGTAGTTTTTACGTGAAAGAGCAACAAACATCCAAACAAACTTTCGCGTTTATAATATTAATAGGATTATGTATACTTACAAAATATTTCGGGAAATTTGAAAATGTCAGGTATAAAAGGTCTGCCTAGGACACTTTTACTAATTAATAGTATTCATTAAACTCCTTTGATAACTTCTGTAAGGTTTTTTAACATGTCATGCATTGATCAGTTTGATGCTGACTGTACGTACAGTCAAAAATACACACCTAACCTCAATTTTTTTTTTTTTTTTTTTTGTACTTAGCACGGCAAATGACTCCATACCACCTGATGTTAAGTGGAAATGGAGTCCAGACGCGAAGATAACTGGTGCAGCGTGAAAACAACGCAGCATCAGTCAACCTCACTCTGCCGGCCCACAAGGTGCTTCTTCACGCCTCGTTTGAAGGACCCAATATCATAGGAAGGAGGGAAAACGTGTGCTGGTAGACTATTCCATCTTTTGGAGGTGCGACAAAGAAACGAGTCACCAAATTTCTTTGTGCGCGATGGGATATGTGTGACAGTAAAGCGATGACTCCGGAGAGCAGCACGTGTACTCCTATGGAGGAAGGGAGAAGGTGGGATAAGGTCAAACAGTTCTTCAGAGCACTCGCCGTGGTACAAGCGATAGAAAACGCTGAGTGACGCTATATCTCTACGCAATTGCAGGGGTTCGAGAGTATTAGTGACCTCTGCATTGCCGATAATGCGTACAGCGCGACGCTGCAATCTGTCTAAGGCATCGAGAAGGTACTTTGCGGAACCGTACCTGAGTCTTGTACAAAAGACACAACTGGTCAGGCGTAAAGAATCGCCGCACTCTGTTCAGGACACCGAGTTTTCGTGAGGCAGTTTTGATCACGGCTTCGATGTAGTCCTTTTGATTCAGATCACAGCGAATCGTTATACCGAGCATGTTGATATTGCTCTGCAGGCTTAGAGATGTGCCCTGAAGAGTTGGAAGGGGAAGGAATGGTGACTTCTTGGCCGTAAACGCACATACCTGTGTTTTCTTGGCATTGAACTCAACAAGATTATTGGAGCCCCAATTAGATATGAGGTCCAATACCCGATTGAGCTCAATGACAAGATTTACTCGTTTCTCTTCTTCAGTTTCGACTCGCCCAGCCGCAGGGTGACCGTTACACCCACCGTGCACTGTACTATCATCTGCATAGCAATGAATATTTCCAAGTGGAAGCATATCATTGATATGCAGAAGAAACAACGTGGGTGACAGAACGGAACCCTGAGGGACACCAGCGTTCACTGACATGAGCCGCGAAGCGCATCCATCAGACAGGACACGAATTCTACGCTCGTGCAGGAAGCCAGCGACCCAGTTGCAGAACTGTGCAGGCAGACCGTATGCCGGGAGCTTGGAGAGAAGAGCTTTGTGCCAGACCCGATCAAATGCCTTGGCTATGTCGAGGCTAACAGCCACCGACTCACCACGCTTGTCAATAGCCTCACCCCAGAGATGTGCGACGTACGCTAGAAGATCACCCGTTGACCGCTTCGGCCGAAACCCGTATTGGCGATCGTGAATAATGGAGTGTTCTTCTAGGTAGTGGACAAGTTGTTTATTTAAAATGCGCTCCATTACTTTGCACAAAACTGAAGTTACGGCAATGGGGCGGTAATTCGATGGATCTAACCGATCTCCTTTTTTGGGGACCGGTTGCACATTAGCCTCTCTCCAAGATTCCGGCACACAACCTGAAGAGAGCGAGAGACGGTAAAGGCGCGTTAATACGGGGGACAACACCGCTGCACACATTTTTAGTACTATTGGAGGGATGCCATCAGGGCCATTAGCTTTCCGGACATCGATTGACTGAAGCTCCGCACGGACGTCGCCTGATTTTAAAATCGGGCATTGTGTGGCCACAGTGAGAAATTGTAGGTGGCTGTGCATTGCAATCATCGACTCGGGAGTTAGCCACAAAGAGTTTGACCAGGAGATCAACCTTCTCCTGCGGCTTGTGAGCTAAAGTTCCGTCAGGACATCTCAATGGTGGCAGCGAGGGTTAGCAGAAGTTTGATTGCACGGCTTTGCCCAGACGCCAGTAGCTACGGCTGCCCGTAGGATGCGTCAGTAGTTCTAGGTCGACTCGTGCAACGCGCTGGGCATCCGCTCTAATGTAAGCTCTTTTGCAGGACTTGGTGGCATTATCATAGGCTGCTTTCAGCGAGCGGGATTCGGGATCCCCAAGAGCTTTACCCCTGATCCAAGCGCGGTATGCCGCCTGCTTGTTATCAACAGCGTTGGCACACTCGCGGTTGAACCATCGGTTGCGCCTGCCTTTGCTGATGAGATAGGAGTGCGGAATATAGTATTCCATCCCTAAAACTATCTCATCAGCAACTGCAGTCGCACTAGCTGTCGGGTCCTTCCCACTGAAGCAGCGCTGCCCCCAAGGAACGGATGCGAAATAGTCCCGCATACCATCCCAATCTGCCGACGAGTAGTGCCAAATCTGGCGTTTCGATACCGCTGAAGGCGGTAGCGGGACCAGAGGCACTTTACTGGATACCAAGCAGTGATCCGAAGATCCCAAAGGAGCTCGAACCTCCACTCGGTAGCCAGCTGGGCGACTCGTCAGCAGAAGGTCCAACAAAGAGGGCGCGTGACCGACTACGTCTGGGATCCTGGTGGGCTGGTTCACCAGTTGAGTCAGGTCGTGCGTGAGAGCGAACGCGTGGGCAGTTCTACCAGCATGGTCAGTTTTGGAGGAACTTAACCACAACTCGTGGGAGCATTGAAGTCCCCCAAAAACACCAATTCCGCCGATGGAAACCGCTCCTGCGCTTCATCTGCCACCCGTGATATAAACGTGAATCAAAAACTTGATTGGTCTCGAGACGATTCATCATCTCAATGAATACCTGCACACGCACAATACACCAGTGAATTAAAATATAATTGATTTTTTCAGTTAGCCTATTAATTATAGACTAGGTACCTGTTGCAATCGCTGTGCGTGCCCAAGCGCATCTGTCAGCGCTTGTAGCGCAGCCGCAACGGGCGGCGGCGGTGGTAAGCCCAGCGCTTTCAGCGTCCGCGCCTCTCGCTCGCAGCGCACGGCACGCGCTTCATACTGCACTTCTAGCATTTTTCGAGCACCGCTGAATTCTACCACTGGCTTTTCAAGACGTAGCTGCAGCGAACCGCTGTTCACCTGCGCCTATAACAGGGACATTTGTATTTTAAGCCATAAAGAAAATACTTAGGTTAAAAGTTTATATTTACTTTTTATTTTCAAGTGCTAATTGCTGTACTGAAGTTAAATAATTTTTTTGTATTTTTTGAGTGATATTAGCGGCACAGCGCGCCATCCAAAAATTACAACAAGCAGTGACAAAATTCAGCGCTTACGTCAGCCTTCCCGGTAGCATAGCGGTCAGTGCAGCCGCCCGGATTGCGGAAGACCCAGGTTCAATTCCTGGCTGGGCCGGGTAGGCGTTTAATTTTTTCACTGTATTTTATAAATTTTATAAATAGCAAAAATATTAATAAAGAATAATGCAGTTTGTAGTAGATGGTCGTTTAATGAACTAACCAATAACTCCCGCGACCAATCTTCATGCATCTGAGTGTACATTGTCTTCAGATCTTTCAGCAGTTGATCTGCCAGTTTCAGTAGCTCGCCGCTCCCATCAAAGTCCGAGAGATATTTTTCGGCACAAGCGCGTATATCTTTGACCTATTACATAATGAATACGTTAAAGAATGAGCCGTGAAATTATGTTTTATAACAATATGGTAACATCGGAATCAAATAATTACATAATCATCATCATCATTATCATCAGCTCATTTTATGTCCTCACTGCTGGGGCACGAGCCTTCCCTTTGGATGGATAGCGAGAACGGGCCGGGCCATAAACCACCACGCGGGTCCAGTGCGGATTAGGCAAATAAATGATTTGATTAATTACATAATACCAACATTAAATTACGAATATAGGTTTCTTAAAGCTATTTTAAAGTTTATACTAGTATAGCTCCTCAAACCATTGTGCAACAAGAAGAGTCGTAAGGATGGTTCTCGGTGTAATTATCAACTCACGAGCTCAGTAGGGTTCTTACTTTGGCTTCCATTTGTTTCGCCCATTGCACTTGTTGAACTACCGGGGACATTTCGGGAGGTTGGTACATCTGCACGTCAATGTCGTCGGAATCCATTTGGTCTCTGATGGTCTTCAACATGGACAGCAGAGACGTCACAAACGTCACTAGTTCATTGTTAAGCGCGCTCTTTACTAAAGGTCTGTCGATCAGCGCTTTGTACCTCATAAACTCATACAGCATCTGGAAATTACCAAATACCACCGTTTATTATCATCATCATCATCAAAGTATGTGACCCACTGCTGGAGTTAGGTCCTCCTACATGAACAAGATCAAGAACACAAAAGAAGATCGGGGCATACCACGGCGGGGGGGTACCGATTGCTATTTTATGAAAACACGCAAGACCAAACTGTTTCATTACTTTCGGAGGAACGAAAGAGCTCGGGTTATTTTACCTAAACCTAAAATTCTAAAGTACTAGATGGAAGCTGGCGAATCAATAATGACTTTTAATTGTCGAAGCCACATTTAAGATATTTTTTATTGCAGAATATGCAATACTATGGAATAGTGTATTGAAGATTGTATTAATATTGTTGTTATGTATTTATATGGATGCGAGCAAAACAAAACTGATTTTTGTAGATCCTTGGGGGAGGCCTTTGTCCAGCCTTGTTAACAAAATAAATAATAAATAGGTTCTAACTTAAGTCAGCTTAGTAGCGTAGCTTGTGCCAAAGAATAGCATGTTGCATTGTTTATTTACAACCTCATTTTGAAAAACAAAACAACAATTGAGTACCAAACGTTTTACCTGTTTGGTTGAAGTGTTATGCAAACGAGGTTTCAGTTTCTCTGCAATTTTTGTTTCAGCTGGTCGCAAATTGGACGAAAAACGTGTAAGTGCTGCTTCCCAAGCCTGGTTAGGCCCATTATAAATCCATATGTTAATATCTGTGGATGAAGATAAACTATGTAAAAATTAATAGTAAAATAAAAGTAAGTAAAATAATATAAAATTTATTACTTTTACATCATTTTATAGTTATTTTGCCATTCATCTATTTGTAGTATCTTTTTTGTGCTTTACCTTCTTCTTATACAAGTATACACCTATATGTATAAAGCCCTATTATGTTTACTCAAGCTTAAAACTTTTTACTTAAGAAGAAATTAGTCCAAAGGAGATGTTTCAATTTAGGCCGAGTCTATTTACAGTACTTCAAAAATAGGAAAAATACAAGGATTCTCAGAAAAATAAAAATAAAATTATTTCTCAGTAATTTTTTGGTTCAAAAATTTTGTTGTGACGAATTTAGACCATATTTAAAACATAACACGTTCAAAAACAGAAATAAAGATTAACCTTTTAGGTTCTAAGAGATCGCGATCGCGGGCGAACTTCCGTCAAAACCCAAGCGATCGAAATCGATCGCGCTCGCCACTCGACATTAGAACTTAAATATCGTCTATTTAGAGCCTACTTTTGTATGAAGAAGTTTAGCCATAAACAAACTAGGATAGGAGAGTTTGAGTTATCGAGACAACATAAAAATAAGCCGTGATTAGGACGTCAAACTCATATGGTCAAAATGACATTGATTATCGTTCGCCATTGTTGAATTTGAAATGTCACATAATATAATGTTTGATGGAACAATCATACCGTTTAGTCAGAGTGTAAAAAATCTTGGTCTGCATCTGGATTCTACACTCAGCTGGCATTCACAGGTTGCTCATGTCAGTAAAAAGGTTACCTGGACTTTGCGCTCATTGAACCGCCTGAGGAGTTTTTTGCCGTTCAAGACGAAGGTAATGCTTGCGCAAACTTTACTATTTCCCATGATCGATTATGGTGACGTGTGCTATTATGACCTCAACGCCGTTCTACTTGATAAGCTTGACAGATTGCTTAACAATGGTATCAGATTCATCTATAATTTGAAAAAATATGACCACATCTCACAGTATAGGTCCGAGCTGAAATGGTTACCCATTCGTCAGCGAAGAAGTTCACGAGCCCTAAGTACACTGTTTTCGATTCTTAATTCTCCAAATTCTCCTTCCTATCTTACCCCCCATTTTCAATTCCTTTGCTCTTCCCACAGTAAGAATCTCCGATCTTCTAATAACCTTCTTCTTCTCTGTCCTTCCCATACTTCCGGAGTCGTACATTCTTCCTTTTATATCCAGTCCATTCTCATGTGGAACGCGCTGCCTCTCGAAATCAGGATGGCTACAAGTCGCGATGTCTTTAAAAAGAAAGTCCGCATGCTTTTTCTTAATGAAACCTTGTCAGAATCATCTGAATAACGACCGATTTTAAATTATTTATAAATTATGTACTTATGTAGGTATATTTATATATATTTTTTATTTTTATTTAAGTATTTTATGTATTTGTAATTTATAGAATATTTATTTATGTAGTTTGAATCTTTTTGTTACACTGTTTTCTACTTTTGTTGTCTCTCAAAATTTGCACCTCCCATGTCATTTCTGCACCACCCTATGGTTGACTGGTAGAGAATGCCTTAGGCATTAAGTCCGCCATGTAATATTTTGTTGCAAAAGTTTAAAATAAAATAAAATAAATAAATAAATATTTTAAAATGCTTTGAACCACAAAATAAAGCTAAATTATGAAAAATGTATATTTGTAATTGATTATTTATTTTATTTCTTTGATTTATTTTACCTGTACAAAAACTTAACCCAGTGTCCATACAAACTTGAAACATCTCCTTTAACAACTAGTTTACGATAAGTTCTTACTTTCGAAAGGTTCAAATAAATATTGGATCTTCAATTCATCTCTTTCATTCTTAGTCAGTAATTTATTTAGCTGGCAATATGTCGCCCTGATTTCGTAAATCTGGAAATAAAAAATCTTTATACAATTTTAGCAACAATGTTGACCACTCTTTTTTTATAAACTCTGTTAGGTGTACAATTTGTCCGCTGTACATACTTGCACTGACTTTGAGTTAGGGTCCAACACTCAGTTATGTCAACAAAATCATAAGCAAAATTCAATCTGAGGTTGAATGTACGATGAGTTAAAATATAATCGTGTAACAATACAACCACGAAGTTTATTGCTACATATAAGTTGTCTAACATTATTCAAACTATAAAATCTAATTATAGACATTAAAATGATAGTGACTGTAATTTTGAGTTCATACAAACAAGTATAATTTCATACAGTCCATGCTTCTTATAATTTTATATTGACCATTAATAACATATTGAAATAACTTTATGATTAAAGTTATACAGGATGTTACAAAAATACCCGTAAAGCCGAAAGAGGGTTAAATGGTGCCTTATAACCAGTCCATTTACAATATTTGAGAACCGTACTATCACTGTATGACTTACCGCCAAAAAAAATAAACCATTATTTTTTTCATTGATGTGCATACCCTATTTCAGTAAAATTAAAGAGTAAACTACGCAGTATGTTATGTACAGTTTTACCTAATTCGTAATTAGTAAAACGATAAAGAGACATACTAACAAAATGTACAGAATTTGATTAGATCGACTTGTAGTCGAGTTTTGGAAGATTTTAAAAGACCTAAGAAATTAGGGTTCTCCCTAACTACCTGAGGTACCACTCGCAGAAGTTCCTCCTGGGTGCATGATCGGAGGGTATCAGCTCCTGTTTACGGCGATAGTGATAGGGGTGACGGTTGACGTCACGAAGAATTCGCCAAACTGCTACATGGTTCATACCGAATCTTGCTCCGGCTCGTCTCGTACTCGTGGTTGGCTCTTCTTCAAAATGCTCTAACACTAGCCTAGTTTAGCCTACCTGGCATCGACTGTGCTTGGACGTCTACTTCCAGTAGACCGATGAAAGGAGCTTATGGAATGTAGGCGTCTGGACATGTTGAGAAAATACTGGTACGAAGGTAGCCGTCGGCGTCGCTGTTCAGCGGGTGGTCTTCCATCGATCAATCGTTGCCGATACAGTTCGCGAGCACGATTTAAATTGCTATCTTCATAGCCTACGCATAACATCATATCGTAATATTCTGAGTTAAAAAACATCGTCACTTTAGAAAAAAATGGAAAAAACACGAAACAATTGTAGAATATCGGATAAGACGAATTGAAATTGACCGCATTACATTTTTTCCGTCTTGACGTTTTTAAAGCTAGTACTTAAGCATTATGACATCATAGTATTGAACCTTTGTAGATGAAAAACAGAAAAATCATTAAAGTTGACAATTATTAAAATTGGTAGGTAGGCCTCTCTGTTAAATAATCTATGCTAACTCCGGTTCCCTGACATGACAGCTTACTAGGGTTGACAATATATTTGGCTTTGATAACTTATTATATTTTTACGGGGTATTTTGTAACAACATGTATATCGATTTCAAATGTTAATACACACCTCTTTTAACCTTTTCTCAAATTTTATGCAAAATGGTGGGATATAAAGTTTGTCACTCCAAGTATGCAGTGCATAGTTAGGCCAATAAGTTTCAGTAAGAGATCTGCAGGCACTAATCCAAGTCTGTATTACACTCATACAATCTGATAAGAGAAGCAGCATTTCATTTTCTCTTGCTCTTTCCTGTACTTTCCAAAGATCAGTAGGTGGAATAGTTTTCTGAATGATTAAACATATCATATGTCCTGAAAGAAAGGGTTTCATTAAGCCAAGACTTTTGTAATTTTTATTTTCCAATATATCACAATTCATTTTTTAACATACCAATAATATTAAAAATATGAATCATCCTATCTTCTGAATATGCTAATCCAGTCAATCTCCAAACATCGTCTAAGATGCCACCAATATTTTCGGTTGCCTCCCTTATTTCTGACAAACTGCAGGCTTGCATTGATCTAAATATAAAACTTTTAAAATAAGTAATTCAGAGCTTGGTACTTTTGTAAAAATCAAAAGCATACAGAGAACAGTAATAGTAAATAATTTTGTATTTTTTTTTCCCACTGCTGGGCAAAGGTTTAACCCAAACCCTACCATGCTTTTCATCCTTGGTGGATTAAATAAATAATATTTTGTAAATTTTAAAATAAAAATAAACTATGCAGGTAGTTGAAATTCACTCAAATAACCTTATCTCTTCACAAATATCTTCAAATAAATCATGATATGCTGATGCATTCTCCCTCTCTTTCTTACTGGCATCTTTTTTCTCCCCAAGACTTTTCCAATAAGCCACTTCATCTTCAATTGAAAATATCACTGTAAAAAATAAAATACACATACTAGTTTAAAAAATATCTCTACTAAATATGAAAGATGGCAATCGTTTTTATGTATGTTTCAAACTTACCATTAACATTTTCATTTGCTTTACCATGTGTAATAATTCTTAAATTAGATTCCAAATCAGAAAGATTCTTTTGAATATTATTAGAGAACAAATCATTGTCCTGAAAATATATTTAAAAATTTAAAATATTTTACTTTTCATTATAGGTACCTACTTAATAAACAAAAAAAATATTATCAGAGGATTTCAGTACTTCAAAATATAATAAAGAATCTTACATTTGCTAACAAAGGTGAATAAATTTGCTTCAAAATATGATACAACGATTCAGCTGCATTGGTTGTTAAAGTTACAATGTTAATGTGGTTGATAGATCCTTCAGCAATAAGTTCTATTGCAGAAGATTTGTAAAATACAATAGACTTTTTGTCATATTGAATCTGAAAGTTATCAAATAAATAACAAATTAATAAACTTTAAAATAGTTCATGTAAGTACAAAATGTAAGACATGCTGTTGTACATAGCTGTTACCTTAGTATGGAGAACCAAAATGTTGTTATGAATTATACTTTGTAGCAGTAGAGTATGTGAATGATGAATGAAATCAGACAGTGCTTCTTCAGCTTTCTCATTAAAACTTAAGTCAGTTTGGTTATAATAATGCTCTGAAACAATAGTTTTGAACATGGTTAGCAACTAAAACATTCTAAACTAACACATTAACAACTTTATTAGGTAATGGTTTATCATGCTTCTCAGGGTCTCCTCTGGCCCCTGCAAAGCCTATGAAAACGTAGGATAAAATAATCGCTAGCTGTAAAAAGCTAAATAGTGTTGTAACTACCGAATCTAGTTACTAACTTTTTTCTAATAATAATTATTACTTTACAGTTTACTGAAAAAACGTACCAGTAGTTCGCAATACGAAATTACGAATTAAAGACATAATCGTAACGATTCTGATCCAGTTTATGCATTATCTTGCATCGGTATCGTAGTAGGTAGGCGCCCTGCAAATCACTTATTCTTATAACCAAACTTTTCTATGAATCGATCGATAAACATATTTTAATATTCTCCTAGCGACGTAGGTAATCGTACTACAGATACCAGTAATTCAATAAGATGTGTTTGCTGAATTATTAGATTTTAATTTCACAACGCAACAAACAAAGTTTTCAAAATCTGTTGTCAAAGTTGGTTCAAGTTGGTTGCCATGGAAATGGAAACATACATTTTTAAGTATATTTTGGAAAAGCAAACGAACCGACACGGTACAGTTAAGGTGGTGTACACATGGTCGATTTCACGTTTGTTGTTATGCCCTCTTTTAGTGCGTAATTACTGCAAACACAAAATAATTAGTGCCTCTTGAGTTTAAGAAATATAAAGACCTTTTTTAGTGTGTACGCTGGCATTATGATCAAGCTAGCGTAACCATGATGACCGTTCTCGAACTTAGAGCAGTTGGTTTAATGCTCTAAAAACTACTATGAAAGCTTCGGTATAAGGTTGTCGAAGTATCAATTTTCGAAGGAACGTGTTTCGAACACACCTAGGGAACCCACGTTTACACACATAATTAGCTATGTATATCAAAAGTGTACTTAATAGAAAAATTGTGAAAATAAAATACTGAGTTTCTGATCTTTAAAGCATATTATTGGTAGTCAATCTTACTCCACTGAAAAGGTTAGTAACAATAGATTATGGGCCCGCAACAAGGTTGAAGAATTTAAATAGAAGTATTTTCATTTATTTTTCGAACTGTCAAAAATATGGAGAAAAATATGTAAAGATAGGACCTCTAGAAGGGAAGTCCATCTTAGGGATCTTCAAGAAACGAGCCTATTTCTTCCTTAAAGGCCGGCAACGCATCTGTGATTTAACTGAAAAAACTGTTCATTATGGAAATATTGTTATAAATATAATACGTTGCACATCAATGGGGTGAGGCTATTGAAAAGGGTGGTAAGTCGGTGGCTGTTAGCCTTGATATAGCCAAGGCTTTTGATCGGGTCTGGCACAAAGCTCTTCTCTCCAAGTTCCCGGCATACGATCTGCCTGCTCAGTTCTGCAACTGGGTCACTGGCTTCCTGCATGAGCGCAGAATCCGTGTTCTATCTGATGGATGCGCTTCGCGGCTCATGTCAGTGAACGCTGGGGTGCCTCAAGGCTCCGTTCTGTCCCTCACGCTGTTCCTTCTGCATGTCAATGATATGCTTCCACTTGGAAATATTCATTGTTATGCAGATGATAGCACGGTTCATGGGGGATATAACTGTCACCCAGCGGCAGGGCGGGTCTAAACCGAAGTGAATCGAGTGAGTCTTGTCATTGAGCTCAATCGGGTATTGGACCTCATATCTAATTCGGGCACCAATAATCTGGTTGAGTTCAAAGCCAAGAAAACACAGGTATGCGCGTTTACGGCAAAAAAGTCACCATTCCTTCCCCTTCCAACTCGTCAGGGTACATCTCTAAGCCTGCAGAGCAGTATCAACATGCTCGGTATGACGATACGCTGCGATCTGAACCAAAGGGACTACATCGAAGCCGTGATCAAAGCAGCCTCACGAAAACTCGGAATTCTGAATGCGGCGATTCTTTACGCCGGACCAGTTGTGCCTTTTGTACAAGACACAGGTACGATCTTGCGTGGAGTATTGCTCGCACATCTGGGATGATTCCGCAAAGTACTTTCTCGATGCCTTGGACAGATTGCAGCGTTGACTCGCGCTGAACGCATTATCGGCAATGCAGAAGTGGCAAATACTCTTGAATCACTGCAATTGCGTAGAGATGTTGCGTCACTCAACGTGTTTTACCGCTTAAACCTGACGAGTGCTCTGAAGAGCTCTTTGACCTCATCCTTCTCCCTTCCTTCATAGGAGTACACGTGCTGCTCTTCGGAGTCACCGCTTCATTGTCTCAAATATCCCATCGCGCACAAAAAAATTTGGTGACTCGTTTCTTTGTTGCACCTCCAAAAGATGGAATAGTCTACCAGCACACGTTTTCCCTCCTTCCTATGATATGGGGTCCTTTAAGAGAGGCGTGAAGAAGCACCTTGTGGGCCGGCAGAGTGAGGTTAACTGATGCTACGTTTGTTTCCACGCTGCACCAGTTATCTTCGCGTCTGGACTTCATTTCCACTTAACATCATGTGGGATGGAGTCATTTGCCGAGCTAACTATGAAAAAATAATAATAAATATATGGAAAAGCTCACCGCTTAAAGTTCGATACAAGAGAGAGAGCAACAGCTCCAGGACAGCTTATACGGATGTTTGTGGACCGTTTAATCCTAGCTATGCAAAACATCGGTATTATGTACTTTTTAAGGATGACTACTCTTCCTACCGGATGGTTTACTTTATAAAGCAAAAATCTGAAGACAAGGATAAACTTATACAGATGCTCAAAGAAGTAAAGTCGGCAGGACATGTAATTAAAGCCTTACTTACTGATAACGGAGGTGAATTCGATAACGAAGCTATGAAGTATGAGCTGTGGTTTGAAAGAAAACCCAATATAAAGCATTTAAGAGTTATTGGAAGTGAATGCTATGCTCACATACCGAAGCAAAAGCGAGGAAAGCTACGTAAGAAAGCAATAGGGTGTACTTATTGGCTATGAGAATGATGATGGTTATCGCATCTGGAATAAATAAGATGTAGTATTTCGGTCCAGAGATGTCATTATGCAAACTAATCTCGATTTTGAATTTTCACATAAAACCAACAAAGATCCTTCAGATTTTGAGGGAATTGAAGGGGCAAGAAATGAGAATGAACAGAGGCAGATAGATACCATAAATGAGCGAGAATTATTATTAGAAAAAGAGTCAACAGGTGAAGAACTGAGTAATGCTAACGAAACAAAGACGGCTAATGATTCAAAACAAATAAAGCCGATCGGATTAGAGGGAGATGATGGGATTCTCGAAGATCATGTGGATGATAACGATACGTTTGAAGAAGCCGAAGATGAGCTTATTATAGAACCAATATCCGTTCAACCCAGATATAATCTGAGAGACAGAGATACCCTACAACGCCCGATCAAGTTTGCGGACTATGTTTTTGTGACAAAGTGTGGGAAAGACTCAGATTCGAGTCTTTCCCAACTATTTACAAGGAAGCAATCGAAGCAGTTGATAAAGAAGAATAGCTTAAAGCCATGAAGAATGAGATGAATTCTTTGGTATTTACAGAAACTACCAAAGAACCAGATAGGCAGGTGGAGCTCTAGTGTATCTTATGGTTAGATTGAGACCCGATATAGCGTATGCGGTCGGTGTAGTGTCGAGAATACTCGAAAATTCTAAGAAATCCGACTGGCAGAAAGTAAAAAGCATATTCAAATACCTAAATGGAACGGTATCTCGTGGTATTGTCTACAGAGCTGACCACTCTGACGATAAAATACAAGCATATAGCGATGCAGATCATGGTGGATGTGAATCTAAAGACAAATTCACAACAGGAGTCGTGTGTTGCTATGCAGGAGGAATAGTATCGTGGCTTAGTCAAAGACATGCGTCGGTGGCTATATCTACCAATGAGGCAGAAATAGTTGCAGCAAGCGGAGCAGTTCGAGAAGTTATTTGGCTTCATAGAATTTACGCAGATCTGGCTGTGATAAAAGAAATACCTAACTTGAGAGTAGATAACGAAGCTGCAGTAAGGCTAAGTCACAATCCGGAGTTCCACAAACGAACGAAGCATATTCGGTTGAGGCACTTCTTTGTTCGTGAAGCTGTTATTAACGGTGAACTGGGTAGTTGAGAGAACTGACACTGAAATGTTTATATAATCCGCTCTTATCTGGGCCCGCAGGCCCACTCGTAGGCTAGGCCAACTTAAAAGTACCATAAGTTTTAAAAAGATGGCGCTGGTTTTTAGAAAATATCGATGTAAAAAAGTCGTTTAGATAAACATCGATGCATCGATGGCTTGCAATAGTGAATATCGAAGTTATACTATTAAAAATTGTTTCAGAAACATCGATATATCGTTTTCACCCCCTAGCCCTAGCTGTCATTTGACTTGATGAAAACTGTCAATTCGATTCGACATTCAAAGGATTCGACAGACATCGACACTATTTTTCACGTCTGTCTGACACCAATCCCAAAATAAACAAACATTTAGTTGGAAAAAGTAAAATAAAATATTAAATTTATTAATTTAATATTTGATATTTCAGACAGCCGATACTTAATAAATAGAATACAAAGCTTTTTTTACAACAATGCTGCGCCTACGGCCAGTGAGTTTCTTAGACATTTTCCATAATAAACCATCTAGAAATTCTAGAATTACTGATTTGTTCGATTACTCGTAACAATCTGATTTCTAATTTAATTATCATATATTTCAGACGCTGAATTTGCTGCAGAAGATGAGGAGTGTAGCTTATATGAGCGGTACGTCTGATACCGTTGATACCACATACATGGAAATACCATTGTACAACGTAGATAAACCTCAGCCTTTGGAGATACGTAAAGCTAGGTAATTTTTGATTGAATAATTGCATGCATACTACACACTACACTTCTCTTCTATAAAATTATTTCTTAGTGTCTTGTCTATTACATAATAACATGTAGCCGAATACAGTCTGCTTTAGAAGCAATGATATAAATATATAAAAAATGCATAAATTTTTTGGTTCAAAGGTTCAAATTTCAAATGCAACAAACAAAAGATACATATTTTGAATTTTAACTAATATTTTGTTCAATATATTGTTAAATTATGTAAAAGAGATAGCTTAATTAAAACAATAACAACGAAAAGGGCAGCTAGTATTATTTTGTTATTTGGCATTATGTCTAAAAAAACTTAATCCTGATATAGAGTATTGTAAACGGAACTGTCAACTGATTCAGTTGTCTGTCTCTTTCGAGAGCAACTAAAGCCAAAAGAATATGGTTGCATTCTTTTGCTATGTGCGTCTTCAAGGCGCTAGTAACATATCTACCTTTTTACTTACATAATATCATTGTTTAGAATTAGTATAATAATAAGGAGAAAAAGCTACTGCACTTTTAGCTGTTGTGAACAAAAATCGACAGTAAATATTTGAATAACTAGTGTTTATTTAAATGACAACTGAAATCCTATTGCTCTATGCACAATACGTCTATTTGCACTGTATGTACAGTGCAATAACGCAATATCCATGTAGGATATTTTGGGTATATAAAATTATTTTAGTAAGTATCTGGCCTGCTCCTGTTTATCTGCTGCTTACTGTACCTATGATCAAGTATAAGTTTTATTTAGTGCCCCAAAATCCTCAATTGATTAAATTAGTCACAATAACAATATCTTTATTATATTTCAGGCTTCATTACCAGTCACGAAAAAGAGGTATGCTTGAGAATGATCTTTTGCTCAGTACATTTGCCAAGAAGCACTTGGATAACTTCACTGAGAAGGAGACTATGATGTACGATCGACTCATCAACTCTCCCAGTAACGATTGGGACATCTACCACTGGATTGTTGGAAAAACACCCACACCAAAAGAATTTGATAATGAAATCATGGATCTTTTGAAAAAACATGCTAAGAATGAGAACCGAGAATCCTTGAGACAGCCAGATCTTTATTAAAAGGCTGCCTAGTTTTTGATTCTGCCTAATATAATATTATTGACTAATGTTTAAGAAATAGATTTTAAATTATTGTTATGAATGACATTATTTTGGTTGTTAAGTGCATTTATGCCCAAAAATAATGATATAACATACAAAATACTAAACTATATTATTTGATCTATTAGAATAGAATAGATGATTATGACAAATCCACTGCAATCAAAATTAAACGGAATAAACAAACTTGCTATTTGTTTTTTAACCGACTTCAAAAAAAGAGGAGGTTTCTCTATTCAACCGGTTCCGAGCAACCGGTGCAACCGGTTCCGAGCAACCGGTGCAACCGGTTCCGAAAAAAGGAGATCGGTCAGATCCGACTAATTACCGCCCAATAGCCGTTACTTCAGTTTTGTGTAAAGTCATGGAGCGGATTCTAAATAAACAGCTTATCCGCTACCTAGAAGAACACCTCTTAATTCACGATCGCCAATACGGGTTTCGGCCGAAACGGTCAACGGGTGATCTTCTAGCGTTCGTTACACATCTCTGGGGTGAGGCTATTGATAAGCGTGGCGAGTCGGTGGCTGTTGGCCTTGACATAGCCAAGGCTTTTGATCGGGTCTGGCACAAAGTCAAGTGGACTCAATTTACACTGACTTCCGTAAAGCATTTGACAGGGTCAATCACAAAATTCTAGTGCAAAAAGTTACAGCGCACGGTATCCGGGGTAACCTGTTGCGGTGGGTTGAATCCTACTTTTCAAACAAGAGTCAGCTTGTCGCGGTGAAGGGATATCTGTCTCTTCCCATTTCTGTAACCTCTGGGGTTCCACAGGGTTCACATCTGGGTCCCCTTTTGTTCATAGTTTTCATAAATGATCTGGTTAACTCACTTTCTAACAATTGTTTATTGTATGCTGATGACTTGAAAGTATTTTCTTCTGTGACGTTTCTTGGGGATTGTTTTTCGCTCCAGAATGACATTGACAAAATTATCCAGTGGTGCACCTCTAATAAAATGTCTCTCAATGTCAGTAAATGCTGTGTAGTCTCATTCACTCGCAAACTTACTTATCTGCACTTTGATTACCATGTCCAATCACAGGTTCTTGAACGACGTAGTGTTGTGAAAGACCTCGGCATATTGTTTGACAGTGAACTGACATTCAGAGCACATTATGACTCCATTATAGAAAGATGCAATCAACTTTTGGGCTTCATCTTTAGATCAACAAAGTCTTTCAAGAATCAGAACTGTCTTGTTATGCTCTGGTCAACTTTGGTGCGTAGTGTAATGGAGTATGGTTCCGTTATATGGTCTCCTTTTTATCTCACTCATATTGAGAGACTCGAAGCCATCCAGAAAAGGTGCCTTAAGTGGGCCTGTTATCGCTCACGAATTTGTGTCCGCCAGTTGACCTATAGTGATCTGCTACAGAAATTCAATTTGTCTAGTCTTCGTCTGCGACGTCTGCACTCCGACCTTCTATATCTTTATAAAATTGTAAACTTTCTGATTCACTCTCCCATGTGCAGGGTCTACAATGAAACGGTTGCTAAATACCCGGAGATTGACATTTTTGGGCAACAATTTCTATCATATAAAAGATTTATCAAATTTAATATTTTGAGCTGTTGAGCTCAAAGTATTAAATTTGATAAATCAAATCAAGTCAAAATCAATTTTAATTATATTTTATTTCCATGTAGTGTCTCCTTTTTGTCGTATGTTGTAATGTAATGTATTTATTTTAAATTTAATTAATTTAATGTTTTTTTTTTGTTTTCTATATTAATTGTCGAATTTGGTCAAATTGTGTACATTGTTTGGGGTTGCATCCAGCTCTATACTTTTGATATTAATTTTTGTTATGCAATTTTGGATGTGACCTGTTAATGTACGTAAATAAATAAATAAACAAATAAAGCCCTTCTGTCCAAGCTCCCGGCATACGGTCTGCCTGCTCAGTTCTGCAACTGGGTCACTGGCTTCTTATATGAGCGTAGAATCCGAGTACTCACAGACGGATGTGCTTCGCGGTTCATGTCAGTGAACGCTGGTGTCCCTCAGGGGTCCGTTCTATCCCCCACGCTGTACCTTCTGCATATCAATGATATGCTTCCACTTGGAAATATTCATTGCTATGCAGATGATAGTACAGTGCACGGTGGGTATAACGGTCATCCAGCGGCTGGGCAGGTCGAGACTGAAAAGAGGCGAGTTAATCTTGTCATTGAGCTCAATCGGGTATTGGACCTCATATCTAAATGGGGCTCCAATAACCTTGTTGAGTTCAATGCCAAGAAAACACGTATGCGCGTTCACGGCAAAAAAGTCGCCATTCCTACCCCTTCCCTCTCTTCAAGGCACATCACTCGGCCTGCAGAGCAGTATAAACATGCTTGGTATGGAGATTCGCTGCGATCTGAACCAGAGGGACTATATTGAAGCCGTGATAAAAACAGCGTCACGTAAACTCGGTGTCCTGAACAGGGTGCGGCGATTCTTCACGCCGGATCAGTTGTGCCTTTTGTACAAGACACAGGTGCGATCTTGCGTGGAATATTGCTCGCACCTCTGGGACGGTTCCGCAAAGTACCTTCTCGATGCCTTGGACAGATTGCAGCGGTGCGCTATACGCATTATCGGCAGTGCAGAGGTCACTAATGCTCTCGAGCCCCTGCAATTGCGTAGAGATATAGCGTCACTCAGCGTCTTCTACCGCTTATACCACGGCGAGTGCTCTGAAGAGCTTTTTGACCTCATCCCACCTTCTCCCTTTCTCCATAGGAGTACGCGTGCTGCTCTCCGGAGTCACCGCTGTACTGTCTCGAACATTCCATCGCGCACAAAGAAATTTGGTGTCTCGTTTTTCTGTCGCACTTGCAAAAAATGGAATAGTCTACCAGCGCACGTTTTCCCTCCTTCCTATGACATGGGGTCCTTCAAACGAGGCGTGAAGAGGCACCTTGTAGGCCGGCAGGGTGAGGGTGACTGATGCTGCGTTGTTTTCTCGCTGCACCAGTTGTCCTTACGTCTGGACTTCATTTCCACTTAACATCAGGTGGGATGGAGTCATTTGCCGAGCTAAGTATAAAAAAAAAAATGCATTGGTTTAGAGTGTCCGTTGTGAAGCGGGCGTCGTCCGGCGTGTGTTCTCATTCTCAGCGCTGCGTGAGGCGGCAAGCTTATTATCGAAAAAAGCTACCTGTTGTTAATTGCTCAAGTTGCGGTTGATAAATTTGTATTACGAATCATTGACATTTTGTCTTAGATCAGCAAAAAACTGGATTGTCTGGTGCAAACACATTTATTCCTTCTTCAATTTCCTAAAAGTATAAATGTTTTATTTATTTATTTAAGTACAGTATGTACAAAAGTATTTATTAGTTTAAAGCATTATTATAAAGGTTGTTATTATTATTGACTATTGCATAGTGGACTTGATTGTTGGAGAATTTTGCGACTGTGGAAAGGTCTCGGCAGAATAATCAGCGCCTAACTGCTCTTTGGCAGAGAGGTATAATGCTGAGTCGAGACCTATTTGCTGCTGTGGCGCACATTGGTTTGTGTTTTTATTATTATTGTGGTGCTCGTATGTACACAGAGTTGTTTTTATTAGTTAAGTTTTATTTTACTTAGTACATTCAAATGGGTAATATTGTTGTGTGTTATAGTAGTAAATAAAATGATTGTCTATGTCTATGTCATTGAGCGATCATTGGGTGATTTGTGTCCGTAATACCAATTTATCAAACGCAACTAGAGCAGTCGCGTTGCAATTGTACAATTAACAACTGGTTGCTGTTTTCGGTATTGAGCCTGCTGGTCGAATCCCGTCACACGCTGAGCGAGTAATGTAGACGCTTACACATCAACCTATCCAAAACTGTAAAATTTCTTCAATACATTTTCAACCATATAACTTAGTAATAAGGTTCAGCAAATTTGACAGTTTGTGGTAGGTTTATGTGCAGGCGTATATACGTACATGCAACAGCACGCCGCGCGGACGCCCGCAACGTGCACCCGCTTGACCCAGCGGAAGCCCGTAAAGATGCTTCTCCACCTACCTTCTCGATCAGCCTCGATCGGCATGTCCATGAAATACAATCGATTTTAAAATAAAAATCGCGTGTTGCCATATTACATTAAATAAGACTGGCGCATTGATACCCTAAACGGCCATGCCTAAATAAGCAAGTGTGGAAAAACACCCTGGTAGTGCCTCCCTCCATGCAGAGTCAGTCCAGCTAGGTCAACATAAAAAAATTATAAACGTACCTAACTCGCAAATTGTTTCAATTCAATCACACTTTATACTGTAAAACTTAACGTTATAATTACGCCAATAGTGTTAACTATTGCGCACTTACGTCGGCGCAGGAGACTGCCTTGCGAGATTTTCACTATTCGATTTGTATAAGATCTAAGCAGCATTAAACTAGGGACAAAGTCACTACACTATGTATGATAATGCTGGCCAAGAAAATTAGCACTCGCTCGCATTTTTAAATCTCATAAGTCATAAGTGATCTCGAAAAAAAGTGACATTAAATACACTATGAAATATCATAATTTTTGCATTATATACAATTTGATTATTAAGATACATACCATTCGAGAATTTTAGGTGTCAAAAATAAGTTACCAGTGACCATGAATAAGAGAAAGAAGAGCACTTATAATTGATATAATGAAAATTACTCACCGGTTCGAAAATCACCACCCTGAATTCTAGCGAGGGTGGGTGAGTATTATATGCGCGGTTGAATTATATAACACATGATAATACCTACAAAGTCAAACAATAACATATTTCTAAATAAGGAGCTTTACTTTTGCCGACGGACGTGACTAAGCCGATGCAGCTCTCTCATCCTTTTAAATACAAGCTTAATTACCTCGTTATGACATGATAGGTATATTGAGTATATGTGAATCCCGAAAATGTGAATCAGTTTTCATTATATTTCTCTGAACTTTACCTTTAATAGCGACAGTATCGGATGGGGTAATAATATTGTGTGCGGTGATTTTTCTTAAATCAACGTTCGGGTAGGAACCTGGCTAGGAAAAAGTTTTACCAAAAATGAAATGCCGTCGATCTAGTTTTCTTCAAAATCAAATCAGCCTCATAGCTTGGGGTGCTTTTCGCTATTTATTTTATTAGCCATCCACGTTATCCAAGCACACTTGAAATAATCATTCAGGGGCGATTTTTGAACCAGTGACTAATTATAAAACGGTATGATATCAATGAAAAGTGCTCCTTTTTTTTCTTATTCTATGTCACTGGATAACTTATTTTTAAAACGAAACTTTTTTTCGAACGGTATGTACGAGTTACGTATACCTACTCCAGGCAGACCGCTGATCCTACAGTTTACACCATCGCGACGCACCGCATGGAAACACTTCAATTAGGTCAACTTGCCACGAGATGTCAACGCAGCAATTTTATTAGTTAATAATTAATTGTTAATTTGAACCATTCTATATTCTCGCATCGAATAGATCACTAGGCTATTTAGATACTTAAGTTTCATTTGTAACTTTGAACTTTTTAATAAATTAGTAATATAATTTTGGTTTTTTTTCGAACCTCCGGCTACAGCTAACGTAATTGGCGCAGTCGGTAGGATACTCGCGGGCCGGTTCGCGAACCTTAGGGAACTCATCTCGTGACGTATTCCGCATCCGCGTTCGCGTGTCGCCCGGGCGGCTTCCAAGCCCCGCTACCGAGTATCCCGAATCTACGGACCTGCTGCAGACCCGAGGCTGAATCCAGACATTGATTCCAGAAGAAGAACCAGAATGCTGTTTATGTAAGTACACTTGAATTGTTCTCGTGTTGCTTCCTTTATCCCTAGTTTTATATCTTCCAAAATTTTTCATCCACGTTCCTCTAAGTCCCGGGAACCTGTACCACGACAGGCTCACCGGCATAAGCTAGACTCCAATAGGGATTTGGATTTATTAGATTTAGATACAAGTATAAATAACTTGTTTAACATGGCTCACGACCCGGATACGATTTTTAAGGCTCTTCGCCTAGTACCGGAGTTCGATGGGAACCCTAATATTTTAATACGTTTTATTAATATATGTGATCGCATTGTAGCGCAATATTTAAGTACGGAACCTGGTAGCGAACTATCTAATCTGTGTTTATTAAATGGAATATTAAATAAAATTTCTGGTAATGCTGCTTCGACTATTAACTCAAACGGTATCCCGGATAATTGGCTGGGAATAAGAACCGCTCTTATTAACAACTTCTCGGACCAACGCGACGAGACCGCCCTGTATAGTGATCTCTCGTTGGCTACGCAAGGCAGTAAGACGCCCCAGGAATTTTATGATCAATGCCAGACTTTGTTTAGTACTATAATGACTTATGTTAGTTTGCACGAACCCATAGTATCTACAATAGAGGCGAAGCGTACCCTCTATAAGAAGGTAGCCATGCAAGCCTTCGTACGTGGTTTAAGAGAACCACTAGGGTCCCGCATTAGATGTATGCGCCCCCCGACTATAGAAACGCAACACCTCATGCAACAATACATGATAAACCACCGAGAACAGATGAAAAGGGTTTACGAATTAATCAATGATTCTGCTCTTGCAAATCGTACAGCTATCATAGAAAATAGAAACAAAAATAGGGAACCAGAAGTAGAATATGTACCTCAACAGCAGATATTTATAAAAAACCCGCTAGCTAGTCGTCAGAAGACAGCACAACGCTACACCCAAGACACCGTATTAGCCGATCTCCCAGTTCACATTTACACCTCAAAGAAACGTGGACCGGTAGCTAAGTCTCGCATTAAACGAATACCTAATAGCGCCAAATTGTTGCAGGATGCTGATATTGCTGATGACTCTAACCGCCCGACTGATGCAAGCTCAAGAGATAAAACTTGAGAGCTTAGCAGATGGACCAGGACTACTTCCTTACAAACTCGGTGCAACAAGGCTTATTATGGAATATCATACGTTCTTACAGTACATACGACTTAATGAATTTGAAGATAATCTTAACTTAGTACAAAATCAACTACTTACTTACAAAAATAGACTTCCTAATGACACTTACAGTCTCTATGAGCTACAAATAGATTATTTAACCAGTAAACTTAATAACGCATTGATTCAGTTAAAATCCTTGGAGCCCGACAGCCGAGCCAAACGAGGCCTTATTGATGGGTTAGGTACAGTTATAAAAAGCATTACCGGAAACCTAGATCAATCAGATGCATTAAAATATAATAGTATAATAAAAGATTTAGAAAATGGTCAAGATAAAATAGTATCCGAATTTAACAATCACATCTCTCTCAATAAAGAATGGATGTTTCAATATAAAAAAGTATTATCTCAGCTTGTTGAAAACCAAAGTAAAATCAATGGCACCATAGAGCTTCTAATAACCTCTAATGCCCATAATGATAACAATTTAATAAAATACGCTAAGTTTGCCCAGATGATAGCGATTATTGGAGAAAATGTAGAAGAGTTAACGATGGAATTAAATAGGATAGAAAACTTGCTAGCTTTTATTCGTGCTGGGACTATGCACCACTCTATGGTTAATATAAAGGTGTTAGGTAATATGTTAGAAAAACTAAGAAAGATATATGATAGAGATCAAATATTAAGTTTAGATATAAGAGAATATTACGATATTATAAAACCAGGTTATTACTACGTCGATAAGCAAATAGTAGTTATTTTTAGCTTCCCAATAGTTTCTAGAGATAGATATGACCTATACAGACTCTCCATAGTTCCTAATAAACATCAACAGGTCCTTATACCTCCCTATCCTTTCATTGCAACCAACGAGGCAACTTTCGTGTACATGGAGGCTGAATGCCCGAAGGTAAATAACTGGTACCTCTGTGAAAAGAAGATAAGCCATCAGATACGTTCAAAATCTGACTGCATTCAAGAACTTATAAGAAAGCAAGCTCTGGATAAAACCTGCCACTTCACATCAGTTTCCCTGTCGAAAGAAGCGCTGGATAAGTTGGATGACCACCACTACATCGTATCTTTCCCGCGCCAGACAAGAATACACTCAACCTGCGGCAGCGAAAGCATGGACCTGCTACAAGGAAGCTACTTCGTTACCATTCCCATGAAGTGCTTTCTAAGAACCTCCGAATTCACAATCACTAACGATAATGATGAAGTTAAAGGCCAGCCTCTGAAACTCATGAAAATTCCGTACAAAGAAGAACACCAGATCACTGCAGATCACCTGAGACTTAACACTATAAGTCTAGAGGGACTACACAGCATCCAGAACAAGGTCATGATGGAGTCACCCCTGCAACCACACAGTCAGTCAAATTATCTATACCACACTACAATACCGTTTTACACCGTGATAGTTACTACAGTCATCATTGTCGTTGCTATCGCATGCTACAGATACAAGATCTGTTGGAAGATCAAAAGGCCAACCGAAACTACACAATCCAACAACGAAGACCCCATATACGCAGATCCAGTGGAGATGAGGAAGGCTAAGACGGATAAGAAGACTCCAGCGACTTTTTCACTCAGCATCCTGAAATAGTCGCTGATTTTGGGATGGAGGAGTTACGTATACCTACTCCAGGCAGACCGCTGATCCTACAGTTTACACCATCGCGACGCACCGCATGGAAACACTTCAATTAGGTCAACTTGCCACGAGATGTCAACGCAGCAATTTTATTAGTTAATAATTAATTGTTAATTTGAACCATTCTATATTCTCGCATCGAATAGATCACTAGGCTATTTAGATACTTAAGTTTCATTTGTAACTTTGAACTTTTTAATAAATTAGTAATATAATTTTGGTTTTTTTTCGAACCTCCGGCTACAGCTAACGTAATTTACGAGTATCTTATAAAACAAATAGTAAATAATGCAAGAATAACTAATTTCATAGTGGCCTACGAAATTAAATAAACAAAGAATAAGCTCTAAGCTTTCATGTAAACGTCATTTCAAATAAGAGTAAAAGAGACAAAATACGGAATAACTATTCGGACCTTATTCTTTGTTTATTTGTAAGGCACATACCCCCGTTTTAATAAACAAAGTGTAAGCTTGGAGTAGTTACTCCGTGTATTGTTCCCGTCATGTAAACTTCATTTCATATTAGAGTAAAAGAGACAAAACACGGAGTAACTACTCCAAGCTTACACTTTGTTTATTAATAAGCCCCTAGTGTATTTCATCATCATCATCAGGCTATACATGTCCACTGCTGGACATAGCCTGTGTCACGCAGGTCTCTTCAAGTGTATTTCATGTCACTTTTAATTTCGACTGGTGAGATGCAAAGATCGACCGCCTGTTTATAGCATTCCTTCATTTGGATGGATTTGTTCAGTGGGAAGACCCTGACCCCACTCATCTCTTGTAGTTTTATTTGGCCTTCCATTGCTATCATAACGAAGCGATGCCTCCGACTTAGTGTAAAAGGGGTTTGGGTAAATTTGTATGGAGGTTGGCTTGATTTCTTTTTTCAGCGGCCACTGAAATAATTTTTCTAGTTTAATAGTAGGTACATCGACTGAGATATATGGCTGCAAAAAGGTTTTTGACCTAAGTAACATCGAAGCCGAGATATGCAAGGTCAAAGTGATGCTATTAATACATAATATCTGTGTTGTTTGAAACCTTATATATTATGTTTTTCATATTTTTATACATATCTGCAGTAATTATTTACTTTCATATGAATTTGTTCATCATCATCATCATCATCTCAGCCAAAAGACGTCCACTGCTGGACAAAGGCCTCCCCCAAGGATCTCCACAACGACCGGTTTTGTGCTGCTCGCATCCAGCGGCTTCCCGCGTTCTTCACCAGATCGTCGGTCCACCTTGTTGGAGGCCTGCCCACACTGCGCTTTCCGGTCGCCACTCCAGGACTATCCCGCCCCAGCGGCCATCAGTCCTGCGAGCAATGTGCCCTGCCCACTGCCACTTGAGCTTAGCAACTCTTCGGGCTATGTCGGTTACCTTTGTTCTTCTGCGGATCTCCTCATTTCTGATTCGATCACGCAGAGAAACCCCGAGCATAGCCCTCTCCATTGCTCTTTGAGTGACCTTGAGCCTTTTTATGAGGCCCATAGTGAGTGACCACTTCTCAGTCCCGTATGTCATCACTGGCAACACACACTGGTCAAAAACTTTCGTCTTGAGACACTGCGGTATATCGGACGAGAAGATATTTCGTTGCTTACCGAACGTTGCCCTGCCTAATTGGATTCGACGATTGACCTCTTTGCTGATGTTGGATCTACCTAGCGGGACCGTTTGTCACAGGTAAACATAATCGTCCACAACTTCAAGGGCAGAATCCCCAACCTTCAGAGGAGTGGGTACGACACGTGAGTTCGACATAACTTTCGTCTTCTCCATGTTCATTTAAAGACCCACTTGTTGAAAGACTCTGTTGAGGTCACCGAGCATTGCGCCGAGGTCTTCCAGGGTCTCAGCCATGACCACTATATCGTCAGCAAACCAAAGGTGAGTGATGTATACGCCGTTGACGTTGATGCCGAGTCCTTTCCAGTCCAGAAGCTTGAAACATCTTCCAGTGCAGCAGTGAACAGTTTCGGAGAAATCACATCTCCCTGTCTCACTCCTCGCTGCAACTGGATAGATTTTGAGCTCTGTTCCTGAAGACGGACTGACATAGTGGCGCTTTCAAACAAACACCTCAACACTTCGATGTACCGATAGTCAATTTGGCACCACGCTGGAGAGACTATAGCACGGCCCATGTTTCAATCGATTCGAAGGCTTTTTCATAGTCCACAAACGCTAAGCAAAGAGGCTGGTTATACTCTTCGGTCTTCTGTATAACCTGCCGCAGCGTATGTATGTGGTCTATGGTGCTGAAGCCTTTTCGGAAACCGGCTTGTTCGATAGGCTGGAAGTCATCAAACTTAGGTAGGAACCTTCAATGTTAGGTTCCTTATATACCTCAATCAAATAAGAGCCGTTTTTATATGCTCACCATAATAACTGCGAGCCTGCTTTACCTGGTAAGTTCCCATCGCATATACAATTAGGTCGTCAGCACTCAACACTGGAAACTCATCCATACCAGGAACTGCGGCATCTATTAGTTCAAAATAAGCCCGTCTTCGATTTATATTTTTTTAAATAACGTAATCACTAACCATATTAGATTAAACCAAACAAGACCAAATAAGATTCATAGAAGGTCAGCACAACCATTTGTGCTGACCTTCTAAAAATCTTATTTGGTTTATAATAACATTAAGGAGGTAATGGTCAGTCAACGGAACACCAAAATGCATTTTAGAGTGCTCCGACTATTTTAATTTCTTCAAATAAATGCGGTGTAGCTATATTAAAGTATTGGGAACGTAATTGGTGAAACTGATTTCTCAGCCTACCGTTGATCTGAGAATCTACTTCCTCAATAGAGTCACGTAATCTATCTAATATAAGGACATCGCCTTTATTGAAAAACCAATGGAAAGGTTCGCCCCCGTTCCTCATTATTTCTGTTAAATCTTTGCGTCCGATTTCATGCTCATTTGGCATGTTGGTCATTTCGCGATTGGCCATTTTGCGTATTCATGATTTTATTTTCATTGGTCATTATGAGTATTGGTCAATATACGTCTAAATCGTCGAAACTTGTAAAGGCTGTAGGATTTTCTTTGGAAACAATAGTTGCTGCTTTTTTGTAAATAAATATACGTGCCATCCAATATTATTATTATACAAGGTGAGGCAAAAATAATCACCATATTGGAAGACGCTATAATTTTTGCAAATGGCATCAAATTGGTTTTAACATATTTGAAGTAAACATATGTAAAATACATGTCGATAATGTGATGTCGATTTGACCGTAGGTACCAGACTTCTTTTTGTAGGGGTTTTTGAAGTCTTGTGTTTACGTGAACAAGCCTCAGACTCTGGAAGCCCTCAAGGACATCATCCGACACGAATGCGCGAATCTATCGCCTGAAGTTCTGGAAAAAGTGATGGAAAATGCCATAAAAAGGGCCCGTATGGTCATTAATGCTGGCGGCGGCCACTTGTGCGATACGTATTGTCTTCTCGACTTGATGGGGAAATTTTAATGAATTAAACATAAATAATCCACAAATAGAACCAAAGTTTTTCATTTGTAAAAAAAAAGTACAGCCAAAGAACATCGGATGATTACTTTTGCCTCACCCTGTAGTCTTTCAGATAAAGGAGCTTCAGGATTTTCAAATAATGCATTTGGAATAGATACACACCTAGATATTATTTCGTTTCGTGTTAAATGGTTGAAACTTAAATGAAATGGAACAAACTCGGCCAATAAGTCTTCTCTTACTAGTTTCATAGTCTTTTCAAAGGTCTTCCTGGTCATTTGGAAAACTGTAGATAATCTCTCATTTGACTCTCCAGTGTGAAGTTTAGCAAGAACTGTGGCAAGAGCTGTCCCCGCCTTTCTTTTATGTCGACTAGTAATATTCGGTGTACTTTGCAGAATGTCGTTGAATTGTTGTTTAGAAAATCCAATATAATAACGGAATACGCTATCGTGAATGCAGTTTATCAAAGTCTAAAAAAGGTTTGCGTTTTTTTTAATATATCCATCATATCTTTTATCATTGGCCGAAAGGAATTGCAGGGTTCTTATAGACATTGAGCTCTGATATAACAATTATAACGTTTGAAACCGCAGTTATACTGAAATGTATATTATACAAACAATTAATACGAGACTATTTTTTATTTTCTTTTTTATCAAATATCTCAGTTCCGATACACTTTAGCCAAAAATGTTATATAACAAAAATGTTTTACTTTATTATATACTAACGGCTGGTGCAAGTTCCATAAGTGGCCGCGGACTTTGAAAATCAAGCCACTTTTACCCAAACCCCTTTAAATGAATAAACAGTCTTTCGAACGGTCTGAAGTGAGACATGATTCATATAATTGTTACTCGTAATTTACTCATACGTTTACGTATTACGTAAACTACTTGCGTCAATGATATTTTGACAAAATTTTAACACGTCCTTGATATGTATCACGGCGGCACATCAAGTTCCCCCCCCCCCCTACATAACTATAGCTACGCTACACACGACACAGAGAATCGTAGGAAAAGGACTTCCATGAGGCATGTTGGCCAATCACGATGCGCTAGCGTTTGTTTTAGTAACAAGCGCCTACGAAGCTTTGTTTTGATTTTACGGCATTTTGGACCTTACTTCAACAGCATAGCATACATTATGGGATGGATTGGTTTTTCAAATGATCCTTAATACATTGCAATAAGATGTATTTTCATACTACCTCACACCCTGCGTTTACGCACGCACACAGATGTCTTTTCATCAGTCGTTTCTGGTTTTTTGTTACTTTTTTGGCATGAATGAGGCTAGCCAGTAGCCAAATAATTATCATCTTACGCGTTGCGTTGCGTTTGAGTGCCATGATTTTGCGAAGTGCGAAGCTCTATCGGCAGAGTAGGTGATTGTTGTGATAATGGCGCCACAACTAACTCCTGAGCAGCGGCAGCTCATAGTGGTGTTGAGAGAAGCCGGCTATTCTATAAAAGAAATAAAAAGAAGGACTGGGATAACAGTGAGTATTACTTTTATGTCAAGTTTTTATTAAGTGTTTATTAAGGGGTTTTCTTTCGTCAATCGTCTTATTTGTAGGACAAAGTAGGTATAATTAGGTAATGATTACAGATCATAGTGAAAGTTTAGTGATTCTCGAATCTAATTTAATTTCTCTATATATTTTTGACACTAAATTTATATTGTAATTTTTAAAAATGATGTGGAAAGTAGCATCTCATAGTTCCATTCTCTTTCTGTTGGTAGCACATTTCAGATGATCTTTATTTCTGTGGGGCTAAGGTTGCTTTTGCAACTAATTTAATTTTACTGATAACGTTCAATACCTATATTTTTTACAATAACGTGCGTGCGACTAGCTGAAGCGCAATATTTTATTTTTGTATTTTGTTTTCATGTTTTTAGCCATAAATGGTTTTTGATTTCTGTTTCTAAAGAATAATACCTACCTATCGACTTTTTTTGTCTAGATTGTAAGATCCTCCCACTACAGGGAACAGGGTGCCTAGTGTGAGTTTTGTTTACTATTCGTATTCATCCGAATACGTTTACGAAAACGAAAATTAGTATAGCATTTAAGCAGCGCCTCCTGGCGGCATACGAGAAGAGTTAACATTTTGCCATACAAATTCTCGTTTACGTAAACGTAAACATGAAAAAAATGGCGAATGAAACTCGCACTTGGCACCCGGTCTTCTTCCCTCTAGTGACTAGTGTTACTAAAATATTTTAAGAAATTACAAACTATAGCTAGACCGCTTAACTGAGTCCTTGCCTGCGGTAGGTACGCGGGGGGCGGGTGATACGTAGGGCCTCTGCCACGAGCACGAGCGTTTTGCGACGTGGCGAACGGATTTCTAGTTCATTGCGTTATTTCTATAACAGTTGATTATGATTGCTGTTGTATAGCGCGAAATCATAATCAACTGTTATAGAAATAACGCAATCAACCTCAACGATACGTCGAAGGCTGAAAGACGGCGAAGAAAGATGGCGGGCTGGTTGGTGACGAGAGTTTCAGCCAAACATTTTTTTTTCCCCTGCCCCCATGCCGAAGCCAGGGTGGAATTAGGTGTATGTGATTATAAAGACTGATTACCTATATTTTTACTTTGATGATTATACTAGTATAAGTAAGTAAATCTAGTCCTGACTACTCGTAAATCAACATCTCATCCCTAGTGTTATTATAAAAAAATATACCTACTTATTTTGTTTTTTAAATGTTATTTTACATTTATGCATTTGAGCAATTTACAAATATTTTTATTTTAGCTTTATAACTACTTGATGATTGTGTTTACTATTTAAGATTTTTTAATATTGAGATAAGGTAATTTCTACGAAATGCTTTTACACTTTATTTTATAGCTACCTACGTGTGTCATACAAATTGCATACTCCTGCGCACGACCGCGCGCGCCGTGCTCCCAACAAGAATGGCGCGAGCAACGATGTGCCGCAGTATTTACGTGTTTCGCATTCGGCTGAGAGCGAAAACGACGTAGTGACAGCCTGCGCACGCTGTTACCACTGGCGAGGAACTCCGCATCGCGAAATATTTATGCGCCTCCTGTCCCGCTCTCGCATGTCGGTCTCTTTTCTTTAACTATCAGCTGACCCGCAATATTGTGAATACGTATTTTAGATTTTGTATATAAGTAGCTAAAATTTTAATAAACATTCATTACGACTGTGGTACTCGTCTTTTAATCATCTGTCATCTACCTAGCAACCGCAACATTGGTGACCCCGAGAAGAAAAATTAACACTAAAGAAAAAGGCAGCACTTTCACCGCGGGCGACAAAGAAATGGTGCAAATCTCGCAGAAGGCTCGCGTACCACCGTTTTGGCGCCAAAAGCCAAGATTATGGTTTGCACAATTGGAATCATTCATCGCTAACCAGAAGATGGGAGACGAAGCAAAATATCATTTCTTCGTCGCTCAGTTGGAATTCGCTGAGATCGAACAGGTTGGAGATATTATACTTTCACCGCCGGAAACCAACAAGTACGGAGCTCTGAAGACGCGTCTGTTGTCCGTGTACGAAGAATCCGAATCAAGACAACTTCAAAAGTTGCTTGGAGAGATGGAGCTAGGCAGCCAGAAGCCCACCCAGCTGCTGCGAAAAATGCGCGACTTAGCGCTAGATAAAATTCCGGACAATACACTGAAATTCATGTGGACTGGACACCTACCTGCTTCCGTACGCACTGTACTCGCCATCAGCACAGAAACGAAGCTCGACGTACTCGCAAACATGGCAGACAAGATGACAGAACAATCACAAGAAGTCAACTCAATTTGTTCCTGTTCTACATCAAAGCCTACGACAAACGACGATTTAATCAACAAAATCGACGCTTTATCAAGAGAGATCGCATCTTTGAAGATGAATCAAGCACGACAGGGCAGGCCATATAAAAGAAACCGTTTCAACCGAAATCGTTCCCGATCAAGATCATCAAGTCAGATACGAAAGGACCCGATTTATTATTTTCATCGAAAATTCGGCAAAGACCCCTACCGCTGCCGGGAGCCGTGCGATTTCAAGAAAAATCAAAATAATGAAGATTCGTTAAACTAACTTCGACTCAAGCAACGACGGGGGCTGGAGTCGCTGAAATATCAAACCACCGTCTTTTTGTTCAAGATAAAATATCAGCACTAAACTTTCTCATCGACACCGGCGCAAATGTTTCTGTACTTCCTGCAAGCCCGAAAGAAAAAATCAAGAATACACCGAATAATTACTTATACGCAGCAAACGGTTCCTCAATAGCTGTGCATGGCGAGAAGACAATGATACTCAATCTTGGACTGCGCCGGCCTTACAAATGGAGATTTGTTGTCGCGAACGTGTCAAGACCAATACTAGGCGCCGATTTCTTACAATACTACAACATCGTAGTCGACCTGCACGGAAGAAGATTGGTAGATAAACAAACCAATTTATTTACCAGTGGCTATATGATACCTACAACACAAAGCAGCATGAAAACATTAGATGACAGCCAGCCGTATCACGACCTGCTAAAGAAGTACCCCGATATTACCAGGCCGAGATTAAATAGCACCTGCAATAGCAAAGTCGAACATCATATAGAAACAAACGGCCCGCCAGTATTCTGCAGAGCAAGACCACTACCGCCACACAAATACAACTTGGCTAAAGAAGAGTTTCGCCAGATGATGGACCAAGGAATTTGTCGGCCCTCCAGCAGCGCATGGGCAAGCCCGCTCCACCTAGTAACAAAAAAAAACGGCCAATATCGCCCTTGTGGAGACTACCGAAAGCTAAACGCCATCACCGTTCCTGATCGGTACCCATACCGAGACTTCACGATTTTACCCTTAACCTAAGGGGTAAGAAGATATTTTCGAAAATCGATCTCCAAAAATCGTACTTTCAAATTAAGACCCGAGAAGAAGATATTAAGAAGACCGCCATCATAACACCATTTGGCCTATACGAATTCACTAGAATGTGTTTTGGTTTGCGCAACAGCGGCCAAACATTTCAACGGCACATCGATGACGTCATGCGGGGACTACCTATATTTTCATTCGTGGACGATTTACTTTGGGCGTCGGAAGACGAAACCTCTCACAAGGAACTATTAGAAGAAGTTTTCAAACGACTAAATAAAAATGGACTTCAGATTAATGCCGCCAAGTGCATTTTCGGCAAAGAAAACATAGATTTTTTGGGCTACCACGTTTCTGCAGAAGGAATAAAACCGATGGAAGACAAAATAAAGGCCATCACCAACTACCCACTTCCAAAAACAGTGCAAGAACTCAGGCGATATTTAGGAATGATTAACTTTTATCGTGAAAACATTCCCAACGCAGCGCAACATCAACTTACACTCAACGAATATTTACATAACTCAAGAAAAAACGATAAGACTCCGATCGCCTGGAGCGAAAAATCAATAGAAGCGTTCGAACAATGCAAGCGAGACATTACTAACACCGTCCTGCTCAGTCATCCATCAGCTGATGCGCCCTTCGCACTAATGACCGATGCCTCCGACATATGCGCGGGCGCGGTCTTACAACAAAAGATCGACGGTATATGGAAGCCGCTCGGATTTTTTTCGAAAAGAAAAGAAATTTAGCGACGCGCAACAAAAATACAGCACCTACGACCGCGAGCTACTGTCAATATATATGGCAGTACGTCATTTTCGAAGAATGTTTGAAGGAGGCGATCTCATAATTTTTACGGATCACAAACCGCTTACTTACGCACTGAGAGCAAACAGTAAAAATGAAACACCTCGTCGAACACGATATTTGGAATATATCGGACAATTCACGTCCGATATTCGTCACATCGCTGGGAAACATAATGAAGTCGCCGATGCCCTATCCCGCCTGGAAGAAATCGCGTGTCCCTCGCCGATTGATTACTCTTCATTATCAAGACGTCAAAATAAAGACGAAGAACTACAAATATTAATGAATAACAAGAAACACGATTTTAAAAAAATAATCCTACCCGGCACTGCAACACCTATTATCTGTGAGACGTCGACAGGCACAGCTCGCCCCTACCTACCGCCAGAATTTCGAAAAGCAGCCTACCAAGCACTTCACGATCTGAGCCACCCCGGGATACGAGCCACGAGAAAAATGATAACCAAGCGTTATTTTTGGCCGTCCATGAATAAGGACATACCAACTTGGACTCGAACCTGTATACCCTGCCAGCGATCGAAGACACAGCGACATACATATGCGCCGATAGCAAAGTTCGAAAAAGTTGATAGACTACACCACGTTCACATAGACATTATCGGACCCCTACCTACATCCGATAATTTATTTATTTATTTTATTTATTTATAAGGTTTGCCAACATTTTTACACCCATTACTTATTCTCTAAAATACATTTTTTCTTAAACTACAGTGCAAAAACAATAACAGGCAAACACAGCATTAATAATATATAAACTGTGTACAAACATAACATAACATATAAAATAAGAGTAAAGATTTACATTCTTAAAAACTTACATTTACACACACACTTAAAGAGTTACATTATTAAATTAAACTAACTATGTTAAATTAAACTAACTATTATAAATTAAACAAATTATGTATGCCATCTAAAATGGGTATGAAGTTAAAAAGGAGTAAAGTGAATTTTTGAAGTGGTTCAACGACGAAACCAACAAATCTGTTTCGTTTTCGGCTTTACAAAACTTAATATGTTCATCACATAGTCTGTTGACAATGCTCTGCGTGCCCAAATTTGTTCTGTAAAGCTTCAAAGAAAAAGGCTTAAAGTTCGCTATTCTAGAGTTTTGCCGAGGTACTTTAAAGTTAATTGCACCAAGAAGTTGAGGACAATCAATGAGACCTCTAAGGATTTTAAATAAGAAAACTTGATCGGCCACCCAACGACGATCCCCCAGGGACGAAAACTCAAAGTAAGCCAGCCTGTCCCTATATGTGAAGAGTTCATACTTTTTACCTTGGTGTATGGATAGGAAAAACAAGAACCTTTTCTGGATCCTTTCCAGCCTTTCGATATGGCATTTATAATTAGGATTCCAGATACTCGAACAATATTCTAATTGACTGCGTACTAAGGCAAAGTATGTGTGTTTCAAAGCTTCCACATTTTTGAATTGTTTGCAATTTCGCCAAATAAAACCTAGCAGTTTAAGACTTTTGGATATTACATGATCGTAATGATACGTGTATGCGAGCTTACTGTCCAATATGATACCTAAGTCACGAATGGATGAGACCTCTTCAAGAGCTAGAGAGTTAATGGTATATGAAGAACCTAGAGGGATTCGTTTTTTTGTAAATTTAATATGCTTACATTTATCCGGATTAAAGGGAAGTTTGTTTACTAGAGACCAAGTAGTTATTTGATCAAGGTCCTTCTGCAATAGTAATGAATCATTTAAGTTGCTAACTGTTTTAAAGATTTTCAAGTCGTCTGCAAATAAAAGACACTTAGAAAATTGAATAACTTGAGTCAAATCGTTAACAAATAATAAAAAGAAAATAGGGCCTAAATGGGAACCCTGAGGGACTCCAGAGGGGACCAAATAAGAATTAGATGAATATCCACAGGCAACTACTTTTTGTGACCTATCAGATAGATAGGAAGAACACCAGTCCAACAGCGCACCATGTAAACCGGCAGAACGTAACTTGTATAGCATTATTGAGTGATCAACTTTATCAAATGCTTTGCTTATGTCGGTGTAGACAGCATCTACCTGCAGACCTTGATCCAGCTCGTTAAAAATATCGGATACGTAACAGGCCAGATTAGTTACCGTTGACATTCTTTGGCGAAAACCATGTTGTTGGGGGGCTAGGATAGTTTTAAAATGATTAGTGAAGTAGGGACAAACAAGTGACTCAAAAAGCTTTGAAAACCCAGACAACAAGGAGATAGGCCGCTAGTTGCGCACGTCATTTGAATCTCCTGATTTAAGGATTGGTACCACATTCGCCATTTTCCAAAGCTTTGGAAAAGATCCACTAGACAAAGAATTATTGAATATAATACTAAGTGGATATGATAGGCTATAAGCACAGTTTCGAAGAAATAACGCCGGGATCCTATCAGGACCTGATCCTTTTCTAGTATCCAAGTTTTTCAATGCCCTTTCTATGCAATCAACAGATAAAGAAATAATAATAATAATAATAATACTCTCATTGCAAAACTGATCTGCTTCAGGGGGGGCAAACATCGGCCCCGAGTCATGCGCTTTGTGAGCCAAGCCTTCGCTGGGACTGGTATTAGACCATGCGATTACATGGCTTGTGTCACAGAGCGGATTGACTTTCTGAAACAGAAAGTCTATGCATGGGCAAACCGTATTCGCCGCTACAGGGAACGTGTGGACCGATACCAGCAGAATCGCAACTTCCAGAGTGACCAAAGGAAGGTATACAGAAAGTGGGAGGGAACTGATCTTCGTGTGTCCGATGCGCAACTGCCGGATACTGCGTCAATGGTTAATTTTTGGCGTAGTATTTGGTCGGTGCCTGTCGAGCATACAGAGGGCGATTGGATGAACGCCGTCGAACGTGAATGTGAATCCATCCAGCCAATGGGGGCCATCACCATCAGCCCCGACGACATCAGTTGTGCCATCCGTAGGGCGCCGAACTGGAAAAGTCCAGGACCGGACGGATTGCACAACTTTTGGTGGAAGTGGCTGCGGTGTTCATACGAACGATTGGCGGCGCAATTTCAACAAGCCCTCGAGGATGGTTTCCTGCCGCCTTCCTTAACAACTGGTGTAACCTTCCTGCTCTATAAGTCCGGTAGTACCACGGAACCAAAGAACTATAGACCCATCACGTGTTTGCCCACTATCTACAAGATCCTTACATCCATTTTGAGAGCAAAAATTAACGCGCACATTGCTGAGAATAATATCTTGGCTCCTGCTCAAAATGGTTGTAGGGTTGGGTCCCGTGGTACTAAAGAGCTCCTCCTCATAGACATGGCCGTTTGCCAAAAGGTCCGTCGGGGCAGGGGGTCCCTCTCTGCCGCTTGGGTTGATTACAAGAAGGCCTATGATTCGGTGCCTCATTCATGGCTGAGGAGGATCTTGGAGTTGTACAAAATTGATGCAATTCTAAGATCCTTCTTAGGCGTATGTATGCGTCAGTGGACCACAGTCCTTCGTCAACCTGGCGGCAGAGATGACCCCCCTGAGCCGCAGGACTATATAAGGATCGAGCGAGGTATATTCCAGGGTGACAGTCTGAGCCCCTTATGGTTCTGCCTAGCCCTGAATCCGCTCAGCACATTGCTGAAGGATTCAGGGTTAGGTTGCCGGCTTCGGAGAGAGGGTGAAGTCATTTCTCATCTTCTGTACATGGACGACCTCAAGCTATTCGCACCGAACAAGCAACATTTGTTGACACTACTCAAAATAACACATGTTTTCAGTAGTGCCATCAAAATGGAGTTCGGTGTTGATAAATGTGCGGTCGTGCATGTGCAGCAGGGGAAAGTTGTAGATTCACCAAATTTACAGCTTTCTGAGACAATGTTCCTCAAGTCGATCTCTGAAGCAGAAACCTACAAGTACCTTGGTATGTCACAGTCTTTGGGTTTTGAGGAAGGGCGCATTAAACAGACGGCGAAGGAGCGCTTCTGCTGCCGCTTGACAAAAGTGCTTAACAGCCTTTTGTCAGGGGGTAATAAGGTGCGTGCTTTCAACGCCTGGGTAATGCCTCTACTCATATACTCCTTTGGCATACTAAGGTGGACCCAGACTGAGCTGGATGCCCTAGATCGCAAGGTCCGTGCATTGCTCACCACACACCGGATGCTACACCCACGCTCGTCTGTTATGAGATTGTACATCCCGCGAAGGTGTGGTGGTCGCGGCTTTTTAAATGTCAAAAGCGCGAGGTGTGCAATCTTAGGGACTATTTCCTCAACAACGACTGTGGGATGCATCGGGATGTGGTAGCAATGGACAGGGGCTTAACCCCGCTCTCCTTGGCAAATGAGAACTGGCGCAGGCCAGTGGTATTGACCACAGAGGACCGCAAGGCGGTATGGAGGAGCAAGGAGCTACACGGGCGGTTCTACAAGATGCTCACGGGCCCTGATGTAGATATGCTCGCGTCGGTGAACTGGCTACGATTCGGGGACCTTTTCGGGGAAACCGAAGGTTTTGTCTGTGCAATTGCGGATGAAGTTATCATGACGAAGAACTACCGGAGATATATCCTGAAGGATGGTACGGTCGACATTTGTCGGGCATGCCGCCGTCCCGGGGAATCACTCAGACACATTATCTCCGGTTGTTCTCATCTTGCTAACGGCGAGTATTTGCACAGACATAACCTGGTAGCTAGGATTATTCACCAGCAACTTGCTCTTCTATACGGTCTTGTGGACTTTGAAGTGCCGTACTACAGGTACACACCTGCGCCGGTTCTCGAAAACGGCCGTGCCACGCTCTATTGGGATCGAGCTGTCATCACGGACAGGACTATTTTAGCTAATAGGCCTGATATCGTGCTGATAGATCGATCGCAACGCCGGGCAGTGCTTGTCGATGTCACCATCCCACATGACGACAACCTTGTAAAGGCCGAGAAGGACAAGGTCAGCAAGTACCTTGACTTGGCTCACGAGGTAACCGCCATGTGGGATATTGACTCGACAATCATTGTGCCGATAGTCGTGTCTGCGAACGGTCTGGTAGCGAAGAGTCTCGACCAACACCTTAAGAAACTCTCGCTCAATGGTTGGATCAAGGGTCAGATACAGAAGGCGGTACTCTTGGACACGGCGCGAATAGTCCGAAGGTTCCTGTCTCTGCAGCCCTAACCACCGGCAGCATGAGCCCTGCCCTGTTGCCGGCGGTACCCTAGGCTAGGTTTTTTATAATATTTTTATGTTTTGTATGTGCTTTTGTATTTTACTTATAAATTAATATTATAACAAACCTAGGCTAAGAAAAAAAAGAAATAAAGAGATAATAATAATAGATATTGTCTTACGATGATCGACAGAGCGACTAAGTGGCCCGAAGCATACCCGCTGGAAGAAATAACCGCAGAAAAAGTCGCTGACGCTTTCTATCAAGCCTGGATATCAAGATTCGGCTGCCCTGCTATCGTTACTACAGATCAAGGCAGACAATTTGAGTCCGAAATATTCAAAGTACTAATGCACCGACTAGGGATTCAACGCACTCGTACAACTGCATACCACCCGCAGTCAAACGGAATTATCGAACGCTGGCACAGAACGCTGAAAGCGGCGCTCACAGCACGCCCTGCAAGATAACAACAAATAGACGCGCGAGCTACCTACGGTACTATTGGGGCTACGCGCAGCTATAAAAAAAGACATAGGCTACAGCGCGGCCGAGCTACTATATAATCAAGCCCTACGACTACCCGGCGAACTTCACGGCGAACGCACTTATCTTTCACATCATCACAGTTCCATAACGACCTAACAGACGCAATGCACAGATCGCAAGAACAAAGAAAATCGTCTAAGCCTACGTATATTCAGAAGGACATAAATACATGCACACATGTATTTATAAGAAACGACGCCGTGCATAAGCCGCTCACTCCAAATTACACCGGCCCGTTCCAAGTTATAAAGCGGAACGGCAAAGTCTTCACACTGTAATTGCCACTGAGACGAGCGAATGTGAACATCGAACGACTCAAGCCTGCATTTATCAACATTGAAACACACAACACTTCAGACGACGCCGACGACGCTGGGGACTCCAAACCTCCTTTCGTGACCAGAAGCGGCAGAATATCCAAGGCACCTGTACGCTTCGCTGGGGGCGGAGTGATATAGCTACCTACGTGTGTCATACAAACGTGTTTCGCATTCGGCTGAGAGCGAAAACGACGTAGTGACAGCCCGCGCACGCTGTTACCACTGGCGAGGAACTCCGCATCGCGAAATATTTATGCGCCTCCTGTCCCGCTCTCGCATGTCGGTCTCTTTTCTTTAACTATCAGGTGACCCGCAATATTGTGAATACGTATCTTAGATTTTGTACATAAGTAGCTAAAATTTTAATAAACATTCATTACGACTGTGGTACTCGTCTTTTAATCATCTGTCATCTACCTAGCAATCGCAACAATTTTATTTATTATTATTGAAGTTTATAATATTTTCAACACTCTTCAGATTTTTATTTTAATCTGGTAAGATGAGAAACTTTGATTAAAAAATAAAGATACTATAAAACACAAATGTTGAAAAAATTTCCACGAGTAGGATTTGAACCTGCACCCTTCTGACATACCGGGTCAGGTGCTCTCTCATTTATTTTTGTTTTTGTAATTTGTTCGCAACAAAATTTGCGTTAAAAATTATATAAACAAAACAAAAACATTTTATAAATAGCTTGCTTACTTTTTAACTGATCTTTAGTATTTGTAAAAATATTATGATCGGATGTTAATGATGGTAGTTGTTGACATTGAATGGGCGCTTTTGGCTTTCAAAGTAAAAAAAAAAAGTAAATAGTGTTGAATAATTTCGGCGGGCTGGTTATAACCACGATAGCTCAAATGGGAGAGCACCTGACCCGGTATGTCAGAAGGGTGCAGGTTCAAATCCTGCTCGTGAAAATTTTTATAGTAAATAAAAACATTTTCATACCTTGAATTACTCGCGAGCATAAGATTTCTTTGAAATACTTACCTACTCAAATGTGCCGCCCGCCGTCCACTGAAATCAGTAGAGTTCTATTTATATAGCATTAAGGTTGTGATTGCAACTTTTTTTTATCAAATTTGTTGCAATAATAACCTTAACGTCATAAAAATAGAGTTCTAGTGAAATGTGCTGGTAATTTAACGATACTTATTTAAACGTATTCGATGAAGGAAATAGTAAAATTCTTGCCAAAGGGGTTTGGGTAAAAGTGGCTTGATTTTCAAAGTCCGCGGCCACTTATGGAACTTGCACCAGTCGTTAGTATATAATAAAGTAAAACATTTTTGTTATATAACATTTTTGGCTAAAGTGTATCGGAACAGATATTTGATAAAAAAGAAAATAAAAAATAGTCCCGTATTAATTGTTTGTATAATATACATTTCAGTATAACTACGGTTTCAAACGTTATAATTGTTTTATCAGAGCTCAATGTCTATAAGAACCCTGCAATTCCCTTCGGCCAATGATAAAAGATCGTATTCCGTTATAATATTGAATTTTCTAAACAACAATTCAACGACATTCTGCAAAGTACACCGAATATTACTAGTCGACATAAAAGAAAGGCGGGGACAGCTCTTGCCACAGTTCTTGCTAAACTTCACACTGGAGAGTCAAATGAGAGATTGTCTACAGTTTTCGAAATTACCAGGAGGACCTTTGAAAAGACTATGAAACTAAATAGTAAGAGAAGACTTATTGGCCGAGTTTGTTCCATTTCATTTAGGTTTCAACCATTTAACACGAAACGAAGTGATATCTAGGTGTTTATCTATTCCAAATGCATTATTTGAAAAAATTTGGAGCTCCTTATCTGAAAGACTATAGGGTGAGGCAAAAGTAATCATCCGATTTTCTTTGGCTGTATTTTTTTTTTACAAATGAATAACTGGTTCTGTTTGTGGATTATTTATGTTTAATTCATTAGAATTTTTCCCATCAAGTCGAGTAGATGATAAGTATCGCACAAGTGGCCGCTGGCATTGATAACCGTACGGGCCCTTTTTATGGCATTTTCCATCACTTTTGCCAGAGGTTCAGGCGATAGATTCGCGCATTCGTGTCGGATGATGTCCTTGAGGGCTTCCAGACTGAGGCTTGTTCACGTAAACACAAGACTTCAAAAACCCCCACAAAAATTGGTCTGGTATGGTCAAATCGGGCGATATTGGCGGCCAGTGCATATCGCCAAAACGAGAGATTAGGCGACCCGGAAATGCCTGCTTCAAAATGCCGGTTACAATTATTCTGCGTTCTTGAGGAGTATAGCGATTCATGGCTTGTCGACATGTATTTTACATCTGTTTACTTTAAATATGTCAAAACAGATTTGACATTTGACGCCATTTGCAAAAATTATAGCGTCTTTTAATAGGGTGATTTCTTTTGCCTCACCTTAATAATAATAATAATAAACTACCTTACTTGACTTGGCTCACGAGGTTACCGCCATGTGGGATGTGGATTCAACCATTATTGTACCGATAGTCGTTTCAGCAAACGGTCTTTTAGCTAAGAGCCTCGATCAACACCTTGAGAGGCTCTCGCTGAAAGGTTAGGTCAAGGGTCAGATGCAAAAGGCAGTACTCCTTGACACGGCACGTATTGTCAGGAGGTTCCTCACTTTGCAGCCCTGACCACCGGTAGCTTGGGCCCTACCTCGCTGCTGGCGGTACTCTAGGATTAGGTTTTTATAATGTTTTATTGTTTTTATATTAAAATATTGTAAAAATCTAGTTTTAAGAAAGAAAATAAATATAGAGTATAATAATAATATTGGATGGCACGTATATTTATTTACAAAAAAGCAGCAACTATTATTTCCAAAGAAAATCCTACAGCCTTCACAAGTTTCGACAATTGAATTGGTAAAACCATTTTTAATGGTATGTATGTCCAAATGGGCATATTATTGACATATATGACTAGTATGAAGCTACCAAATCGGACGCAAAGATTTTAACAGAAATAATGAGAAACGGGGGCGATCCTTTCCATTGGTTTTTCAATGAAGGCGATGACTCGAAGGGTGATTACATGACTCTATTAAGGAAGTAGGTTCTTGTGGCTTTCGTACATGCCGGCTTCGAAAAATGACACAGCACTGCAATTATCTACATTACAGGCGAATGAATCAAGAAAGCTATCGGTGTGCCGTTGGGTTGTGAAAACAATCAACGGTAGGCTGAAAAATCAGTTCGAAAATTACGATTACTTTAATATAGCTACACCGCATTTATTTGAAGAAATTAAAATAGCCGGAGCACTCTTAAATGCATTTGGTGTTCCGTTGACTGACCATTACCTCGTTAATGTGATTAAAAATCAAATAAGATTAATAGAAGGTCAGCACAACCGTATTAGTGATTACGTTATTGCAAAAATTTTTAGATGCCGCAGTGGTATGGATGAGTTTCCAGTGTTGAGTGCTGACGACCTAATTGTGTATGCGATGGGAACATACCAGGTAAAGAAGGCTTGCAGTTATTATGTCGAGCATATAAAAAACGGCTCTTATTTGATTGTGGTATATAGATAGATCCTTCAATGTTAGGTTAACATTGAAGGTTCCTACCTATCTATCTAACCTAATATAGAAAGGTACATACTGTGGGTTACAATAAATGTATCTATCAACTTCAGCATTACCAAGCTATATGATGCAACAATAGTAAACCACTACGGTTAACTATTGTTGCATCATATAGCTTAGGTTGTTGTTCCCATGTTATGTCTATAATATGGTATTTGAGATACGGAAGAAGATACCAAACCAATCTGTCTCCTCCAGCACAGTTTCTAGACTTAATAATCCGGCACGACTAGAAAATGAAGCTAATGAAGTCGACGATCCTCACTAGGCTGGTTCAATATTATTATGTAATGCAAGCAAATAATTATTTTCCATTAAATCTATTAAATAAAAAAATGCATTATTATTTCATTTTTCCTCAAATTCATGTTTATAGAAAGGTTATGTACCTTTCTATAAACATGAATTTGAGGAAAAATGAAATAACAATGCATTTTTTTATAGCTGTGGGTGACAATAATATGTATCTATCAACTTCTGCGTTACCAAGCTATATGATGCAACAATAGTTAACCACTACATCTAGAATCAGAAATTATGTATAAAATAGTTACAACAAAATCATATGAAAGTAAATAATTACTGCAGATATGTATAAAAATATGAAATACATAATAAATAAGGTTTTAAACAACACAAATATTATGTATTCATAGCATCAATTTGACCTTGCATTTCTTGGCTTCGATATTACTTAGGTCAAAAACCTTTTTGCAGCCATATGTCTCAGTCGATGTACTATTAAACTAGAACAATTATATCAGTGGCCGCTGAAAAAAAAATCAAGCCAACCTCCATACAAATTTACCCAAACCCCTTTCTAGTTAAAAAACCTACCCCATAATTTGCGATTATTCTTAGTATTTATTTAGCGCGTTATTATTAGAAGTTATTCAGCGCGTGTGTAAAAATTGTTATTTTGCGCAGTCCGGTCTCTATCTTTATTAATTAATTTTACGTTAAAGTTGTTAGTTCTAATTTTTTTTTCATACAAGAAAAATGTTGCGTAAACATCCTTAGTGCTATAGAAAAAAATATGACAAGTGCTGCTAATTAGCGGCAAAGTAGAAATAAATTCTTAAACAAAACATGTCGACTGTGTTTTTTTATTTATTTAGAGGACCCGTTTAATCCTACTTGTTGTTGCGCCGCGCCCTATAACATGATGCTATTATACATTACCCTACCTAAGTAGGTATGTGCAATTTCAAGTATCATGATTAATGGTGACCTCCAAGATTTAAACAAACAGTATAAAATCGCTTTAGGTCTTAGAGTTATTATTCTAAGCTTTAGGTATACTGTTTACTTACCTACTTTAATTATCTTCGTCGAAGACAAAACAATTCAGGTGAGTTTGTTTGTTCAGGTGAGTTCGTTTGTTCAGGTAAAATATCAAGTAAAATATCAAATCAATAGGTAGGTATCACAGCAGGGTACGATTCAACAATTTAATACTTACCTGTTATTGTTTGTAAAGATTTAGTATGTGTGCAGAAATTACATTAAAATCTAAACCTATTTATAAGTAATTTATAATTATTTAATTAAAAACGATGACATAGTTGTTTACTACACGAGTAGATATAAATCTGAACGTTTTGCATTGCACTGCACCGCAGCGTCCACAGCAAAACAGAAATTCTTGAAACAATATTTTCGCGCGGTTTGCGGTGTGTGCGCGAGCGCGCGGTGTGCAGTGTAGTAGTGATGACGTCACGGCACGGTCCGGGCCTCTGAGTACTGAAACATTCATTCAGTACTCAGAGGTCCGGGCGCACCACAGAACACAAGAAAGAGGTTAGAAGTCGTAAGTGGGCGGAACCCGCGCGCCACTCATATGAGCGAACACTCATATCCAGTCCGTTTCACGATTTGACACTTCTCAGTCGTTTGCGAACTATCGAGCTGAAAATAAAATAAAAACTAAACAATATTTTTTTATGAAAATACGTACAGTCGAGTTCAATAATATGTATACACTTTTGACAGATGTTGATTCTTATTACAAGGTATATAAATATTATTGAACTCGACTGTACGTATTTTCATAAAAAAATATTGTTTAGTTTTTATGTTATAAAGTAAACTAATCCTTAACTGTACGCAATAAAGCCTATATTTCAATGTATAGTTTTTTACATAAGTTCTTTTTTAAAAGTTTTCCTATTGTAGTGAGCGACGAATCGCATATCAGCGTTGTATGTGGTGACAATGTGAATATACGCTTATTTGAGTGCGACACTGGTTCCCGTACTAAATTGTATGCATTATAATACTTCTATCCTCTTTTCTGTGTTCTGTGGGGCGCACGAGTGAGACGAAGAAACAAAAATACCCTCTCGCACGATTCTCCGCGTACGACTTCAAACGGTTCAAAGTCCATTAAGGGTAGCTTGACGTGTCGGTGAGTGTACGTGTCATTAACATGTTTTTTTAGTGTAAGGAAAACCCTTCGAATAAGAGAAATATTAAACGATGTAGGATTTCAACTAAACATTTATATCTATGACTAGCTGATCCTTAGCTAACCCGGCGAACTTCGTACCACTTTGACAGTTTCAACAACAAAACAAACAAAGCATGGAACATTTTGCATTGGGGTGGACCACCCTTATCACTTAGGGGTATGAAAAATAGATTACGACCGATTCTCAGACCTACCGAATATACATACAAAAATTCATAAAAATCAATCAAGCCGTTTCGGAGGAGTATGGCAACTAACATTGTGACACGAGAATTTTATATAATACTAGCTGACCCAGCGGACTTCATATCGCTTTGACTGTTTCTATATCAACAATACAATCAAATCGTTTCTATGACAACAAAACAAACAAACCGTGGAACATTTTCTATTGAAAAAAAAAATGTTTGGGGTGGACCATCCTTATCACTTTATCACTTAGTTAGGGGTATGAAATAGTAGTTTATGCAACTGTCATATAATGAAGGGTATTAAAACACGAGTGTGAGTTTATGAAACGAGCGCAGCGAGTTTCATAATAGTAACGAGTGTTTTAATACCCGTGTTATATGCAGTTGCATACACTACTTTATCTTCACTAATGCAATTAGTCAAACAACAAGAGTAAAAGCTGACAATAGTTTATTTATAATAATTGTTCAAATTTTGGATGGTACAATTTTGAAAGTTAATGTTAATTATTGATCCAGCAGCTGTAGCGGTCGCGGGGCAAGCAGTAGAGCTCGTAGACGGAGTTGGAATATTTATAATTACTTCATTCGTCTTGTTTTCTATACTGTTCAAGATCGTATTTGAGACTTGAATTTTATTAATTAAAGACTCATCAATGTAGCTTTCAGCCACAGTAGAAGACTTCCACCCCCCGTGTCGTTTCAGTGCGGTCAAATCACCACCGCTATCTATGAGAAGGGTCGCCGAGGTGCGCCGGAAGCAATGCCCCGTGTACAACGCTGGGTTAGGCAGATTCAAAAAACTTGCGATAGTTTTTCCCAGAGCACCAAATTTATTAATACCAGTTCTTTGATCGACGCACTTCCCCGATCTATAGCTCAAGAAAAAGGCAGGGTTTCGACAGGGGGTGGGTCGAAGTTCCATGTATTTTTTACATACGGCATAGCAGTTGCCCGTCACAACGAAAGAACGATCTATTTTCGTTTTTGTTTTCGAAACTTTCACCATGATTGTACTGTCGTCTATGTTAGAGACTTCATCGAACTGGATGTTGTATAGCTCTTGCCTTCGGCATGCCCCCATTATGCCGAAGATTAGTGCAACCTGTAACAATAAACGATATAATAAGCTTGAGGTACATAGCCAAGGCAAAAACTATGATTTATGAAGTAGTAAAGTGTAGGTACCTACTACCTAATTTATACACAAAGCGCTTAAACGGAGTGTCTAGATAACTTGCGTGTGTAGTACGTAAGTACTAGGTAGATTAAATAACAGAACTAAAATACACTTACCTTTTCAAAAAGATACAAAATATCTGGTGAATCTTTCAGGAACATCTTTATTTGACCTGATGTAAACGTCAAGGACTTTTTTTCCTTGTGTCCTTCTGAACTGCGTTTCAGGAACGCTATGACTTTTGAATACTTCGTGATATCAATATTGTTGTAGATACTCAGTGTGGACTTGAGCATAGAATATTTAGCCCACATAGAAGATGGCTTGAATTTGTCGGAGAGGTCTTTGAGATACACAAGAATGACATTTTCAGAAAATGATGTAGTTTTCTTTTCGATCTTCCATGCCAAAAAGTTATTATATTCTTTTTCATATAATTTTCTAGATTTTTCTGGCAAAAGATTGTGAGTTACTTTTGTTGCCAATTCTAGAATATCCGGAGGCGTACAAATATCATCGTCGCTGTCCATTTTTAACTTTTAATTTGTATTTTAAAAACAAAACACATTGCTTAACATTAAATTCACGCGTACGTGTATTGTCACAGTGAACTTGCCGCCATTAAAATCTAACCAATGAGAGCGCAGCTGCGTGCGCAGGGCCAATCAGGAGCAAGCGCGCGCTGTTCTTTTTTTATTTAATTGGCACAAGATCTTACCAAAGAGTTTTGTGTATGTAAGTTTAGTAGTTTCGACGAAGTTTTCACGTATAACCCAACTGTTTTCAAAAGCCAGCCTAATATCAAAATTTTATACAACTTGTATGAGGATTTTGACATAAGGCTCGCCAGGTTAATTGGTCGCGTTTTATTGATGTTATAATGAGATTTTACGATATCGATGTAGATATTATACCATCATGTGAAATTGCTTAAATTGAGTGTTTTGTTGTCTGCGCTATAACAGTAGTAATTATAAGTCAAGTATTGGAAACATAAGTAGAATGTTACAACATTAGTGTAGATAAAATAGATTACGACCGATTGTTAGACCTACCGAATAGGTATACATATAAAATTTCAAAAAATCTATCTAGCCGTTTCGGAGGAGTATACAATTTGAAAAAATTTACAAAGTGATGAAAAAATTATATTCGGTGCACCTGACCCGGCATGTCATGGGGTGAGGGTTCGAATCCCGCTCGAGGAATTTTTTCGACATGTTGTCTTTTTTTTTCAAACTTATATCAATATTATTCGTGAACATACATCTTTAAACATGGTGTCTCTAAAGAACTAGACACGATTACTAGGCTTAGCTTGTGGTACGTTGGTTTCACAAGGCGCCGCTAGGTGGCACTGCTCAGCTCGCAAACAGCCTCCTCACACATACTCGCACATACAGCGAAGAGAGTGGACTACCATTCTATGATGGACTTGTACTTATTTGGAGAAAGAGGTAATATACATAGATAAACACTTCATTGCTCACAAACATAAAGAAAACCTTTGGTTTAAGAACTTAAGAGCGTTTACGCCGCACACTAGCGCCACTAATGAAAAAAAAAACATATCTAGTAATTAGAGATAGAAAATCAAATTATGCTCAACAAACTATCTGAATAAAGTAATTTAGCATTTTTACGTCACCTAATAAACACCTGACATGTTATGGTGTTCATTAGGTGACGTAAAAATGCTAAATTACTTCATTCAAATAGTTTGTTGAGCATAATTTGATTTTCTATCTCTAATTACTAGATATGTTTTTTTTTTCATTAGTGGCGCTAGTGTGCGGCGTAAACGCTCTTAAGGAAAAGATACATAGAGCTGATTCCATTCCACTTATTCGAATGCAATGTTTTGGACATCGATTCTTAAAATATTTCTCTTTGATCATAATTAAGGCAATTCTACTTTAACACTTTTTTATAGGACCTACTTACGATGATCTATTTACTTTGTGGGACTAGTTTGGAATAACTACCTAGGCATTACTATTGTATTGTTTCACACATACGATATCTGCTATAAACGTCTCACAGCTGCGCTACAATCTTGCCAAATGGGCAATCTATAGTGAGTGTTAACACTGTCATCCCAATGGATGGTATGGATGTTACAATTAACAATTAGGGTTTTCACTGCTTAACATCATGTCTTCTCATGCACAGAGGAGCTCGAGATATTATTTTTAAGTTGCGAGATGTACCTAGGTACTTTTTACAAACGCGTACCAATGCAAGCGAGCCGAAGAGTTCCTTGAAATCGGTTATGTTGTCATTTATTTAAAAAAAATCCTACATGTTTTTAGCAAGTAACATTGCCTTGACCTTCTTCAAGTTTCATATGGAATTATTTCCATTGTTAACTTAATGATCAACAACAACAAACTATTACCTTCAACTTTATGTTATTGTTTATTTTTTGGAATTCATCTTTGTATCTAGTCATTAACCGTTAAGGTCCTAGTGCTGCCGGACCTTCTCCGACTTGCTAGGCGAAAATTTTTGGAATCTATAAATTGGGCAGCGCAGCTCATATGCAAACTCATTTGACGCAGGTGATTACCCGTCGGGCGTAGTAAAGTGTGTCGTATAGGTAATTCGTAATGTGAATTTGTATGTATAAGTTGTGCGTAAATAAGCATTTATTCGCCACCGATATTAACATATTCATTTAAATGTGAATGAGAATGGATGCTCGGTGACCCAGCACAGGCATTTCACTCGACCCCCGTCGCTGGCGCGCCAAGGAGCCCACCCGTTTAGTGCGCACGTATCTAAACCAAATAAATATCATTCACACGTAATCGTTATTTTGATTGAATTCTACGCTATCAAATAATATTTTATAATTTGTGTTGATTAGAAATACGTCATAGGTCACACTAGGCCCACAATCTTATCGTTTAAATGTTTGTGCTTTACATCCAGTGAAGTCAGTTAACGCCGAGCAAGTTATGAAAGTACATCGTTTAATGAGCGAGTGATAAATAATAAAAGCGTCGAGTTAATCTTTTTGGAAAAATAAAGACAGTGCGAAGTTTTATATATATTCATAATACTTATTGTAGTGTTGCTATCCGTATTCTGTATCGACTGCAGTGAAATGAAAATGCCTTTGCGTCGTAGCAAGGTAAGTTTTATGGATTAAAATAATATTTATGTTAAATAAAACACAAATGTTGAAAAAATTTCCACGAGCAGGATTTGAACCCGCACCCTTCTCTCCCAATTGAGGTATCGTGGTTCTAACCAGCCCGCCGAAATTATTCAACACTATTTACTTTTTACTTTGAAAGCCAAAGGCGCCCATTCAATGTCAACAACTACCGTCATTAACCGTCATTTGTGTTTTTGTAATTTGTTCGCAACAAAATTTGCGTTAAAAATTATATAAACATTTTAATATTTATGTTGTTATTATACAGTTAGTACCTCTAGGCAAACTGGATGACAAGGCAATATAGGTTTTACCTTCCTCCTTCCACAATTAATTAATGCCATAATTTAAATATTTTGATAGTAATTGAGGTAACATAGTTTAAAGTCAAAATAATTATATTTACTATATAGTTATAGTAAAAAAGAACATTATACTTACCTACTTGTTTGTTAATTTTATTCATAGCTAGCTACTATACCAATACGAATTTGTACCTACTTTTGAACCAGGGCAGTATTTATAAGCGGTACTTACATCTTTATCTTTATATATGAACTCCTTCTAAACGGCTGGACCGATTTGGATGAAATTTTCTGTGTGTGTTCAGTGGATTCGAGAATGGTTTAGATTTACAATTGGACCCGGTAGGTGGCGCTGCAATAGGGGTCCATCATGGGATACGAGTCTTAAGCGGACGGAATCGCGAGCGGGCCGCTTGTAATATATAAAATATTAATCAGTTGAATGATTTCGCATTCATATTAGCTATTTTTTCAAAATTTACTTGGAAAATTTCTTTAATTCATATAGATTTATTGATTTTATTAAAAACATAGTAATTGTGACTTTTTTGACCTCTGACTTAAATTGAGCGAAAAGTATAAAATAAAATTAAACCAGCAAGGACACGCTAGTTTGAAAAACAGAACAATGCATTTTCATTAAATAGGATGGTATAACCCTACTAATCCTACTAATATTATAAATGCGAAGGTTTGTGTGTATGTATGTTCGTATATTTGTTGCTTCTTCACGCTGCAACGGATGGATGGATTTGGATGAAATTCGGCATACAGATAGTTTATAACCTGGAATAACACATAGGATACTTTTTATCCAGATATTCCCACGGGAACGGGAACCACGCGGGTGAAACCGCGAGCCGCCGCTAGTAGGATCATATTTTCTGTATTTCGGTTACTGATGACTTGTAGTCGTTAATTTCCTTTATTTTTGCGTTAATGACCTGCAAAATATCCGCACGTGTTTCAGTCACACCTTGGATAAGATCCTATTTACCTACAATATTGACAGTTGTAATGCATAGAGAATTTGATACCCAACACTTATGATGTTGCATCATTAATACCGATAATTTGAATATTTAAACTGCCCTTAACTTTAACTTTAATACAATAGGTATGTGGTAACAGCAGGTACATTAAATGTCATTTTACCCGACTGCGTCAGAAGGAGGGTTATGTTTTTCGAGTGTATGTATGTATGTATGTATGTATGTATGTATGTATGTATGTATGTATATGTATGTATGTAATGTTTGTCTGTTTCTTTGGCACGCCCTACAGCCCAAACGGCATGGTGGATTTTAAATGAGGTGTCGTTAAATTTATTTACACTGTGGGACATAGGCTAAAAAAAAAGTAAAAACATTGTCCGGGTTAGCTAATTCGGAAATATTAGCAGATTTTATTCCCATGTTTAAAAAATTTATACAGCAAAAATTTTTTTAGAGGGACAATAGGTTTTAATATTGGTAAAATTCACAGACCAACACAAACCTCCCAACCACACAGCCCATACCTCACTCACCCTCACTTTCTATCGACTCTCAATCACCACAAAACATCGAATTTTGGAATTTACTTGGAAAACTAAAGAGTGGTAGGTACACCAATTATTAAACGCATTCCGAGAGGAGATCGCACCTCAGTAGCACATTCTCTAGCACAAACCATCGATAGGGTCATTCACGAAAACTCATTATATAATTGGGAACTTCTATTTACGTTTGCTTATCGCGTCCTGCATGTTCGCAGAGAGAAAATTCTAGCAAATTATTAAAAATAATTGCTCCAACCCATTACCTCATTTACAAAGTTTAGTCATTAGATCCAAAAAACACCAATCACTCCATTTAATGTAGGCAAGGTTGAAGAAAAAATCAACGAAGGTTATTTAAAAGGTGCCACCCAGTTGATTTTTTCTAGTGATATCATTGCTCCTGACTGTCAGGAGACAGTGGCCTCTCTAGTCTCTAAACACCCACCTCCTGCAGCAACATTTCGCCTCCTCGATCCACCTGAGCCTACAGATGCTTCGCCTTCGACCAACAAAGACGAAGTATACAATTCTATTATTTCTTTCAAAAATGGCTCGGCCGGTGGCCTTGATGGTTTGTCGCCACAATATTTAAGAGTTTGGTATCTGGTACCTCAGGAGACGCCGGCAGAGTTCTTCTCACCAAAATTACCAAGCTTTGTAATCTTATGCTTGCAGGAAATGTACCTCAGAACATCACCGGTATACTCTACGGCGCTAATCTTTGTGCTTTAAAAAAGAAAGATGGGGGCATAAGGCCAATCGCCGTAGGGTGTACCATCCGGCGCATTGTTTCAAAAATTTGTGTAAAGTATCATATCATATCATCATCCTTTCTGACCAAAGGACTGTCTCTGCTGCCAAAAGTAAAAGAAAATATATCTTAATTTTATAAATTTTTGTAGCAATGTTTCAGTAAAACAATCTTCTTCATTCTGCCGTTGGTTGCCAGCAGGGTGACCCTTTGGGTCCTGCTATTTCTTCTTAGGCAATTCACCAAATAATTTCGAATCTAAATTCTAAATTCAAGGTCTGGTATCTCGATGACGGCACTTTAGGGGGAAACTGGTTTAGTTCTCAAGGGCCTATAAACTTTGATAAACCAGTTCGGCACCATAGGCTTAGAGCTAATTTTTTCCAAATATGAATAATACATTTCGAATTCCGTGGCCTCGGACCGTGGAGCTCAAATAGTTACTGACTTCAAGTCGCCTGGCCCCCAACATCAAAATTCTCAACGATGCTCATTATTTTTATTAGGCGCACCGCTTCTCGACGTTGCCATTCCCGCTTTTGTAAACGATGAGATCACTAAATTCAATTCAACTGCAGACGGTTATTCCAAATTAATCACCACATGGCCATATTTATCATTCGTTTTTGTCTTTTTGTGCCTAAATTTACATATGTTCTACGTTGCTCCCAAGTCCCAACTTTGGCTTTTTCCAGCAATGTTATCCAATTTAGATAATTTGTTAAGAGAAACTCTTATTAAAATTTTTAATTGTTCAATAAACGACCGCGTTTGGTTACAGGCTTCGCTTCCTGTACGCTTCGGAGGCCTAGAAATAAGAAATTTATCCAGTGTGGCCCTGCCAGCGTTTTTGTCTTCTGCTCATAGCACGTACAATCTCTACAGGAAAATTATCAACCCATCTTTTGGTTACGTAGAGTTGTCGTGCAAAGCTGATGCGAGTAACGCCTGGTTATCCGCTTGTCAAAATTCTATCTTACCATTATTACCACAATCTCAGAAGCAATGGGACGAGCCACTGTGTAAGCAAGTTCTGGAGGGGCTTTTATCCACTTCGAGTGATATGTCAGAACTCGCTCGTCTTACTGCCGTCTCCCAGAGAGAGTCAGGCCACTGGCTCCAGGCATTACCATCTGCCAATGTCGGTACTTTGTTAGACGGGCCGTCTCTCACTCTAGCGGTCTGTCTTCGTCTAGGCGCCAGGATAGTCCACCCTTACCGCTGCGTATGTGGAGAAGCTGTTGACGAGCTTGGCCACCACGGCCCATCATGTGCTCGCAGTACTAGGCGTATGCTGCGTCACTCCACTTTAAACAGCATCATCCGCAGTGCTTTTGCCACCGTTGGTATACCGGCTGTCTTAGAGCCAGCTGGTATGTCTCGCAGCGATGGCAAGAGACCTGACGGGATGACCATTGGGCCCTGGAAGCTCGTAGGCCGTTGGTGTGGGATGCAACCTGTGCTGACACCGTGGCTCCCTCACATGTACGCGCCACCTTACTTTATGTGGGGGCTGCTGCGGTAAGTGCTGAAAATAGCAAACGGCACAAATACGCAAACCTGGGTTCAAATTAATTATTTGTTCCGTTTGCGGTGGAGACATTGGGTCCATGGGGGCCGGAGGCCAAGCAGCTTGTTAAAGAGTTGAGTGCTCGCCTTATTGAAGCCTCCGGTGACAAGAAGGCTGGCAGCTACCTCTGCCAACGTATTAGCTTGGCAATCCAAAGAGGTAATGTTGCCATCATTCTTGGAACCGTTCCCATGAGCCCACAGCTGAAGGTCATTTTTTATTTATAGGTTTTATTTTGTCTTTAGTTATAATTATTTTTTCTTTAATGTAGTTAGTTATGTTATGTTTCATTACTGTGTATTAATACTATTCAGTTTTAATTAATGTATATTCAAAGAACTTGTCAGTCAAAAGTACTAGACGTCAAGAGTTTAGTTTTTACGCCAATTGGTGTATGCGCTATGACTTTGCTATTTAAAAGAGTAAGGCGTTTTAATATAATTGTTATAGGTAGGTTTTGAAATGCTTGGTTATTTACTTTACAAAACTAAAAAGTTTGAAATAAACCAAATTATTAAAATAAAACAAAAAACCCGACTGCTAAAACAACTATACTTATCAAAAATAACTGCAAAGAGAAAAAACTGAAAAGAAAAAAACATGCTCTAAGATCCCAGAATTCAATTTGAGCAATCTTGAATGCAACGTGAAATATTTCTAAATATATTGAATATTGGTACTTGTCGCAGACGGGGACAATCATCAACCAAGCGGCCGTGGCTAGCTAAATTAAGTCCGCACTCTCTTTGGTTGGTGATTATCTCCGCTTGCGACAACTATCAATACTCAATGTATTTAGAAATATTTCCCGTTGCATTCAACATTGCTCAAATTGAATTCTGGGATCTTAGAGCTTGTTTTTTTCCACTTTGCTGTTATTTTTGATAAGTATAGTTAGTTGTTTTATCTACACTAATGTTGTAACATTCTACTTATGTTTCCAATACTTGACTTATAATTACTACTGTTATAGCGCAGACAACAAAACACTCAATTTAAGCAATTTCACATGATGGTATAATATCCACATCGATATCGTAAAATCTCATTATAACATCAATAAAACGCGACCAATTAACCTGGCGAGCCTTATGTCAAAATCCTCATACAAGTTGTATAAAATTTTGATATTAGGCTGGCTTTTGAAAACAGTTGGGTTATACGTGAAAACTTCGTCGAAACTACTAAACTTACATACACAAAACTCTTTGGTAAGATCTTGTGCCAAATAAATAAAAAAAGAACAGCGCGCGCTCGCTCCTGATTGGCCCTGCGCGCGCAGCTGCGCTCTCATTGGTTTGATTTTAATGGCGGCAAGTTCACTGTGACAATACACGTACGCGTGAATTTAATGTTTCGCAATGTGTTTTGTTTTTAAAATACAAATTAAAAGTTAAAAATAGACAGCGACGATGATATTTGTACGCCTCCGGATATTCTAGAATTGGCAACAAAAGTAACTCACAATCTTTTGCCAGAAAAATCTAGAAAATTATATGAAAAAGAATATAATAACTTTTTGGCATGGAAGATCGAAAAGAAAACTACATCATTTTCTGAAAATGTCATTCTTGTGTATCTCAAAGACCTCTCCGACAAATTCAAGCCAACTTCTATGTGGGCTAAATATTCTATGCTCAAGTCCACACTGAGTATCTACAACAATATTGATATCACGAAGTATTCAAAAGTCATAGCGTTCCTGAAACGCAGTTCAGAAGGACACAAGGAAAAAAAGTCCTTGACGTTTACATCAGGTCAAATAAAGATGTTCCTGAAAGATTCACCAGATATTTTGTATCTTTTTGAAAAGGTAAGTGTATTTTAGTTCTGTTATTTAATCTACCTAGTACTTACGTACTACACACGCAAGTTATCTAGACACTCCGTTTAAGCGCTTTGTGTATAAATTAGGTAGTAGGTACCTACACTTTACTACTTCATAAATCATAGTTTTTGCCTTGGCTATGTACCTCAAGCTTATTATATCGTTTATTGTTACAGGTTGCACTAATCTTCGGCATAATGGGAGCATGCCGAAGGCAAGAGCTATACAACATCCAGTTCGATGAAGTCTCTAACATAGACGACAGTACAATCATGGTGATAGTTTCGAAAACAAAAACGAAAATAGATCGTTCTTTCGTTGTGACGGGCAACTGCTATGCCGTATGTAAAAAATACATGGAACTTCGACCCACCCCCTGTCGAAACCCTGCCTTTTTCTTGAGCTATAGATCGGGGAAGTGCGTCGATCAAAGAACTGGTATTAATAAATTTTGTGCTCTGGGAAAAACTATCGCAAGTTTTTTGAATCTGCCTAACCCAGCGTTGTACACGGGGCATTGCTTCCGGCGCACCTCGGCGACCCTTCTCATAGATAGCGGTGGTGATTTGACCGCACTGAAACGACACGGGGGGTGGAAGTCTTCTACTGTGGCTGAAAGCTACATTGATGAGTCTTTAATGAATAAAATTCAAGTCTCAAATACGATCTTGAACAGTATAGAAAACAAGACGAATGAAGTAATTATAAATATTCCAACTCCGTCTACGAGCTCTACTGCTTGCCCCGCGACCGCTACAGCTGCTGGATCAATAATTAACATTAACTTTCAAAATTGTACCATCCAAAATTTGAACAATTATTATAAATAAACTATTGTCAGCTTTTACTCTTGTTGTTTGACTAATTGCATTAGTAAAGATAAAGTAGTGTATGCAACTGCATATAACACGGGTATTAAAACACTCGTTACTATTATGAAACTCGCTGCGCTCGTTTCATAAACTCACACTCGTGTTTTAATACCCTTCATTATATGACAGTTGCATAAACTACTATTATTTCATTAATAACGGAAAAGCACTTGGCCGTCATCTCGTGATGATGAGGCCGAAGGTGGAAACGCACTTCACCCGTAATCCTAATAGAGAAATGAAATGTTCCAATGTACTATAAGTATTATGATTGCTTACCAATCAAGCATAGTTAAATATATATTATACTAGCGACCCGCCCCGGCTTCGCACGGGTGCAATGGATACACGCAACCGCTATGTCCCTGCATTTGAAATTTGTAATATCTTCGAAAATATTCATTTAAATTACATGCTATAAAGGGCCATATTGATCTATATTAAATGGACAATGTATTTAAGGTACTTAATTGGATAAGGATTAATGCTGTATTTCCATTTCCAGCCATTATTTCTCGTAAAAAGTAAAGGATAAAAAATGATTATTGTGGGTTATCCCTATTAGATAGACGTATACCATCGCGGACTTTTTTGTAGACCTTTTTAAGGTGTACAATACTGTAGTACATTATTTTGATATCTCGATTAGTTCACCCAGCGTTTGCAATGTAAGCGCAAAAAAATGTGAATCCTCTAAAAATATCAGTGTTTCTCTACAATATTATGCATGTATTTATACATATAAACCTTCCTCTTGAATCACTCTATCTATTAAAAAAAACCGCATCAAAATCCGTTGCGTAGTTTTAAAGATCTAAGCATACATACATGTATAGGGACAGTGGGTAGCGACTTTGTTTTATACTATGTAGTGATATTGACATAAGTACATACATATATTAAGAAATGTTTCACTGAGATTTGTGCCAAAGCACAGGCCAAAGCCAAGGCATAAGTAATAAGTATATTATTTTATTTCAATTAGTTACGCTGCTGAAGGATACCTAAATCGGTGCCATCACTTTCGTTTCAGGCCTTGTGTTTGTAACGGATGTAGACCTTTGCGGGTTTCACGCATGCTGTATTGCTGTCGCCGGGAGCCCGGGACCCCACAGCCCTTTTACCAACCGGCACGACGATCCACCCCGAGATTATGCATAGCCCTACCTATGAAACACATTACATTCCAAATATTGATTGCAATTGCATAACTCCATACTTTATGGTAGCTAGCTAGTACCTATTAATAGTCAAGGTGCTTCCCAATAACATTATGGAACTAGCGTATAGCGTACCGAACCAATTAGGTAGCTTCATCAATACGTACCTACCTAGTGCTGTCTCTCAGTATTTGCGGTTCCATTAAATAGTATGTACTATCTAACTACAGATAACATTTTGAATTTGAAGAGATTTTGATCTTATAATTAGCCAGAAGAATAAGCTACAGTTGAATGCATTCGATAGATAAAAAGTTTATTCAGATATAAAAAATTTTCGTCGCTGTATTTTAAGCCGGTTAAGATGTCGTTGTTGTGTTGTTTGTATTTTGAACTTGTTGCAGGTCACTGACCTATGTAAGTGTACCACCTAAACCTACGTACCCCTCTTTGAAAAGGTTACATTGAAAAAGATTTATCCAGACTAAGGGATAAATACGCGTAGGTAAGGATCAGTAGCCGAACGTATAGATGTTCGGTTTGACTGCAAGAAATCGTGGTTCAATCCACATAGCTGCGATAGAATTTGACGTGAACGCATACCTTACACACGCAAAGCTTTCTATCTAGGTTAACAAGACTGTTATTAAATTACGTACAATAAGTACCTATATTAAAAGAAAAATTGGTAGCAAGACTGATAAAGTATTCGTTTTGGCGCAGGTCTTGGTGAAGTGGATATTCGAGAACCAGCACAAGTTCCAGACGGCGCGATGCTGCAGCTCCTCGCTGCGGTATAAGGAGCTGGAGGAGAGCGCGGCCGCGGAGCCGATGCCGCTTGCGCCTGCGCACAAGCCACGCCCACACATCACACCTGACATATCATTCAAGGTAGGCACACTACTTAAGAGCGAACTGTCTAATCCAGCATTATGTTAAGATTTGCTACCATCATAAACTGATGGTATATCTTTATATACTATGTTATTGAACTCCTTCTAAACGGCTGGACCGATTTGGATGAAATTTTCTGTGTGTTCAAGTGGATTCGAGAATTGTGTATATTTACAATTGGACCCGGTAGGTGGCGCTGCTATAGGGGTCCATCATGGGATACGGGTGTTCTTAAGCGGACTAAAGATTTGTTTGTTTTGTTGTCATGAAAACTGTCAAAGCGGTACGAAGTCCGCCAGTCAGCTAGTATCTTAATAAATTCCTGGCCGCTAACAAAATAGGAAGAATTAAAACTTGCAATTTGCACCCATAAGGCGCTACACTGCTACAATGCCATTGATATTCTAGTATTGTCTCTCGTGGCAAATAAAACTTACTAGGCAATTAGTGATTATTGCAAATGTCGACTTGAGAAGGAGGTACCTACACTTTCTTTATTCCGTATACCTACAACTAATTCGGTCACACAAGCGCCCATCACCTTGATCTCGTCATTTTTAAATACTATTCTGTAAATCGAAACATTTACTTTTACGTCTGCAACGATTGTAAACATTATCATTCACGAGTTGTTAAAAAGCGTTCAGGGTATGCACCCTGTGCGAATTTTGTTTGCCATTAGACGAGAATTTGTATGGCATTAGAGCAACGATTCCTGGTGACAAACGAGTTTAACTTTTCGTTAAACTTTTAACATCGATTAATAATTATTATAACATGATCGATTGTCAAGTAGGTGGAAATTCGCACTAGGCACTCAGTTCGCACTGTTTATGCAGAATCCGCCAGTTCTGCATGTGACGCGCACCATTGTATTGGGTTTTGACTGCGCATTGTTTATTGCGTTGAATGACGCGCGCAAAGGTTTTGCACGAAGGACCATCCTTAAAACATTGCGTATGTCACATACACGTTTTCCCTCCTTTCTATGACATGGGGTCCTTCCTTCAAACGAGGCGTGGAGATGCCGACAGGGTGAGGGTGACTGGTGCTGCGTTTTTTACGCTGCACCAGTTGTCTTCGCGTCTGGTCTCCATTTCCATCTGGTCTGAATGAAGGAGTGGAGTCATTTGCCGTGCAATGTAAAAAAAAGATATACACGCGAACCTAGCGCTCTTATAAAGCTGGGAGAATGTGGACAACAAGTGTTTCCGCCCGCGTGACTTTTGTTGTGTCGTAAATAAATGAACAAGATAACTTCCCTCTATAAAAATAGGTTGTTAAAACACTCTCAGACCCTCGAACTATATATTTGAAAATCGTCTACGGACTGTGCTGTGGAAGTGAGCTTAGTGGGAGTTTTTCTCACTATTCGAACGTGTAGGTACTTACAGTAAATAATTAATAGATGTTACGCAAATTTTGAAGAAAACAAATTAAAATTTGGAAAAAGTAATTACAATTACACAGTAAACTACAATTTGTATGTAACTGTTTCGATGCCATAGAAATTCTAGTTCCCTTACGCTAACTCGGTTCAATGGTAAATAAAATTCGCTATTATCATTATATCATCAAAGTTGACGCATACCTGTTGACGTGTAAACTACGCCTTTATACGTACGCCAACGAGCGAATGCGCGTCCACGAAACGGGGGTGTAACATAGAAACAACAAATAACATGTTATCGCGAAAGGACGTGGTTGATAAGCTCTGTTTTTGTTTTTGCAAACCGTTGAAGAAAATTGTTCACACAATGAATGTGAAAATCACGCCATTTGCTCGGTTAGTAATCATTATCTTGTACCTAATGTATTTCGGGTCTTCATTTTGAATGATAAGGATTCGCACGTGTTTAATAATCTGTGCACATGTGATGTTGTTAATGACCGGCTGGACAGTCAGTAGCCATTTAGGAGAACCTTATTGATGTTATTTATACATAAATAAATTAACGCAAATTTTGTTGCGAACAAATTACAATATGAAAAACAAGTGTTACCAAATCTTATTTCGTTAATTTTATATCATCATAATTCATCATTTTTATACTACATATAGGTATAAAAAAAAATATAGGTAAGTATCTTTTCTTCTTTTTCTTCAGCCTATAGACCCCCACTGCTGAGTGTAGGCCTACTCATATGCTCGCCATCTTGTCCGGTCTTATAGGTATTTACTTACGTGCAAAACAGTCAATTGACTTCTTGACTGGAAAAAAATACCCGAAAGTCTGTACCAAATTTGAATAGTTTGTTGCTTCTCGTACAGCCGACTTTTATGCATTGAAAGCATAAGCGAATACTGCGACTATATAAAATAAATTAAATGCAACATTCGGTTTTAATTTATTATTTAAATTGGCAATTTTATAGCTAATTAAGAGTCCGTTATTTTTAGATGAGTAAGTATCAAGTTCATTAGCTTGGACCATGGACTAATAAATTAGTCCATGGCTTGGACACTCTGAGTATGATTCTCTGAGACGGATTTCAAATGGTAGTGACCAAATAAGATAATATTACTGGAGATTGTTGCAAAATATTAAAACACAAAAGTTATTCAAGAAAAACACGCGCTTTTTTTATGTTGTCTTGTTGTTAACTGTGTTTAGTTTTTTCAGTGTGTTCAGATAGTTTTGTTTGAAAGTTCAAGGATTTAAATTTGCAGTCGTAGTATTTACGAGTATTAGCAGACATGCCTTTTTAGGGTTCCGTACCCAAAGGGTAAAACGGGACCCTATTACTAAGACTTCGTCCATCTGTCTGTCTGTCTGTCCGTCTGTCACGAGGCTGTATCTCATGAACCGTGATAGTTAGACAGTTAAAATTTTGACAGATGATGTATTTCTGTTGCCGCTATCTATAACAACAAACAAATACTAAAAAACAGAATAAAATAAATATTTAAGGGGCTCCCATACAACAAACGTGATTTTTTTGCTCGTTTTTGCTCTATATTGATAACGGCTAACTGGTAGACGCTTGAAATATTCACAGAATATTTAGTTATATATTCACTTTAAACATAAATAGGTACCTAATTAAATTAAAATATAACAATTATTTAAAGGGGGCCTCCATACAACAAACGTGATTTTTTTGCTCGTTTATGCTCGATATTGATAATGGCAACAGGTAGACGCTTCAAATATTCACAGAATATTGAGTTATTTTATTCACTTTAAAAATAAATAATTAAATTAAAATAAAATTTATATTTAAGTGAGGCTCCCATACAACATACATGATTTTTTTGCCGTTTTTATAGATAATGGTACGGAACCCTTCATGCGCGAGTCCGACTCGCACTTGGCCGGTTATTTTACGGTTTTCGCATAAACAGCAATGTGTGTTGTGTTTTGTATACGCAGATGTAGCTGTTTTTCCTTTAGTTACGTAGTCATTTACCATTTAATTGATTTAATTAGTAAAGAACAGAGAGGCGGTTACATTTTTTCGTTATCTTGTTTATGTATTCGCCGGAACGCTTATTTTATTCTTAAAGGCACTATCACCCAGTGGGGCAGCGCATGATTCGTAGCATGCCGATAAACACGTGACTTACGTCATACAAGTTGAGTATTTGCAAGCGACTAATAAACATTACTTCTACAGCACGATGACCTTCGGGTCAGTCTGGCGGCGCCCTACCAGCTGCAACCCAAGCCCGAAGCGATAGACCTCGGCTTCGGCAAATTCTTCACAGACCACATGCTCAAAATACACTACCTCAAAGACTTAGGGGGATGGCAGAAACCAGAGATCATGCCATTTGAGAATTTGAGCTTACATCCTGCCGCGAAAGCTCTGCATTATGCAGTACAGGTAAGCACACATAAACGACCTTTTCCACTGTGATTTGATTGAAATATATTAAATGTTATTTATACCCTATGGAATATTTGCATGGCATAATATTTATGACAGATAACGCAATACTGAAGAAAACATGTAGAGATACTCTATGTAGAGTACATTCTTTGATTATTTGAGAGTAAATAATCAAAGAGTACATTCTGATTTGTTCTAGAATAAGCTTTTGTTATTACTGTCTCATGTTGTCAATAAAGACGCTTGTACGCATGTTATTAACAGTTTCGTTATAAACTATGTTATGGTTATAAACAATATTATTACATTATCAACATAAACATGCGATTATCTCATTACTTGGATCATAATTACTAAATGTTTTGAAGTGGTAAATGCGGTTACAAAACCAGCTCGTGGATTTTTTGTCCGAAGAAGCAAATGATTTATAGATTTACATACAACCCACCAATTTGCATTGGGTCAGTGTGGTTAGATATAAATCATAAATGTTTATTGTTTTCTCATGGGTAAATGTTACATCAATTAAAAGTGCCATACATAACCCAGTTTGAACACAACAATATAAATTAAATTAAATTTAATTGAACACTATTAAACACATTAAATTAATAAATAAAAAAATCTGGAATTATTATTTAATTCAATAAATTTACATTATTAATTACAAAAAAATATATAGCTAACGAATTAAAATATTCTTATTGATTAATTTATCCGATATCGTTCATGCTGTTGTTCACGAGAGTCCTGAACACTTCCTTACGATTTTTTCGCAGCTGTTCGAAGGCCTTAAAGCGTATAGAGGCAGAGACGACAAAATCCGGTTATTTCGGCCAGAATTGAACATGGAGAGGATGAACTTGGCCGCGCAACGGTCAGGCCTACCCATGTTCGATGGAGATGAGCTGGTGCGGTGCATATCGCGGCTGGTCCAGATCGACCAGGAGTGGGTACCGCATTCTGAGACTTCCACCCTCTACATAAGGCCCACATTAATCGGCGTTGAGGTAAGTTTTTCAATATCTTATCGTTTAGTCTTAGTTTGATTATGTAACCTTTTTAAACTAAAGTCAATCAACACAAGTCGTCAGTCTTGTTGATAACCAAACATTGCGTAGGTACTAACAGTGGCGGCCCTAGACATTTTTTTAGGTGGTGCGACATCTCAAAGAGGCGCCCCTCTAAATACAAACAATACCCTAATGTTCCTATACTATGCAGTTGCTTGTCCATGATATGTATTTAAAGTACTAGAGGGCGCGCGGTGCATTCGCGATATAGAAATATTGTCCATCCCGGTTGTACTACTCTGTCGCACTTTGGTCGCACTCGACAACGCCAGTGCTTGCCCTGCTGTGGTGAGGTGTTGTCACCCCAACCTGTGTTGTACAGATGAGAAATGAAAAACCGTTAATAATTTTATTCGATGGCTTTTATTTTCTTAAATAGTCTTAAACAGATAACACTCAATTTAATGAATAACCTAGATGAACAACTTTTCGCAAATACACAATTTTGTACTGTTTCGCCGTGCGCAAGAATAAATTACTCGATGACAAAACAGTGCATGAAGGAACGACACAACTTGCTGACTGAGTGAGACTGAGTTGATTCAGTGTTGCCAACTGCTACTCTAAGAAATGCGCTGTACCGTCCCCGAAAATGCGCTAGATTTCGCTAATTTGGTTTAAAAAAGCATCAAATCCATACAATTAATAAAACAATTTAAAAAAATTTAATATTATTATGAATATGTAAATTACTTTCTGTTAGGTACTTAGAACTAGATCATTGTCCGAATCGTCTTCATTAGATTTCATACGACCCTAATTAATGAATGAGTATAGTGGGTGTGACTAGTTTATGAAACAATGTGGGGAATTCACACAAATCTCGAATCTTGATTGATAAATAAACGTCATATAGATTCTTAATAATGCACTAGTTTCGGCAGTAGCCACTGAAATGGAATGTTGAGCGCTAAAATATCAAAAATTGCATTAGATCTAGTGTCGAAAGCACTAAGTTGGCAACACTGGTAGACTTGACGGCTGACGCGCACAAAATTCACCCCACTTCTCCACCGGGCACGTAGGTACCGTTCTGCCTGCGTTCGTCGCGAATGCCATGTCGTGTCGCCGCCCGCGCCGCGCCCATACAATCGTTCGTTCGTTCGTCGGTCAATAATAATTATTTCGTTCAGCGCCCCTCCCCCCCCTCACGTGGGCGCCGCCGCGGCGGTCGCACCGCTCGCACCGCCCGCCCTAAGGCCGCCACTGGGTAGGTATTTCTAAGAGCAAATTAATTCCTGTATTTCTTCCAATTCCCAACAATTGACGTCCTCGCATACTATTTTCAGGCGATGTAGTCGTGGCGTCATGGCGTGTAGGCAATTCGTTATACGATTAGACTTTTAAGATGGTATAATAATAATGATTATGTAAGTAATATAGTTAAGTACTTTGGAACGCACAGGTCTGTGACTTACTGTATTATATTTCTTATTTACTGAGTCTGAGATCATAATTATATTTCATTCACAGAATATTTAATATCTTTAATACTCTTATCTTATTGTAGTTTCATTCTCTCAAATACTGATAAGGCTACCACAATTTACATAAGGAGATACAAACATTTTATCCAAAGTTCGGAAACAAACATAGTTTTATACCTAACACGAGACTTTTCCTTAATTGGTTAACCATATTAAATAATAAATATATAAATATCTAACGCATAGTATTGCTGATTAACAAAGCCTATCAAAATTCCAAATCCGAAAAAAATGGATAGGTATATCTAAAGTAAAAGCATGCGGACAATTTTTTTATTTATTTGAATGTACTTTGAAAGATAAACTTATCTTATACAAATATCAACATTATTCAGATTGTAGGCCTGTTTTCACGGTGCACTGCGAGCGACCGATTGGGATCTCTTGTGCAAAAAAACTTAAACTTTAGTCATACATACATGCATAGTTTACATATGCAACTTATCTTATTTACAACAATTAACACCCACTATGACTTTGCGAAATTAAGTTTTTATCTTTGCAGTCAATAGTGTCGTACATGTTTGGTATGTATGTATACATGTATACATGCCTACGATATTCCATGTTTCAGCATTGTTGTGTTTTAACAGTCACATATGTGATGTTAATTTTGATCGTTTTTTTATACAACTGATTATCAGCCTTTTGCTTATGTAAATAGGGTCACATATATAGCGTCGTGTCCGGTCCAATTACGTTACGGTATGGTGCAGTTTTAGTCACCGACAAAACGACCTAGGGAAAGTGTGTAACTGATGTATCTATTATTGTTATCGCCCAGTGGTCGAAATTCGACTGTAATTCACAAAATTTAAAAGGTTATGTAACACATTTTACATATAAAATTAATCTTTTCCCACTCTTTCTGCATATGAACTTTAACAATGACAAATCTCACACTCTTCCATGCGTGCAATGTACTAAAAGTGGCACAAAGTTTTTTCTTCGCTATATAGATTACTAGCGGCCCGTCCTTGCTTCGCATTGGTGGACGTTTTTTTTAATATAGCCTATGTCACTCAGCGCTAATGTAGCATTCTAATGGTGAAATATTTTTTTAAATCGGTCCAGTAGTTTTTGAGTTTATTCGTTTGCAAACACACATACATACATACAAAGGTTTCCTCTTTATAATATTAGTATAGATATAGATTTTGCACATACCGCTATGGTACGATCACGGTATGCTACGCTGTAATGCGACTTAATATAGTATTTGATATTGCCATAATGTTATAGGTACTCGTTTATAATACAAATATTAAAATGCAAGACCTCTTAAAAACAAAATCAAATTTTTTATTGCTAAGTGTAAAAAAAAAAAAAAAAACTAAGTGTATAAAAAATTGTTACATCTTACATAAACAAGTGTTACATAAACAAAAGAGGATCCCGTACGTTTATTATCGACTGACCGATTGACGGTCCGAAGTCCTATTGAGACCTGAGATAGGGGAACCTCGACAGTCCCCACTAATAAAAGATGAGCTGATGAATGTTTTTAATGTTTCAGCCTACCTTTGGGATCCAAGCGCCCGACTCCGCCCTTCTGTTTGTGATACTGAGTCCAGTGAGCGCGTACTACAAGGCGAGCACAGATGGCGCGGTTTCAATATACGCCGATCCTAATGTGGTGCGCGCTTTCCCCGGTGGCGTAGGAAACAGAAAAGTCGGATCCAATTATGGACCTACAATAGGTAAGTGATGAAATTTATATTTTTTAAATACTAAATGAACTTGGTTAGAATACCTAGGGGACAAGGCAACATTATAATTCACCTCGTTTGTCTCTAAGAGGTTCTGCTTTAATGCCATACAAATTCTCGTTAGTAAAAGCAGACAAGCGATTTTAGTCGTTAATAACATCTGAAGTATTAAGTGTAACCCACCCTTAATTTTGTTCGTGCGTATTATTTAAGAACGTAAAGATATTGATTATTATGATCGTCAGGGTAAGTTTAAACATACGAGAAGTTCGTTATCCTCCGTTAACTGACGGGCACGTTCGAAGGTCTCATTAGCTATTAGGTACTGCCCAACAAATGTAGATATCTGGATCAGAAGTATCTCGAGATAAGTCTTGTGATCGTTAGTAACGTACTTTATTGTTCATTCAGTGGTAAAAAGCTTTCTCTTTCAACACAAAATTTAGCACTGGTTAGGGCTCTATAGAATGGGTTTAATAAGGTTAAATATTAGATCTAAACAATCAATCTACTATCCCCCATTCTCAGCTGTTATTTTTTTTTAAGTGAATAGTAACACGGCATCTACATTAGTGTGAAAATTCTCAATACGACATTCGAAAATCTTTAGATTAATATCTTTTGTGCGTCGAACTCAGACCGTAAAGCGTCGAATTTCACTTTTGAACATCTCGAGATCCTCGACCCCGTTTAGAATATATAACTCCGCACTTCCAGTAACAAGTCAAGCAAAATATTTTTGAACTTGTTCACATTCCATATGAGCGAGTGAGAATATCGTAGATACATTATCCCTGTAGATAGTATCCCTAGTCTGTACCAAGTAGAATTGTGTAAATATCCAAGGACAATCAGCTGCTTGAGATAATAAAGAAAATATTAGTGACATTGTAAAGGGATTAAGATAACATAGCCGTTGCTGCATTCACGCGCTTACATATATATATAAATATACTCATTTAGAAACATTGACCTATGTTATTTGTTACTTCCCAAGCATTGACGTTTTTTTTTAAATTTTGCCTTTTCTTTCTACACAACTGTGGCGAAAAGGCGACTAATGTGATATTAGGGTTGTGATTGCGTAGGCGATAGACTAGCCAGTTATCCACCTATCACTACTTTCACAATTTTCAATGTAAACCCATAGTTTTTGGCTAAATGTGGTCCGAGTAGCTCGCTGCTGTTCGGAGTCTGCCTACCCCATCGTGGTATAACAGTTTAGGACACATAAAACAAGATCGTGCGCTGACTTTGTGAGAGACTGGAGTCTGTGGTGCGATAAACCTGTCATAACTTCAGGCTTAGTTTGTACATTAAATAATTTTGCACTGAAAACAAAATAAAACAAAAATATAGTATGTGAGGATGTTAGTGTGTGTGGGCGTGACGATATTTTCTGTGTATCATGTATGTAGTTGTAATAATAATAAGTCAAGTAGTATTAATAGTAGTAATAATAATTAATTTCTTTATTTAAGTATCAAAGACTCATAATGGTTAGTAACAATGGAACTGATAAATGATGGATAATTATAATATATTAACTGATGGATATTGTTTCGCAGAAGCTACATCGCGGGCAGCAAAGCTGGGCCACCACCAGGTGCTATGGCTGTTCGGCCCCAACCACGAGCTCACGGAGGTCGGCGCCATGAACATATTCATGGTCTACATCAACGAGCACGGAGGTATGCGCCAAACTGTTTGTTCCGACGCTATCAGTCACTTGATAAGATACGGCCATATCGCCTGTAAAAAATCTGGAATTTAAAAAACATGTGTCGATTATTATATGATTAAGATTATTTTTTTATTGACAATTTTAGGTCATTTCTGCAATTAAAATTTTTTTTTTTTTTTTTAATTGCAGAAATGACCTAAAATTGTCAATAAAAAAATAATCTTATTTTTTTTTTTTTTTTTTATTGACAATTTTAGGTCATTTCTGCAATTAAAATTTTTGTGTAGAAAAGAGGTGCCAGGTATGAATATAGATGCAATCGCCAATCGGACTTTTATCGGATTTTTATAAACAGTTTTCAAATAAGTAAGTAAACTTACCCATAACCAAATCATAATAACAAGTTGATGTCAGTTAATTAAAGATAGAGATATTTTTAATAAGCTTTAACAACTGCTTAAAATGTTGAGTACTCTTCACAACTAAGCATTTCAAGTTTACATGAAATAGCCGTGCGCGTTAACGACAGATGGTGTTGATGTTAACGTGCCCTACAGTCAAAGCTATTGCTTAAGAAAATAAATATAAGTTGACGCATCACATTCAATTGGTATTTTTCTTTCACTCATTTTCAGACACTCAAGAGATTTTTATTATAAATCTTTTGATTATCTTACTCCGCTCATTTTATTAATTCATTCGGGATGTCTGTATAAGTCAAAGCCCAGTCTTTATTTGCCATTAAGCTAACAACATCATAATCCTTCTTGGGTATAGCAAACGAAACGGAAGAAATCGCTGGCAGAACCCGCTATAGCTATAGCTAGTCATAGATGATATTTGTAATCGCAGCTACTTGTTTGCACTACTTTATAAATTTTTAATGAGCGATGGAGCTGGAATCGAGCAGTTAACACGATAAGTGAGCAATGTAAGTGGCCGATATTGTTATGTTATCAGCCACGTCGCTGGCGCTTCTGACCTTATGACCGGTAAATTCCTGTCTTATATCTGAAGCAATAATTAGGATCACTAACGTCAGCGTTGTGTGTATATAGATGTAAATTTTCGTTAACTTGACGCACATAGAAGCGACAATACTATTGTGGTGGCACGCAATAACAATATTTTTATTGAGTTAAACCTTTAATTGTAGGACGGCTTCTGAGGTACACACAGCGGCAGATCAACCTACCCAAACCTGTCAAATTTCTCCAATGAATATTGATCCTTATAACCAAAAAATAAAGTTCAAAATCAATTTTAGAAATTTGACAGTTTTGGGGTAGGTTGATCTGCCGCCGTGTGTACAATACTGCTCCAATAGCTGTCCTCGCATCTGGACTCTGCAGAATACGAGTCTCAGTCAATCTGCTTAACATTAGCGGCTCATTATACAAACATCATTTCGTATCATTTGATTGTTGTTGATATAAACATTATCTCGTCTTCCAAGTCACCGGTGACTATTTTGTCACTGTCTAACAATATAAAAAGTAGCCCAAGAGTTACTAATAAGTAATATGCTATTTTCGATAAAATGACGACTAAGTAGGTACAATTAAGTTTCTTACAGAAATACAGGAAAAGCATGTACCAGTAGATTTTATACTTTACTACAGATCGTGTATCTTTTCCATTTCTGAATGTTCGTGTGAGAGGGAGAAAGTGAGAAAATCTTAATGAATTATGTTACTCGAGGTTTTAAAACTCGATAATAATCTATCTATCTTTCTAAGATAGATAGATAACTTACAAAATTATTAATACAATATTAGTTAGTAGTATCTTAAAGCCTTTATTTGGTTTGTCCAGATACTAAGTTCTCAACACAAATAATAATTAAATAACTAAATGAAAAATAATATAATATATATCTTATTAAGTTATAATTACATACTTTAATAAGTTTTAAGCTAAACCTGAAATTTTCCATACTTGATTCAATAACACCCTATTTATTACGGATAGTTTTGTGGTCATGGAAATGAACTAGTTAATTACTTATTCTGGTTCAATCTGGATATGTTTATTATTGGAATATGCTCGATAAATTTGTTAGCATTTGCATAAAGTCAACAACTGAACTGGATTTCGTTGGCCGTGATTATATAGTTCAGAATGAGAGAGCAATCACATTTTTGTAGACAGAGGTCAAATAAGGAGATCGCTTCTAGTGATAGCATTGCTGGTGATATGGTGGTAATACGCAATAATTTAAATAAGTGGTTAGATTAATAACAATAATATTTTTACTTAAATTGCCATAATTGCAGTACATTAAAAACCTTATAAAATATTTTTGTTTTGTTTATATAATTTTTAACGCAAATTTTGTTGCGAACAAATTACAAAAACACAAATGTTGAAAAAATTTATGTAGGTATATCAGAAGGGTGCAGGTTCAAAACCTACTCGTGAAAATTTTTTCAACATTTGTTTTTTTTAAATTAAAAACCTTATTTAATTGCAGTTAAATCTTAACTAACCAATATTCGCAAAGGCCGGTCATCTGAGGGGTGACCCAAAAAAGTAGTATCATATCGAACTCCTTCGTACTTCGGAATGCACGTAAAGCCGTTGGTTCCGGCTGCATTAGCGTCACTTTATACCACCTGTCCGCACTGGACCCGAGTGGTAGTTAATGGCGCGTTCTCTCTATGGTGTTTCCTTTCATAGGGAAGGCTCGTGCCCCAGCAGTGGGCAGATAAATGAGCTGGTGTTGATACATCAATTAAATTTCGGTTAAAACAATAAACTATCGATTCTTAGTTTATAGACTTACTAGCGGCCCGCCCGCGACTTGGTCCGCTTGAGTGAACACCCGTATCCTATAGAACCCTATGGCAGCGCAGCGCCATCTACCGGGTCCAATTGTATGCATGTTTTATACATATATACCTTTGTCTTGAATCACTCTTCCTATTAACCTTTTCACCGCCCAACTATCCTGCACGCGATGTCCCGGTGTACGCCAACGTATAAATGTATTTTAATAAAGTAGGTACAAAGAAGAACTTCTATAGAAGTGCTGGCGTAGACGGCACGAAAATCTCTAACTTCTATAGAAGTTGTTGGCGGTAAAAAGGTTAAAAAAAACTGCATCAAAATCCGTTGCGTAGTTTTAAAGATCTAAGCATACATACATACATAGGGACAGACAGATAGCGGGAAGCGACTTTGTTTTATACTATGTAGTGATAACAGTCAACATTTATAATAACAATTAATCGTATTTCAGACAAACAGCTGAGCACGCCGCCGCTGAACGGGCTGATACTGCCCGGCGTCACGCGGCGTTCCATCCTGGAACTGGCCAGCCAGTGGGAGGACTTGACTGTCGTGGAGGAGGTCATCACCATGGAAAGGGTTATGGAACTCAACAAGCAAGGGAGAGTAAGTGTAAAACTCTTATTATAAAGTGTTATATACTAGCTTGGAAACGACGTCGTCGGTAGCCGAACGGATGCTAGAGTTGAATGCGAGAAATCCTAATTCAATCTTCATAGTTTTACTGCCGTACTCCTCTGAGTACGTCCGTACGTACGTCAATTAGTTTTAATAACAATTAAATGTTTTTCTTTCTCTATTTAGCACTATACATAATGAAAGTGACAGCAAGAGACTTAATTGTCATTAAAACTTAATTGACGTCTCTGAGTACGGCAGTTAGACTACTAACGCGAACCCATACAAAAACAAATGAAAAAATTAATTAAAAAATAACATTATTTAGCAAATAGTAATTAGTTTATATACTACTTTGGCTTGGCAAACGCCATTATTATTGAAATTAAGTCATCGTTACAATTGATGGATTGATGGAAGAAGAATATACAAGTAATGGCTAAATTACCACGATACCAAATGTGGGTTTGTGAACTGATCACAAATCCGATACGCACTCCACCCGACTTGGGAATGAAACCCAGTACTTTTGGACCAAGCGCTGTGCCACTCGGATACACACCGATAGCAAATCATAAAAAATTGATACCAGCAATGATTAATAAATACCTAGGAATTTAAACCAAGAAATAAGACCCTAGGTCTAAGTCAGTCAATATATAAAACTACTAGCGGCCGCTCGCGGTTTCACCCGCGTGCTTCCCGTTCCCGTGGGAATATCGGGATAAGAAAGTATCCTATGTTTTAATCCAGGTTATAAACTATCTGTATGCTGAATTTCATCCAAATCCACCCATCCGTTGCAGCGTGAAGAAGCAACAAATATACACACATACATACACACAAACTTTCGCATTTATGATATTAGTGTGATAACGTAATTTGTTAACAATAACATCACGGTAATTTTTTTAAATTTTATCATGTTTAGTCTTTATACGCACTTGAAAGAATCTTTACCTAACCTACCATTCTGAACTACTATAGCTGAATAGGTGTGCTGTTTTGGTCTCAAGTTTAGTACAGACCTGCATATCAGACTTTCCAAAACTGTCAAAATATGTCTTCATCAAATGTTCAACCGTATGCTACAGACATAAAGTTAAAAATCTATTGAGGCAATTTGATAGTTTGTGGTAGTGTGCATGTGCATGCATGTATAATATGCCTGCACACCAGGCAGTGTACACATGTATTTTATTCACATTGACATTATATTTAAGGCGACGCATCGCTAAACAATTATTCTAATACGGAGCGTTTGCGCCCCGTACCATAAGAAAAACAATTTTTTTTTTCTTTCCAATTAAAACTACAAATAAGTTTAAAAAAATGAACTAGTATATTGAAGTGTGTGTTAAGACTAATCTACTAAGAAAATTTAGATGCTTAAACCGGTCTGGTTTGCCTGTAAATGCAAATCCATGTCTTAAAAGAGGTTACTTTGATATTTTTTTCTCTGTTATAAAAGTTAACAAATCGTGTTACTGCAACTAGCAAAATATAGTCAATTAAATGAAAAATCATGTCATCAAATATAACTTTTATATGTTTTGTAATTGTTGGGAAAAATCAAGATCCCCGCCACGTAAATTTCCAATGCGTCGTCGCCTTAAGTACTTATATCTTAAACTAGCGGCCCGCTCGCGTCTTCGTCCGCTTGAGTGAATACCCGTATCCTATAGAACCATAAAGCAGCGCCACCTACCGGGTCAATTTGCATGCATGTATTATACATATAAACCTTCCTCTTGAATCACTATCTATTTAAAAAAACCGCATCAAAATCCGTTGCGTAGTTTTAAAGATCTAAGCATACATAGGGACAGACAGCGGGAAGCGACTTTGATTTATACTATGTAGTGATGTTATTTACATTTAAAAAAACCTAACGCTTCATTTGAAGGCTTCCAATCGAACCCACGACCTTTTGCAATCTGAGTTACAGCTCCTCGGATACCTGATGAAATGTTGGTACCCTACCCTTATGCAATAATCAGTCACGGAAGAAAATACAAAAACAAACCAAAAAAAAAAATACAAAAAAATAGAAAAAGATGAAACAGAAAAAAACAACTGTACCCCTGCCGTGGCACCCAGATTGACCCGGTGCATAATGTGTTGCCTGTGAGGAAAGCCCGGGCAATGAGGCATAGCCCTCGCAGTCCGAACCGGCCCCAAAGCAGGGGCCGATGAATCCAACATACAATACATACATAGTCACGTCAACGTCAACAACAATTAATTCCAAATATAACGTCATGTAGCCGTTCTTCAAAACATTAACCAATAGTTGATTTGACCTAGCCAACAATTTCTGTAACCAAAGCGGATTGTGGTCTATTGTTAACAATTGTAGTCATCTAATATTCTGAATAACATTAATACGATTGCCTGAGCTGGGCAAACCCGTTATTCAGGCGAGAATGGACCTAATAAACACTATTGACGGAACTTATATAGTGACGCCATAGTTCGCCATTCCCATACAATTTCTATGAAATAATATCGTTTTGACAGGTGGAAAAAATATCGCTTTTGTGTTTTTTTAGGTAAGCTAAGCAAAGACAGCTAGTGAATTAGGATTTGATTCACTAGCTCCTTCTGTATCTGTTTATTTATATTTATATCTGTTTCCCGAACGCATGTTCTAAACTTAAATAAGACTATTTTCCCCCCAGTTGTTGGAGATGTTCGGCGCGGGCACGGCGGTGGTGATCAGCCCCATCAGCCGAGTGGGTTTCCTAGACACTGACATCAACGTCCCTACCATGAAGCAGCCGCAGCCCGTGTTCCAGCGGGTCAAAGACACGCTCCTAGCGATACAGTACGGCCACATAGACCATCCGTACGCGAGGATTATTTCATGAGAGTGTTGTGCGCGAATAGTTCACTGGTGTGATAGTGCGATACCGAAAAGGATTGAGTACTGCTAGTGGTAGCCGATTACGTTATCGCGATAAACTTTATCGAACCCATTACGATATTGCAAACCCGAAATAGATCGAGATTTTAACACGAATAAGCTGCAAATGCGACTTTAAATAATGTCTAGATTTATTCATTCGTGATTTAAGTAAATATTTCTTTAGGTTGATATTATAGTCACGTTTTGAAACACGTGCGGTAAGCGGCGATGCTGGCGCAAATGTGTATTGAAATAAAACACGAGACTTCAGTTTGACGTTGAATTATACAATATATTCATTAAGTTCTGACATTGACTTTATTACACCGGTATACAGGACGCGAGGCGGTAAAGCAGAGAGCGGGGGTCTTGACAGATTATACAAAGCTAAACTTAAGATGCGTTCAAATGACGTTGACGTTAAGTCTGTGTTCTGTGTTCAGGCGTATGCGTCCTTCACTCCAACAATGTGCGTAGTATTTCGTCATCATCTTTGAACTATAAACCTACGGCTGTACTTAGGCCTTCCCGCATGAAGCATATCGGGCAATCGGGCCCGGAACTCGACCCTTCGCTGGTTTAATGCAAGTTAGGGGTTTTTTCATTATAACCGAGACCAATGGCTTAACTGATCACGGATAGTATCTATCTACTCTCTTTTCATTATATAAACGCTTACAACTCGCGAATAAGTCATCACCAGGGTTTTAGAAAAGCTTACCATTTGCGCGGATCGTCAGCGTCACTATATAATCAGCCTTAACGATTTGAACAATAACGAAAGGTCAACATTGCGCATTAACGTTTTGGTTGGTGGTAGGGCTTGTTTGTCCGCCTGGCTAGCTACCACCATCTTATCTAAATATGTCGCCATAACATCATTGTTTGTAAAAAAAAAAAAACAAGTTTATCATTTGTATCGGTATCGCAACTCAACTGTTTCTCAAGTGAAAGAGAAGAAACCAAAGTCGTGAACAATCGAGCGTTGTGCCAAATAATTTTGTTTAGGAGACTTTTCATGCGAAACGTAAATTGTGTGAACTGTTCAAGCTAGGTATTTATACGATAAACTTTCAAGATAATAGGGTTAAGCGAACTGGATGCGGAGAGTGTGTGCTGTGATTTTATTTAAATGCTGCGCATTTTATCTCGAAATGTCTCCTTAAGTACATTGTTAGCATTGGCGACACAACGGTATCCATTTGTAAATGTTTACTGTTTTTCTATGTCCTTTTAAATAACTGTTAAAATGAATCTGTAAAGTCTTATGTAATAAGTGATTTTAGAACATACCTTTCATAGAAAAATAATTGTCAATTATTGAAAGTAGGTTTGTTACATTTAAAGCTAAGCTATTCACTTATTTTATTTTAATTTAGAAAAGACTTAATCAATAATAATACATACAATATTTGTGTCCATGCTAGCAGTCTTATTCAACAGGAAATTGTTAGCAATTTGTCTCACTTTACACACTGCCATACAATAAAATATGAAATACACACATAAAAGAAGGTTGTGGAAAAAGTTGCAGAGCAAAAGCTTTAAATATCATCGTGTTTTATTAAGTAGCAAGAAGAAGATATACTATGCTATTTATTATTTTAACCAAATAATAGAAATAAGAATTGTATAAATATAAAAATAATAAATTGTTATAATCTGTATATATGTATATATCTGTGTATATGTATTTTCTGATTTAGCTACTGTATAAAGTAAGACGCAATATAGATCTTTAAGTTCAAAAGTAGAGCATTGAACGCTGCGTCGCAATTGAAAAATATATATTTTGTGTATTTGTTTCAAGGTAACGCGGAATAATTTATTTTAGCGATAATGGCACTTGCATATGGCACGGCCTCCAAACATATCATATTTTTTCGCAAATTTACACGTAAGGGTTCTGAATGGGAATGATCTATTGTTATATCTGTCTACTTACCAGAAGCAAGTCCTAAGATGTTTAATGACTTTTATTTGCAATTGAACTTTGGAATGCATTTTATAATCAATAGGTATTTAACTTAAGTTCTTACATTAACTGACGGAATCGTAGAAATCTCTCGATGAAATTCGTCGGGAAAGGTTATGTAATGAATAAGTGACTGAAATTAAACATAATAACTTATTGTCTTTTGTTGTCAAGTGTTAACGTCTACGTTGCAATGTCATAACTTGTCGAGTTTAAATGTTATATTAAACAATATAGTAAATTTGATCGTATCAGGAGCCTCTAATCTAAGCTAATAATTATGTATTATGTAAATATGTTATGTGATATTAAATTATAGTGAGTTTTGAGGAGTACCTAAGCTTGCACCAAAAAAAATCAACTTTAGGCATTAACTCCTTAAATGTATGTTTGTTATCTAGTCTAAGAATCTGTGTTGAAAATTAAAATAACACTTGAAAAAGATGACGGGCTTGTTCAATACGCTATAAGCCACCGTTTTGTAAGTAGCTCAATCTTAAAAGCGGTCACACGAATCACGGAAGGTTGTGGGTTCTAGCCTCACCAGAGGCATTTGTCAATATCAGAGTCTTTTATCAAGTGCTATTTCCATTTTCGATATAAAGTAGCATTGTGAATGCTTAATAACAATTTAGGACAATCTATGTTGTTGAATATTTATAATACTTGTGTAAATAGTTTTACTATTAAGTTATACATACTAGTTTAATATTATAAATAAATTTATTTTAAATTCTTGTTTTCCATTTTTTTATTTGCAACTATATATTAACGTATCGATTACATATGGATAGTGATAGAGATAGGGGATCTCGATCTTCTATCACTTTTTTACACGGTAATAACTATAATATTTATATTTAATTCCGCGAACAAGTATCTTCGGTTATCTACTAAAGTCCGCTTGAGATTTAATGAAAATAAAGCTATATGAGTTAGATCTCTTTGCCATCCCTAAATGAAAGATTATGAAACCTGCTTATGATTTTACCTACATACCTACGCTTAAAACATTATAATACTATAATTTCCCTACTGAGAGCGCTAAGAATGGGAATTACGTTACGTAAAGTGTGAGATTAAGAAAGTCACTGAACTATAAAATTACTTTATTCAATTGGTAATAAATAAATTTAGTAATAGTCAAGTAATTACGTATCTACTCGGGCGGCAGGGGCAGGTCCTCATCGAATTCGTCTGCATGTTTCTTCCTACCCTCCATGCGGTTGATAGAGCGGTTCAAGAACTGCGCACTGTCGTGCGAAGTTTCGGCGGAATATCTGCAACGTAAAAAAACCGCTCTAAAACTGTAGACAAATCAAATACAGATAAAACGCTATCTGTAGCAGGAGTCAGACATACCGACATACTTTTTATAAAGTTTAGATAACATTAATTAAAAATGCAAAATAATGTCGCTCCAATATTAGCTATAGATTAAGTAAATAAATTCTAACTAAAACTAATGTTTTTTTTAAATTGGAACAAAAAAATTTGAAGAACGTTTCACGAATAAGATATCTTGAATTTCATTCATAAAAATAGGAAACATTTCTTTAGAACTCGCCTGCTTCAGAAATCTAAGATGGTTACTGCGTATTAACGGCATGTTCCCTGCATATGCATGAAGCGCATTGATTGGTGAATGAAACTGGATAAATATTCAGACTATCGACCCCGCGACCCGGCGGCGGCCGAGTCTGTCTTTTTAAATGGCTGCGGCTGGTACGCAGTTTGTTAGTGTTAATGAACCTTATTAGCCAATGTCAAGACACCCCAGACATTTAATGCAGCGAGAGACAATTTTTTTCCTTGTGCGCAACTCTATTTTTGTTTTTGAAAGTTTTCGAGAATATTTTAGATAGATAGATAAATAATTAATTAATTTGCAACAATACATGCACACAATTAAAACGTAATTTGAAACTTTAAATAATTTAAAACACAATTTGGCATTGACAGTAAAAACTTTGAGGCGACCAACACGAGCATCGTGCGTGTACCTCGTGCGTAGTCGGAGGTCCCGATCTTGTATGTATCGTGCGTATTCGTCACACGTGTACGAAAACGCATCCAAAGTGCTGCCGGCCTAAGTCTTCCTGTGACCATGCTCTCTTGAGTTCAAAACGTAGTCGGGATACAATTATATGTAAAATAAACACGAGCAGATTTATAAAAAGTGTTTCGTTTCAATATTTCTAATGTTAGCGTTATGTAGCGGTCAAATTTAGACCATTTTCTACGTATATCCGTAATTGGTATGCAGGGAGTAAAAACAGGTAGACGTTTGTTCGTCGTCGAAAATCTAATAATATTGAAGGGATTGAAGATTGAAGGGCCAGATTGAAGGGCAATCTAAATATCTATGAAAGTTTGCTATATCAAAGGTATTGCCACAGAGTAGATAATATGTATTCACTACAGAGTCCAAGTTGCCTATAAGGGGCCCGCTGTTGGTACACTCACACATAGCGCGGCCGATGGCCGCGTGACCTCTCATCGCCGGGGTAAAAACTGCTTTGCGTCGGCTCAGTTGCGGTATGACTGACAGGGCCGCACCACATGAGTCGTCGCGCGCACATGAGTTTTTTCATTCAATAATTTTGACATAATGACAGATTCTCTTTAGAAAATGTCACAATGACAATGTTATTCGTTGGATAAATCTTATCTAAAGATTGGAAAATCGTGCCTAAGGGAAATTAGTGTTTTATCTAATTATATAAAACAAAGTCTGGTTAGTTACGAAATGCCCAACTCTTGCACCATGTGTATGAACAATTCTGGAAAAAATAAGGATATTTCTTTTTTTTCGTTCCCAAGAAATTATGTGCAGTAAGTATAATTATTTATATCGAATACAATAAAAAAGATTACACAGCTCAGTCAAACAAAAATTGCGATTGAAAATGAATGACGATGGAATGCTGAAATGCTAAATATGTGGCTTTGTATTCCCAGTGTTAAAAAAACTGTTGCTCGTATATAATCAACATGTTATGACTAATGGTATCGCCATATTTTTATAATATTTGATTGCTACGCAACAATAAGTAATAACGGTTGTTAACTCAAGAGCTATAAATGTCATTTTAGGTTATTGGACATATATTCAAACAGTGATTTTATTTCATTTTTGTGACAGTTTGTTACATATTTTTGTTACGTTACAAAGATGACGTAACAACAAAGAAGTAAGGGCTTATTATTTATTACTTATAATTGCATATTGTAATCCTAACTAATATTATAAATGCGAAACTGAGTTTATTTTTGTTTATTATGTTCTCGAGGGATAAACGCGAACAAAGTCACGAGCAACAGCTAGTACAGTGATATTTAATGTGAACTTGTTTGATTTTACAAGCTTTTATTTAACTTGCAAACGTATCACGGTGTGGTAAGAAACCCTTTTTGTCTTATCCCCTTAACCGGAGTCAGCTTCAAGTTTGTGTTTTAAAATTGTTATATTGTTTGGAAATATATTTCATTTTTAATTTAAGTTGTGACGAAGAGCAGTCATCATTTTTATTGTTAACTAGAATAGGATTAAAGTTTGTGTTTTTGATTTGTTATATAGTTTGTATATATTTTGTTTCTTGTCTCATACAGACATTGAGATTTAGTTAAAGTCTCAAATATAAGTAATTTTAACTCGGGTTTTGAAACTACAAAATCACTGTATTCTTTAAGTTTTCTTTTTCTAACAATTATATTTTGATAAAAAAATATGCTTAGTTAAACTGATACTGTTTTTTTTGAAAAGGAAAATTATTTAAATATTATTAGTAAACTTAAACGTAGCTTTTCAGTATTTAAAAATAATTCAATCACACATGTGTTTTTTTATTACTGTGAAATGACCCTAATAATTCTACTTTGTTATTTTTTTGTTACAGTTTTCATTTTTGTCACACTTTTCATTTTTGTGATGGTACAATAAATTTTGCCATGTGTCATATTACACTAAACCTTATTTTATACCTTTTGAAATACACGTTTTATTAAGTACCTACTTGTTTACCTTATTTTATTTTTCCTCCATAATTTTTTTAACGTGCAACAGGTGTCAGCCCTATCAGAATAATAATAATTGGGCGCGTTATTAGGAAGCTTGGTCTCTGTAGGATATCTACTCATGTGGTATTAATGTCGCTTCGCTGTTAAACCTAAAATCTTAATCTTATTAAGCAAACTTTGTTCTTTGTCAGAAATTATGTCGAAGACGGGACTGAGCCGCTAATTGACATATAATATATATCTACTAAATGATTTAAAGATTCATGTCTGTAGTTTTTAAGTTCTTATTTTTTATTTTTCATTAACGAAAACGAAAACTTCGTATGGTCAAAATTACAGCACACTTCTTAATTGCAACTCGCAATCAATTATATATCATTCGCATTGAAGCAGGGCCCTCCTGGTGACAAAAAATTAAAAGCATACAAATTCTCGTTTACGTTTTACGTGATCAAAAGTCAATAAAAACTCGCACTAGGCAGCATTATACCAATGAACTTTCTTACGTATTGGTCCGTGAGAGTGCGCTGTCGCCGCGGCCGCCGCCGCTGGAAAGACGCGCGGACGGCGCGTGCGCGTGCGCAGACCCCGCTGCAATTATAAACAAACATTATCAAAATGGCACCGGTGTTCGACACTTTAAGACCAGCTTTCGACACAGTTTTCGTCGACCTTAAATAACAGATTTTCATTGATTTACGAGGTGACAGCTAGAAAGCAGGCAGTATTATTTGGATGGAAAACATCTCATTAAATTTGGCTAACTGTTGCAGCTTTGCTTTTTCTTTCGATACATTGAATTGATTCAAACACGACACAGAGTCGAAACGCATAAAAAATTTTTTTTTCGATCAATTTGACTAATTTGTTTCTACAACTCACACTTGATTAAATTGATGGTTCCTAAGGCAGTTTCTGTGTATTTTGTATGGTTTCGGTCTTCCAAATATTGTCCCAGTTAAAAAATACATCTTGTATTGTATAAGTAAGTAAAGTAATTATATGAGTATGTTAGTGAATATATGTGAGAGTTTAAAATAAGTCTAAGAGCCTGTTTCATAATGTCTGATTAGGAGATACTTGGCAAATAAAGTGAAGGTTTTGTATGGAGTATCTGTCAAGTAAACCCTAATGGGAACTTACTTGTAGATAGTGAAAGAGGGTCTTAATGTTACTACATTAAGACCCTCTTTCAGTCTAAAAGTTGTAGTTGCGCGTACGTACCTGATGATCGAACAATCAACAAACTTAATCGTTAAAATGCGACTGATAACATGTTAATTATGAACAGGATGAACATGATCCTCTTGGTTAATACGTACCAGTTAATTAATTATGCTATTGAATGATGTCTACAGAGTTTGACCTATACAAGGACAATGATTACTACACAGTTATTACCTACACTCACGTGGAAATCTTTATTTTTATTTACGATACACATTTAGAGGAAAAAGATTACCAAATAAGTAAATCATTCATAATAAGATAAACAATATTTTGTGTTATATGGAATACCCGAAAAATCAGTAAGTACCATATTCATTATCTACATGTCCCAATTCAAATGTAAACCGGTAGGAAATTTATTTGATGCAATAGTGACCACTATTACGTTAGCAAAACATCTGAATCTAATTGTGTTGATATAGTATCTGGTATTTTAAATGGAAGGTAATGGAGAAGACCTTTGCTCAGCAATGGGACATTATGGGTTATCAAGAAAAATATAATATGATTTCATTTGTAATGATTTATATATTTTTTGCATTAAAAATGCTATATGTAGTCTTTACAAGATAAAATTGTATTACAAAAAATGGAAGCTGGAGTCCCACTCGAGCGAATCGAACCCACGAACCTTAGGTTACCAATACAATGCTCTAACCGCTGAGCTACCGAAACCCCAGAAGACTCGTTGAATTTTTCTAGTAGCTTTCCTAGTAGGTACATTTTTATATTTTGAATTTGTAATGCTTTCACCCTTTTCTTTCTTTTCGTTCGTTTATAATGTAGTGTAATGTTAAGTAAATGTATAGAGAAAAGCATTAATTGTAAATCCAGGCTCTTGAAAGTTTTAAATTGTAAATATTGTATGAGTAACGCCATACTTTTTTTTTGTAAATGTATATTACTTCTATTAAAGCTGTGGAGTTTCTTGTGTTCATTTGTCTCGACAGCTAAAAAATAGATGTCCCGAAAGAGTAGTAGGTAAAAAACGTATGCACGATTCAAAAGCACTTTTCGTAAGTTTATTTGAATAATAAATGTTGACTTTGACTTTGTAGATAGGATTAATAAATTTATAAACAGGTTATTCGGTAAGAGCTTGCCTGTCGATGGCCTTTATAGCGTAAACGGGCGGCAACTTTAGTTTACGACTCAACACACTTTACAACATAGCAAAACATTACATGGATTACATCACTGTGTACACACGTGATGCAACGTCCATGGCGATAACGGTGTTCGAACCAATTACTTGCACCATGTGAACACGTGAGGTTTATATTATCTAAACATAACATAAATAAAAGCCAAAATAATAATACCAACATTACTATATCGTGTCGAACTTAATAATAGGTAGAGCTGACAGCTAGTGTCTGTATTTTGGCATAACAACTTATGTATACTGTTGTGTGGTTTATATAAAACTAAAATTTAAGAAAAGGGGTAAGGTATTTGCTCTTGTACCTTACGGTCAGCAGCTGTGCATTAAATATATAAAATGTTTGTTAGTAAGTACCTATTTATAATTAAATATTAATTGCATAATACGTACTTCTTAATTGGTCTATTGGTGACTGACTAGCGCCTGATGATCCACTTCCCGCAGAGGTGACAGGAACTTTAAAAAATATCACATAATACAAAATATGTCATGGATATGTGGTATGCACTAACGTTCATTTACACATAGCATATACACGAGAACAGAATAACAAATAATCATTAAAAAATATATTCAAAAAATTACGGTGATCTATTCCACTGAAAAGTAAGTAATTAAGTAAGGACAAACAAATAAACAAACATGAGTAATCAGAAAGTCATTCTTCAGTCAAATCTTTTTTCTGAAAGGTACAAAGTGCGTAGAATTTTATTTGTCAATCAAATACTGAAAAACAGTGTTTAAATTACGTCAGATGGTAAAGCCCTAATAGCTTGATGCGTATATTACAGAACAATCATTGCTTACCTACATTGATAAGATAACGGAGACCTTCAAATTATGGTTTGTTTAGTTTACGTTTTATTTGACTTAACTATTATTGTTGTTCAATTATTATTAATTGTTATTTTCTATTCACAATGCTATATTTTATCAACAAATCAACAATGACATGACGCTTAAAAAAGTAACTGCTGCAGGAGAGCGATTTTTTGATCTCACCGGTGATCTCGAAATTTAAAATAACTATATTGCATAGTGTATTTCATTACTATGCAATATAGTTGTTTTTGCATTATTTACACTACGACAGTTACGTCACGACAAAACGCTTTGGTCAGTCTGCACCTTAAAGGTTGTTGTCTTCAAAATACTTTATTTTTCATACTTAATAAAATTGCTTTTGGAATATCACTTCCGAAGTATGTTTTGTTTGTTCAATGTTGTTGTCCAAATTGTGATAAGAAGAGATAACGACTTACCAGGAAAGAAATAAATTATTTGTAGGGTAGTTCGTTCAAAACAATATCTGTTGGTTCTGGTTCTCTCTTGAACCAACAAGATAATAAACAAGTATACTCTAGCTAGACACCGGAAGCGTCAACGACCCAGCAAAATAGTCGTCATCGTCACCGTCAGCCTATAAACTTCCCACTGCTCACTCGGAGGCCTAACCATAGTTCTACAACAGTATTATTGCAGTTGTGCTAACGAGTTTTTTTTGGAGAGAATTTGCCGATGCCTTAGACGGCATTGTCAGCTTCACCGGGTGAGGAGGAAGGGTTCGGATCGGATCGGATCGGGGACCGGAACAACCCGAGGGCGCCTCTTAAGGCGACGCATCGCTAAACAATTAATCTAATACGGAGCGTTTGCGCCCCATACCATAAGAAAAGCTGTTTTTTCTTTTTAATAAAAACTACAAATAAGTTAAAAAAAATGAACTAGTATATTGAAGTGTGTGTTAAGACTAATCTACTAAAAAATTGAGATGCTTAAATCGGTCTGGTTTGCCTGTAAAATGCAAATCTATGTTTTAAAAGAGGTTACTTTTATATTTTTTTCTCTGTTATAAAAGTTGACAAATCGTGTTTCTGCAACTAGCAAAATGAAGTCATCATCAAAAATCATGTCATCAAATATCACTTTCATATGTTTTGTAATTGTTGGGAAAAATCAAGATCCCCGCAACATAATTTTCCAATGCGTCGCCTTAAAGGACCGCCATCACGCACTAGTGCGTGTTCCCGAGTCATACTAGATTCTCCGAGGGGTTCGGATCGGATCGGGGAGCGGAACAACCCGAGGGCGCCTCTTAAGACTCGGACCACGGCTCGGGTTGACCGGGCCGTGTTGTGGGGAGAAGCGCCCAGGTACGTGTCTGTACCTGGTACAGTACAGTGTGAACCGGCTCGTCGTACCCTTGTTCTACGAGTACGGTGCCCACACACACACACACACGCTTCTACACACTACACACGCGAGAAGCGTGTGTATACGCTGCTATTAGGCGTCTAGCTTTTTCAACTACACTAATACTTCTAAGAGCTCTTGCTAAGGCTCCAGGCCTTCCTACACGAACAATAACACATGAGGAGAGTGAGCCATTACCTACCTACCGCTAATGAATATGTGTATGTTTTCCTCTTGTCAAAACAAAGCAACGCATTAACATGTTTTTTTGCACAGAGATCGTTGAAATGCCAGAGCATGCTAAAAGCTAGTTTCTATACCGGGCAAATACAATGGTTCCCGTAGACTGATGACCAGGCGATGAGGCTAGTTAACCTTAGTTTGTCAAGTGAATGAGACAGTAAGATAGAAAAAGAGAGAGAGAGAAAGAAAACAGATAAGATTGAGAAAAGACACAGTGTACGAGCTAGCTACGTACATTGCATATTTCCCATATCATCACTTTTTGAGCTGACCTCATTTGCACCTTTTATTAAATCGTATGCACACACCAGTACGCATTTACCTACCAAGAGCGTCACGCGCACTCATTACCATTTTACTGTTACCTTAGACATTAATATTGTTTTTGTTTAATTTCTAAATACATATTTTTTTGTAACAATCATTTCATCATTTATTTCTACCATCGGGGCAGCCTGAAAACACAGAAAACCGACATGAAAACGAGAGAGGACAGAGTGGGGAGAAAGACAGAGTAGAAACAATTGTAATCTGGTAATAAAGTCGTCTTACCTCGTTCTTGTTGCTTGGCCCTGGCTTGCGCACGTTGCAGCTCTTTACTCCACGCGTTGGTCTCCGATAGCCCTTGGTCGCCACACAACTTCACTATCAACTTTAAACCTGTACAAAATAGAATACCTGCATCAGTTCTTTGATTAAATTAAGTGGCTTTTTTACTGGTCATATTACTGGAGAATTATGTTTGGCATTCATACGAAATACCAACTTTAACATCCAGTCAGATACTAATATGTAAAAATATATTATATTTAAGTCATACGATTCATCTATATACAAAATGTGAATATACAGCACCTGTGGCCGTAAACCTGTAATTATATTTTTTATTTATTTGTTTATATCAGACAACAATGGTCCATACAAACATACATACCTTACAGTATTCTATATAGATCAGTATTATATATGATTCCGTAAGTCAAATCTACTCTAATCCCATAATTGTAAAGGTTTCAAGAAGGTTTTAAGAAGCTCCGGCCCCTCTATAGTAAATCCGGGTGATGTACGCTTCTACCTCCATTCTTATTTTTACCATGGTAAGATATGTATATGTGTATGTGTAATTCTACCAAATATTTTTTTTTTATCAAACAAAACTGCTGTTTGAAATTGGAAAAAGGTGTTATAAGAACTTACATTGTACATTGTCGGGGAACCGGGCGTTCATTTTCTTGTACAAAGTAAGAGCCTCTTGGTAGCGGCCGTTCGCCCGCAGGCATCCCCCCATCAGCAGGCCCCAACGCGGCTGCCATAGGAATTAACATTACTTCTGGTTTTTCATTAAAGGCGGCTTGACTGACAGTACCACCACATTGCAATACTTGTCTACAAAACGGTAGGACAAATCGAAGAAAACACAGAAATTGTAAAAAAGCGTTACATTTCAAAGTAAAAATAAAAATAAATTAACAATGTTCGTTCTTGATATGTAGAGATAAAACGATGGAAATGTAATACTTTTATTGCAACACCATAAAAATCAACATCAAATAATGAACAAGTAATCGTTTGCAGGACTGATGGTCGCTGGGGCTGAATACTTTTTAAGTAGCGACGCGACGGCGCATTGCAAAACGCAAAATAGGCAGGCCTCGAACAAGGTAGACCAACAATCCGGTGAAGGTCGCGGTTAGCCGCTGGAAGCGATCAGCACGAAACCGGTCGATGTGGAGATCCATGAGGGAAGCTTTTGTCCAGCAATGGACGTCTTTCGGCTGAGATGATGACGACGACGACGACGACGACGACGACGACGACGACGACGACGACGACGATGATGATGATGATGATTATAATCATGATTAAGCTCACATTGGCCGGCTGCAGTCGCGCGGCGCGCCTGTAGTACTGTATAGCGACGTCAGGCGCCGCCTCCCCCGCCAGCCACTCTAGCGCAGACAAGTCGCACGGCCATACTGCCTCCACCTGCACACAAACGGAAACGTTCATGTAGGAAGCCTGAGCCCTGCTGCGTTTGACGACTGACGATGATGAAACATACATTTAAATAATAATGTAATATAAACTGTAATATGCTTCTATATTATATTATACATCTTTATATTATATTGTACTTATATTATAACTGTTATGTTTGTATCAATAGTATATTAAGTATTTATTATTGTTTAAATTTATTCATATTGTAGTTATTCTATAATTATTTATGGTGCACCGACGCGACGACAAGCCCACTTTAAATTTAAATCTTTTTTGTCTATACAAAGGTTGTCTGAAAGAGATCACTCTTAGTGATAAGACCGCCCATTTATTTGCTATGATTGACAATCAATCTATTGTATTGTATTGTATAGTTTGTAGTTGTATTTTTATGTAGTTTCTTTTGTAAAATGTTTGATTTTTGGTGTACTTTAAAGAGAACATCGTACAGTATGAGTATCCCTTACACATAAGTGTAAGAGTGGATCTATCAATATGCGTTGACTCACGTCTTGGTAGTGGTGTTTGGCGGTCTGCGCGTCGCCCATCTCACTGTGCAGCTGCGCCAGCGCACGCGTCACCCCCACGTCCCAGTTGCCGATCATGCTGTACCTATTAATAGAAGGGGACATAGAATGACTTTCATTCATTTCGGTTACGTAAAATTAAAAAAAAGAAACCATTAAAAACGTTTGGGCAACTGAATTTATGTGATTTGAAGTCACCCATAGTGGAATTTAAGTTATATAAATTCAATAAAGTAAAAGTTTTTTTTAAATGTTCTCAACTAACTTTATCTCAATATTTACCTAAAGCACTTATGGAAAACACAATTAAAGCTTATCTATAATCGTTTTTTATTTACTTTTTGTTTATTCCTGTTACGAAGTGACAGCTCGTAGCGTACAGACGCCTTAGAATTATTTTCCAATGATCTACTATATACCATAGACATAGTCCAAAAGTCTTTGGAGGAAATGTGACAGTTTGTAGTAGTCTGATGAGCAGGCATGCCACCGTCCGCGCCAGCCCGGCCGCGGCCAGTGCTCGCAGACACGCGCCCGCGCCGCTAGACGCCCGCAGCGTGGGTACATACCAGTGGTCGGCGGCGGCGGGGTCGGGCCCGCGCGCACGCGCCGTCCGCGCCAGCCCGGCCGCGGCCAGTGCTCGCAGACACGCGCCCGCGCCGCTAGACGCCCGCAGCGTGGGTACATACCAGTGGTCGGCGGCGGCGGGGTCGGGCCCGCGCGCACGCGCCGTCCGCGCCAGCCCGGCCGCGGCCAGTGCTCGCAGACACGCGCCCGCGCCGCTAGACGCCCGCAGCGTGGGTACATACCAGTGGTCGGCGGCGGCGGGGTCGGGCCCGCGCGCACGCGCCGTCCGCGCCAGCCCGGCCGCGGCCAGTGCTCGCAGACACGCGCCCGCGCCGCTAGACGCCCGCAGCGTGGGTACATACCAGTGGTCGGCGGCGGCGGGGTCGGGCCCGCGCGCACGCGCCGTCCGCGCCAGCCCGGCCGCGGCCAGTGCTCGCAGACACGCGCCCGCGCCGCTAGACGCCCGCACGCGCGCCCATCGCGCCTCCGCCGCTTCTAGCGACCCTTCGCTATTGCTTTTCTCTAACGCCAACGCTGAATAAGATAATATTTTTTTTATTAATAATATTTTTTTCTCCACAAATAACTACGATGAAATTACTTATAGTGAATCGGTTCTGAAATAAATAAATAAAATAAAATTAATCGGTGCACTCGCGGTATTTGCTAGGTACACATCAACTTGCTCGGTACGATCGCGCTTTTAAATATGAAAGTAGTAGTTGGTATGACTAAAGTGTTAAACTACTTCGGGGGCCGAACGTACAGACAGACATGTGTATTATGGTTACCGAGGTCGTGCATCGCGATTAAGTCGGCGGGGTCGAGGTGGCTGGCCGCGGCTAGCTGCTGTGCCGCGCGGTGCCAGGCGGGCGGCGAGTCGGCCTCCTTAGCCGCGGCTAGCGCACCAGACACCCTGGCCGCGCACGAGTAAGGGTCGTCGCGGGAAGCTAGCTCGCTCAGCTGCCGCGCTTCCGTCCAATTTCCCAACTAGAACAAAAATACATCGTCATTGTTATTGTAGCCTCGTAGCAGCAGCGGGCGCGTAATTGCACTCACAATCACAATATCGTTAAACTGTACTCACCGCATAAGCTACGAACGCAGCGTCCGCATTAGCCTCAGCCTTCAGCACCCTGTCGTTGGGGTGCGCCCTCGCTACGGCCTTCAGCCGCTGCAGCGTCCGTAGCCCCGTAGCAGCGGCGGGCGAGTGCACGCGCGCGGCTCGTAGCGCGGCCAAGGCCCCGCCTAGCTCGAGGCGAGCGCCCGCGCCGCCGCCGCTGTAGCCGCGTAACGCTTCCACGCACCATGACATGCCGCTGTTAATGTGACGTTCAAACAAGTATGTTAAAGTCCAGGGGCCATAGCTCAACAATATTTTATTCAATCCCTTTTGTTTTCGCCCGAAAACTGCCTATAGCGTAAATAAGAGGGCTGCTGACCGAGTCCTAGCTTGACTTGCAAGTCGTTTTTCTTCGTTTTTGTAGAGAGTTTGCTAATTGCCATAAACGGCAATTTCACTAAATTGCCGTTTACTAAACAAAGAAAAAAAAAGGACTTTTTTGGGGGGCGGCGAGAAACAAGCCGTGTAAAACGAAGCACCGTCAGAGGTTTTCTGAGGGAATGACATCATGCACTAGTGTGTGTCCCCGTTCCGTACTAGATTTTTCGAGGGGTTCGGATCGGATCGGTTTTATTTTATTTTATTTTAAATTTATTTGGAAAACTTACAGCTAATACATAAAATAAAAGTGTTTATAATTTAAATACGGCCAATTACAAGTTTCCGCTTATAACATAATACAGATTTAATTACTCAAATCTCTTCGATTTTGAATGGAAAATGGAAAATGTTGGTAAGCCTTTTTTTTATAAAACGAAGTTATTATTAAATTTGCTTTTTAACTGGTTGCAAGTCATGCCCGGTCCGCGTCGTCTAATAGCTACTGACGATGGTACAGTACCCCGCGTCGTCGTCCCTGGAGGCGGGGCGGCTGAGCGCGGCGGCGGCGAGCGCGAGGCAGCGCTCGGCGTCGGCGGCGCCGCGCCGCGACCACCGCGACAGACGGTCGCCACGCACCACGTCACGTAGCACGCATTCGTACGCGTCGTTTTCCTGAAATAACGTATAACCACAGTATATCTAACCTCTTCCTTACATTCGTCCAACGGCTACCTAGACAGAGCAATCTTGCGGGGGTTGCGGGGCAAGAGGAGGGCGGTAGAGAGCCCAATCTGCCATACACCGCCTTGGTACCAAGGCAATCCAAGACTGATCTATTTTTATGATTGTTGTTTTAATAAAACTTGCTCTTTTGCTCGTACGTTTACATACTTTTGTTCAGAGATAATGTCGCAATAGAGAAGCCTCTAATTTTGTTAAACTTATTAGAGGTGACTTAAAACTTTTAATTTGAAAAATGAATAGTGTTTAACATTTAACTATTAAGATCACTAACATTCGAGTTATCATTAACGGGTTATTTACCATGTTTTTCGTTATCTTGAGTATACGATATTTCGGCATGCGCCATAATAATTCCGTTATTAATACCCAAAATTATTTTTAGTAATACTATACTAACGTCGTCAATAGTGATGTCCTGGTGACAAGATGGCGGATCGACGTCGAGCATAGCATGGAAGGCAGCTTTGCCGCCCTCAGCGTCGCTCAGCGCTACCGAGCACAACACAAGGTGCAGACCTAAAAATCGATCATCATTAGCCGACGTCCTACAGCAGGGCTCAGACCTTCCAACGTAAACAATAGCAACATAAGGATATCACATCATAACCCATAAGCTGACGTAATTCTGATAATAAGGTTTTATGAAATAATAGTTTTAATTTTACTGCATTCAACACTTGCGGCCCGCCCCAGCTTCGCACGGGTGTACTTTTTTTTTTTTTTAAATGTAGCTTATGTTATAAAATACATTGAAAAAAAAATACAGTGAAAAAATTTAACGCCTACCCGACCCAGCCAGGAATCAAACCTTTTTTTTCACTGTATTTTATAAGTATTTAATTCAGCTTCAATTCAGCAGCAATTAGCACTTAAAAATAAAAAGTAAAAAATAGCATAATATGTTACTCAGCGCTAATGTAGCATTCTAATGGTGAAAGACTTTTTTTAAATTGGTCCAGTAGTTTTTGAGTTTATTCGTTGCAAACATACATACAAAAATACAAAGCTTTTCTCTTTATAATATTAGTATAGATTGTTTGTGCATTCAATTAAAGTAATTCGTGTGTTTTATACTTATTACGCTTTGAGTCAAACTTAAGCTAGATTAATAATATTAACATATATAAGAATGTACAGACGCCTGCACATCAGCCTATCCAAAACTGTAAAATTTGTTCAATATCAACTATATGTCTAAGATATAAAGTTCAGATTTAACAGTTTCTGGTATTCTGATGTGAGGTACATAAGATAGCTGGACTTAAGATAGATAATGCAATTGATCCATTTCACTGATTCTATTATTTATATGTAACATAGATAACGTTGCAACCAGTTTTATAAGCAAAAAAAAAAAAATTCTAGTTCTTAACCGTATAGTAAAAGGGTTGAAACCTGTTTGAAAATCGCCTTGCTCGTGCATGATGTGCTGGAAGTTGGTGACGGCATCGCGGAACTTGCCCATGCGCACGAGCAGCAAGCCAATGTTGTGCATCACCTTCATTCTGATTAATTACATAAATAGCATTTATATATTAATACGTAAAGGAGACTGCCCCTTTCATTACGAGCACGGAGAAGTATGAATAAGATGAGGCATAGTTAAACTTAGTATGGAGAAGGAGTGCAGGATACATTAGATAACCATTTATACACATTTATCGTTTAATTGGTTATACGATCTGGCAATCCTGCTTGCCAATGCGCCACTTGTTAATTTCATATGTGTATTTAGTTCTTATACAACACAGGTTTTATTTTAGTAAAAGGTATTGTGTCAACCTTAAATCCTTCTCGGCAGTAGGGGTTTGATCCAACGCCATTCTGTACAGCTTGAGTGCCTTAGGGTGTTCACCCATTTTGAAATAGATGTTTCCCATGTTTACCTAAAAAACACAATAAAAGAATACCGCCATATTAAATAAATATAAATTTTTATCTACTAAATGAAAAGGGCAGTAAGATTTTCCCTATTATTTTTTTATACTTAGATCCTAATAAGATTCGCCTTTGTTCGAATTGATTTTAACACAACACACAAATATTTTTTTTATTAAAGCAAGTTTTTTGCTGGCAGGCTGGCTGATGATAACCGGTCATAGCCACTTAAGACATCAGCAACACAAGGGATGTTGCTTTTGTGTTGCCGACCTTAAGGAAACCTCTTACATTTTTTAAAACTTAATACCTCAGTGTCACGACACAGGATATACTCGTAGTACACTATAGTGGAGTTTTCACCCGAGTTCTTCCCGTAATAACACGTGTTGTGAGACTCCATTTTAATATCTATCTACCGCACAATAGTACCTTACTACTAATAAAAAAAAAACTTGAAATTGGCTAAATGCTAATTGCGAAGCCATTAATTAAGATAATTAATTTTACACTATAGTGTCACTACACTGTATTTGTTTTTTAATGTCCTATTCCTATTTTTAACATATGACTCAACCATGTAAAGTAATATGTACACACGCCTGCACATCAATCTACCACAAACTGTAAAATTTCCTCAAAATACTTTGAACTTTAATGCTAAGTAATATGGTTGAAAATGTATTGAATATATTTGACAACAGATGTGCAGGCGTCTATACCTGCCTCTTTAGCTAAGTTTGATCTGTAATAAAATAAGACAATGCTCTTAGAAGAGGTCTAGGTCACCATTATGCCGTTATTAATAATGTAAGTGTCTAATGTTTACATTAACGTTACTAAGTTGTGCGATATAATCAATAAGTATTAATTGTTACCTTAAGGCGATTAGCATGAGGAAAAAGCTTATTCCTGGTGAGCAATTGATAAGTATTCAAAGCTTCGGTGTACATTTCATTTAAGGCGTATTGCCCGGCCAAATTGCAAAGAACCTGTATAAAAGAGAAATTGAAAATCCGTTTATTAGAGAAATTTTAAATCTTGAATCACCCATTCTTTTGGAATTGTTATTTTGCATTAACACAACTATTACTTACATATAAACTGAAAATAGCGGAAAATGAACTTATACTTATTCTACTTGGAATAGATATTCCGTGTTATGTTCCCGTCATGTGAGCTTAATTTCAGATTAGAGTAAAAGAGGCAAAACAAGGAATAACTGTTCGATGCTTATACTATGTTTATTTGTAAGTGTATATCCCTTAATGTGTAGATCCAAAAAAATTGGTAGTAAATAGCATTTTCGAAAAAACAAAAACAAGTGATTTTAGCTACACGTTTTTGCAAGTTTGAGAGTCTAAACTGCGAAATCACATATGTTTCGCATAGTTTCGGCTACGAGCACGAGCGTCTTGCGACGTGGCGAACGAATAGTTCATAACGCTACGCAGTATTATCCAACGGTAATAAAAAGGAGGCAATGGACAAAGAAATCGCTCGCTGCGCCGCAAACTGCCAGTGGTCGCGGCCGCGCGGTTGCGCAAGTTACTCTCGTCACAAAATAAGTACAAAAAAAATGTAATTTAAATAATATGTAGTGTTCATTCCGCTAACTCTTCACTTTATTTAAATTACATTTTTTTTTGTACCATGGATTTCCGCAAAATAACATCTGATGACTGCAACAACAACGGGACTGCGCAACACTGTGACATGGCCAATACGTTCAGTTTACGGTTCTATTGTATTAAATATGATTTAAATGTAAATTTTTGTTTTGGCGTCCGTAATAACAAACATTGACAGCCGTACTTTAGGACCTCACTCTACAGTGGCGCCACCTGGTGAGACAAAAAACCATAGCCCTCATTAACAAAATAAGGAGCCTGCAGAAGGAAAGCTTTATACAAACGCGCTCGAGAAACTCACACACACATTCTTTCCGGACACGGAATCTTGCAACATCTGGCAGAGGCAACAGTTCGAGCGCAGCTGTTTTGAGATTCTAGTTTAGCTAAAAAGGACTCAAACAACTCTCGATTTTTTTAAATAATTGGCAGTCCACTTATGCCCATTATTTAAAAAAAATCGAGTAAAACATCATTGTTCAATTTTTATCTAAACTTAAACTTCAAATATCTTAAAACTAGCTATTTGTGGTTGGAGTCCTTTTAGCTAAACTAGGTCCAATTAAGCCTACTTTTTGGCTTTTCTTGTTTTGTGCTCTCTCGTCGTGGTCTTTACAAACATTTACTCACAGCGAAGGTGAGATCCAAGTTGTGCGTGTCTCCGAGGTTAGCCTGCTCCTGCATACGAATCAACTGCCGTTCCAGAGTTGAGGCCTCTTGTGCTTTCGCCAAAGCCTGTTAGGAGAAATAACTAATAAATTTCACAATTGGACCTTTATTAACCTTCGCCATGGTAGTAGTCTCGTGCTTATGCTCACATCACAGTGTAATGTAGATTGTTATGTGCTTATACATATTCAAAATTGAAATTGAAATCGATGGCATTAACGAAAACGAAAATTTGTATGGCAATGAAACAGCGCCATCTAGTTGCCAAACGAAGAGATTTACAATTTTGCTAAAGAAATTCTCGTTTCTAAATACAATGTCGAATTAAGGAGTAAGCATCCTGCTGACCAACCAGTGCATAATTAAAAGACGCCGATGCACGACAGAGCTGCGTGTTGCCGACAGACGAGACGCCTAGCTTAAAATACTTCAGAATGGTTTGGTCACAGTGGCTTGATGATCCATTAAGTTTCTATGCGGTTACGAGCTTCAAATCAAAAAAGCAATGCAAATTCATTCATCATTATCAACACTTTCAGCCCGTATCTACCCACAGCTGGACATAGGAATCCTCTGTATCTCATATGTTACGCCATTCCCTCCAGTTTTGAGCTGATCGCATCTAGGTTTTTCCAGAGACCAGCTTTTATATTTTTGGTCCATCTGGCAGGTGGTCGGCTAGCGCTCCGCTTGCCCATCCTAGGCAGCCATTCCATCAAAATCTTTACCAACAATAATAAAACACTGCGAATAAGAAGGCAACTAATAACAAGTTTATGTATGGCAGATGTAATAAAATGTTTACAGATTTTGATATGATTACGTAAAACATAACGTTGGAGTGTAAAAAAATAAATTAAAACAATATATACGACGAACTAGCCCAAACTATAGGTAACCACAGTTGCAACCATTGACACAATGATTGTGTTCAATGTAAATTATATCATATGTTTATATTTAATACAAATACTACAAGTACTGCGCATCGTTGGAGGTCATGACGGCAAACCGAAAACTTACCAAAACATCGTCAGAATGGAGTTGAAAATAGAAGGTTGTGCCGTCAGCACCATATTCATAGCACGTAATGTTCGTGATATTTAATAGAGATAATTAATAACGTGATTTAATATAGAGACATTTTATGTAAATTAAGCAAAACTTATTAGTTCCTGTTTCGTGACTTTCTACAGTCAACTAATCTCCCCCGCCAATTTCTTTGTTTATAAATTAATTATATACTTGTATTTTTAGTTATTAAAACTAGTCAGAAATTATACTCCGATACATTAACCAGTGTGTTATTATTTAACCACGGAGCCCTGCAACAAAGGTGTTAAAGTAAAATTCCTGCATATCTGTACAGCCACTGCCCTAACACCCGTCTGGGTGCTAACTGCCGCGCATTGCATAGCCAGTATAGAAAGGGTTGTATTAAGAAAAAAACCGAACTGCAAAGGTATTATAAGATACGGATCCGCGTTCCCGTGGACCAACGATAGCTTCAGTGACATAATCGCTCTGAAAAAACATCCGTCTTATACGAGATTGGTGTCAACTGAAGATATGAATAAAACGATATTGGGTTGATGAAAACTGCGCCGATACATTTAGAACATTACGGGAAGATCAGCGCGCTGGACTATATGACATTACTCGGGCACGAGATCGTAACGACTGGGTACGGGCTCACTCAAGACGGCAAGGTGTTAGGGTCCACGTTGGATCTGAATAAAACACTGCAAGTATTCAAAGTTCTCGTAAATAAGTGCACGTCAGAAAACAAACAGGTTTTATATCCATCGCTCTGCTTGAGTCGCCTGTGCGGACACGCTAGCTCGGTATGCCCTGGAGACTCTGGGGGACCTTTGCTGCATCCTTCTGGTGTAGTTGGGGTCAACTCGATTACTTATATATTTGACTGCTACCCGGAAACAATGAAAACGCCAAGAACTTGGCTTGCAAAAGCCACGCCCGTGAGTCCCTTCATTGATTGGATTACGAATCACATAAAACAAAATGGGGCGTGACAAAAACGCATATACAGGTGGAAAGATGCTGACCGAATCACCTGTAATCGAAACCGTGGAATTAAAATATTGTTTAAATTAGTTAATATTTAAAAATATGTAGGGTTGATATTTTTTATTGTTTAATTTAATTTAATTTGGATAACAATACAGTAACGAAAAAGACAGATAGACATTTAAAAAAAGCATAATAGACTACAGAATTATAATGTTCATGTATAGAAAAATGGACAATGGAAATTATCGGCAATAAAAACAGTTAATGAATAAAGTGGCATTTACCAGAACTTCAGAGCGATTATGTAGCTGAAGCTGTCAATGGTCCGAGGAACCACTGTTCCGTATATTATAACACCTTTGCATTGCAGTTTGCTTTTTGTCAGTACAGTCCTTTCTAAAAAGGCTATACAATGAGCGGCAGTTAGCACCCAGACGGTTGTTATGGCAGTGGCTGTACAGATATACCAGAATATTATACAGCGTGTCCCGTAAATAATGGTCCAACCGTAACTCCTAATTAGGTCACTTGATTGCCTATAACTAATTTGAATCGTTTTTTAAAATTCCTTAGGGTTATCACAAAAAAATATATAATACGTATTTTTTTTATTTTTCTGTCTTAAGTAGTGATTTTTAATGCCATAAATGCAAATATCAATATTTTTAAAACATGTCTTCGTTAAAATGTAGCTAGATAGATTGTTTATCAACTTTTATATCAATTTTGAATAATTTGCATTGCATTTCTTTCAAAAATATTAAAGCAACTTTATATTTTATTGCAATCCATTTGCATGACTCAAATTGAAAAATTTGTTTTGTAAAAAAATCGTATGACACCAAAGTGTATCATTATTTTAAAAACATGTGTAGTTAATGAGGATTCTCAGCCCTCAATTTCAGCTCTCAATTTGAACAATTGCAATGTTATTTTATTAAAATTGATATAAAAGTTGATAAGCAATCTATCTAGCTACATTTTAACGAAAACATGTTTTAAAAATATTGATATTTGCATTCATGGCATTAAAAACCACTACTTAAGACAAAAAAATTGAAAAAATACGTATTATATTTTTTTTTGTGATAACCCTAAGGAATTTCAAAAAACGATTCAAATTAGTTATAGGCAATCAAGTGACTTAACTAGGAGTTACGGTTGGACCATTATTTACGGGACACGCTGTATATTATATATTTTTTTTATATTCGGGTCGCCTTGCTATGACCTCCCCCGATGCTCAGCACATATTTCTTTACAATCCTAATGCTATCTGTATTAAGTATAAACATAAGATATAATTTACATTGAACACAATTACTGTGTCAATGGTTGCAACTGTGATTACTATGTTTACGCTAGTTCGTCATTATATATTAAAACGAATTGGACACAATACAAGCCAAGCTCATTTTGATCGAAGTTTACTATTTCCAATTATTAACGGACAAGTCTGGTTAAGCGGATCGACGACATCTCTAGTACTACAGTTTCTTACGGCTCCGACATAGTCAACATGCATAACCAAATAAGTAAACTTCAATATGAACTGATTGACACTACTAACCTTGAGCTGGTTGGTATACCTGCACGAAAGAACGAAACCCTAACATGTTACTATAACATAGTTACCAGGACATTCAATCATCAGCGTCGGATATCATTCAAGATCAAGACACAAGAGTTCGTCCAGTTAATCCTGTTTCGGTTCGTCCATAGGCTATTATGCTCAAGTTAAGCTCACGCTCAATAAGATACTCCATCTTCTATCTGCTGCACGAGCTAAACAAAGTCTAAATACTTCAAACATCGCGTTGGCTTACCGGCGAACCAAAGAAAATAATATAATAATGAACACCTTACGCCAATAACTAAGCTCCTTCATAAGAAATAATAAAGATAATGCGGCTGCTGTTCAATATCGGTTTGTTTGCGTAACGGCAAGACTTTTGTAGAAAAAAAATAAACTGATATTCGAAATTCAAAATCATTTATTCATTTTAGGCTACAAACTAGCACTTATGAATGTCACTATGCCATCGGTTCGTAAGTCTACACAGGTAATATCAAAGGTGCTGATTTTTGAAAAACAGTTTGACTTCATTATTTATTGTCATTAACAAGGGACACCACCCCTTGTATTTTACCACTGCACTGATTTAAACTGCTATTGTAAATAAATTATGATCTGAGTAACATGTTTCCCCTTTATTTTGTTATATCGGTCGGTAAGCAACTATTTTTAATAATAAATTTAAACAAAATTATTACCCCAAAAAGTCAATAAATATTTTCTTCCTTTTTTTCATTTTTCTTTCTTAGTAATCAAACATACCTGTCCTTTTTTATACAGGAATTAATTAATCTTACGAATATCAGAGGCCTTCGGGAAGCCCGCTGGTTATGACTCCCCCCCCCAGCTCCCACCTCCCTACCCAGTTCTTCCTACCCTACTCGACAGGAATTCAGGAGAAGGGGGGCATACCCACTAAACATACCTGTCCCAAGTCAAGGTCCCTCTTGACGGCGGTGTCATCGTCAGGGTCGAGACGCGCGCTCATCATGCAGGACTCCTCAACCAGCGCCATTATGCGGCCCTCCATATGCTTCACTCTGTCTTCGATGCTGTGACCAGATAACGATTAGTCAGTTAAAAATTGCCAGCTTCTATTCATTCAATTTGTCAGTTTTATTGACCGTCCACTGTTAGGCATATAATAGTCGTAATATTTATTATTTGAATTTTTGCATTTATAATACTTTAGATGTCTCGGTGACTCAGCAGTCAAAGCATTGGACCGGTTATCCAAAGGTCGTGGGATCAATTCCCACTGAAGCTTCCTGAGACTGGTTGATTTTTTCTAGTAAGTCGTTATCTCAGGTTAGTCGTATTGGAGCAGAGCTTGAGAAGAGCCGTTAGAATAAAGGGAATCTTTTTGTTGATTTCCGCACAGCTTGGCTCAGCTCAGCTCAGCTTCAACTGAGTGTCACCCTCCAGGCCTCTTAATTACGTCACACAAATTTCATGATTTTTTGACCCCCCCTCTCCCCCTTGTCACAGCTGGTCACATTTGTGAGACACCCCCCTCCCTAGTGTGACGTCACATATTTTGCAATTTTACATCTAGAAATTATGAAATCAAAACGGCAGCTCCGAATTAGTTTTATTTCTATTTAAAGTAATTTTTAATTAAGCTTATATTACATTCATTTTGTTTATTTATTTAAAACTAAAAAATATTAAATTTTGAAATCTGAAGTCAAGAATTTAAGGACCCTATTTTCTATCCCTTGTCCACACAATGTCACACTTCGTCGACCCCCTTCCTCCCCCTTAACGTTTGACGTAACCTATGGATGGCCCCTAAGCCCCGTTCACCTGTCGTCCTTCTTGTCGTCCCTGGTGGGCGTGTCGCGGGCCGAGCGCGTGAACCCAGCAGCGCGCACCGCGGTCACGGGCCGCACGGCAGTGCCGGCGCGCGAGCTACCTGCGCCCGCGCCCACCGTGCCCAAACGGAACATCTGGAAGCGGTTATCTATACATTTATCCGTGTAATAAACAGCTATATGCCCCTTTTAATTATTGTTACTAACTCAATATGGACTACGGTCTGAAATAAATTATTTGAATTGAATTGAAAAGCACATTGCGAGCACAATGTGAGATTAGCACTACTACATGACTATGCAGTACGAGTACATTGCTTTGTATAAAAATTGTATAATATTTGAATTACGGTCGAATTTAAACCTTTGGGCGACCACCGGCACCGGTTCTTTTATATGATAGTTTGCATTCCCAATGCTATACCTAAATTTTTTAATGAGTAATTTTTTTTAAGGAAGTCTACAGTAGAGACCTTTGACAGGTATATAATCAAAGAGTAGAAACATCCTTAAAAAATGTAGTAATTCAAAAAGTAGCAGCTATTATTTTGTGTTCGAGCTTTTTTTCCATTAAAAACTAATTTATTGAGTGCAATCTTGGTGAAATTAACGACTTTTACCGTAGTACCAAGACTAGTGTTCGTTCTAAATATTTTAAACTTGTTTATTTATTTTATATTTTTCGGGGAGGCAATAATAAATAAGTAATAGTTGACTTACTCCAGTCCCCATGCGGCTTGACACCTTTCTCCCAAACCCGGCTGTCCTCAGGGTCTCCTGGAACGTCTGGTCCTCCCGCAAGTTGCGCGTATCCAGAGCCGGCGCCACCTCGTTGAAACCGCCATACAACTCGTCGTCTTCATCCACTACCATCGCAGTCCGAGGCTTCGAGTCTGTCCCGAGCCGCGACGCACTATAGTACCGCGAACTTAACATGCTTAATATTTAAGTTAATTGTTAATCTTTTAACTGAATTGAGATTTTATGGATGAATGCAACTACGTCTCACTCTTCATGGACAAAATGTATTTTCTTGATGAGAGTTCACTTGTGTTGTGACGCCGTTGCCATGGCAACAATTAAAAAGTTTCAAGTCAGCTTTTGCGTTTTGATAATGCACAAAATGTGATGTTTTTTTTTCATTTTTTGGGAAAGTTATTTGTCACACTCATACCTCGATATTTATACAAGCAAATGATTATTCATAATGTGCCTATATAACACTTTGAAGACCTTGTAATTTATTTCCTGAGATTTTTATTTCGTTTAGATCTAATACTTATTTTTAAACATGAAACAATGACTAACACGTATTTACCTAGATGGATTTCTCAAATTTGCCATTTAGGTGGCGCTGCTTCGATCCCATTCAATTTGTGGTTAACTTTAACGCGGTCGAATAGTAAGAAAACTAGTACCCTTCACTTTGAACTTAGTACTATTTAATGAGCTGAAGCACACTTCAACTTGATATGAACATAGAAAAATATAATTTAATATTATACTTATGAACATAAAAAATAAAATATATAATTTAGTATTTTTTAATTTAATTATTTTACATAAAATATTTGCAGTACCGAAAATAACTACTGTCCATAAGGCAAAGCCTGGTTTGGGTATACTGCTATTTTCTATTCGTATCCCTATCGTTATTCTTAAAAATATTTTATACCTGGTGGATATGTAACTCATGGTTAACGTAATAGAATAGAATATAATCAATCTATATCAGATGTCACCATACCCATCAATTGTAGCGATGACTTGATTTCAATGATGGAGGCCTTTGCCCAGCAGTGGGATAGTACATAGGCTATTTACTTTACTTTTTGATGTCAAAGGTACTAAATAGATGGTGTCACTAAAATAACAACGTACGCTTCTTTCTATGGCTGAATGCTTCCTACTATAAATAAGAAAACCATTTTTAAGTCAATATTTATTAGATATCACTATTTTCAATACAATCAAAGACCATCGCAATAACGTCACTCCAATGAAACAATTAAATCAAAACAACTGACTGGATTAACGACATCACAATTATAAATCACCTGGCGTTACTTTTCATAAACAGTGCTATTGGAAGACACTGACATATTGTAAATACACATGTTCGGTTACACAAGAAAATATCAAAACTAACTCAAAGTGTAATAATGTGAATCTTTAGCAGTGCATGATAATAAACGAATGATTACCGCGTCGCAAGGCCTGCGCCATAGTCAAGACCACCTTCCACGTAAACATTCAAAACGTTGGATATAAAAATAAATGTTTTAAAAATTTCATGTACCTCCCGTGTGTGGAGTCCCCTTAACAATGATCTTAATTTTATTTACAAATACAAATTTAAGAAATCTTTACATATAGGCATGTGATTTAAAGCTACCTAATTCAGAGTAAATATTATTCGTGACCCTAAAAGACTAGTAAGAAATGCAAGTATTAATATTTTTGTACATTTTCCACTTATCAATAAGATAACACCAGATAAAAATAATAGAAAAGACTCTATTAACGGCGATATGACTTAGATGTTAACATTCAATAATTATATTTAGTTGTTATCCATATAATTTTTATATTCATACATAAATTCAACATCGGTCACAGACACAAATGCACCCACACTCATTCAAGCCAGTTTTAGGCCGGACACACATTTAACATATATAATATTGCGGTATTTCAATGTATGTGAACGTTGGCAACACACAAATCTAGCTGCATGGCGAATTGTTTATCTTGTTTCAGTATTCACAACCTTTCTATGTAACGACCTGACTCAGCTATGCACCTTTTCATTTGGGTCTTATGCTACTAATGTTTCATCGAGATCCAAGCAAATGGGATGTTATTACAGTTTTATAGATATCTATTTATTTGTATAATTGAATAAGGCAAACAAGCTTTACATACAAAATATATTAACAAGGTTCATAAAGATTTTTATTATTAATTCTAAATATTTCAAATCCCATACTTGATTTTGGCCCAAATCTTATTATATTATTATTGCAACACATTTGTCATATTTTAACGTAGTGTAATGGAGATTGCGCTTATAATATTTCATAGCCTCATGATTAACTCTATTCTCATTTATGTACAACTAATACATATCTATCTACTCCTAAATGCTACGTTACGACAGGTTCACGTTCACTGCTTACCATTTTTTAACCCTTTAACGGGCATAACATGTTTGAATATTTCATTGGTTTTCAATCTTATCTCAATGACACAAAGTTCAAAATTTGGTGGGAATATACACATCCCTCTGCCCGTTAAAGGGTAACATTGCACATAATTTTGTTTGTTTTGTTAATGTTTTTATTTCTTTTCATACAATAGCAAATCCTCTGCGCCATGACATGAATTATTGCAACATTATTGCGTGAATAAAAATAAACTTCGCCGTCTGACACCTCCGAAGGTCTAGCACGACATGCTCTTCATGATATTGACTACTTATGTGTAGCGCCTACGCTACGCCTAATTATTACACCTGTGGTGAACTTTGAAATTTGCTTATAATTATGTTGGTGTTTTTTGTAACATCAATGTCATAAAATCTATGAAACATCTGTCGATTGTTAGTTCCATTAACGGACGTTGCGGCGCTGTGTCAATTTATGGAAATTGATACAGCGCCGCAACGTCCGTCACGTAATAAAGGATTATTGCTTGGACAATAATTCTTTTTTACGACCAATACAATACTTGTTCGTGCTAGACCTACGGTACAGAGACTAGGTCATCGTAAGTCACAAAACACCAATTGGCTTGACGCAACCTTAACCTAACAGATAGATGCCTGGCGGCAGGATTCTGTCCAGAATCAGAGCAGGATGGCGTCCAAACTAATACATATCTTTGCCGCAAAGCAGCATTTATTTATTTACTGAAATGATCGATCACCAACATATTAAACATCATTATAGCAAATGGGGTCTCAAGCAGATCGATGCCTGGTGATAGGATTCTGCCCAGAATCAGAATGGATGGCGACCAAATTAATACATATCTTTGCCGCAAAACAGCATTTATTTATTTACATAAATGATCGATCACCAACATTATAAACATTATTAGAGTAAATAGGACATAGTCAATGTAGATTTTAACTTAATGCAAGTACAATAGGTGAAGACTGCATGCAATTACAAAATGAAAATAATATAAGCATTGTTTTTTCATTTTCATTATTTTACATTTTGGAAAGCCTTTCCTAAACCTAAAATAATGACCGCCTAAAATTTATCGAGGCTACAATATTACCGTAGGGGAAAAGTAATAATAATAAAATTAAAAATTATTTCTATAGTGGACTTTAGAGCTAAATGCTATACCGTTAAGCAAACATGATTGTATCGGACTCATGAAAATTTAAACAACTCTGTCTACTTTATTCGTTAGCCATCAGCATTTGAATTAAATTCTTGGTTTTTAATCGCTACTGAACATTTTGTTATCTTAAAAACCGTTGGACCATTATGAAGGAAGACGAGTTAAACATTTCGAGGCAAGATAAACAAAGGCAGAAGGTTTGTTCCGCGCGCGACTTCAAGCGATCATCAATACTAGAACGACTGAATAAAACTCATAGAGAAATGTCTGAAAACATCCGAGTAAATTTTGTGAAGTATATGAATAAGCTCAATGGTGTCGGAAGAACGGTTATGAAAGTTAAGCCGCTTAAGGCACTCCAGACAGGAAACCGAACATAACTATGTCGAGTTTTTGCTCACTTCAAAATTTCCATAGATAAGTATCGCCCAGCAAGGGCACCGGATCGCTACATCCTCAGCTACGGTCAATTAATTCGACAAAAGTCTACGGAGGAAATGCACTTCTAATCGGGACGTAAAGTGGGACGTTTCCAAGTTCGCCCCTTTACAAACGACAAAGCGTTGATCAGGTGAGCCTTATTCCAGTTACAATTAAAAACAATTGACATCGTACGAGCTGCGGCGTCAACGTTACTACGTCGAGGCGATACAACAGACAAGGCAGAGCAGGTTGTACTTTACGGTTAACAATCTTATCAAGAATGAATAGGATTGAATTTAGTGTGGTTTCTTTTGCCACTGCCTGACGAAGGGTTGTTGCCATACTAGTCCCGGGCAGCACCCGCCATTGGGCAGGATTACAACCCGTTGTCTGCGCGGGACGCCGGGAGCAGCCCTAGATCTGCGTGGAGAAGCGCGGGCGCGGCAGGTCGTAGGCGTCGCCGTGCACGGAGCGCGCGAGTGCCTTGATGCTGGCCGCGATGTCTTGCGGCTCTTCCTGCGGCACGGTGGGGCAAGCTTAGTACAGACGCCTGCACATCGACCTATCCATAACTGTCAAATTTCTTCAATAAATTTTCAACCATATGCCATAGACATAATCTTCAAAGACTATTAAGCAAATTTGACAGTATATGGTAGCCTGATGTGCAGGCGTGTGTACGTCGATTACGAGGAGCCGATAGGTTTAAACTTTTGACCGCCACATATGGCTATAATCCACAAGTGGTAGCGGGCCCTGTACGCCAACGACGGCAATGATCGACAATACCTATAGTTTACAAAAAACATAAAATAAAGATATATCGGTTGCAATAACCGTTGGATAGATGGCGCAAAGTGCCGCTATTAGCACTCAAAAATTAAAAAAGCAGTGACAAAATTTAGCGCTTCTGACGTAAGCATGCCTTGCCGGTAGCATGGCGGTCAGTGCAGCCGCCCGGATTGCGGAAGACCAAGGTTCGATTGCTGGCTGGGTCGGGTAGGCGTTTAATTTTTTCACTGTAGTTTATAAATTTTATAAATACTTAATAAAGATATTTGACGACCTCCTTGGGCGAGTGGTTTGTACACCGGTTTTCATGGTGTCGCCTTCTCTGAGGTCCCGGGTTCGATCCCCAGTCGGGTCAATTTAGAAATTATTGTTTTTCTAAATTATCTCGGGTCTGGGTGTTTTCTATGTATACTAAGTATGTATTTAAATATTTTAAGTATGTTTATCCGTTGTCTAGTAACCTGTTGTAAGTTTTTACTCTGAATTGTATGCTTGGCGTACAGGACACGGCGGGCGTTGCATTAATGCTGTGGCGCTCAAAAGGTTGTAGCACACATATCAACAAGGATATGGATCGGCGACTGCTGTGCTTCTAATCAGTTTGAAGGGTAGTACGGGTACGGATGCGTTGTAGTATGGGTTTTAAAAAAAGGAAACTAAACGGTTCAAATTGAGGCGGTGAGGATCCGTTTCCGAGTTGATATGTGCTACAACATTTTGCCGGTTATTCTAAAAGTCTGCATCATTTTGTAGATGACGCGAATGACTCACTTAGACACGCGACTAGTAAACAAATAGAAGTAGAGTAGCTGGTACGCACGCAATGATGTTATGTGCATTTTGCTCATTATGCATTTTTTACTAATTTTGGCTCTTATTCTATTGTATTAAGAGTTACATTGTTTGTGCTCGTGAGTGTACCATATTTCAAGCGAAATAAAAGTCTTATTCTTTGTCTTTTGCTAACTGACTTGTTGTCGCAATTTTCTTGTAAGCTTGCATACCTACACATTATAAAATCCCGAGGGTGTTTTTTTAATTGGGCGAAAATTACTTACACCATATTTTCACTTGATTCATAACAATTTACACCATATTTCCCCTTGAATTTCAAAAACATTAAAAATTTCGGTGTGATTTCATCTTATCCTTTGTACTAAGTAATATGAAAACAGGACGATGCAACCAGCAACATGTTACATATTCATATATTCGTTAACTAAATATATACAGATTTAAAAGATAACTGAACTTACGTTATCATCCAAGTCTCTGTGACAGTTGCGCTCATTGGGAAACGGCATGTTGATCGGTAAGGAGCGGGCGATGTCGGCGACGGCGGCGCCGCCGCGCGGTCTTGATATGTGGATGCCTTCGTCATGGCTGCCCTCTGGAATACATAAAGGTTATTTTTTTAAGTATGTTATTTAGCTGGCAAACGACCGTACGGCTCGCCTGATAAAGGAGGCCTTCTCAGCTATACAATAGACGCTTGTGACACCAAAGGTATCACGCGCGCATTACTCACTCTGAATCTTCACTTACTCCCCTGTAATTTCACTAGAATGAATAAAACAAAGGTTACAAACTCTTTTTTTTATTCAAATAAAGTTTTAGAAGTGCTTTTGAACTGTCCAAACATTTTTTTACCTACTACTCATTCAGGATGTCTATTTTCTACCAGTAGAGAAGAATGGGTGTAAAAAATCAAACCTCCATAATGTATTCAATTCAACTAATTAATATCTTATAGGGTAACATTATTATCATCATAAATAAATCAATATCCTACTGCTGGATGCGCACTGCTGAGATAGTAGGAAATAACAACTGTAAATGCAGCACCAAACACCAGGCTTGTCAAAGCGCAAATGGGCTTGAGCTAGTTTAATTTAGTCACCCACCTTGCAGTACCAGCATTGCAATTAATTCTTTTTTGCAAAATCACAATCCGTTCGCGCGAGTCGCTGCCACAGCGAGGTACATTAAGTGCAAGGATATAAAATATGAGACCCAGAAACATAACTGGCCATAGAAGCATAATAGCTAAATGCTTCCGCCACAGTTTTACTATTTCATACAGCAGGGCATCGCCTTTGATGTGGGGCGATGCCGCCGCCCGCGTAGGTATCCACGCGATCGTTCACCGATATGCAAAGGTTGTCACAAAATTCGAAATCAATTAATCGTTAATATTTTTATAAAATAATCATTTATTAACAAGAATAAACTATATTTACGTGAAGGTTTATTTTTAGATTTCAATTTTCTATTATTAACAATATAATGAATTCGCATTCGGATTGCTTAAAAAATGAAAAAAAATAATCGTTAGTATTTGTAAAAATATTATGATCCGATGTTAATGACGGTAGTTGTTAACATTGTATGGGCGCCTTTGGCTTTCAAAGTAAAAAGTAAATAGTGTTGAATAATTTCGGCGGGCTGATAGCTCAATTGGAAGAGAACCTGACCCGGTATGTCAGAAGGGTGCAGGTTCAAACCCTTGTTTTTTTTTTAAAAAATAATTAAACATTGGTTGAATATAGAACCTCCTCTGTATCTATTAGTTAATAGATATGTCAGGTATCTTGCACTCCGTCATACCTACCGCGATAAGCACCTACAGCGCGCGACAACTTGAAGTTGTAAATCAGTCAGGGCCCCAGCGCGCTTTCGAGCACACGCACAGGCATAGTTTGAAGTGGATCGCAATTTCGATTTGTTTAAAAAAACTACCTCTTTGATATCAGTAAATCTACAAGCTCCGTAATAATGGTGAAACGCAACAGTAATAATTATTTTGTGGAAGGCTGTCGAAATAAACAGAAAGATTCGAAGTTATTTATTCTGTGCTTATAGGTAGGTATGTATTTAGTGGTCTGTTTATTCCTAGGTCTTATTTGCTAAACAATCTTCACCCAACTATTTACTTATTGAAATAATAATTTGGTAGGTACCTACTTACTGACCTACTTACGAAACTGTTAACTAAATTACTAAATAGGACAAGTAGGTACCTAAGGATAAGCAACTAAGTAGGTACCTACCTATCTAGTATCTTTAGTTTAGGATAGGTACCTTCCTGCTAGTTCCTACGCAACTAGTAAAACCAAAAGTTGACTTTTGTTATCTTTATGCCTCCCGCATATTTACGTACCTTAGGTACCTAGCTAGATAATTAAATATTATAGTACTTATTATAGCTAGTTTGATATGTAGGTACCTACTTACTAACAAGTTCTGTTTACAAGATCAAGTTTAGCTTTGATAAGTACTTATAGGCAGGTTGGTTGGTGTACCTGGTTGCGGAAACCCACAACACACACTATGCTACTGTTTAAAATTAGGTTACACCTTAAAATCTACAAAATCCACTCACAGTTCCATGCCGCTCCCGCCGTCCAGAACGGGATCCATATGGTCTGATGGGGCCTGAATCCGAGTCCGGGTCTTCTCGGGTTCCCTAATCACACCCAACGACTATCCCAAGTGCACTTTTCCCCCGAGGAAATACCTGCTTTCTCCAGCAGCGGAGACGCCGACATCCAAAACACGGATGGCGAATTGTACAACCCGATGCGATTCGCTTACGACGTACACACACACAAAACACAGGTTGCACAATACACTTAATTAGAGTAATACGGCTCCAAATGCCCTTATTACTGCTTAAAATCTATTTAATTATCAACACACGATAACCTATCAACCAGCCATTGTTGCCTTCCCGAGACAAGTGTACCAACAAAGAAAAAAGAACAATTAGTGATGGGGCCATTATGCCACTAAATAAATTGAATCTCGATAATCGATTCCCAAATCGATCCGTCCATAATACAAATCAAAGTTTTATTTCCAACAAAAATAAATGCCTGTTTATTTGCAACAGTACCTATTTCTGTTTTGGTAGTTGTACATTACAGTACAAATATATTTTCGTAGGTAGTTCAACTGTTGTTGTCAAGGTAAATACAATTTTTTTTTTAACGGCAACGCAACGTGTAAGGCGGCATAAAGACAGCCTCAAAGTCAACATATAGGTAGTCTAATGTGGCTTTGACTGTACTTACATAGGTACCTAGCCTAGGTTTATTTGAAACGTAATTTGTTCACATTTAAGTACAGTACACATTATAAACACAATAACTTGTAATAAATTAAGTATTCAGATTAATTATTATTTAAAAGAAGACAACCCTGAAGTCGTTGAAAAGATAAGAGCTACGCGATAGAAAGAGAGGCAACTTCTAGGTATTTTATTATAACTGTAGGTAAGGGAGCAGTGTGCAACCTGAATTGCACTTTATTGGGTCTTAGCAAGAGTCTCTATTTATTTAAATGACTTTGCGGAGTGCACCTTCTGGTACTATTATTTATTCTGTGGTTATGTGTTGTAAAAACGTTCATTATTAATTAATGAGAAGTTGGCAAAATAAAAGAAAAAAAAAAAAAAACTATTTAGTCATCTGTAACTGTTGTTGGAGCACAAGAATTCGGTAATTTATTCTTGTAGTTGGAGTACTCTGCACTTCACCAACAATATATTTTTTACCATCCATGTAGCTACATACATTCCAACAAAGACAAAGTACAAGTTATTACGAAATTATAGGAAAAACTTACCTTGCGTCACAGGCAAATTATATATAAAACTTTAAATTCTTGTTGTTTCGACGTCGACTTACAACCATATACGAACAATTGTATGTACCAATATATTCAATAGGAATCATTGAACGTAAATTTTAAAAAAACGTTTAAAACACACAGTATGCGCACATGGCTGCCCTTCACAGTAGCTACCACAAACTGAGCTTGTTTGTGGGACACTGGCCGCAGCGCCCGCTTCCCCGCGGGTTCCCCTCCCTTGCTCTGCGAAAGTACCTTCGATGCCCAGCTGTATGCTTTTAAAACTGTGGGCGGAAGCACTCAAGATTAATTTTAGATATAAACATGACTAAGTTTACTTACGATCTGAGTCATAATCATCCTGATCAGAATGCATATTGTTGCGGGTATCCATTCCTTCTAAATCGAAAAGGTCTTCTGCATCTAAAGAATCTTCTTCTGGGGGATAATTTCTGTTAGGCTGTAAAAGAAACAGTAAAAATTATTCAAAATACATATTATAAAAAAACGCTTTTATTAATTAGTAAGTAATGATAATAAAATATATAATAATGGAATATTTTACCTTAATTAAGTTTTGAGAATGTTTTTTGGCATCTTTAAAGGAGGACAGTCTTCGTCTCTGTAGTGGGGGTAGCTGTGGGGATGGAGGGCCATTGTCCATACCTGTGTCTACTTGCCATCCATCACTATTCACATTGTTACGGGCTTTACTTATAATACTGAAACAAAATATATTTATGAGACATTGAAAATAAAGGGTTAGGTTAAATAAGTGGCCTAGTATAAATTGTATGAGTGACTACAAATGATTTTATGAAACTTTGTCTTTTCTGGCCTATGAAATTCATCTATTGCATGCCTCATTGTATGGCAAACACAAACAATGTGAGTAACATGGTTTAAAAATATATATATTGTACAAAAAAACAAACAAAAATCTAAGTAGTTCTTTTGACATCAGTTAAACTGTTTCTTTTGAGATTTTATCATACAAAATATAGATTAAAAAGTTTAACAGAGGTATTACCTAGCTAATATCTTATGATCTCTTTGTGCTCTTGCTCTGTACACTTCAAATTCAGCATATTTCTGATCTCTATACTGTCTGACTGATTCTTCAACTGCTTCAAGCTGTGACTGCAGACTCAAACTGAGCTCTTTGCTCAGGCTCCCAATAACTTGTTGTGTTGGAGCCCATGCTCTCTTCTCACTGAATATAACATTATTTGTGTCTATATTTTCTTTCATTTCAATGTCGTGTGTTATTTCCGGTACCAGCAGATTGAATACAGGAGAGAAATTACTGGTCTTCTTCAGACTGTTTACTTGGTCCAAAGTAGTCTGCACAGAAATTAATCATGTTAGCAAGAGGCCCAATAAACAAGTTGAAATATTTCAATATAAGAAATCATTCTAATTTTTTCCATTAAAATCTTTATTTAACTATTTTATTGCATTATTTTAGTTTTATTTCACAATATTAGGAAGGGCTATTGATTACGGACCCACGATTTTCGTGGTAGGAGGGGGGTGGAGGGGGAGGGAGGGAAGAGGCCTACCCCCCGTACTACTCCCCCCCCTCGGCAATGGATAGTTTTTGAGATATGGGGGTTGCTTTAGTATTCGGCGGCAGTCGAAGGGGGTAGGGGAGCGGGGGGAGATGGGGTTTTTTTGACCCTCCCTACTTCCGTGACTGACCCTCGCTACGCTGCGCTTCGCTCGGGAAAAAAAATTTAACCTAACCTACCCAACAGTAAGGATTTACGTAACTTTAAATACATGTAAAAAAAAACACGCATCTCCGCGGGGTGGGGGGTCGTTGATTGAAAGGGGTAACCAACCCCTATAAAAACCAACCCTTATCAATTCCTAATTCGTGCCGCCGATTACTAAAGCCAACCCAAGATATGAACTTTTGAAAATTTACTAAACCTAACCTCAAAATGTATGAAAAATATCATTCTTTTCATTAGAAATTAACTAAATTAGCTTTTATTATCTATACAAGATTTGCGTTTCGTTTCCAACAGTAATTTGAAAATTATATAAAAACTATTGTCTGTAACTGTTTATTTAATTTATTCCCTAGCAATGATAAATAATGTATGTATACTTTTTAGTTAAATAATACTGAAAGTATGTTATTACTGCAAATACTACATTAAAAAAACACCACAATGCGTTAACACAACACGTAACAAAACGCAATACACGTAAATACGAAATGTCAGTCGCAACACGACAAAATTCAAAGCAATTTTTTACGATTACAAAAAAAAATACAAGTTATCGAGATAAGATAATAAGTGTAAAAAAATATAATCTTTCGAATGGTAAACATCTGAAATTGAAAATCGTGGGTCCGTAATCAATAGCTGAGCCCAATATTAAATAAGGTGAATCTTGTTATTGTTTATGGTTCAAAATGTTTTATATGTCATATAATTTCGTCAGCCTTTTCTGCCTTAGTAATAAGGAAGGAAGTATTAGAAAAGCAGCTAAAGCTGTTTATTACATATACAAATATTTACCATTTATTAATATCATTTAATTACCCATATCAAAAATATATTTAAGCTTTATATATTGGTACTTACTTGAGTAGATTTGGGAATAAGTGCTATGTTGGCCCCAGTTGCCTTGTCTTGAAGCACAGCATGGGTGATCTGGCCACACACCAGGCAGGAGTGCAGAACTGAACGACCAACTGTCTGCTGGCCCACCAAAGCTTGTTGTGCAACCACTCTCTTCAAAGAGTTTATAGGAGTAGCCAGCAATTTCTGTAACATTGCACGAAACATGCAGTTTTTACATACACTGAATATAATAATAGAAATAATAATATTTTTGGATATTACAGAGCAACATAGCATTATTAAAAGTCAAAATTATAGATATTTATTGCTATCATAATGTAAAATAAGGTCTAAAAAGCATGCAATATATCATATTTTGAAATCTTATAAACTTATTTAGAATTAAGCGAAAATTAGAATTATGTAAGAGACCATCTCAAAGTGTAAACAAACAAACAACTACCAAAGGTAGGCAGGTGTTAACTTTTAAAAACACAAAGTACTAATATTGATAAATTTATTTATCTTCGCGTGCGCGTGTACTTGTGTCGATTTGGTGTTAAATTAAGCTAGATGCAAAAATAACCTATCTATGAACGTAAATAATGAGATGCTGCGCCGATGGCACATACATTTGGCTTATATATCTGCTACTTTTGATTTGTTATATTCTTGACGATATGCTACATTAACAAATCTAATGCATTTATTATTAGGAAGCAAACGGTGGCCCTTCTGTAAGTCAAGGTCAAGACATGTTTACCGATTGTACCTCACTGAAAAAAATATCCCTTTGTTCTGTAGATGTTAACTCCAGTTTCCCGAGTTCAAAGTTATCTTCTGTATCTTCACATTCCAATGTTACATTTAAGCATTTACAAACACAGAGAGCCATTGTGACTGTAATTCTGCGGTATTTAAGTGTTCAAAAACAATCTAAAAAGTAAAAACACTGATTTGATTTCACAAAATATAGGTACAGCAAGCAGCACATACATACAGTAGTTTTTTTTTTTAAAACGCGTATTTATATCTAATCAACTTTTTTTTGATTCGCTTATTCTCTTTACGTACCTAATAAAGGTTCGATAGACGAAAAGTTTCTTTCTCTTTGTCTAACCAATAACAAAAAATGAGATGTCCGAGGTGTTTACTCAATGTCACCTGATCTTTGCTTATTTATCTATGGTGAAGACTGACAACTGTCTGCCAAATAATAAAGTAGTCTACCTACACACCACACCACTTTATTATAGAAGCAAACCTTAAAATAACTATTGCTAATAATATGAGGCTGTTTGAAACGGATCACTTTGCTTTCCCTAAATTAATAGGGCTAAAAAGAACTAGCGTAGGTAGGTAGGTAGGTACTCAAAATGTCAAAATAATGTGGAGCTGGTGATGTCAAAGGAAGGATGGAAATTGAGTGTTCTTGATATTGCTTGTGAAGTACTACGTGGCATAAGTGTTTTTTAAAACTGTGTTTGTCTTTTCTTTATCGTTTTATCTGACTACAACATGCCTGCAATTTATTGAACAATAAAAATAGTTTAATAGAGGTTATCGCTCATATTCATATCGGCGCCGGTTAATAATGTCTAAAAGAAATCAACCAGTGTGGTCCTCGCCCTTAGGGTCTGAAAAGCGACCTGTGTTAAAGCTATACAACAGTTTAACACGTCAGAAAGAAGTGTTTGCCTGCTCCAACGGAAACCGGGTTAATTGGTATAGTTGCGGCCCCACAGTGTATGATGCTTCCCACATGGGTCATGCCAGGTAATAAAACACTGGACGCAACAACAGTCCCACTATTTCATTATCAAAATAAGTATCTTCATACTAAACAGTTAAGAGGACAATATCCTAAAAAACATTTTGTTTTCAATGTGTATCCTTTATTATTTGCTGAAATTAAAAAGATAATAAGTAGTTACACTAAAGTAAAATAATTAGTATTAACTTTATGGTTTTTTCGTATATCCGGGTTTCACCTTTATTCCTGGAATCTTAATTATGTTCTGGTAATGGACCAACATCTGTTAAGTAACTCTATGAACCGAAAGACAATATGTAATAGTTATGTTTTAATTAAAATAATACTGTAAACTTTTAATTCTTATAGACTTTAAAACATCTAACTTTGTTTCCAGATCATATATATCATTTGATATATTGAGGAGAATTATGGCGAATTATTTTGGGTATGATATATTGTATGTTATGAACATAACAGATATTGATGACAAAATTATTAAAAGAGCACGTCAGAATTATTTATATGAAAAGTATTTGAAGGAGCCAAGAAATCTTAACAACACTGTGGATGATGCAATGGCAGTAGTTAATTACTATGAAGCTATTGTCAAAGTAACTGAAGACCCAGATAAGAAAAATGTTATGCAGAAAATGTTGGATAAGTGAGTCACATCACATTCATCAATATGAATCATTGTTAATTTTATTATTATTCAATTTCATTTTCAAACCCATTTATTAGCTGACAGAGAAATGTCATTTTATTCAACAAATTATATTATTATTCTAAACAAATTTATATTAAAACAGTCAAAGTCAAAGTCAAAGTGATTTATTGCAATTAAGTGTACAAGAAGGTCTTATAAATGTTAGTATTTAGTGCTAACAACTATTTAGTCTCCCGTGCATTGTGTCTTTGGACACAAAAGCCTCCTCCAACAACTTCCAGGCATACCTATTTGTTGCCAGCCTTGTGCTCAGTTTTATTACTACAGACTTAAACAGAAAAAAGGATATATAAAAATATTAAAACTCATAGATTGCTAGTAAAGAATTACTGGAGTAATTCCGTTATCATGGTGCATGCAACTGTGCCGAAATATCAGATCAATAACAATTACAATCAGTAACAATCCTGTTAATAATTACTCTAATGCAAGTGACCATGATATTTTAAATAGTTATGTCTCATAGATTTTGTGTCCTTTTGTGTGCCCTTAACAAAGGCCTCTTCCAACTCTTTCCATTTTTCCCTATCTCTGGCCAGTCTCGTCCAAGTTTTTCCAGCTAACTTCACTTAACATTGTCAATAATATTATAAAATAAATATTTTGTTATAATTATTAAACATTGTAAAAAAATGCTTTAGTGCTAATTTGTACTTAATGTATGTTATAAATAGTGTTGCAGCTGCAGTAAAACATTTGCAGGCAGCAGTTCAAGAGAAAGATGATGAGAAAATGAAATCAGCACGCTGTGAAATGCTGAAGTCTGCAAAGGACCCTATTTCAGACTGGTTAGATCACAAAAATGGAGCTTCTGTTAAAGACAACGATATATTTACTTCGTTGCCCAGATACTGGGAAAATGAATTTCACAAAGACATGAATGCCTTAAATGTAAGCACTACAAATATTGTTGTAGCACAGATATGGCTAGAATTATTATTGACATGATTGTGGGTACTTATTATACATATAAAACGCAGTTTGATTCGTAATTATTTATTACTTAATTAACAACATGTATATTGATGCTATGTAGCATGACAAACGTAATATGACAACTGACACATATTATTATTGAGCTACTTCTACTTCGTTCGCCTTTTTATCACGAAGGCAAATAAGTACCCATAATCATGTCAATAATAATTCTAGCAATATTTGTGCTATATATGACAGTACTCATTCGCCTTTGTGTTTGTGTAATGTTTGTGTAATGTTTATTTGTTTTTAGAAAATATTTAAAAATGTAAATTAATATGTAAAAAAATAAATAAAGGAAATAACAATAATAATAATTGCCATTTATTTAGAAAATATTGTTAACAATAAAAGATTTGTGATGTTTTACCATCCTCTTTCCTTTGTGTGTGCCCTCTGGCATGGGCCTGTTATTAATGTGTTAATGGGGCATTTATATATTTGTAAAACATTTCAGGTATTACCCCCCGATGTATTAACAAGAGTCAGTGAATATGTACCACAAATCATCACATTCATAGAAAAAATTATAGATAATGGTTTAGCATATGAATCAAATGGATCAGTTTATTTTAATGTGAGTGAATTTGACAGTAGAGAGAAGCATCATTATGCTAGACTAGTGCCAGAAGCTTACGGAGATACAAAATCATTACAAGAAGGAGAAGGTATTTATTAGTAATTTGTACTATTAAACCACCGATAATATTATATTTAAACTAGAAACTATACCTATTAAAAACTAAACTCACTTTACTGCTAGTTAATTTTTTTTTTTTAACAAAGTAATCAGTTATAGATATTTATATTTTTATTGCACACTATACTATTGTATTCATAAGTATTTTGGTTTATGTCTTAAAAGCATTGGCAAGCAAATTCGGTAATGAAAAACGGAAAAATGTTAGGGGTTTAAATCGTTTTTTCATCCATTACATATTTATTATTTTTTTTACTATAAAACATATTTTTATATGATATTAGACGGTCATTTAAAACGTTTTACTTACGTAATACACAGCTGAGAGTAAATTTGAAATGGGTATAACATATGTTCACAAGTTCATTGAATGTCAGATTAGCATGACCTACATTGATTACGGGTTTGTTTGCTAATGAAAATTCCAATTTCGTTTCATCTCCGTAGGTGATTTGAGTGATGACACTGCCGAGAAACGTTCCCCAAATGACTTTGCGTTGTGGAAGCGCAGCAAAGCGGGCGAGCCGTCGTGGGCTTCGCCGTGGGGCGCGGGTCGGCCCGGCTGGCACATCGAGTGCTCTGCCATGGCGTCCGACGTATGCGGCTCCAAGCTGGACATACACACTGGGGGTGTGGACTTGAAGTTCCCGCATCATGACAACGAGCTGGCGCAAAGTGAAGTGAGTTTGATGCTTATAAGCTTTTTAGTGCCTTATCTAGTTCTCGCATCAACACTTTATGTGTGACGCGAGCCAGCCGGCCTGGCATATTGAATGCTTCGCTATGGCGTCCGACGTATGCGGCTCCAAGCTGGAAATACACACTAAGGGTGTTGACCTGAAGTTCCCGCATCACGACAACGAGCTGGCGCAAAGTGAAGTGAGTTTAATGCTTAAATGCTTTTTAGCGCCTTATCTAGTTCTCGCATCAACACTCGATGTGTGACGCGAGCCAGCTAACCAGGCATATTGAACGCTCCGCCTGACGTCTGACGTATGCGGCTCCAAGCTGGACGTACACATTGGTGGGGTAGACTTGAAGTTACCGCATTACGACAACAAGCTGGCGCATGAAGTGAGTTTGAAGCGTAAAGGTCTTTTAGTGCCCTTTTAAATGCCGTTGCTGATTTTCTTGCCAGTACTTTACAGAAGGTCTCCCGCCTTGTAGACTAACGACCGATGGCGTAGGGACATTCAGAAGAGCTAACTTTGAGTGGCCTCAACTGAATAAACATAGTGTTTTTAGTTTTTGTTTTTTTTGTTTCGAATTTTTTATTAGGCTTTAGTGACAAATTGGTGTATTTAAGTCGTAATCATTATATAAGGTAAATGGAAGTGGTAACTTGAACACAACTTGATGTATAGTAGACTTTTTATCGTTGATCAGGACCTACTGATTCCGACTAAGTAAACGATGGCCATTGCAATAATACTCGTAATAGTAGTTACATGTTTTCTTTTTATAAATTATAACCAAAATAACCAAAATTAATTAGAATGTATGGTCTTCCTACGTTTTATGAAGTATTTTTTTTGATTTTTTTTACGTTGTCTGGCATTTTACAGTTTACTACTAATAACATGAAAAACTTTAAATCTTCAATGAGGTTTGCTACCATTGTTGTAAGTACCTGTACTTATGAAGAAGTTTTATTTGTAGCAAGGGGTAGTAGGATGACTGTGCTTTTAATATTCATAGTTGAAAACTTGACTTCCCAGACAAAAAAATAAAAAATGGACCACTGACATGTAAGTTTTATCACTATTGCAATGGCCATCATTTACTTAGTCGGAATCAGTAGGTCCTGATCACCGATAAAAACTCTTCGTGTGTATAACCATATCCATTCTACACTAAAAATACAATTGTGCCTAACAAACGGAATGGAAACGAAACATTTTAAAAAGTCAGATTAAAATTGTCTAATTATCTTCACTAGGCGCATTTCGACCAGCCAGGCTGGGTGAACTACTTCCTTCACACGGGCCACCTCACCATAGCGGGCTGCAAGATGTCCAAGTCCCTGAAGAACTTCGTGACGATCGGGGACGCGCTACGGCGGCACACGGCGCGGCAGCTGCGCCTCGCGTTCCTGCTGCACGGATGGAAGGATACGCTGGACTACTCCGACAACACCATGGAGATGGCTATACAGACGGAGAAGCTGTTCAATGTGAGATATTATTGTTTATTTATATTTGAGATTGGGCAGGTCACATCTGCCGCATGCCTGATGCGTTGTAGGCTGTAGGCTATAGTTAGGCACGCAGCTTTGAGAGAGAGAAAGAGTGGCAAAAAGTGGCGCAAAATCGTGAGAAGTGGAGAGAATGGGGGAGGCCCCAACAATGGAATGATACACGCTAACTGTAACTGTATAATCATCACACGGTTAGAGACCCAATAAAATGGTCGCGAAAGGTAGTATCCATACCCATTAGTATTATGCCACCTTAAGATGTCCAAGTCCTTCAAAAACTTGGTGACGATCGGGGACCACGAACCACGGACCACGGGACCACGGGACCACGGGACCACGACCACGGGACCACGGACCGGGCACGGCTGGTAGGATACGCTGGACTACTCTGACCTACTCCTTTTTTTTATTCATCATCATCAGCTCTTTTTTATATCCCAACTGCTGGGGCATGAGCCTTCGGAGGAGGAGTATGAAATTTTGCACACTTATAGATTATATAGAAAAGGTTATCAAAAAGTTAATATTATTTTTAAATTATGCATAAAAATACATTAAATCAATAAAACAAACATTACATACACTACCATGTATTTGACACATACGCATATGTATTTAACACACACACATAATATACTCTTTTCAAAAATTTCAAAAATGCAAGAGGAGCGGCCGAAATCTGTCAATGCCAATCCAAACTCACATTCTATCTTTTTAACCGACTTCAAAAAAAGGAGGAGGTTATCAATTCGACTGTATTTTTTTTTGTTTTTTTTTTTATGTTTGTTACCTCAGAACTTTCGATTGAGTGAACCGATTTTGATGATTCTTTCTTTATTTGAAAGCTGGTGCTTCCCGTGTGGTCCCATTTTAATTTGGTCCAGTTCTGATGATGGGATCCTCGAGGAATTGAGGGAACTCCTCGAATATTGTAGGCATACCTATCGCGATTTTGGTATTTTCAGAAATAAATCAAGCATTTGCATTCAGAAAGTATCATTTGATGAAGTGTAACTGATGAAAAAGACCACAGATTGCCATCGGAACTCCTCAATGATAAGTATTTCACGGGTGGCGATAAAATATCTCGATTAAGATAGTTAAGGGACTATGACGAAGCAAAAGAAGACAGGCACCGGAACTCAGTTTTTGATTTCCTACTTTGAGATAGGCGTTTCTCGTTTTCTTCGCTTGTCTCATTTAAACGGCGCTGTCTCATACGAGCAGCGTGTTTAGTAGGTCTACCCATATTCGCTTTTGATACATAGATCGAAACGAATCACTAAAAAGCGAGAAATAAACAAAAATTTTAACAAAAAAAAACCGACTCCAAAAAATTTGACTGATAAAATTGCACTAAAAAGTAAAAAATAAGCGTTAGACTTATACAGACAATAACTTTATTAAGAAAAAATATAGGTACAATTATTGTTACTTTTGGAGTCGGTGCCAGCCAAGGTAACTTTAACATAAACATTTAACGACATACTATATTATAATCATAATAGTACATTCAATCTTATGCATGAAATTTTAACTACAAACGCGGACTGGCACCGGCTTCAAAAACTTCGTTGGCTGGCACCGGCCCCAAAAATAACAATAATTGTACCTATATTTTTTCTAAATAAAGTTATTGTCTGTATAAGTCTAACGCTTATTTTTTACTTTTTAGTGCAATTTTATCAGTCAAATTTTTTGGAGTCATTTTTTTAATTTTTCATTGCTTAGGACACAATCCGTGCAGCCTTAATAAAATTACGGTCGAATATCGACCACTGGGCGACCACTAGTTTAAATAAATAGCGATTCATATGTTCATATTCGAACTACAGAACAAAAAAAAACAAAAGAAGGTCAAGTGGGCGGAGACCGCGCCTTAAGTAAGCATAGCACTGCTATGTTGACGTTCCGCTTAATGCAGTTATACACCTAAAAAGATAAATAGATTTCAGTAACGTGCCACATTGTGCTGTGTGTGTCACAGTTTTAATACAAAATCCGCAAACATAATATGATTTATCTAAAGGAATTTAATAAAAACTGCAAATACTACCTATCGATCATGGCATCACCAGGTAGAACATGCAGTTATTGCATTTTTTAAAATAAAAAACAACTTTATTTCTTAATCGTAAGGTCTTAGTTCGAACGAACAATATTTGTTGATCTCGAAATTTCCAACACAATTCCAAAAAAAAACACGCTGCTCAGTTGGAGATTGGATTATAGATATCTACTATACGTTAAGTTTAGATATGGATAATCCAATGTGAATAACGATACCTATACTTTACGTATAGATATCGATAATGCGGTAAATGTAGTGATTACAATATTATTTTTATAGTTTTAATAAATATGCAACACCAAAAATTGGAATTACCTTCCAGCACACATATTTTCTCCTTCCTAGAACATGTGGTCCTCTAAATGAGGTGTGATGAAGCAACTTACGGGTAGGCAATGTGAGGACAGCTAGTGAGGCAGAATCCTATTCCACTAGCTGTCGTCGCATCTGAACTCTGCTTCTGCTTAAGAGCGTTTACGCCGCACACTAGCGCCGCCAATGAAAAAAAAACATATCTAACATAACATCTCGCTGCGACCAATAGGAGCGAAGCATCAGTGAAAAATATTGCAAAAACGGGAACAAGAGCCTAAAAAATTCAAAAGACACTATTCCACGCGGACGAAGTCGCGAGCACAGCTAGTACAGATATATTTTTCGACAGCATCAATAGCATAAAAAAGGCGCTTACCGTTGTTGTTTGACTTGTTAACGGTTTAAAATTAATTTTATTATCTAAAGTTTAGTTTTACTATTACTGTAAGTAGATCTCTAGAATTTGCATCAGGTACAATAATACAACGCGAATACATCTGATATCGACATATTTAACGATGACTACAAAACTTTTCGGAGAAAACTGCTGAAATCCATTGGATGTGCAGAGATGTAAATGTGCATGTTCAAATAATTTGATTTCTATTTGTGTTTTTACATAGTTTCCATATTTTTTTATTTTTTCTTATAAACATATTCAAATTCAAATTCAAAATTCAAATTCAAATTCAAAAATCATTTATTCAGTTTAGGCTACAAGTAGCTCTTATGAATGTCGCTATGCCATCGGTTCGTAAGTCTACTCTGGGCGGGAGATCTTGCACTGAGAAGAACCGGCAAGAAACTCAGCAAGTGTCCAGCTCTTTTCTCCCTTACAGCGTCAAAAAAAATAAAAATTGAAAAATGCCCTATCATAGCAGGACACTTTCCATTACAAATAAACACAAAAAAATATAGAAGACAACCACAACATGTAAAAAAAAAAAAACAAAAAAAATAAACAAATCTAATATATCAAATTTACATCTGGTATAAGTTTCAATTTCCACAATGTCATACAGTACCACTACAGTACTCTAATAAAAGTCAAAAATTGTTTAAGAAAAACAAAGTCAAACTATAGTAATTAATACTAACAATAAGATAAGTATGCAAGAGCAGACCAGCCTCCACAGGCGGCACCCGTTCACGAGTATGACATATGAATCAGCCATCGCTTCGCTCAACCATATTTTAGGGAACGTAACGACCCGACGCACACGCCACCACCGCAGAGACAATAAAGAGAGCATGACACACTCAAGATACTTTAAATAAAAACTTAATGATCTATTTAACGCAACGCTGTTTGTTATCTGTAGGACACTGTTCAAAACTATCATATCAGTATAAAAATTATATAAATTAATTTTACTATGTATATTGATACAAATAGAGTATAATGTGTTTTTTATTACAACCAGGCTGTTTTATCATCTAATTATTCTTTGACTTTAATAATAACCTTTTATAAAAAAGTGTAACTACTTACAATGTGAAATAACATGTGCAGGCGAGCAGACTAAGATGACCACACATTCTTATCATTAAAATAATCATCAATTTTATAGTAACCTTTTTTCATTAGACCTTGTTTTATTTCTGTCTTAAACTTGTGTAGTGGCAATTCTGTTAGAGTGAAAGGCACTTTATTGTATATTTTTATACATTTCCCAACAAATGAATTACCAACTTTATTGAGTCTAAGTTTTGGAACAGCAAGTTTGTTTTTATTTCTTGTGTTAAAATTATGGGTATTACTTTTTTTTTCGAATTTATCTAAGTTTTTATAAACATAAATGATATTTTCATAAATATACTGTGAAGCTACAGTTAAAATATTAATCTGCTTAAATAACTCTCTCAGCGTATCACAGGGCTTAAGGCTATAAATAGCTCGAATGGCTCTTTTCTGTAAAACAAAAATGGTTTCAATGTCAGCCGCTGAGCCCCACAATAAAATACCATACGACATGACGCTGTGAAAGTAACTAAAGTAAACCAATCTTGCCGTTTCTACATCAGTAAGTGACCTCATTTTTCTAACCGCATAGGCAGCTGAGCTAAGTCTTCCTGCCAGGGCAGCAATATGAGAACCCCATTGTAATTTATGATCTAAGGTAATACCCAGAAAAACTGTCGAGTTAACTATTTCAACTATTTCATCGTTCATAGTGATACTGGTATTAACCTGCTTCACATTGGGCATCGTGAATTTCACACATTTAGTTTTTTTTGCATTAAGCAGCAGGTTATTAGTGGTAAACCAATGTAATATTTGAGAGAGAGTATTACTTACGTCGTCAAATATTGCTCTATGTCTATCAACTTTAAAAATCAATGAGGTGTCATCAGCAAATAATACTATCTCACAAAGATCTTCGGTGTAGTAAGGTAGATCATTTACATAAATGAGAAATAAAAGAGGTCCTAATATTGAACCCTGGGGCACCCCCATAAGTAATGGGGCGCCAGAAGAATCAGTACCGTTAATATTAACTTTTTGAACTCTGCCAGTGAGGTATGATTTCAATAAGGTAAGTGAGTTGTCTGAGACACCATAATGTTCCATTTTTAATAATAAAGTATCGTGATCGACACAGTCGAAAGCTTTCGATAAATCACAAAAGATACCTATCGCATCCTGTTTCTGCTCCCATGCATCGAAAATATGCTTAATGAGTGCAACTCCCGCGTCGGTTGTATTTCTACCTTTAGTGAAACCGAATTGTTTGTTATGAAGTAACTGGTTATCTGTAAAATGTGACAGCAATTGATTAAAAATAACCTTTTCAAAAATTTTACTAAGAGCCGGTAGTATGGATATAGGCCGAAAATTAGATGGGTCACTTTTATCGCCTGTTTTAAATAACGGTATAATTTTACTGTATTTCATTAAATCTGGAAATACACATTCATCAACGCATTTATTAAATATTATTGCTAAATTAGACGCGATAGAAGATATTATAGATTTTAAAATATCAGTGGAGATACCCCAAAGATCCTCAGTCTTTTTTATATTAAGTTGTCTAAAAGCTTTTATTATTATATCAGAATCAATATAGTGAAAATTGAATCGAATATTACATATTTTTACACTCGATACAAGAAGAGACTGGGCAAGATGTTTACAAGAATTTAATTTATTTGATGTAATGAGTGGAATTTTTGAGAAAAATGTTTCAAACGCGCCTGCCACTTCCGTATCACCATTGATGTAAGCATTATCGACTTTGAGTTCAAGTATACGATCACGAGACCTTACTTTACAAGTTTCTTTATTAATGACGTTCCAAGTGGCTTTTATTTTATTTTTTGAATTCACAATCTTTGCCCGAATGTAGTTGGCCTTTGCTATGGAACAAACTTTTTTGAACATTTTTGAATAATTTTTAACATATTCAATTACACTTGGATCCTTAGAGTTTGCCTTTATATCATATAATTGATACAATCTATTTCTACTCCTGTAGATGCCAGCTGTGGCCCAATCACTGAATTTAGTTTTAGACTTATCTACTTTGATTAATTTTTGAGTAAAATTGTTATTAAACTCTTTTTTGATTATTTCGAATAGATTGTCGTATAAGATGTTCGCTTTGTCATTGTTACATGGTATTTGTAACACTTTATCATTAACATTCTTCTTAAATCTGTCTAATCGATTAGTGGTCACTGGCCTGTATAAAATATTCATTGAAGGACGTTCATATTGGTGCTCAAATCTAACTATCTGACCACTGTGATCAGAATTTATAAAATTTATTATTGATTTCTCAATATCATTACAATTAGAAAAAATATTATCTAAACAGGTAGCTGATGTGGCTGTAACTCTTGTAGGTTCATCAAAAAGATTTTGCAAGTTAAACGATTTGAAAAGATTAAGAAACCTTACCGAGTTCTGTGAGTCATCTAAAATATTTATATTAAAGTCGCCACATACAACTATCCTCTTTTTACAATTGCATACCTTTTGCAAGGTTTCTTCCATAATGGACTCAAATAAGTGGTAACTACCAGAGGGAGGCCTATACACACAAACAATAACATACTGCTCGAGAAATTCATATGTAATAACAAATGTTATGTATATCTATTATAAGCATTCATGTAAGAACTGTGCATTTAGTTGGTATTTTAATATTAGAAAGTAAGTACATGTTATGCTGTTGGTGTACCTTAATAAATAAATAAGTAGATATCTTAGATGTGGTAGCTTGTCAATAGCTTATAGTTATAATTTTTGTTGTTATTTTTTTACAATTGCAAGGTGTTAGCTATCCTAAAATAAATAAATAAATAAAACAGTCATGCTAACTCCTGCTAACTGAAATCTTACAGTTATACTTACTACGTCAACCTATCTACCTGCCTCCTGAGTTTCTTGCCAGCCCTTCTCGGTCGAAGGCTCTCCCAAAATCCGAACTGGTGATGGTAAATTCAGTAGTTTAGTTTTAAGTTTTTTTTTGTTGTTTTTTAAATTATTATTTGGATTTTATTAATATACTTAGTTTTGACGTCAATAAGGACGCCTGTGACTTTGACTTTGACAAATATCGAAGTGTTTTGTTTTTCAGTTAACAGTATTGGTTTGTAAAAATACCTTACTTATACTTAATGATTATTTTCCGTATTTAAGGAGTTCTTCCTGACGGTGAAGGACGCGCTCCGCAGCGGCTACGCTGAAGGCTGCGGCGGCCAATGGCGCGCCGAGGAGCAGCAGCTGGCAGCCAAGCTTAGCGCCGTCAAGGAACAAGTGCACGCGGCTCTGTGTGGTGAGGCACTACCTCTTTGTCACCTGTTTTATAAGTCATTTCAGATTCCGATATCTCATTAATGAAATTTTATGGCTTAAGGGAAATACAGAGATGTTGATAGTTAACAGATAGTCCACTATGGAAAGTTTCGAATGAAATAAAATCAGTTGAACAAATGTAGGCAAGGAAGGACCCGTCTCCACAGGCAGCGCCCGTTTATGACCTTGACATGGATCAGGCCCCTTTAATTTGATGAGATCACTCAACAATTTTTTTTTGAACAATATTATAGATGATACACACAAACACAAGCTACACCATACAATATTTATAAAATTTATAAAATACAGTGAAAAAATTAAACCGCAGTCCGGGCGGCTGCACTGACCGCTATGCTACCGGGAAGGCTGACGTAAGCGTTGAATTTTGTCACTGCTTTTTCAATTTTTTGAGTGCTAATAGCGACACAGTGCGCCATCTGTCCAACGGTTATTGCAACCGATGGCTATGCAGATTCATCTTTGCAGATGAAATACCACAAATTTGATAACACAACGCTATAGTAAATTTTTACTTTTTATTTTCATGTGCTAATTGCTGTACTGAAGCTAAATTAAATATTTATAAAATACAGTGAAAAAATTAAACGCCTACCCGACCCAGCCAGGAATCGAACCTGGGTCTTCCGCAATGTATTTTATAAATTTTATAAATATTTAATTTAGCTATTAGCACTTGAAAATAAAAAGTTAAAATTTACACCATACAACTTCGAGTGCTAGTAGTTATCTGCCAAGTGTACGCATTTTTATGCTTCGCAGTTTTGTGCACAACTTTGAGTCATAGAGATTATAAACCGGACAATTACTCAACCTCCTTTTGACTCCGTTAATTCTGTCACCCATTTCAATCATCACTTTATATTTTTTTGTACTTTACTTGACTAGTATATAATTTGTGCTGTATCTTACATTTTATGTCATTTCATTTACCAATTTAGTTGTGATTGCATGCATTGCATTATTGCTTTGAATTTATGTAATTAATCTCATCTTGCAAGCGTTTTGTATATGTATCTAGTAAGTTAAACAAACAATATAATACTACAATTTAATACAATTAAATAATGTTACCAACTATTTAAAAGGGTAAAAACGAGGCGCTTCTGGCCCCTTCTGCTTATACTGGTCCACACACACGCACACACACAAACAATAGGGCTCCGCAGAATATCAGCGTTGCAGGTGATGTTCATGCTGCAACATGTGCTGAGTGGAATCCTTTTCGGTTTCGCTTCTTTATTTTATTTTTGTCTATTACTTTTAATTTGAAACTTAATAAATATTTTGATTTGATTTGATTTGAAATACATTTCCTACAGACAACATCGACACTCGTGCCGCGATAGATGCGTTGCGCGAGTTGGTAGGCGGCGCACACGTTTACCTGCGGCAGACGGAGGCGCGGAGTTCCCCGCTGCTCGCGGCGGCCGCGCGCTACGTCACCGACATGCTCCACGTCTTTGGGGCGGTGGAGGGCCCGAGGGGGGGCATCGGCTTCCCCGTCGGTGATGGCGATGGCGTCAGCGTGAGTAGCTAATTAAATCACATCAGTCAACCTGTGGTGTCTTACACCTACGTCACACGGAGAGCACAACTCCCTGCTGCCTACGTCACTGATATGCTAAATGTCTTCGGGGCAGTTGAAGGGCCGAAGGGGGCATCGGCTTCCCCGTCGGCGATAAGGATAGCGTCAGCTTCTAATCAACTTACCTGTGGTGTCTTAATTGTATTTGTCTTGAAATTCAAAAATCGTAAGCATAGAGTTCTTTCCTAGTATTTCATGTTTATTTAGCTTGACTATCTTAGAAGACATTGTTATTTCCACAATCGGCACCTTACCGTTACGCCCTACCAGCTCTATGGTCAGTAGATTACTATATTAAGAATGTCGTAAACCCGAAGGTTCCAGTCCATAACACAGTCTAACATTAACGGCATGCTCTTTCTTCTATTTGTGACAGCTGGAGGCAACCGTGATGCCGTACTTAGAAGCCCTGAGCGGGTTCCGCGCCCAGGTGCGAGATGCGGCGAGGACTGTTCGCGCGAACGACGTGCTCGCGCTGTGTGACTCACTGAGAGACACCGTGCTGCCCGAGCTGGGGGTACGGCTCGAAGATAAACCAGGTTGGACCTTATTGCATTAAAATAAGAGCTATATTATAGTAAAGCCGGTGATGATACAAGCCAGGTGTGACATTACCTCATAGGAATAAGGACTAAATTACAGTGCCGCTAGTGGTGATTCTACAATCGGGTGCGCGATGTGCTCGCTCTGTGTGACTGAGAGACACCTTGCTGCCCGAGCTGGGGGTTCGGCTCAAAGATAAGCCTGGTTAGACCTTATTGCATTACAATAAGGGCTAAATTATCCTCCTGACTATTCCAGATACTTTTTTTTAAATTTCACCGTTAAATTTTGATATATTGTAAATAAAGACCCTAGGTAGTATATGAAAAAAAAAAAAAAATTTTTAAAGTTTTTTTTTAATTTGTGAGGCTGGCAAAAAGTAGATGTCGTTTTAAGGTATTTTCACCGCAATAAAGACTAATAACCGCCAATTTTTTTTCATTTATTTACTGTGAGTCAGGAGGTTAAAGTAACGCTTGTGGTAACTCCCTGACATCGTGAGACTCGTAGACAAGCCAGGTACAACCATACTACATGAAAACAAGAAGTGAATTGCAGTGACGCTAGTGTGCATGATGCAGTTGGGTGGGCGACGACGGGCTCGCGCTGCATGTCACGTTATGTGACAAGCCAGGTTAAACCCTACTGCATTGGTACAAGGACTAAATTACAGAGGTGTTTTCCCTTTGTCGCCTTCTACGACTCCCACGGGAAGATAGGGGGTAATGCTATTCTGAGCCGGCATCACACGACTTGCTCGCTATAAAACAATAACACTTACAATTTCAAAAAAGTTAAATTTTTAAAAAAAATTTTGAAGTGTATGCTATATTGTATATTTTTTCAATTATTATGAATATATATGCCAAATAATATGCCTATATATATGCATATGCATAATATATATGCCAAATAATATAATAATATGCCAATTTCATCCTAAACTTTGAACAATGAATAAGCTTATTAGCATTACATAATAGTATAATTATTCTTACTAACTAATTTTTATATAGCTGTTTTACGAATTAAATTAATAAAATTTAAAAAAAAACAGTCTTAATGTCCATTGATATTTATTGCATTACGTTGTACAAAGACCTTACATAACATAATAATATGTATGATGTAATTTTATATTGTAGACTTGGTTCGTTATATATTACTTCACTGTATTGTCATAGATCGCACGGTGGTGAAACTGGTCAGCAAAGAAGAATTAATGAAGGAGAGGGAAGAAAAAAAGAGAATAGAAGCGGAAAAGAAGAAAAAGAAGCAGGAACTGCTCGAAGCTCAGCGGGCTAAGGATGAGCAGAAGAAGATTCCGCCCACCGAGATGTTCCGAAAGGAAACCGATAAATACTCCAAGTTTGATGACAAGGTAACATCAGTTATATTCAGTTATACTCAGTTATATCTTTATATAAAATAATAACAGTGTGTCCGCGACTTCATCCACGTCGATTTCGATTTATTTACAAAAATAATTTTAAATACATTTTTAAGATAAATTACTCGTGTCTTGGTTTTTGGTAACTCGTTAACTGTTAAATATTTTTTAGACTTTGTGAATAAAATTCAATTTCTGTTCCGAATATGCTGATCTATGGACTTACCTAATTATTTTTATAGGGCCTACCCACTCATGACCTACAAGGCAAGGAACTCAGCAAAGGTCTCGTCAAGAAACTGCAGAAGCTTCAGCAAGCTCAGGAGAAGAAATACAACGAGTACTTAGCGGCTGTCAACACTTGCTGACCGTGCAATAAATAAGCTTACGCCAGACGAGCGACATGTAGCATAACTTACGCCTCTGAGTGATGCCCAGAATTTTCGAAGAATGCAAAGGAGTCATTTTGTGTCACGAAGTGACCGCGAAACGTTAATTATAATTACTTGCTTGTTTAAAACATAACGCTACATTGACACCCGTGAGGCCAAAGCCTTTTACGCCTTCATCTTTTTTCATTCAAGTTTATTATTTTTAAGTTGCTTTTTAGTTATGTACGTTGTAATGAAGAGTGTTCGATTTATGAATTACTTGTCTATGCTTCGTGCCATTCAATATTCTTTCGCTGCCTATGTTTCAATAAAGGTATTATAAAAAAACGCGGATTCGTTTGATAGGTATTGATACAGTTTATTTTTTATGTTTATTAAATATCATATTTTTATACGCTATTTGTAAGTACTTACTCAAAATTTACTTTTGTGTCATTCATTCCAAGCAATAGCCATCAAGTATCTTATTAATCTTAATGCTTTATTATTTTTTGTGGTTCAGTATTATGGCGGGTGACACTATTTATTATTGCATATTGTAAAATAAACGGTATTTAAATCATTCTAAATAAATGTGTTCAAATAAATTTTATTTTTTTTATATCTACGATATATTATATTCTAATAATCTTATGTTGAACACAAACCAAAGCCACATTGATATTGGTTTAATATGTAGGTATTCTATGGTACACAATCTTCGATGAATTATGTAGTTACTAGATCAGAGATGGGCATACTTTTTCATTTGCGTGACAATATTTACTAACAAAATCTATGGCGGGACAGGCGATTGAATTTTTTACTGTATTTTTTCTATAAATAAATATTTTGTTTGAAATAAAAATATTGATAGGTATGCATTTTCTGAAACACTTCTTCTTCTTCTCTATCTATTCGCTCTTGGCAGAGCGGTCGTGGTCACGTTGAGTCGTCAAGTTAAGTAGTTGAGGCGGACACAGCTCTCCGCACGACCTCTCGCCATCTCTCCCTGTTAGTCGACTGTCTGGCACAGTCAGATACGCGGTTCCCTATTGCGGATTTCACTTGATCAGTCCAGCGCATAGCCGCACCTGCCACGTGATCTGGTTCCTTCCACTTTTCCTTGTATTACCAGCCGCTCTATGGAGTCGTTATCCCGCCGAGAGACATGGCCAAAATACTGCAGTATGCGCGACTGTACTACGGCCGACAGACGCTGCGTGATGCTGAGCTCTTGGAGTATTGACACGTTGGTGCGGAACTCCGTCCACGATATCCCAAGCATTTTCCTCCAGCACCACATCTCCAGAGCATCTATCTTCCCTTTTTCCAACTCACGCACTGTCCACGTCTCTGCCGCGTAAAGAAAAATGGGGAATACGAGTGTTCGCACGAGCCTGATTTTGGTGGCTTTAGTAATGCTGCGATTCCTTTACACCTTTCTCAGCCTCTGCATCGCACTTCTGGTTACGACATACGTCGCTTCACTTCATCTACGCAGCCACCGTTGTTTGAGATCAATGCTCCAAGGTATACGTAAGCCTGAACCACGCCACAGTTCGCTATCTGTGTCACCTCGGGCGAGTTGTCATTGGCGCGATTCACGATCATAATCCTGGTCTTAGATCGGTTTATCTTCAATCCAAACGTAAGACTTACGCGCTCCATTTTTAGAAGTAATTCCTCCATAAAGCCAGCATTACTCGCAAACAAGGTGGTGTCGTCTGCGTACCGCAAGTTCGCAATTTTGTAGCCACCAATCACAACACCATCGGTCTAGTCTTCGAGAGTAATTCGCATAACAAGCTCTGTGTAAGCGTTAAATATTAGGTCCTTACATATGAAATTGATGTTTTGTATGGAAAAAGCAAAACGATTTTTTTTCTAACAATTTTTTTATTTAATCAATCAAAGTATGTACCGTTGTTATCTATGCACTTTTGCCATTTTATAGGGAGTTCATTGAATCCTTTACTGTAAAAATTGCGGGAGCGAGAGTCAATAAAATCTTTGAAGGCGTTTTGGACTGCCTCATCTGAATTGAATTTTTTTCCAACTAAGTAATTATCCAAATTCCGAATAAAGTGGAAATCAGTTGGAGCAAGGTCCGGGGAGTATGGTGGGTGACGGAGACATTCCAATCCTAGCTCTTCTAGTTTCGCCACCGTTTGTTCTGCAGTGTGTGGTCTAGCGTTGTCCTGAAGCAGTAGTGGGCTGAAGCAGTTGACCAATCTCGGTTGTTTAACGGCTAGCTTTTCCATCATGGTTTCTAATTGTTGACAATACAGATCTGCCGTAATCGTCTGATCAGATCTTAGGAAGCTGTAGTGGATGACACCAACGCTGGTCCACCAGACACTAACCAGTACCTTTTTTTGAGTCAACTTTCGCTTAGGGCAGGATTTGCCCGGTTCTCCTGGGTTTAACCACTGCGATGAGCGTTTCCGATTATCGTATAAAATCCATTTTTCATCACAAGTAATGATACGATTCAAAATCCCCTCGTTATGGTGACGGTTGAGTAACGTGACGCAGCAGTCGACGCGTGTTTGTTGGTTTGCTTCACTTAGTTCATGCGGTACCCATTTTTCAAGCTTTTTCACTTTTCCAATTTGTTTCAAATGATTCCAAATGGTTTTATCACTCACACCGAAGCCTGCAGCTAACTCTGACGTGGTTTGAGATGGATCCGCTTCCACGATGACTTTCAATTCCTCATTGACAACTAGGGTCTCCGGCCGTCCACGAGGTTTGTTTTTGAGCTCAAAATTTCCAGAACGAAAGCGTTGGAACCAAAAACGTACTGTGTTTTCTTTTACAGTGGTTTCTCCGTACACATCATTAATCCTTCGAGCTGTTTCTGCAGCGCTGGTGCCACGATGGAACTCGTATTCGAAAACAATGCGATATTTTAAGTTTTCCATATTGTGCACTGAACGATGTCAAAGCAAAATGAAATGGCGCGAAAACAAATGAATTATCATATTCTAAACACAAATAGACAAGCTTAAAATTGAAATAAATTTGAATTTTGAATTCCTAGCCAAACGCCTGACTTTTAAGATCAAAGTGGCCAATTCGATAAAACGCCAATTTCATATGTAAGGACCTAATATTAACGGTGATATTATGCAGCCCTGTCGCACGCCCGCACTTGGGTGGAAACTATCTGACAGGAGGTCATCTGTCCGTACTGTAGCTGTTCCCCTTTCGTAAAGATTCCTAAGCAAGGTGCACGAGGTGTAGTGGTGTGCCCATGTCTAGTAGTGTTTTCCACAACGTTGGCCATTTCACTGAGTCAAACGCTTTGGAGAAATCAACAAAGCATATGTATGTCGGCTTGTTAAATTCTCGAGCCTTCTCAATGATTTGCCGAACGATGAGAATTTGTTCACGGGTTCCTTTTCCTTTTACAAATTCGGCTTGCTCTGGCGCAATCTCTCTGGACAAATATGCCTTCAATCTCTCATTTAAGATATGTAGCATTATTTTGCTAGCGTGTGTTATGATAAGTGGATAAGTATAAGGGGATAAGTGGATAAGGGGATAAGTTGAAAGTTGCTACACTTCTTTGTGGAACCCTTTTTATGAAGAGGAGTGTAAACTGTGTGGGTCCATTCGGAGGGCCATTTGCCTGTAAGCCATATCTTGTTGCAGATGATGTGGAATAACGCTACGCTCTCCCAATGCTTTCATAGATTCAATTGGGATCTCATCTTTCCCTGTGGCTTTCCCATTCTTTAGATATTGAATAGCAGCTCTTACTTCAGATTCAAGAATATCCGGCTCAAGCATGTCACTAGCAGGCTCCGTGGGTGCGTAGTTTTGCGACTGAGAATCTTGAAACAAAGACTGGCAGTAATTCCTCCATGCTTCCGAAATTTTGTCCCGTTCAGTGATTACTTGGCCATTCTGATCTTCGATGGCCCAAGTCTTGGAAGGCAGCGTTTTTGTGATGAGGCGGATCTTATGATACAAGTCTCTCGACTCGTATCTGCCTGCATGAGCCTCAATTTCTTTACACATATTGCGCAGGTAGGCATTATGATCTTGTCTGCAATGCACCTGTATCTGGGCTGACATTTCATTCAGATCCTTGTGATCGGCTCCCGCTGCTTTCATCTTCCGGAGTTTTTCGACGAGGTCGAAGGTGCCATCAGTCATCCAGTGCATCATTCTTGCGGGTTTTGAAACACACACGCACCTGAATTTTTGTTTGATGGTCGCGGGCCGGACTTCGATCATTCATGGGCTGGAGATGGCCCGCGGGCCGTAGTTTGCCCATCCCTGGTCTATTGTATACTTTGATCAATTATGTACTAGATTCACGATGAGCGCTTGTAAAAACGGAACGTGTACCATGTTTGTTTGGATGGTGGTAGGGTTTGTTTGTCCGCCTGGCTAGTTAAGCTACCACCATCTTATCTAAATTCGCCATAACATCAATGGTTGTAGCATTGTGTTCCGGCAACTAAAAATAAGATATCCAGAGCCTCAGTAGTTGAAGATTCCGGGTAAAGTGCGCTGCTACCATCGTCGGCCTTAGCATCAAAAATATCAGAACATCAGACAGCCAAGCGGTTCCTCGTTAAAAATAAAAAAAATAACAATCTATATAAATAAAAATGAATCGCTAAATTTGTTGCTAATCGTAAAACTTGAAAACCGCTGAACCTACTTGGCTGATTTCTTTTTTGTTGTGTTTGATGAAGTCTGAGGAAGATTCGCATGGAGAGGAAAAAAGTAAAAATACGAGGAAAATAGTAAAAACAGAATTTTCTTCTCCCATTCAAACCACTCTGTCCCTAGCTGTCAAACATTTGACGTCAATCAAAACAAAACCAAAAACGCGTTAGGATTATCTTTGGTACCTACCTATGCCTTCAAGTTGATTAAAGGTCAGATTTATTTATTTACGCGCCAAGTAATGAAATAAAAAATATCGTATACCTTAAGGTTGGTTTAATGCTCTAAAACCTTAGGGCATTACAATAAAAATATCATCACATTAGATATTACTAATTAATTTTTTAATTAATGGCTTCGCGTTTAGCATTTAGCCAATTTCAAGTATTTTTTATTATGTAGTAAGGGTACAATTATTGTACAGTAGATAGAAATAAAAATGGAGTCTCACAACACGTGTTATTATTACGGAAAGAACTCGGGTGAAACTCGATAATAATAAAGTCTTTTAATGTTATTTTGTTTCTATTAGACTGCGATAGGCCAATAACTTTTTACAGAACGAATTCTGTTGGGGCAGCTATTAACATAAAAAAAATCAATGTAGTTTTGTTTTAGAGAAATAGGGCAGAACAAGGTCTGCCGGCGGGACAGCTAGTTATTAATTAAATAAACCAAACTATCTATTGACTACACCAGCAGTAAATAAATAAAAATCGTTAAATGCGTTATTTTATTTCATATCGTGAATGATGAGATGAGCTTTGACAAATTAAGATATATAAAATGGGGCTACATTGAGACCACCGATTATCTACATTTAACTAAACATTAAAAACGAATTTATTCCCGCGTCTATAATTACACAATGGTGATGCGTACGCTTCAATGAGATACGTGTAAGGGCGGTCGCCGCGTGCGCCACGACAAAAGTACGGTAAAAAAACGAGAATAGATGTTGAAAAAAGGTAAAAAGTGACGTAAACAATCTGAGCTTTTTTGTGCGCTCCGTCCGAGGGGTGGCGCGAGTGGAGCACGCGAGCGGACATCTGTGAGTGAGCTGTCGCTGTCGGTAAACTAGCGTAGCCGCTCAATTAAGCTACTGCGGGATTAAGGGCAAGAATCACTGATACATTTTTTTTTAATTGATTGAAAGTAGGTACATTAAATTTTAAGTTTATTAGAATTACATCACTAGTTAAGAAGTAATTTCTGCTATCAGTGCCGTGATGAGTTATGTTTCAGACTTTTTGTATAAATACATTATGCAAGAGAACACCTAAATACCTAGACTATTTGCCGTACCTCTATAATTGCCGTGTCCGAAAAGGTTTACTAAGTTTTTTTTCGTATAAAATGGTACCTAACGCAATATTTATTTAATTTACCAAAACACTTGGTTTGCAATAAATTTGATTTCATTTATTTGTAACTTTTATGATGAGGCACTATGCTCTAAGTATCTTTGAGCGAATTTGTTATTCTGTTATTTATGTCACTATAGTCAGAAACAGTGACTTTATTTACATACCTACTCTTTTGCAATCTACCTACAGGATTGATTTAAAATACACTATGTAGCCCTAGTATCAAACGTCAGTAGCTGAACGGATAGATGCTGTGGTTAAATGAGAGAAAAACCCATGCCTAACAGCATATTAGATAACCGTGGGTTAACAGGACTTAGGTATAAATGTGTTCACAGCGCATTTATAATAAAATCTATAAAAGTTTGCTCGAACATAAATCTGAAAAAGAAGCGGTGATTAATTAATCTACAATACCTTCAGAATACATACCTACCTGCTTATAATCAGCTTTCTCCAACTCTTTTCCAATTTATTATCTTGGTTCCTACCTGAAAACTTACTAAGTAGGTATTTATTGTTTTCTAAAGTTTACGCGAACACTACACATTGAAAATATGAAACAACTTTTACGGATCTACTCGCGTTTATTTTACACATTACTTATTTAATGTTTATCCTGACGTTTCGAACCCTTTGCAGGGTCCGCGGTCACAAGGAGACTGAAGTTTTGGTCGTCTCATAATCACGGACCCTGCAAAGGGTTCGAAACGTTAGGATAAACATTAAATAAGTAATGTGTAAAACAAACGCGAGTAGATCCGTAAAAGTTGTTACTAAGTATTCTTAATTCTGGCATTAATCATAAGGTTCTACCTCAAATTTAGAAGCTTGTAACTTAAGAACCTATAGATACCAAACAGTATCTCTATGGGAAATCTTCCATTTGATGAGTGTGATTTGCAATTCCTTTACTCTCATTTCGGTCTATTTTACCGGTCTTCGTTGAATACTTTTAATTGAATACAAGAGCTATGACATTTTGATAACATCTGTCTATGTTGTGAGCGATTTTCTCCCTGAACCTTGAGATGACGCAATTTCCATAAGGCAATCAGGCGAAAAGATTTACTTGAAAAAGTAATATATTAACGGAAATTCCCAGCAGCGTAACGGTTGCAATAGCTATGGATGACGGAATACTGTTTAAATGGTTTTTACATTAGATCACAATCGCATTGACGTGGTCAAACGTAACAATTGCATAAGCGGGTCGTGCGGAGGGTGCGTCGATTTCGTAACCTTGTTTCTGTCGCCTGCACCGCGGTTGACCGCCCGGAGAGACGTCAATCATTTGAATAAGTATATATATTTCAATGCATATTGTTACTTTCACAGATTCCTTTAAGATATTTCGATAACTTAATTTCCTTTATTTTGAAGTCAACGAACTGAAAATTTGCGTTTTAAGCAGAAATGTTTAACTTCCAGAAAACTTATTCGTTGTGATCGGCCATACGGAAATTGACTGGTAACGGTCATACCTTTGTTATTAATCTCATGCGTTATTTGGCGGACTGTACTTCACACAGACCTATAATATTTGGTCTGTGGTACTTCACCAACTTTGACATATTTTGAATCGTTTGATAAAATCAATTTCTCGTTCTTTATTCATTCGTTTCGAATTTTTCAGTTCCTTTTGAATTGTGTATCATGTCGTATCATAACGGTTGATGCTTTAGGATCAAAATCAAATAGGGACGTCTAAGACAGTAGACTAAAGTAAGTTACAGAGGTTTGTAATACTTACCTAGTAACATGTTTTGAAGATTAAAAAAAACTCTTACAAAAATTGCAATGCAATTGCAAACCATTGGCAAGCTTTTAAATATAATTATCTAACTCCTGAAATCTGCCTATCGGTCGTTTCAACAAAATTTATTGTGTGGCCAATTAAACTTAAATTTATGAATAATGAGCGCGCTCCCTCTGTGTATAATGCCTGGTGCTCCGTCCGCGGCAGCCGCGCGGCAACCGGACGGGGTTGCAATTACGCCATGTTTTTCATCACGGCCCCAGCCACTGAAAAAAGGAAACCAATTTTGCACGCTCATTAATTATTTAAATCTCATTAAACAGCCGCAAGTTTTCCCTCTCTTGTTTTGTAATTTTGCGACGACGCTTCACGGCTAATTCGGGCGTCGGTCGGGCAACGGGGAAATAAGAACTTAGCCTAACAAAGATTAAAGCCGGAGTTATGCCCAAACAAAACTGTTCTCGGTTGTTGTCGTAAAATTGAAGTAGTATAAGAAGAAAATTGGGACAGCGTGGTTGATCTGATGAATGATTGTAGGATGATTATGATAATGATGATGATGATTAAAATAAAGCTGTTCATTTTATATTACCTAATGAAATGTGAACCACTAGTGAGTGTGAATGTGTCTACCTACTTTTTATTTTTTATTTTTAAGTGCTAATTGCTGCACTTAATTAAAATATTAATAAAATATAGTGAAAAAATTAAATGCCTACCTGACTCAGCCAGGAATCGAACCTGGGTCTCCCGCAATCCGGGCGGCTGCACGACCATTATGCACCGGGAAGGCTACCTACTTCTTATCTAATGATCTTCTGCAAGGTTACCTCTGTGCTAGAGTGTTGAAGCTACCTCAGTTTTAGTCTCTAAAATGTCTTGTTTTTCATCTACAATCTGCTGATAACTACCTGGATCAGCAGCTTAGCGTGACTTCCGAAGAACCAGTTTTCGGTGACCAATCCACGTCCAGCTGCGCCCTAGAATCCTTAACATTTGCGATCGTTGCAAAGTAGGTCGTGCATCGGCACCATATCGGCACTGACTTTCTTAAATAGTGAGGTAGATCTGACTACACTACCTATACGATGGCAAGAAGTTTTAACTTATTTAAGTACCTAACATTATCCATCTCATCCTATCATCACATCGATAAAATAAAAGATATTTTTCAATGAAAAGAATTCTAATAATATCTATATGTATAATATATGTTTCTAAACTTTTTAATTCCATTAGTTATGATGATCACAGCGCACATTGATACACAGTTACGTTACGACCTTACGACATAAGTTGCGATCGCTAACAAAACGGATCTTCCTCGCTGGTATGTGTAATGCATCGAAGTACAAGTTACGCCACCGTCGAGCCTTCTTTTGAACTTTTCATAATTAATGTCAGACACTGGCAGTCAACCATCATAGAGCTCCGTGAGACGTAAATTCAAAGGAACCAAATAAAAATCCATTTACAATCTTCAAAGTCATTTAGTTGAACAGGAAATTATCTGGCGTTGTTGTTGTATATGCTGGTGGTATACTGGAGGACGCACAAACACTTGAACGCTGGCTGACGGTCGCTTCCGATCGGATAATGAACTCAGCGCGTCTTGTTTTGACGAATATTTGGAAAATTAGGAAATTAAGTGTCTGCCACGTAAAAGGTGCGGAAGTGCGTTGCTGTCGTCTCTATACTCTATGTAAAAATACGAAACAAATGAGTTTGATTTTAATTATACTTTCAATACTTAATTTATTGATCACTTACATCATGGACTAAATAGTATTGTCAGTCCATGCTTAGGTACAATAATGTCATTTAGATATTAAGTTATAAAATACCTCATTGACACAATTACGTTTTAGTAGGTATCCGTAACTTTTACGCCTGCTCTTCCCACATAGTGATGGATTTTGTCCTTCTACGATAGAAAGGACATTCTCCATGTTGCTGTTACTGTGAATGAAATGGAGAAAAGAAATGTTGCTGCGTTTCTTGTCAGTTTTTCTCTGTACAAGGTCTCCCGCCGTTGACTTACGAACTGCGGCATGCTGCAAATGTAGGCTAACATAAATTAAAAAAAAATACGAGATGGCAATTGGAATGCTGCCCAACGTTTTTAGTTTTTTATTTACAGTCTATAAATTAACAACAAATATGAACCAATTAAAATGTTGCGTTATTTTCGTTAGGAAGTCTTTTTTCCTTATTGATTTCTAATGTTTTCCTTGTAGTAACCCACATTTCAGTTAACATGCAGCTATATTAATATAGCTGCTTGCTAACATACCCCTTCAAGATGCAGGCGTGCACAAACTGGACTGCGGCTGTGGGCTTTCCTACATCGGGCAAACAAAGAGGAGTGTAGGAACCCGCGTTAAAGGACACAGCCGTAGCCGATGTCAAGCATAGGCGCGAATATAAGTCTGCAGTATGCGAACATGCCCTAGAGGGACCCAATCCATTACATCAGATTCGATAAGATAAACCTCAAATACTTGCTAGAGAACAACGATTCATCCCTAGGATGATACGCGAGGCTATTGAAATTAAAAATCATCCTAATTTCAAAAGAGAAGATGGTTTCCAACCATCTTCTTACCACCGGCCTGGGATCCATCATACAAAAAATTAAATCCCAACCCCAACACCATACTGCCAGACAAAAAGATAACGTAAGTTCTTTCGCGTGAAATGGAACTCACGTGATTATATTAAAATGAGGGTATACAACCTAATAACTAATTATGAGACGACCAACACCTTAGTCTTGTGACCATGGACCCTGCAAAGGGTTCGAAACGTTAGAATAAACATTAAATAATTTAATACGCGAGTAAATCCGTAAAAGTAGTTTTATTTCAATGTGTATAGTGTTCGCGTAAACTTTAAAAAACAATATAGGTACCTATATGATTTTGAGTATATTTTTTTCTAAACGGTAAGTCAGTTTCTATTTGTATCATTGTTAGTTACATGTAAGTATAACTTATTTAACCTTTTTTTAAAAACATATAAACTTAAACATATAGATAATAAAGCTAAAGAGGGTCGAAAGTCTGTACATGGAAGATATTCGAAAAAAAGTTGGCTGGGGATACTTAGAATCAATAACACGTTCCAAAAGTTTTTAGAATTTTTGTCTGTTTATCTGTTTGTCTGTTTATTTGACCGCGCATCACGTGAAAAAGGCTAAACGGATTTGGATGAAACTTTGCACATAGACAGACCATGACCCGGACTAGGATATAGGATACTTTATATCCCGGTAACAAGTTCCTGTGGGATAGTGAAGACTTCGCGAACGAAGTCGCGGGTGACAACTAGTTCACAATAAAACCACATAGGTTTGCATTAGGAATGTGCTGTTCGGCAATAATTCGCTAACTATTACAACCACTACGAGTACATACTCGTATACATACAATACGTATACGTATACATACGAACAACTACAATAGTATTTACATACAATAACACATAAAAATGCTAAACTTATAAAAAGAAAAACCAAGTTCTTCTTCTCTTCTTCTCTCTTTCTTCTTCTCTTCTTCTCTCTTTCTTCTTCTCTTTGACAGAGTAGGACTGTCGAAGGTACGTTTAAAAAAAGCTTGCCTAATAAAACTATTAGGTAGGTACTTACTACATTTACAAGAGTGTAATTTACTACCTGCGATTCGTAAGTCCTAAATAAAATTATAGGTAGGTAGGTACTGTTACATAGGTATTATCTATTAAAGAATCAAATTTAAAATGTCTTAAACTAATTAATTGTGTATGTTTATGTTTAGCTGATCGAATACGCCTCGGAGGCGGGGGGAAGGGGGGGGGGGGATCGGCCGGGGCCGGCGGGCGAGATCACTCGCCCGTGCTTTAATTGCTTTTCACTTAGCAACCGCTCATGAACACAGAACGCTCGTGAAAATAAAGAAAAAAAATCATTACATCAACATCTTTTAGAGATTGCCCAGATTTAGGACGTTCGAAGAGACAGCGACCTTCTTATATAACGCTTTCCTCTTTCTTGTTTTTCCAGCGTGCCTCATTTCCGGAAGGGGGTCGGGGCCGCGGGCGGAGGCGAGGGGCCTAAGTAATTTCGCTTAAGAACTCTAAACGTAATTAGTGTAGGGCGTGCTAAGGGAAGGGCTTGAAACTTGGAGAGGGTTGCGGGCTCGCTGCGCCGTCTGAATATTTGATCGCCGGAGCGGCGGCGCGGCGTCGTCGTCGCGATAATATTTGTCGGAGGAGTTTCGTAAACACGAGCACATTTCCCTACCTACTTATACTCTCCTTCATCCCGCTTTTCAAATCTGTCGCGCTCTTTTAATTGGAGCTGGCGCTATTTATAAGTAGATTCGTGATAGAATTAAAATCGTTCGCTACGTCGCTCCCGAATGGATGCCTACACAAAATGTTTTATAATGTTATTAAGATTTTTCATGATTTATTTTTCCTTTTATGTAAAATCCTCTTTGTAGGACTTCAAACACATTTACAGCATCGAACGCTTTGACTGATGATTATTTATTAATATCCTCTTTTTTTTTTATTCCCCGATGTGTTATGAAATAAAAAATATTTAATACAATTTTATATATCTTCAGGTTTACAGTATGAATATTTCCTTTAGGAAATATTTACTTAAAGTATTTTTGATATAAGTACGTAGCCTAGTAACAATTATTCCTATATAGGGTGTTTAGTAATACCTGTATAATTCCGAATATGGTAGTTTTTTTTTTTTTTTTTTTTTTTTTTTTTTTTTTTTTTTTTTTGATGCGGAGTGTAAAATCTGCTAACAGACGCATCAACAGGCAAGAGGGGTCCCGCTGGCTGTCCGAGGATGGCCTAGACTCTGTTCCAGGGCCGAAGCCCTAGAGAAAGCGAGTCGAAGCCGACTCGGTAAAAACCACTCCGATGTCCTCTCGTCACCTTGGAACCAGCAGACCGGCGATCATCGCGTCGTCCTCATCTGAGGAGGACGCATCGAACGCCGGCATGGTAGAGCCTGACGAGGTCATGGGAACCCTTTCGGACACTTCCACAACCCCGTCGGTGACTGCTCGCCCTGTAGATGGGCGAGCCCCTCTTCCGCCCCTGATTGGGGCGGGTGACCGCCCTCGAAAATGATGGGCGGACACGCTTGACCCGTCATTTGGTGAGACGGGTCGCCGACGCGCTGGGACATACTGGGCGTCGGCCCTCAGTGGGGACCTGTGCAATGCACGGTCGAAGCCCCCCCTAGGGCTTGGACTGCGCTGGTTTCCCACTGGTTGGCGTCGGTACTGCCGCCTTCTCCGCAGGAGGCGTCTGCGGCGGCACGGATCTGCCAGGGGGTCATCCTCCCTGGCCCGTTCCGCCTCCTCCTTCAGCGTCATGACGTCGACGCAGAAGGAGTTGACCGCCTCCCAGGACCCCTCGCTACCGAGCATGAACAGAACCACGGTCGGCAGGGAGAGGTCCGCGCCAATCACAGTGACCAATGCGGAGCGCTGGACATCGAACGCAGAGCACACCATCAAGGTGTGTTGCGCCGTGTCCTCCGCTGCTCCACAATGGTGGCACTGTGGGGTCGGCTCTCTTCCAATCCGGTGCAAATAGCGTCCAAACGAACCATGTCCGGACAGTATTTGCACCAGATGGTATGTGAGCGACCCATGGCGCCGCTCCGCCCATGCTTGGAGGACGGGACGTAAGGCCTCCAGACTACGCGTTTGCGTAGCCGAGGCCCCTTCGCCCAGGCCCTCAGACCATAGGCGGAACATCTCCTCACGAGCTCCTTCAAGAGCAGCGCGCCTCTCTGGAGGGGCCAGGCGATTGCCACTGGCCCTCTCCTCTGCTCGCTGCCGGTATGCTGCAGCGAGCACCTCTGCCATTAGCTCCCACGGGGGTGTCTCCGCGAGAGCACACGCCACTTTCCGGGACACCGTTCGGTAGCCCCGGATCGCCCGCAGCGCCATTGCGCGCTGGGCCCGCTGGAGAGAGGCGATGGCGTGTGGGCTCAAGCAATCAGCCCAAACCGGCGCCCCATACAGCGCCATGGAGCGCACGATGCCGCCGTAAAGTCGGCGGCACGCCACGCTCGGGCCCCCCACATTGGGCAAGAGACGCCCGAGGGCATCTGCTGCTCCCAGCAGCCGGGGCTCGAGGAGCTTAAAATGTCCCCCGAAGCCCCACCGCCCGTCGATCACTAGCCCCAGATACTTAATCTGGGGCTTCAGACTTACCCTCTCGCCCTCCACAACGAGTAGATAGGGTACCGTGCATTAACCCCCGGCAACCTATAAACATACCTTAAAAGCACCATATGTCTAAGATAATGAGGTTGTTTGTTACTAAGTAAAATTGTAAAATGACAACCCTAGGTCCAGCTGATACATTGTTTTAGGTCGTCAACCCCGTAGTCCAACAAAAACAAAAGTCAAAACATGTCAGGGTTGAAAAATAATGTAATAAAATAATTAAAAAAAAAATAACGTTCTTGTATTGAAAAATAAATCTACGTAAATATGATTTTGAATGTGATCACGGTGTTCTTTATACTCGATTATATGGCTATGTTTCGGGATTAAACACATATTACCAAACACCTTATATAACTGGGTAACTATCAAGGAAGGCAGGAAGGACTTACAGATCGTTCAATAAGTCCCGAGACTTACTTAGATGGCGCATATACCTATTTAAAACCCTTTGATTTTTAGAAAGTACTGGCCATCAAATGAAGTTTTATTTTTTTTTGAAAACTAAACAATTTAAATATCGATTTACAGATATGTATTTAAGTGACGCTACTTTTTTAATTCCGAAAACAATGGAAAAAACGAGTTTCATGTGTTGATAAAACATTGTTTTTTTAATGGGATAAAACACCGTTCAAGTACAGCAATGGCTTTTATAGTGTTATCCGGAATCTTCTCCATCTAAACCAACCTTTGTCGGTGGTATGACGATTTCAAATGCGGTCGTATGTATGGATACAAAAGATGCTGAACGCTCCTGGCTGTTTGCAGACTTAAAAAAAATGCTCTAGGGCAAGAAATTTGACTCAAATTTTGAAGTAATCGCAGCAACAGAGGCTTATAATATAAATCTTTCTACACCCATATGGAATAGAAAAGTTAGAAAAGCGTTGGAGAGACTGTATTGCAGTTGTAGGAGACTATGTTAATGAATAAAAATTTTTTTTATCAAAAAACTTTGTTTTAGTATTTAGTCTCAGGACTTATTAAACCAAGTGCATAGCATTAAATTTACATTTCAATGAAAACCGAGCACAACATTCTAATACCTAAAATATATTGTTCTAAATAAAAATATAAATTAATTTTCGGTGTGTCACTTATTAGAAGGAAGCAAACTAATATTCTCCGTTTACTTGATATTTTTTAGTATGTTTATTTATTTTAATTTTTTGATTATACATAATTTATGCAGACAACATCCTGGCGGCTATAAATATACGTATAGTATGTTTTAGTTTCCGTATGTTATTAAGTAGGCACAACTAATTATATCCCTCCTACTTATATGACGTCATTATCTGCTGTTCTAATTAAATATTAACATAATCATCAAAGCCCCATGAATAAACAAGTTTCCTGCTCCGGCTGTAAGAAAAATCTTACTTATTCATTAATAATACCGTTAATTAGTTGCTCATGACCATAGAATGAACACAAGATATATAACAGGCAGCCCTATCAGACCTTAACCTAAACAACATGACTTACTTAAAACTATGAAAACATAGGGGGAAAGTATACATCAGGGCTCCAAATGCACAAGCGGTAATGAGTCCTTAGGCGCATAATATTAGTTACTTCATAGTTACACTTAGGTCTATAGGAAAAAATCCGAAATGTGCCAAAAAAATATTTCAAATTGTTACTTGCTCGCAACAAAATTTGCGTAAAATTATAAATAGCCATACCTAATCATATATATTACATAATTATTACTAGCGGCCCGCTTGTGACTTCGTCCGCTTGAGTGAAAACGAGTATCCCATGATGGTTTGAAAAAATCCTTGAACCCTAGGTATTACAGTATCCTACCTACCTACCGCGTCCATTAAGAACCATTCAGAGAAACCACCTACTCAAACACACGCAAAAAGTTTCATTAAAATCGGTCAAGCTGTTTAGGAGGTATACTATATTAAATTAGGATACCCATATATCGAAGGGGGGTTTGCATAATGTGCCTACCTAATTATTGGTCATGACGCCCACGACCACAGCATGGTTTGTTATTTTTTAATTGATTTTCCATATTTTTAATTTTTAATTTTATTAATTGTAACCCACTTGCTCCGACAGGGTGTTATAACACCCCTAAAAGTATTATATAGATGTACCCTAATGTAATACTTTTTGAGTTTTATTTACAACAACACACAAACACATGGTCGGACTTAATATGTTTCTTGATTAATGTTATTAGTGTATGTAACCGTGCTAATTAAGTAAATAAATAAATAAATGGTTCCCCAATAAGGACATGATAAGGTTTTTACAGGGCAGGTAACGTGTGACCCTCTAATGTTGTAAACGTAATCGTTCATCGTCAGTGACATCACGTCTTCAAACATTCAATTTACTTACATTAGTGATGCCTTAGTGGCTGAGTGGCAAAGCGCTAGGCCCGATACCCAAAGGTCCCGGGTTCAAATCCCAGGTCGGGCAAAGTTTGTTTCGGAATTTTTCGAGGAATAGTCCGCCTTTGTGATCACTAACCCGCATTTGGAAAGCGTGGTGATTAAGCCGATACCCATCAATTGTAGTGATGGCTTCAATGATGGAACCTTTGTCCAGTCGGACAGATATAGGCACAGTATAAGGAATATTTAATACAATTCCATAAACTCTGGTTATAGGCTATTTACTAGCGATGAAAAGAGAGTCTTTAGTATTTTATACCGTACTTGCTTATTATCATAGCTTTTTCATTCAGTGGCTACGTAGGTACATTATATTCTTAATAAGAAACAAAGAAAAAAGAGAATTTTAAGAACTCGTAATACGAATTAAAAATAGGACTATAAACCATCGGATTTTGTTTAGAAAGTAGGCGAAAATGTATGTCCTGTCTACTCTATCAAATACCTTAGGAAGGCTAGAGAAACAAAACCTATTGTTTCTTGATTTTAATAATTTTATTTTTTATATATTTATTTGAACAACCAACAAAATCAAACACTAAACATGCTAGTAACTTACATTTAACATTTTCTTATAGGTTGCCACGGCCTGCATAAGAATATAATACTAAGGGTATCGGAAGCCGATGACCAAAAAGAAAATAATACAATAAAAACTAAATCTAGTAATTTGGACTTAATATTGCTAAATATGATTTTGACATTGTTATTCATAACAATATATTGTAGTGACACCAGTGTTAGACACAGACACAGTAACCCAGCGTTCGACATCAGTTATCGTCGCCAAAAAATAAACATTGAATTTTATTGTAATTTTACGGGTAGATCGCTAAGACTCGTTGTCTGTATTCAATTGTTGATAAAGACTTAACCCCTTACAAATAAACAAAAAATAAGGTCCGTATAGTTAAATGTTTATATAATTTTTTACGCAAATTTTGTTGCGAACAAATTACAAAAACACAAATGTTGAAAAAATTTCCACGAGCAGGGTTTGAACCTGCACCCTTCTGACATACCGGGTCAGGTGCTCTTCCAATTTAGCTATCGTGGTTCTAACCAGCCCGCCGAAATTATTCAACACTATTTACTTTTTACTTTGAAAGCCAAAGGCGCCCATTCAATGTTAACAACTTTCAATTCAATTTTTTCAACATTTGTGTTTTTGTAATTTGTTCGCAACAAAATTTGCGTTAAAAATTATATAAACATTTATAAATAGCTTGCCTACTTCTTAACTGATCTTTAGTATTTGTAAAAATATTATGATCGGATGTTAATGACGGTAGTTGTTAACATTGAATGGGCGCCTTTGGCTTTCAAAGTAAAAAGTAAATAGTGTTGAATAATTTCGGCGGGCTGGTTAGAACCACGATAGCTCAATTGGAAGAGCACCTGACCCGGTATGTCAGAAGGGTGCAGGTTCAAACCCTGCTCGTGGAAATTTTTTCAACATTTGTGTTTTTGTAATTTGTTCGCAACAAAATTTGCGTTAAAAATTATATAAACATTTATAAATAGCTTATTGCCTACTTCTTAACTGATCTTTAGTATTTGTAAAAATATTATGATCGGATGTTAATGACGGTAGTTGTTAACATTGAATGGGCGCCTTTGGCTTTCAAAGTAAAAAGTAAATAGTGTTGAATAATTTCGGCGGGCTGGTTAGAACCACGATAGCTCAATTGGAAGAGCACCTGACCCGGTATGTCAGAAGGGTGCAGGTTCAAACCCTGCTCGTGGAAATTTTTTCAATATTTGTGTCCGTATAGTTATTCCGTGTTTTGTCTTGTTCCTGTCATGTAAACGTCATTTCAAATTAGAGTAAAAGAGACAAAACACTGAATAACTATTCGGACCTTATTCTGTGTTTATTTCTAAGACCCTAACCCCCTTATTCATAAAAACTAATTTAAGCATTATTTAGTTAATCATTGTTTTGTCTCTTTTTCTCAAATTCAAAACGACGTTTGTGTGACGTTGACAAAACAATATTTAACTAATTAATGCTCAAATAGTTTTCATGAATAAGGGGGTTAATGATTAAATAATAAAATGTCGATCACAGTTCCTGTCCAACGCTGATGCCATTATCCTAACTACATTTATTTCTCACAAGCAGGGCACAAAGTTAGAACAGAGATAGAGTACTAAAATATGAAACCTTATGCTATACAAGCAATCTTTTTCAGGCAAACTAAAGTAATAAAATCATTTTGAAAAAGAAACTGTTCACGACCAAAATACTTACATAGATAGATTTTTAAACTTTTAATTAAAAACATCTAAAAAAAGGTAAATTGAAGATAAATGTAAAAACTCCGAAGAATATATTTAAACGTTAATTCGTGTAGGTAATAGGTACACAAAGCAAAACTTGTGAATATACTCGTATATTGGAAGACTAGCTCTATCTGCGAGGCCCTTTAGCAAGAGGAGCATTCATTTGATAGCCTGAAGAGGCGCAAAGGCAATAATTTACAAATTCAAAAGGCCTGTGAAACAAGAGAGCGAATTAGAATTTGTAATTAGTCCGAAGCAGCGCCGCGGCTACTCCTACGACATTTGATTAGCAATTATGGTAATTTGACTTAGAGCAGGGTGAGATTTCTTCTAATTTGTTAGTTAAATTATTATCGCGACTGCCAGGATATATACAATTTATTCCATATTTTAAACACCATTTTATTGGCCCCTATATCATGCCTATTATTACTCCTTCGACGATAATTAGTCACAGTAATTAGTATCATTATGTAACTAAGTAGAAAATAAAATTTATTTATTTCGTAAAAAGAATGTTTAAGGTCCTTTGAATGCATAAATTAACATATTAGTAGCAATAGGGAAAACAATTAATATGCAATGATAAATTATTATTCATATACCGGTCTTTTTATGTCCGAATCAAGGAGCGGAGGCGTTAAAATAATGAGAATGCAAATCGAATCCTAAATAATTCCGATGTCATCCGCGAAGATTAATCGTTTAATTGCTGAATTTAATGTATCGGAGACAATAACAGACGCGCTTGTCGTGTGGGGTGGCAGGCGCGCTGCGACGTGCGTCGCGCGTCGCGTCGGGTCGCGTTCGCGTCGCGAGGCACAGTTTTTTATTCGAGCCCCGCACCGCGCGGTGCAATTTAATTATCGGAGCGAGCACCCGCGCTTTACCCTTTTGTATCTTAACCCCCGGATGAAAAAATACTCTCCCATAAAATAGAGGACGGGTACGAAAAAAAGGAGCGTATGCAAATTCAGGATAAAATATAGCCCGTAAATGCCACCGTTTCTAAAAGAATATTAGAGACATTTTTCAGTGGGTGGATGGGGGTGCTACTTTATACTTTGTCTCCTCGCGCTAAGTACTGCAGCTACGGGTGTCCACGGACGGAATCCGCCTTAATTTGCGACTGTTGTTCAACAATAAATCAACGTGCGCGCTCCAATATGCCCGTGGAGGCGCGCGGCTTGAGTTTACGCTTTATACTTCATTAACATCGTTACGTAGTTGCCCGAACTTTTAAGATTGTAATGTAACGAACAATAAAGCTTTTAAGCAAAATTGTATTTTGCACCTAACATTTTTCATATTGCTAGTGCTGTATTACAAACGCCTATAGGGCTTAGTAGGCCACGCGAGTCTGATGTGATGAATAATACACAATAGTGAACAACATCGTATAAGGAATAAATATGAAATTGGACAAGGCCTAATTAGATTTTAGTTTTGGACGACGAGATTGAAAGCTTTTTGTTCGGTTGGTAGCGAGGGGTCACCTGAAGAGGAATGAGTTAATAGGCGTTTTAATTATTGAGGACGCGGCGGCGCGGGCGGGGGCCGGCGAGAGTAGGTACAAGAAAGAGACAACATCAAATATTTAGCGCGTAATGCCGGCCGCTCTCTCGCTTGTAATTAAAGCGTCCTTTCCTTTTTTCAGCGGCCTGATACAATATTCAGCATGAGAAGGAAGCGCTTCGGTGGCGGGGTGGCGCCTCCATTGTATTCGCTAAGGAAGATAAATTAAAAAATATAATTACAAGGCGGCCGCCATAATTCTCGGCGGGCGGGGTGGCGGGCGCGGATAGTGGAGGAGGGGGCGCTCCCGGAGGAGGCTTCTTAAATATTTGGGGATAGCGCGTACCTACGCATTACGTAAATTAATGACACGGATTCGAGGAAGGATGGCGCCCCGCACCCCCGCCCCACGCGCTGTTTGTTTTGTTTTAATGTGCGTTGTTAACGACCTTATTAGACGCAAATTATAAAACGCGAACCACTCTCGGTTCCGGCCCTCCGCTCGGATGATTGGACTAATGACTCCTTTTATACGTATTGTTATTGCGGGTCCGACTGGCGGACTGCCGCTGATTCCTTCCATTTAAATCCCTTAAGGAGTCGTTATATCAAATAAGTAGAAATACCTATCTTATTTCTTATGTTTACGCATACCTACATTACACTTTAAATATAACACTCTTTACTTATCTGCTGGTGTTTGTTTAACACATTATTTTCACTTTGTGACCAGGCAAAAGGTCTAAAATTGTTTAAGTACCTATATGTTGCTCTAAAATATGTAAGGTCTAATTTCTTCATAGTTTTATTTAAACATAATAGTTACTGTTATAATATAATATAATAGTAACTATGCGAGAGCGATAACCAAGACTATAAAAAGTGTTTTAACCATATCTACTTAATGTCAAGTAACTGAGCTTTTCTAGCGGTTCATTAAAAGCTGTACCAACCTCTTTCTTTTTCTGCGACAACTTTCACTGAACTTTTCAGGGCCTAACAAATGCTACAAAGTATGTGTGGAGTATCTGCACCGTGTGTGTCTGCGCGCATGCTCACACATCGGATCAACAAGTGTCCCCATGTGCTGGCACCGACGCCGACACAATATAAAGAGACCATAGAAGGTAAGCTTTATTTATACCGCGCTCGACCACCGCACATCATCATTATCATCAGCTCATTTTATGTCCCCACTGCTGGGGCACGAGCCTTCCCTATGGATGGATAGAGAGAACAGGCCATAAACCCCCACGCGGGCCCAGTGCGGATTGGTGGTTGTCAACGACGGCTAATGCAGCCGGGACCAACGGTTTTACGTGCTTTCCGAAGCACGGAGGAGCTCGAGATGATACATTTTTGGTCACCCTTCCGATGACCGGCCTTTGCGAAAGTTGCTTAACCTCAGCACTCGCAGACCGGGCGCGTTGACCATTGTGCCATCGAGCTCCTCCGCACACAGACAACCTATCACGCAACAACTCGGAACATTTCGAGCGCAGATATTCCGAGATTGTATGAGCGCGTGTGTTTGAAGCTACCTTCTGCAGTCTCCTTATGTTGTGGCGCGGGGAACCGGGGATTGACAACATAGGGCAGTGGCACGAGCGCTCGATAGAATTCAGTATATTTTTTATATATTTTTTTTAGACAACATCACATACATTGTTCTGACCCCAGGGGTAAGTAGCTAAAGCACTCGTTTCATGGAAATCAGAAACAACGATGCGGTACCAGAACCACCCAGACCCGACACAATATCGTTCAAAAAGTTCGTTTTTCGACATTGACCCGACCGGGAATCGAACCCGGGACCTCAGAGTTAGCGCCGGCGCCGCCCAAAATCCGGCGTGCAAGCCACTCGGCTACGGAGGTCGTCAAGCCAGGGACCATCACTTGATTCTTTTTTTTATTTTTTTATTAGACTAGCCTATGTTGTGTCCCACTTCTGGATAAGGCGTCCCCTCATACCACTCCGGTAAAAAAGTGGTCAAGTCGTAGAGTCGTATATATCGTCGTCGTTGATTCCTTTAATCATTAAAAATAGGAGTCAGCAGCTGTTTATTGACTTTAGCAACAGTTAAATACATGCTTCCTGGGCAGTGCAAATATTTTGAGAATAAATTCAACAACATATTAGATATAAACAATTTTTATGAAACAACCTTAAATTTTTATACGCCAGTTTTCAAAAAAACGCCAAAAGACTTTTCTATTAAAAAGTAAACTAAAGCACTTTCGGTAGTTTCAATTCAAAGAAGCCAAAACAGAGAGGCCGCAATGCCTTCACTCCTTACACGTACCCGTAGTTTCATTGAAAGGAGTCGACGAGAGGCTGCTCTTAAAAATATTACAATTTTTGTGTCAGGAAAAGTAAAAAAAAAACTAGCCTGAATTTTTTTTAAATGCTAGTGCCTTATTTCTCTGATAATTAGATGATTTACTTGTCAAAATTTTATTTTATGGCGGCAAAAAAAACTGTCGGACACTGTGCTTGCTACACTACTTAATACGTTGATGTTGTCATAAATTGTCAAACCAATTACTTACCTCCAAATTTTATTTTGTTTTGGTAACCAACGAGGTGAGCTCCGTTTTTGTTATACAAACTCTCGTTTTCGTTAACATGATCATATGGTAAAAAAACTCGCTTTTTTTTTGAGAGAGATTGCTGATTGCCTCAAACGGCATTTTCAGCGTCACCGGACTTTTTTAGGGGCGGCGAGGTACGTAAAGGGTACCACAAGCCGTGTTGAAACGAATCACCTTCGGAGGTTTTCTAGAGGGAACGGCATCGCACACTTAAAAGTGCGCGTCCCCGTGCCCTACTAGATTCTCCGAAGGGTTCGGATCGGATCGGATCAAAAAAAAAAACTAGCACTCAGCACTGTAGAGGCAAAATCGTGCAAACAAAATCTGGTGGCCCGGCAATGAGGGCAACATTTGAGCAAATCTATTAATAAACTATTCCAATTAATAATTGTAATCCAAAATAGGAACAGTCGGCGGCAGATCAACCTACCCAAATCTGTCAAATTTCTCCAATGAGTATTGATCCTTATAACCAAACGATAAAGTTCAAAATTTATTGTAGAAATTTGACAGTTTTGGGTAGGTTGATCTGCCGCCGTGTGTACGAAGGTGCAAACTGGGTGCCTAGTGTGGAGTTTTGTTTACAATCCGTATGCATTCGAATACGTTTACGAAAACGAGAATTTGTATGGCAAAATGTTAACTCTTCTCGTATTTCGCCAGGAGGCGCTGCTTCAATGCCATACTAATTATCGTTTTCGTTAACGTGATCGAATGTCAAATGAAACTCACACAAGGCACCCTGGCTGTCTAATTAATTTAGGTTTAAAGAGTTTATTCTCAAAAAAGACAAATGCCACTTACATGAGAACAAAAAATAATATAAACAAAAAGAAATAATATAAACAAAAAGAATAATCTTAATAATGATCACCGAGAACATTCATTTGACAACTTAGTAAATAATTAGTATTATGTGGGTACGCTAAACAAATAAATTTAAGTCTTAAATAGTGCGTAGTTTTCAATAACATATTTGGATAGTTTTGACTTAAAACTGTTAAATGAGCTGACATCTTTTAAACAGGAAGGAAGGTTATTGTAAAGTTGTGCCCTCTCAAAAGTGATACTTTTTTTTGCATAGTTAGTACGTGCTTTAGGTAAAACAATTAAGCTTGGCCGACGAAGACTGCGTTTACTTATTTGAGACTTTTTGGTAAAAGATAAGTTGGTATGGATGGATCAATAATTTTTCTAATTAAAATACATGTGTTATAAACATAAAGTTGCTTAATGTTCATTATTTTTTGTTTCATTAAAAATTTTGTATGTTGGTGTTAAATATGGAAAGCGAAAAAGGATTTTTATTACTTTATTTTGCATTCTCTGAAGTCCCTGCAACTTTGTCTTAGCAGCGCTGCCCCTTTAATTACTGCCCCTAATTTACTTACCATATTCGATTAGAGCAATCGTCCCCTGTGCCCACTCGAATATGTGTTCAACAAGCTGTTGTGCTCTGAGCATAAACTCATTAAATAATATAACATTATTCTACAAACGTCTTCTCGTGGGAGCCAAGACGCCTGAGCTAAAACTGCTAAGTAGCAGCATCTCAAATCGGCTGCGCAACATATTGAGATGAGCGTATAGTAAAAAAATAGCATCAATATTGTATCGCGGTAACTAAATATTGAAAAAGATTAACCTACATCACACCTGATGATAAGGGACATAACCTGGAATCCTCAACTACTGAGACTAGGTTAATTATTCCTTACTATCAGAAAACAACAATTTTATTTTATTTTTATTTTTATATATTTCAAAATTCACAGCTCTTAATCTAAATTAACAAACTTATATATTTAAACATACAGCAAATAACGAATTTTCTATTTACTTATAAAATTTGTAAATAAGAGGAGACACAATTTTCAACCTGATGGGTAATTAATGTCACTAGTATGCACAATGCTACCAACACTTCCGTTATAGCCAAAGCCTTATATAAGACGTGTAGCTACACAAGCAGATTTAAAACAAACCCTACCACAAAACCAAATCCGGTACAGTTACCCCGCTGGGAATCGAACGTAGGACCTTTGGCTCTAAGATAGGTGATGTAACCACTATACCACCGAAGTTTTTAATGATGCGAAGAAGGGGTTGGAAATGCGTTTGTAATATCTCCAGTCGGCGATGCCACCTACCCTTGATTGGACTCTGTATTTTATTTTTTCTTTTTCGATGTTACGCAATTTCTAACTAAAAGTCATCATGGTGTTTGTTAGAGTAAATATGTAGGTACAGGTCCCTGGCTCTGGTGCTTCCTAGTCGATGTAATTAGTCTGAAAGTTTTTAGTTTAAGTAAAACAAACGGTTCTTTAGAATTTTAACCAAAAGCTAACACTATATGCTACCAACAAATAAGTACTAATAGAAATACGTACCTTATAGATACTACATCTTCAATAGTAAAATAAAATAAAGATAACTAATCGAGCCTTTATTAGACAGCCTTTTTAAAACGTAATGAATTTTCCTTTTGAATATTAAATTAAACGTAATTATTAACGGGATTATAATCATATTATTAGTGGCCATTTTTAATTGATAGTTTAAAACTTGTAAGTACCAGTTTTTCTAATTACCATGAACAAAAATAGTTTCTACTGTTAGGAATTGTGCCAAGGTACTGTTAAGACCTGTTATTAAATCGCCTGTACATTTTGTAAATGTGGTGTGTATAGTTCTTGATTTAAACGTTGAATAAAAAAGTGGAAAAAAGTGGTCTCTGCCTACCCCTACGGGAAAGAGGCGTGATTATATGTATGTATGTATGTTTTTTTTATATTAGAAGGAGGCAAACGAGCAGGCGGGTCACCTGATGGAAAGCAATCATCGCCGCCCATGGACACCCGCAAAACCAGAGGAATCACAGATGCGTTGCCGGCCTTTATTATTATGTATAAAAAAGTGTTTGGTTAAATAATTCACATTCAGTTAGTGCTTCTCTCTTGTATGCTCTTAACAACGAGGCATAAAAGCAAAATTCAAAATGAATTTTCAACAAAGACGCGCTATTATGAAGAAGGCAGAACGAAAACACTCTACTTATAGGTATTCCGACGCCGTAGTGGCAAGAACCCTCAAAAGAAAACTTATTAATTTTCGTCATTATGAATTCCGCGGGCGAAACTCGAACGTCTAATTTCAACCCTAACTTATCAAGACGCGAATAAAAAAGTTCACCCCAGCACCCCACGCTCACCCCCTTGTTTAAAACGCCGGCGAAAAAAGAAGCACATAAAAATGCATGAGGCCTTCCTCGTTATAAGGAAAGGGTAGCGCCCCCCTCCCCCCCAAGGAGGTAGCTGTAAAAATCGTCTCTAATTTAAATTTGGGAAGTTTCGCGTGGCGAGGCAACGTTGATGTCTTGATAAATGTGAGCGTATTCCACTAATTTCTCGTCTTCAGCCCTGGGAACTTTTAATTGGGCTCGCATAAATCGCGGCGGAGTAATGGAGGTGGCATTAATTTCATCTCGCGACAAAATGGCGAGCTGAGTAGTACATTTAGATAAGCATCGCTCATTGTCCCGGGCACTGATAGCGAGTCGCCGCGCTCCGCTCACGCTCATGTCGCTGACGTCACCTCATAACATTCTCTGTCTTTGTCGTTTCTGATTTGATTCGAGCTGATTTTGGACTTAACATTCAGTAATTGTTTTAATTGATCACACTAATATTATAAATGCGAAAGTTTGTGTGTATGTATGTGTTTATATTTGTTGCTTCTTCACGCTGCAACGGATGAATAGATTTGGATGAAATTCGGCATACAGATAGTTTATAACCTGGATTAAAACATAGAATACTTTTTATCCCGATATTCTCACGGGAACGGGAACCATGCGGGTGAAACCGCGAGCGGCCGCTAGTTGTTAATATACTGCTAATTAATATGTCACTTTTTGATTGCTGCCTCATCATTTGTTGGTGACTAAACTCATTATGATTATTTACTAATGTAACTGATTAATTAACTAATTTTTTGTTGCATCGTTTGGTAATTTATTTATTATATAAGTTTATATTTACATACCTTAGATGTTTTGTAAGTTCTTATACGTGCTTATTTTTATGCCATCGCAAAGACACTTATCATTAAAAAAATTATATCCTAAAACATCAATCATCAAAGGATGACGATCCTAATAACAAAAGTTTAATCAATAGAAATAATTTAATTAAAAGAATAAAACCAACTACATACAAAAAATAGTTAATAAACACCGTAGCTCGTAGCCCGTAGCGCGCTGCTACGACGCGCTGCCCGACTTGCAACGGCCGATACACACGCCACGACACTACGACTCAACGAAAGAGTTGAAACGCGTAACAAAACGTCATTGATGTTTTACTAAAAATAGTCTAGGAAGTGCGTGCTTAAAGTAATGTCTGAAAATTCTAAAATCCTAGTAATGTTTCCGTGTCGCGTTCTAGTAGTAAAATAGTTATTACAATTAACTCCTTATTCATCAAGTTTAAATCGTAAGTAACTTTTAACTAACATCTACTGTATGTATCTATTCTTTAATCACAACCGATCTTAGTAGCTGCCAAAAAGGTACAGCGACACCCATCTATGCTACACTTGATTCAAAGTAACCCTATGACATGCTATTAACATTGAAATGAAACAAGTGAGATTGAAAAATATATTTGATTTGATATTGATTAATGTTCTTTAACAGAATTTCTTGTGATAGTAAACAACTTTTCCATGTTAATTTTTAATGTCATTTAATTATTTCCACTTAACAAAACTTTTCACTTCAAGTAATTAGAACAGAGCGCGTTTGTTTTGAGTGAATAATTAAGCGGGCGGCGAGTATCGCGCTCTTCTTCCTCATTAAATGGGGACAAAGCGACCGCGGCGAAACTTCGACGGGTGTAATGTTATTCATTTGGTAAAGTCAAAGGTTGTATTTACAAAAAAAAAATAAGTTGTCGGAGAGCGGACGGTGGCATTTTTTCCATTCGGCGCGTTCCATTAGCGAGCCTTTGTTTGGCGGGAGCGCGCAAATTAATTTAGCTCTCCCGCCATTTCCTCGCCCGCCGCCCGCGTGCCGCCCGCGCCCCCGCCGCGCCCTTTTTTGTCTACGCCTTGCTCTACGTATCGTTTTCTTCTTTATGGCTCATTAGGCAACATTGTCGCCATTGTTTTTTCGCCTAACCCGCAAGATCTAATTATTGTAATCAGCAAATGCTATGAATCGATATTGCCGGCGTGGTGAGCTGGCCAGCTTGTCTTAATATTTTTTTGTCATGATTTGGCGAAGAGTAAACATTAAATACTCATTAGAAAAGCATCAAATGATTAGTGTAAGTAAAGACAATATAGAAAACATTGATGTTGAAGACAAATCGTTTTATTACTCGTGTGACAAATCCTTGTGAATGGTAGAGCTAATCGTGACATATGGAGGGGTAAAGTCAAAAGTATTTTTTGTAGAAAAAAAAATTGTAATTACTTAATGAGAATTTTATCCTTTCATTAATTAACAACAACATTAGTTAAGTTCTAAAATATGTAAAAACGTACAAATCGGGTCTTGAATTCACCAAATTATTTTTATTATTTAACAATAGAAATGATGTAGCATAGTTGTTATTGATGATATACCGAAATCAAATTGTTTAGATTATTGTTTTTCTTAAATAATGTATTTATTATAATAAATGTTAGTACACGGTAGTGTCCCAAATCATCTTGTTCTCTCAGAAATAACTTTGTGACATACCTTTAAGTCCGTATCTATTTTCATTGTGATAATAGTCTGCGAGTAAGTTTTATTTTCAGTAGCACGCAGTAATAATAAATAGGTAGCTTTACACTACATACTAAATATATATATAAAAAAAAATATAAATATAAGCTTCCAATTAAGTATCTCCATTAAGAAAATTTTAGGTCCCATTCACTTTGAAAATAAATGTATCATTTCTTTGGACACTTAATTCGACCGCATTTGAATTACTACTATATGGTAAGGGATAAGGGCTGACACAAAGTTTAACTGTACCAGATACACAAAACCTTATGTTTTATGGCTATCAGCTTTTGTAACTACGTAGGAACATTCTAAATCCGCCAGTACGGATGTTTTAGTTGGCGTGGCCTTTTTTTTATGTAACGTCGATACGGCTGAACGGATTTGTATGAAATTTGGTACATTGCATGATTATCCTGAATTAACCTAAAGAAAACTTTTATGTGGGGAAAAATCTTGTTTCTTCAAAAGTTTACGTTTTGTGACAGAGCAAATATCACGCATGCGAATGCAAAATTTATAAGAGATAAGAGAGTGGGGGTACGACTTACTTTAAAAAGATTTAAATAATATATTTTGCTTTTACATTTTGTATTTCGATTAATAGAACAGTAATAAAATCTAAATCAGACTGATTACCAGTACTCTACTCTATCAAAACCTATTAACAACGGTAGGTACTTTTTGGAAAGTTAATTGACGCTTTTTTTAGATGGTCTCTAACAGTACAATTTAGTGTAATTTCAATTGGAATATTAATAAGACAGGATTATTACCTTCTTTTTGTTGTTTGTGTAATAAAATAATAATAAAAAATATCGTAGGTATAGCCAGTGTTCGACACAGTAACACAGTGCTAAACAAAAGTTTTGGAAGCCAAAAAAAATAATAGAGTTTCATTGAAATATTACTGAATGACCGCTCTAGGAAGCAGGTGGTCTCTATAATTGTTGCTTAAGTCAAAAATCAGTGTTTAACCCCTATTTCTAATAGTTAAAGGAAAACAGTGTCGGTGACTGGTTTTACAACCCTATTTATAAATACTGAATAAGAATATTCTCACCTGGGTGGTTTGCGCGGGCGCCTGACGACGCGCACTCGGCCCCGCACAGGCGGGCTGACTGCCAGCGCCCGTGCCCGTGACCCACAGTTTTTTAACCCGCGCGTGCCCCCGGCTCCCTCTACTAAAACCCTTCCGCATTCATACCCATATGCAGAGAACACGCCGAGATAAAGTATCGGTGTATCTAGTCAAACTTTTAGTCATTTTAAAGTACTTATTTTTATATTAAAAAGCTCCTTTTACAAATTCAAGTGTTAGTAGTCTATTTGACTTCCTGTAATTTCATAAAACTTCAAACATTAACAACGGACGCCTACTCGTGCCGTGCCCGGAGCTAAGTGAAACAATTAATTTTCTGTTTCATAAAATATTTAATTAAAATCTTAATAGCTCTACGGCGCACGTTTCTGCGTAAAAAGAAAGCAAATCTTATCTCGGGGTTTAAGTTGGCAGACTGGAAATTTCTAATTAATTACTTAGTAGACACATTTTAAATTCTTAATTAAGCAATCCGTACTTTCTACCGCCTATAAATTAGATCGAGCCGTTTCCATAGAGACTACTCATCCTTTAAAGCGGGCCGGGGGGGAAAGGGGGGGCTTTACAAAAAAATATAACTTAGGGTGAGTTAAAAAACCGTGGGGTGACTCAGCCGGCCGCTGCACCCCACGACGAGAAATCTACGATCAATATTAACTCTTTTTTCAACGGGGAACGCTGAATTTTTAAGTCGTTTTAAGTCTTCGCTCCAAGCGAAATTATTCGTTATAAAAGTGCGTGGCTGGGTCGGCGCGCGGCACTACTCGCATGCTGCCAATATTTGTATTGGAGCCGCGATAAATCACTAACAAATGACAGACGCGGTACAGTGCATTTGTCAAGTCAAGGTCGCGTAACACATGCGGACGACGTGTGGCGATTCATGTACCCTCTAATTGTTTATTTTGTATTGATGTTTGTTTTATTGATAGTTATGAAAAAAAAGTTTAACGCATCCCAACGACAAGGAGCCTTTGTATTTTGTACCGTGTTAAATTGAAATCAACTTTTTTAATTAACGTTATTTTTAAAATTGGAATTGATATATTGCTGTGATACGGTCATGCGAGATGATGTATAGCTCCAATTATAATAATATTTAAATGAAGGCTGTTTTAACAATTGTTATAACAAACGCCATTACTTTAATTAATTCCTACGACAAAAGGTGACTCGGCTTTAACTATCTCAGTTTTTTAGGAACACTTAAAATAGATTGGTAAAAAATAACCTGCATACATAATTTGATGCAGTGTATTAATAAAAACAGCCCGAGGCCCGGTGTGCACGCGCTAAAAAAAAGTTCATTTGTTAAAAAAAGCTATTTATGACAGCGACCATTATCGTCTAATAAATCAGCTGCCCGCTCTTCTGTTTTCGATAATGATTCTATTATTATGGAAAAGCGTTATGTAACTGTAACATTTTTTTCCCGCTGACACAATATGTGGAGAGCGCTTCTGTTTTGAATGTACTGCGTGAATAAGTTTTAAAAACAGCAGCCGACATGACTGCAACTCAAGGTGGCTTTTTTATTTGTTTATATTTAAAAATACCATTATTTTATTAAAACAACAAAAATCTTCTTTAACTTTTAAGTTATCACGGTCACTTACACTACAGTTATTATTAATTATCACAATATTTTTGTTTCTTTTACTTTTTTACCAAAATACTTACCTATTTATTATGGTAACAATTTACTGGTTACCTTTACACAAGTTTGATACACTTTAATATAGTAGTTATGCTAACTTTCATCCTTCTTTGTTACTGAACAGTATTTATTAAATTAACAATTTAGTGAAAAAAATGTTACTAGTTGCGATCTTGCAAGTTAAGCAACTTTCATATTGCCGGGTCACCGGACCAAATTCAAGTGTTATTGTAACTGACCAGCCAGCTCCAGGTTACATATGACCCATACTCACCATGCGCTTTTGTTCACATGGGATGGGAAGGCCTAAGCCCAACATTCTGACGTAGGGTAACAATGATAACGGAGTGTACACTTTTTAACTTCAGCGCCTCTGTAAGCAAAACTGACCGAATATTAAATTTATACCATGCCTGGTTTTGTAGCAAATGTAGTCGACTCGATGTCGAAAATTGCACTAGTAAAAATAAAAAACTCAGGTACTTTTTCAAGTACTATGTTCAGTATTAGCATTGTTAATGCAAAAAACAATTAGCACAGGTTGGAAAACTGTGGTATGACAAAGAAGCGAGCAAGCCGTGGATTATTATACGTCAGTTTTGATATAAATAAATAAATGAATATTGTTATTGAAATATAAAAAAAAATTAAGTTAGAAAACAGTGTTAAGAATGCTAAAGAAGCAGTGTCCATAGCAGCGAGCGGCCGTGGGTTCTTATGCGTGTCGGGCGCGGCGCCCACTGCACGGGTTACAAATTGTGGGGTGAAAGGGGTAGTTTTTTTCTAATCGACTTTCCTAACAGTAATAAACGATATTTATCTTTCTTAATTATAGTTTCACTGTGCCGTTTGGTAGCATTGCCTGTGTTTTTGTTGCGTCTGCTTGTTATTATCGAATTATGTACGTTTGTCGTACGCATTGAATTATTCTCTTTGTGAGCGGGATAGCCGATATTTTACTACCAACCGGTTCGTGTTATAAAAAAAAAGAGCAATGTCTAGACGATTAAAGTATGGTTTGGATGTATACGTTAACGTTGACGTAAACTAGATTCTAATACCGTTACAATGGTTGACAATAAAGTTAAATCATTAGTAACAGTTTTCTACACTTCTATGGATTATTAAAATTCGAAATATGAATTCAACATTGTTTAAAAGGTATTCTCAGCAACGTGGTTACAACCAAACCAAAAAAAAGAATAAAAAACCTAGATATAAAAAAAACAAAAGAGTTACTCTAATGAACATGGTGTATTGATTAAAAAAAAAGCATTACGAAACGTGTTCACAGGGAAGTTTAAAATGAGAAACGAGGGCAGTGATCCCTCGGGGCGCATGCGTAATAATAACCCTTTTTTACCCTTTCGCTACCCTGAGTGTTTTTTGTAAAGGGTTGTGTGGGGTATGTACCTGCCACGCGACGCAGCGGACGGGTTAAGCTTTTTTCTCTATGGGCCGCTGTGAGTTTTTTTTGTTATGGTGATGCTGTTTTTTGTCAGTGCACCACGCCGAGAACACTGGAGAGTGCGTTGAACTCTGACAAGAGATCAGCTGATGCATTGTGGTGCACTGAGACAAGTGCACTATTGATTTTTGCTAGTTCAAGGTCGTTCTTTGAGTGTTTTGTTTCTTGTTAGCGCGACTGCTTCTAAGAGCTCTTGAGATAAGTAAGAGTGGCAAATGAACAAGAATAAAATATGCACCAATGTCAGCAAATTTGAAGTTATAGTAGTTTTTAGATAAATAAAAGCAACTATCACGATATCATAATAGATAGGGCCAGTAATGGCAGAAGAGTTTGATTCTCCATTTTATACATTTTCAAAATTTACGATTCAAATTCAAGAGAACTTAATTTGTGAGACACTTGAGCGACATTAGTTCCTTAATTTTCACAAGTTTGAATTTCATTTTCCAATACGTTCTTATCATTGCTAATTACTAATAGAGTATGGAGTACGTAGGTAAGATTTTTATTTTAGTTGTCAAGTCCTGTCCCAACGTTTGACCTTCTTCTCATGACGTAATGGAAGTGTATCGACACTTTCCAACACTAACTAATTAACTGTTAACATTATTGATAACTTGTTGTTATGGCGCAAACTTAAATAAAAAAGCGCAGTTATGAAAGCATGGTTAACATTTTGTTGCCATCACAAAAAGGTAGGTTTTTTCAGACAAAATCTTTAAGTAGTAAAAGTTGAAATAAGTAAACAGTATACTCGACTCACTTCTTTACTTTTTCTTAGAAATATGAATAAGAATTTAATTTAATTTTGGCATAACTCAGTCCAATTCAATCTTCCAATGGTTTGTTCATCATCATCATCAGCTATTTTTTTGTGTCTCAACTGCTGGAGCACGAGCCTTCCCTATGGATGGATAGAGAGAACGGGCGGTAAACCACCACGCGGGCCCAGTGCGGATTGGTGGTTGTTAACGACTGCTAATGCAGTCGGGGCCAACGGCTTTACGTGCCTTCCGAAGCACGAGAAGAGCTCGAGATGATAAATTTTTGGTCACCCATCCGGTGGTGACCGGCTTTTGCGAATGTTGCTCAATGGTTTGTAACGATAAATTAATGCTATAGTCATTACATTGGATAGTACCTACGTATGTGTTATGTTCTCTAAAAGCAACACTATCAGCTCCCGTTGCGCGGTGGCGGCAGCGTTACAATCCATCACATGCCGGATGGTGTCACTTTACCCAATCGCACCCGTTCCATTTTTGGCAATCCGGTAAAAAAACAGTACAGTTAACACCGGTGCCAGCGAATTCTAGTAACCCACATAGATCAAGGTGTTAAGCTATCGTGTTGCAAGCCGTTACGACGCAAGCCTTTGTCCAACTCTTTTTTGGCGAGCGTAAAAACTCGCCCCGCTCCCGTTTACTTTTTTATTAGATGATCTTGCAATAAAGAACACTTTAAATCATGTAAACACCTGACGGACGGTTGCCTTTAAAATGTATGCGTATGTGTATTTGAACGTAGAAACTGTTTTGTGAAAAGACATAACATTAGCAGTTCTGTTTATTGGGTAATGAGAACGATTTTGCTCCTATTAATATATATAAAAAATTGTTTTTCTATATATCTATACTTTCCATTCAAAAGAAGTTAATGTTTTATAGTTATTTGCCGTTTAGCCTAACATCGCTTCAGTTAATTTACAGACAGAAATGTGAGTGTATTAAGAGTCAATTAAATCACTAGACGGAAGATCAGTGTCGTGGCATTACTAAAGTGCTATGACATAATTATGCTGAGAAGATGCCTTTCAGTATCATATTTATACTGTTTATTTAGAATGTTTTATTTGTATGAATGTGTTATTTTGTAAAACTGAATAAAATTTTTTCTTTCTATTCTATTTCGATTCATTGTATTTATTTCAGGTTTACCAGTTTTTGAATACACTATTAAGTACATAAAATACAAAAAAGCAAACATTTTCTTAACTGAGTGTAAAGATCTTTTAAAGTACACACCACGTGCAATAAAATAGAGAAATAGGTAACAAAAATAAAGAATAAGGATAAATAAAGAAACAAAATTAATCAAGCCAAAATATTTATTTGCAAAACTAAGTGTAGGTAACATACAGATAGAATATAGTGTTGGTAGCTTTAAAACTTAACGTGACCTTTTGCAGGAATAACAAATATACAGTTTAAAAAATACATATGTTCAATCATATAGTTAAATTATAAAGTCAAATGAAATAATAATGTGATAAATAGATAATTAATTGGCACAACAGTGAACTGTAGATTATTTTCCGGCCAAGCCTGTAAAACATAACATGTTGAATAGTTCTCGCATGGTGTTGCGCAAGGGTTGGTGCTAGGCCCACCTTGCCAACATTCGCGACTCCAAATTTAGAAGGCAGCTGCCGCACCGCCCCCGTTTTACTTTTTACTCAGAAACAACAAAAACTCTCGTTTTTTTCCCTATACCGAATACCGAACCGGCGGGATCTGATTTCGCAAAGATAGAGTTTCATTAGTAGACAAGGCATTTCTACGAGTTCTTTTTAATTATATCTAATAGCTTCACCAAAACATGACACGGTCCGGGTGACTGTTTTATTTAAGTCGACAGCCATTGTGTAAAGATAAAAGAATTGTCTATTAACTCTTAGCTTTCAAATACTTGTAGGTTTGTGTGTCACATATTCTTTGCCATTTTTATTACGATTAATTTCAGTTATTTAGTCATTTAAAATACTCATGCGCAATTATAAATAACTGCAGATTCAATATTGTATCTCAATAACTTTACTATAATTTCTTTAGATTACTAATTGTAACCTATTAATGATTTGCTGTAAGTACCTAGTGACAACAAACACTCAACAACAGATGAATAAGAAGACACCATACTAATGTTAAACAAATAACGAAAGCAACACGGGCAGAAAAACAATCCAAAACATAGTAACTATACGCCAGACATTTCACGTGTTGCGGCCCTTTTTACCCGACTGCGTCAGATGGAGGGTTATTTTATATTGTTATTATTGAAACATCTAAGAAACACTATTGCAAACGGATTAAATGCAAACAGAGCCAGTGGTCTCGGTGTTGTTACACAAACAAACTATGTAAAGGGGACACAAACAGTCTTTGTGGTGGTTCGGATCGCCGCCGCCGCTGTGTGTCGGTCTGTTGGCACAAAACAAGGAGACTGCAAAAGGTAAGCTTCAAAAACGAAAAAACAAAAAAAAAAACAAATACAAATGCGCTCGCGCAGCGCACACATAGACAACCTCTCACGGACACGGAATTTTGCAACAGCTGCGCTCGGATTGTTCCAAGCTGTTCTGAAATCCGTGTCCGTGAGGCTGGTTTCAGAGTCACGCTGACCGCCCGCGCGAGTGGCGAACGCGTCTCGTAAGCGCGCTGATGACCTGAGCACAACTCTGAAACGAGTTTAGTTTGCGGTTCATCAGCTCGGATAGTCGTGATGACAAGTTATTTATATACCTTTGGAAAAAAAGGCAACGGTGAAGACGTATAGAAACACATCCCTATAATTCTACTAGATTACTGAGAGGTGCCTTTTCTACATCTTTCTCGGATTTAAAGGGACACGATGGCAAGTTTTTCAAGCAGTTACTCATTTTGACGATTTGTTTTTGTCGCGCGATATTGTGTGCCAGCGCGTGCGGTCAGCGTGACTGTATAACGCACACTGGACACAGAGACTCCTCGAGCCTCGACAGCGCGCGGTTGAGACGCGCCGACTAACCGCGTTATCAGCGCGAATCGTAATCCGCGCGGGTGGTAAGCGTGGGTAGTTTTCACTATGGAACGGTACAAGGCAACACCTAGCTCGTGGCCTGCGTCGCTAACCACTACTTACCACCCGCGCGGGCGTCAGTGTGACTCTGAAACCAGCCTGAGAGGGTCTATGTGTGCGTGCTCGACCGCGGTATGTACTTTCCGATCCGATCCGAACCCTCTGAAAATCTAGTAGGGCACGGGGACACGCACTAGTGCGTGATGCCGTTCCCTCTAGAAAACCTCCCAAGGTGCTTCATTTCACACGGCTTGAGGCGTTACTCGCCGCCCCACTAAAAGCCCGGTGAAGCCGAAAATGCCGTGAGGCAATCAGCAGACTCTCTCAAAACGGTACTTATGATGTGTTAAGTTTACCTTCTACTCCTTAATTTGTACTATTGGTGAGTGAGTAGATGATGTTGGTGGCGATTAGGCATTGTTGGCTGGTCTCGGCTACTGTGCGCCACCGATACTCGCCAGATTAAAGGATTACACAAACAACTTAGTGCAAAACTCGTTTCTTATTACTCCTTTGCTTTCCATTTTTGTCGGTGAGGCGGAACGCCGACAGGCCCGCTGTGTCGTCACGTTCTTGGAATTGGTGGTATAATGAACCTTTTTGTCCAGGAAATACAGAACAGAGTTTTATTAATGTTACTTGAAAAACTATTAAAGTCAAATGCTTACTCAGATATTTAAATACTTACCAAAAAACCTTAAGTATAAACACAAGCAACATATTATTGAAAAGGATAATATAAACTTCTTATAAATATTAAATATATACCTACTTACATAAATTGGAAAAAGAACAAGATGAAAACAATTGTTACCTAACCACTTAACAAATAAATAAAATACAATAAAGTTGTAGAACAGGATATTTATTTAAACTTAAAATTATTTCTACTGGTGCGTTTATAAAGAATATTCAGCAATATTTTTTTTATTTGAATCAAGACAAAACCTTTATATCATGCGGTTTTGTTAATTACTTATTTGAAAACCTGAATAACATTCATATTCTAAGTCCGAAATTTAAAAAATACTCTTTTAGTCATAGCATTGCAACAGTGCTTAACTAAGTCGAGGTAAAACTTATTTTCTACTTGTTAAGAAGCCAAAAACGCGCAATATTAAATAAAACATTAGAACCAAAGTAAGACCTAGCTTTAGAGAATATACAAAAGAATTTCGAAGACCGGAATCGAAGACTAAATAAAGGAGCACAAACAAGTTTAGTTTATTTTTACTTTTATTTCAACATTTGATTTTTTCAGATTATTGTTGATCAGAGCACCATGTTTACATTTTCCATTAAAAATTGTTCATATCATTTTAACGCAAAAGTAATAAAAATATTTCGAAAATGTACAATAGACCCTAGTTTTTGAGATGACTTGCGAAACTACCAGAGGTTACCATACAAACATGGAATTTGCGATCTATCAAAAATATTTCTGTATCAATTCTGTGAGTAATCCCGAATCGCGACAAGTTCTATACGGGTTATTAATGACATTGTGCCGCGTTGCGCCTTTGTGCTCAAGCGCATCCAGGGTTGAAGGAAGTCATAATTGCTATGAATGGGAATAACGAAAAAGGGAATATTTAGCGTAAAAATCAATAATCAAACCGGTGGTAGCACAATGGCAGCGGTTACCCGAATCTCTATCAAAATAAAAGGCGGTGCGTGACACGGCGCGGGTGGAGTTTTTATTGCATCAGTCCATAATACAGTCTCGAGTGGCGGGGCGAAGCGTTGTCTACGTAAACACTTGAACCACAACTGATTCGCGATACACAATAATGGCTAGTATGAGAAAGGCAAGCTCTTCAAGGTACTTTAATTTAGCGATCACTTGTGTGAAGGCGTTAGGATGGCAAAAGAGTCACGTCTTCACCAAGCAGCGTATATTCTGATGAACGACGCTTACCACCAACCTATTCATCACCGCAATATACCAATTCAATACTATATACTATTTACACGCAAAACTAACTTTACATAATAATTAACTAATATTGCATAGATTACAACTTGGCTTGCGGTTTATTGCTTAAAAAACGATGCCCTTCTCTTGATTAAAAGTAGTTATGAACATAGGTATTATTTTACGCACAAAAAGGCTTGATTAAACCTCGCGTGCCGTAGGCTGGTGAACTCAATGCATTGGGAGACATTAATGAAGTTGAATAACATATTAGTACGGGCAAAACAAAAATGTTGCAATTTGGAATTTTAAACATGCAGCATGCGCTTAGAATATGCATGGTAAAATTATTAAATAAATGAGACTTATATTAAATGAATAACAACGTAGATAAGTTTGCCATTGATCTGTGCTGAAATATATATATCATGATACATCATCTCAACCAAACCGTCCATTGCAGGGCAAAGGCCTCAACGAAATATATATCGGATACTTACTCAAAAATAAGAAACAAAAAATTTGTAAATAATATTTTTCTAATTAATCACAAACTAAAAATGTTATATTGATATATGTAAGTTTATACAGTACTCAAATATATAAAATACAAAATTTCGACCCAAAAATTCTAACACTTAAGAAGTTTTTCACTATTAAATTTCATATTAATTTTTTTTAAGTTTTTCACGATTTATATGTACAATACCTACCTACTTAATTTGTTTCAAAAGAAATATAATAACACTGAAATTCAGCAATTACTGTCTTTTTCACCTACTTAAAAACAAGAACATGAAAATATATCAGAGCAGAGAATATCTGTAATTAAAGAACATGAAAATATACCTATCAGAACAGAGAATAATCTTGATTGAAATTGCATATCACATTGAACCCTACCTTTAACAGAGACATAGGTTGTGTAACACAATGCTACAAGAATGAGGCGAGTATAAATAGAGCAGTCCCTGGACATTGTTGCAGATTCTTGAAGTGCCACACGTGCAGCCAGGATCGCACAATGACGACCGAAAACGTATTCATTCGCATATTTACCTAGCCAGTTATATTACTATTGATACGCAACCGAGCTTTCACTGCGAGCGACAATGCGATACTTTTCTACAAAGAACTTTTTACATCATTGTCAGATTTCAACTAGATCTTTTGTTTGAAAATAAAAAATATATACAATTTTAACTTACGTCTTTTGTTATCTTGTTTTAATTAAGCTGGATTTTTCATAATAATATCCTAATCGCGCTTTTATGAAACTTTATAAGATTTGTGACAAAGTATAAAAAAAAATCTGTTTCGTAATTTTGACTGACTCAAACGGGATTCAAACCTACGACTTTTCGCAGTTCGGGCGTTTGAGACACTGGTCGGACTGTGAATATTACGAGTGTTGTTTCTTACTCCATTAGTTAACCTTTTTCTATTAATGACACCTTTATATAAATAAATCTTCTGTGCGTGTGAATGTTATTGAACTCCTTCTAAACGGCTGGACCGATTTGGATAAAATTTTCTGTGTGTGTTCAAGTGGATTCGAGAATGGTTTAGATTTATCATTGGACCCGGTAGGTGGCGCAGCTATAGAGGTCCATCATGGGATACGGGTGTTCTTAAGCGGACAAATGATTTGTTTGTTTTGTTATCATGGAAACTGTCAAAGCGGTACGAAGACCGCCGCCGCGCCGGTCACCTAGTCTCAAATAAATATTTTACATCAATATTTAAACAACTGCTTTATTTAATCTTTAACTGATTTTATTAGTTCTTGTGTCTAACTATAGGTTAAATAATTTTTAATTCAAATAAAGCATGAAAAGTAAAAATTACAATTAAACAACAAAAGTACCGATATGCGGAACTTATTTCTAATTCTCCGTTTCCCCATAAAAAGCTGGCCAAAAAGGGGACGTGACATTAAGATAAAAACATACATCAATGGTCATCATCAAATTCAATTTGTACCTTTGTACAATTACAGTGCATGTTGTCATAAAAAAAAAACCTCTAATAAATGTAGGAAAGCGGTCTAAAATAGTTTAAATTACGAAATGATGATAGTGTTTTGTCCTTATGCGAGTGGCGGCTGCCGAGAAACTTGCAACTGTTGCATCCATTCCACAAAAAATAACACATTTTAAGTCGAATAACTTAGTTTGCTTCCTGGTGCATCTTCCGGCAACTCTTTTTTTATGGACGCGAATGAACATAGGTCTGACGTTTTTGTGGTTCTGACAATGATAAAGAGGAGTATACGTCGTAGCCTGATGCATCGATAAAGCAGTTAGTACGCAATTAAACGATATTAAGAGCGTTTACGCCGCACACTAGCGCCGCCAATGAAAAAAAAAACATAGCTAGTAATTAGAGATAGAAAATCAAATTATGCTCAACAAACTATCTGAATGAAGTAATTTATCTATTTTACGTCACCTAATGAACACCTGACATGTTATGGTTTAGTTAAATATGGTGTTATAGTTAAAAGTGGCCGTAACGTCTTATTTAACTAAACCATAACATGTGAGGTGTTTATTAGGTGACATAAAAATGCTAAATTACTTCATTCAAATAGTTTGTTGAGCATAAATTGATTTTCTATCTCTAATTACTAGATATGTTTTTTTTTCATTAGTGGCGCTAGTGTGCGGCGTAAACGCTCTTAAATATCACCTGAAATTCAGGAAAAGTTGCCTATACTTTCAGTGCTATAAAGCAGTTTTTTTTTTGTAATATCGCAATATATTATTGTATTTATTCTAAGAGTTGTAGGTTTTTAAGTAAATCAAAAAATAATATTAAAATACGATAGGTTTCAGAAAGTTGAAGACGATTTTTAATTATTTATCGCAAAGGCATATTTATATTAACTTTTGTTGTTGACATTGTTTGTCAACTTTACTGACCAAAATAATACAAATAATACAATTTATTTTATCAATGTCTAAGTTCTTTGCAGATTTACTTCGTTTGCGAGCCAGTTAGCCGACGACGCAAGTAGCGACACCTGTCTCCGTCGGTGCAGTCAATTGGCCTACTCCGTTTCCGCCACCACGCCACAAAAACAAATGAATGCCGACTCCGAATAAAAAACAACAAAGCCGAAAGTGTTTCGAGCGGCAGATTATGAGCACGTTCAGTTATTAATTTATATGTAGCATCGTCGTTGCGGTAAAAAACTCAACCCTCACTTAGACAAAAGTAAAAAACATCGCGCGCGTCGCGCAAAAGGGAAAGGGTGTCTCGCGTGCTGCGTTTTGTTTTTTAACAGTATGCTGCGGTTTTGTTTTTTCGTGTGATGCGTTCTTGTTTTTTAACAACACAATACCGTTGTTAAGAGCTGTTTTTTGAGAGCGTCATATTGACGTGAGCGCGCACAAGGCGTGATCGCTAGTGTTTTTGTAAAGGATTTTATTTTTAAATCTCCGCATTTCGGGTAAATGAGAGATGGAGAATCTTTTTTCCGTTTAGTCACGGCTTGGTAAAGGGGCATATTGTTTTTTTTACAATGCCGTGTAGGTGTTTTATATTTAACCGTAGCAAGATCGCGGGTGAAGCACGAGCGGGCCGAGCCATGTGGTTCGTTAAACAAAGACGATGAAGTTTTTCCTGGAGCAGGTGTTGCGCTTAACGATACGCAGATACTTATGTATCTGTCAACAAGCTAGATCACGACGACTGCAAGTATACGGGTAGTATTTATATAAAACAAATGAAATAGCAGCTATTATACAGGCGATGTTTGTACAGCTTTATGGCTGTGATTAAAGCAACTTTTATGTAATGCAATTAATTAAGCGACGCAAAACAACATAGCCGATGAAATATCGTCAATAACGTCTGGAATTCGTAAATGCGCTATAAAACGTGGCCCATGAAAATGCCATTAAATATTAAAAGTGGAGAAACAGAGAGCTTAACATGAAATAAAACATCGTTATAAGAGGCTAGGAGAAGACGGAGTCGCCCCCGGCCGGGCTAGCTATCGGCGCGCCTCAGTTAATGCCTACTTATACCTTATTATATAGCGGAGTTTGCGTTGAGGAACAAAATTAATTGGTTAAAACTCCTCTCAGTATCCAGGGCGGGCCGCCCCCCTGCCTCCCCCTTAATTCCGTCCCCCGCAGTCCCCGCGCCCGCGCCCTTCGCCCCGCGAGCTCCTTTGAACGCAACCTACCTAGAGAAAAAACAGAAAGTATAAAGTTGACTCCTAAAGTGTTGTAACTTAATTAATCAAAGTGTAAATGTATTTAATTTAAAAAGACAGTTTTCTGACAATTTGGTAAAAATAATTAATTATATAATTATAGTTAACAAGTATAATTAGCATCAGTTGTAATGGGATTAAAAACAATATTTATTAACTCGTTGTGTGACTACACTGTTGCGAAACCGCAAACCACAATATCAGCATCATAAAATTTGAAATTGTTTTTGCTGATATTGACTTAAATTAATTATCTAGAGTGGTTTCGATTAGGTATATTATTAGTGCACTAGTCACTTGTTAATGATATAACCAGAACTGCTTATTGATAAATTTAGCATGAAATGTTTTTGTTTTGTTTATATAATTTTTAGCGCAAATTTTGTTGCGAACAAAACTCTTCTTAACTGATCTTTAGTATTTGTAAAAATATTATGATCGAATGTTAATGACGGTAGTTGTTGACATTGAATGGGCGCCTTTGGCTTTCAAAGTAAAAAGTAAATAGTGTTGAATAATTTGGGCGTGCTAGTTAGAACCACGATAGCTCGATTGGGAGAGCATCTGACCCCCGGTATGTCAGAAGGGTGCAGGTTCAAATCCTGCTCGTGAAAATTTTTTCAACATTTGTATTTTTGTAAATCTAGCATGTTTTATAAACTAGGTAGTATGAAATGACGTAAGTGGTTTCTTGTAATTAATAATAAGATTCTAAGAACTGACACTGAAAACAGTGTTATTAAAATATACAGTAAGTTTATTTATTTAAAGATTTAAAAAAAATAACAATACTCAGTTTATGATTGTTTATACAGTTAGCTTTTATCATCCCATTCTTGGGCCAAAGCCCCTATTCCCACCACTCATCAAAACTTTGCTTAACAAACTGGTACATATCCAAAATTTATGAATGTCCAATCTCGCATCTATAGAGCCTTAAAAGGACTCTGCCCACTTTTCACGAAACACGGTGACCAACTACATAACATTTGTTATGTAACTTACTACATAGCTGAACTCAAATTATTCTCTAAAACAAACTATAAGTAAACAAATAATCATCTATATAAAATAATAAAATCACCGAAATAAACTTTTCGAGTTGCAACGCAGTTCGTCGCCGGTAGTAACGAAGGGCGAAAGCAAAGGGTAGGCCGGGCGGGCGGCGGCGGGGGCTCGTTGCCACTTCTACAAATAAATTATAATTCGCCGCTCCCGGCCGCGCCGCGAGATGCCCGTAACTCACCTATTAGTCGCGATTCACTTCGGGCGAGCTATTCGCATTCATTTGTTTCTGTTTTAGTGAATCGATTTAAGTTTTGTTTTGTTGATCACATTGAGATAGGAATTAGAATTTATTGATTCCGAAACATTCATTGTAAAATCACGAAGCAGATGTTGAAAACATTAAAAAAAATTGATATGACCGAGTTTTTGGTAGGTACCAAAAGAGTGGTTAATACGAGTAGATATACGAGTAGACACTTTTAAGATAAAATATAATGGTGACGTAACTTTTCTCTATTCCCATACAATTTTTATCTATACTTTAATATTATAAAGCTGAAGAGGAGTTTGTTTGTTTGTTTGTTTGGTTGGTTGAACGCGCAATCTCAGGAACTACTGGTTCGAATTGAAAAATTATGATTGAGGAAGGCTATATGCTATATTACATCACGCTATGACTAATAGAACGCGGGCTAATTTAAAATATAATTTGAAAGGTACTTAATTTCCGTTTATAATTACTTTCTATATACGGTTATTACTATGTTACGAGGTAATTAGGTTATATTAGGTGATGACCTCCTTGGTCGAGTGGCTTGCACACCGGTTTTCATGGTGTCGCCATCTCTGAGGTCCCAGATTCGATCCCCGGTCGGGTCAATTTACAAATTATTGTTTTTCTAAATTGTCTCGGGTCTGGAAGTTTTCTATGTATAATAAATATGTATTTAAGTATTTTAAGTATGTTTATCCGTTGTCTAGTAACCATATAACGAGCTTCATAACGAAACTTCTCTTGGGCTAGATAATTGGTGTGAGTGTAGGAAAATTTATTTATTTATGTTACGGTTTAACATTATCAGTCTATCATTGTCTCACTGTTAGGTATAGCTATCTTTACTACCACTACCCTATGGAACCCAACCTGTGTTGGTTTTACGACTACAGCTTAACCACCGGACTCGAAAACTAACTAACTAACGCGGCTCCTAATGTTATGTTTTCGGTTTGGATATTTGTAAGGCTAAATCAAATTCGCTACCTACCTCCATCTTAACTTTGTCACCATAACAACATTGTAAGAAGCATTTTTGAGATACGGTGGCCAGTTCTTAAGTAGTTGAAGATTTCGAGTAAAGCGCTTCCATCTTCGGCCTTATTGAAAGTCACCATCAGATAAGAGATAGGTCTTGTGCTTAGGCCTATTAAAAAGGTTTAATACACCTTTTGAATGTTTAAGGAGTTTTAGAAAATCATCACCAACCACTACCTTACCATACAACACTCTATTCTACTTAGATTTAAAAGTAGTATTCAATTTTTTTTAAATTTAAGATCTTCAAATGGTGTATAAGAAAGGCTTATTTAAAGATCTCACATTAGAACAGGAAGAACAGTTGCAGAAACCAGATTAACTTTATTGTACGTATTATTGTACACTTTTAAGCATTATTTATTGATTTTCAAAATATGTTGCATCTAAATAAGCATCACCTAGGACTACTTGAAAAATAAATAGTCACTTATTTATTTGTTTAAATTCAAATGCACTGCTGCACTGCTGCACTTACAGTTAAAACCAATGCATGCGACCTATTACCTACTTAAAACTTAAAAACCTAATACATTGCATAACAAATGTTTAAAATTTAATTATAAAAGGTCAACGTCCGATTCCTCAACAATCAAGGCATTAAAAGCAAGCTTTTCGATGTTTTTTTTTTATTTAAAAAAAATGTGGTTTGTCGAATATTAATGTGAAATAGTTGTGGATTATTAACCGTAAAGGCCGTTAAGTATTAGCATTGAAGAACACCAACGTGCATAAGTGTTGGCAAATTAAACAAAACAGTGCAAAACCACTTTTCAAATTCTGGCAAGAAGTCCACGTGAGATCTCAGTACATTTTAAAGCCGATTCTCAAGGGCTTGGGTTCCCCCAATGCAAATGAGAACTGATGAATGATATTCCTATCATTTATCAGTGCTCATTTGTATTACCGATCCGATCCGAACCCTTCGGAGAATCTAGTAGGGCACGGGGACACGCACTTAAGTGCGTGATGCCGTACCCTCTAGAAAACCTACAAAGGTGATTCGTTCCACACGGCTTGAGGAACCCTTTAAGTTTCTCGCCGCCCCCAAAAAACCCCGGTGAAGCTGAAAATGCCGTTTGAGGCAATTAGCAATTTCCAAAAAAAGAAATCATTTGCATCTATTAACAATGAAAATATTTTTAATTGATTTATCTTGTAAGAAAATTACTTTGACAGTGGCAAAATGTGCTACCCCACGAAGCTATAACTAAGGAAAAATATAGTATCTCAAGAGAAATCGAAGCTGCAAAAACAAAGGACAAACGATAGTTTCTAATAACTCCGCGAAGGTAGAGTAATCGGCACTAGCAAAAGTGGGAGAGTCACGCCTGAGGGGTTAGGGGGGAGGTTATTGTGGTAGGAGACGGCGATTAATTTAATAAATACCAACCGGATTCCGGTGCGTTTGTCTCCGGAGCTATGCGGTGGCGTGCGGCGCTTCTTGAATTACGACCTACAACAGCCTACTGCTAACTATACGGGCTATACGCAATAGGCACACCGAACGCTCATTTATTTCGATATTTGAATGAATGGGGAAATCTTGAACGCTGCTATATTTATTAACGCCGGACTGCTTTTGTGATGTGATATCACTATATTATGTTTCGTGTGTGAAGAAACATTAGTTTGTTGCTCGACTGGAGTTCCAAGTCGATCAAAAAAAATAATAAGTTCCATTATTTTAATTTTATACTGAATTATTATTCTAGTTGTCAGGATTCATTGTTTGTTTGTTTGTTTTAAATTAGTTATTTTTAAGTTCAAATAATCGGGTTTTTCATGTATTCATAATTAAAAAAGACTTAACTTTTTTACTTACAATGTAAAAAAGTTTATTCGTATTAAAAAAAAACAAAACATTTTTTAATATAGTTTATTTACATTTAACTAAAGTATGTAGGTGCCATTTTGTTCAAAATTGGCATCCATTTTATACGGATAAACGGATACCTATTACGGATAGGGCGACCAGAGCGACGTGCATCTTTGACATCAAAACTTCCGGATTGAAAACGCTTAAACCAAATTTGTGCTATACTCTCACAGACACTGCACTAGGTCCATAAACATCGCAAATATTTTTCGCGGCTTGCGTTGCATTTTTACTTTTTTTGTAGTAAAATTTTAAAATGTATCGAATTTCTTCATTAGAGTCACTTCACTCATCTTGACAGTAAGAAAAACAAATGAAAATCACTCATTTTCCTAATTTGAATTTGGAATTATCTTCTTTAAAATCTTATTACAAGTTCATACATAGGTAGGTACTGTAAAAAGACTTTTTCCCCAACCTAATATATGGTTTTGTAGAAGAAAATAATGTAATATCTATTTGAAACAGTATATAAGTATTAATTATTTGAATAATGAATGTGAACATCAGACTGCGTGCTACGAGATTTTTTGGTGTTGCGTTCGATCGACGAGCAGAATGACATCTATGTGCTGATAGTTGTTACTGTTTTTGTATCATAATATGACTCTGTTCTACCTGAATGTTAGGCAGAAGCAGAGTCCAGATGCAAGGACATGTAGTGGTACAAGATTTAGCCTCACCAGCCGTTATCACCTAGCCGACCCGCAAGTTGCTTCTTCAACCTCATTTAAAGTACCTCATGTTGGCGAATGGAGGAAAGAAGTATGAGTGCCTGGAGAGCATTCCATTTTTCGGCAGTGCGACCAGGAAGTGTTTCACTAAATATCTTTGTTCGCGACGAAATGGTTACCACAGGTATATTTTTAAATTATTATTTGCTCTTTTAACTTTATACAATTAGGCAGAGACGCGATTATTCCTAATATTTTTTTATTTATTATTCTTTGGCCTAATCGTTGATAGTTAGTGGCGGGGTAAGGAGCGTTATCGTGGAGTTGGTAAGGTAGGCACAACTACCCCTTAGGTTTAGTGATAGACCCGTGTTCGATTTCTATCTCGTGAGTACGTAAGCTGTTATTATTTTATTTCTGTTTCTGTTATTTTAAACGTTCACTCTCGTATCAGTAGTTTGATTCTGAAGCTGAACTGAAACGCTTCCCATAGCCTAAATTCAAAAATCAAGGCTTTTAGGCAGCAGTGTGACAATACCTATAGGCTACTACTACATACAACATATATGTCACTGCGCGTTGCGAAATCAAACCACGAACACTGCTATAGAAAACAGGTTTAATATAAATATTTCATAAATTCTGTGTAGATATTATCGGTTTTAAACATATAAATAAACCTAACCACGCAAGACCAGCAGCGTCATGGTGCCTTTTATATTTCTGTTTCAATATATGTTTGTTTTTTTAATGTTTGATAGTTGTGACATTTTTGTGTATAAATAGGCCGAGTGTGCTACAACGCTTTTATCGTTTTCGGCTTATAATCTTTGCTGCAGCACTTAATTACAAAGGGTAGCTAACTAAAGTAGAAAGAAAGATTTGATTGCGTCTAAAATATTTTTTTTGTGATACAGACTTTCGATCTTATTTTTAAATTTTTATTATTATTGATGTATTTTTTCTTATGTTTACTTTCCACTGTAATAGTTTAGCACTTATGGCTGATGCCAAATGTAAAATACCTAGTGAACCACAGAAATAAAGAATTCGGAAGGATCATAAAAAAACCCGAGTAGATAACAAACATCTCTTTATTTTAATAGTTATGTACTGGACATTGATAAAGAAATACATATATTCATCGTACAATAACTATGTCACATTTATACTTACATCGTATTTGGTAAGAATTAAACAGTTTTAAAACTGGACTTACTTTAATGTCGAGTTAACAAGTGTTTCAAAGTTGAGGTAGATGCGTTCAGTGGCAGCACTTTCAGTATCAGGAATGAAGATTCTCTTAATTAATTTTTATTTACTTTAACTTTAAACATCGAGAAAAAATTCACATTTAGAACAAATGGCACAGAGCACTCAATTGACTAACTAATGAATATAAACATTTGTAAGCAACCAAATACAATTTTTAAATCATTAATTTAATAGGAACATAAATAATTGCAAATATCAGTGACTATATCTCTGCTAAACAGTTGATTAGGCTCATCACTAATGGCTTTAACATATATTATTGTATAAATTCAGTACATATAAATAGTAGCAGTAGTGTTGTGTTCGCTTAATTACAAATATATCTGCTTTTAGTGTTTTTTTCTTCAGTAGAGTATTATGTCTATACCCAATCAAGTCGTCAACAGAGAAGTAGAAACCGCTAATAATGTTAATAAACACGTTACAACAACCGGTACACAGCGATTAATGAGATATCCAAAACAAATTAAATCATGGAACAAAATCAGTCTCAAGTGGTAATTGTCACATAACGCCATTCGTCAGGTGAAACTACTGAGGTAAACTCCGACGCTATCAGACGCTTCTCGACAAACATAAACAATAGAAAATATTCCAAGAACTTTGGATCTTTACCCTGGCGTAGTAAACCGTAGTCAATGAGGTAGATAATGGCACGTTCGCCTAAGTTTACTAAACTACCGTAATATTACAACATTGCAACATGAAATTACGACTCCTAATCAAAAGTATCATTAAATTTGTACACATTTAATTTTGTACCAATAATTTCTTTGGGAAAAATATTTCATATCATTACTTCGTTTCTATACACTAAGAAGACCCTAAAATCCGAAATCTTATTCTAGGTGTAATAAAATAATAATAAATCAACAATCAGTACTGCTTAAATAGATACAATCGTTATAAAATCATGTGCGCTACGACACCGGAACAACAAGACAAGTTGTCGGACTCGAGCGTAAACGAAGAGAAAACACACTACATCTAGTAGGAAACTAATACCCGTAGAACAAATTGCAGTAAACCTTAAACGAGCTGCGCGCGCGCCGGGCGCCGCTCGCCGCCCCGCTCGCGCAGGGCCACACACGCCGAGAATTGCACATAATTATATTGAACTAGCTATATACAAACTTCACAATTAAATATATCTGACTGTAGAGTCTTAAAACTATACGGAAATATCTATTTACCTAACAATTGCAATTCTGCGAGCATGTGGCCCTGTACAATAATATTTTATTCACATCAATACATATATTCATTTCGACGTACAATTAAGCCCATTGTGAGATCATTGGGCACCTACATTATATATTTGCATCATATCATTCACCCGATCGTCCACGATTGACGATTAGTCGCTACATAAATAATAATATACATACATTATTAACATTATGTTATCGTTTTCAACGGCTTCGTCCGTCAACATCGAATAAACGTCTAAAACTAAATTGAATAATAAATAATTTTATTAGAGATATAGCTTTATTTACAGAAGCTTGTTGCGCTCGCGGCCCGCAGCCGCGCGCTCGGCTCGCCCGCGTGCTGTCCTCGACACTCGATTGATTCCAAACAAGTGTCCCCTATGAACGTGTAATTCCACAAGTATCGGTTACGCGTTAACAACTTTCATTAAAAATAACAGCAAATTTTGGGTAAATCTTACAATAAAAACTTGAGAATTGTGTATAATAATAGTGATTAGGAACCGGCCCTATGAATAGATCAGGGTGCACATTAATGCATTGTGCGGAACTCGTTGCGAATGAATGGATTTTTATAATTATTTATTGTTATTGTTACTGAAATAAGAGGTAAAGTCGCGGCCTTGTCGAGGCATCGTCGTCTCGGCATGCGATCAGCCAGCGCGATGGCCGTAGACAACGATACATGTCGAGCGTAACGAAATAGTTCTTAGTTCCCATTCACAAAACAAAAGATCGCCTCAATAAATCAAAAAAATATCTTTTGTGCAACGAGCTCTTTCTATGTTTTGCAAGTCGCAAAATAAAAGAACAAAACGCCAGCGTTTTTGCCTCACCTCGTCTTGCGATTATGCAAATGGTACGACAATAAACTTCTAAATTGTAACACAGATGAAAAAATTACCTTTTATGTCGAATTTTGCAAATGCAAAAACATAAAAAGAGAACGGGCGACTACTTAACGTGGCTGCGTCAGTAGTCTTACCGAGAAAATCTAATAAAAAATGCCGTTACAGTTTTGGCACAACTATTGTGAGTTTTGTGGAAACAATAAAAAGGTTAGAGAGACTAGTGCACGTCGGCGCGAGCGGAGCGCGGAGTCGGGGCGGGCGCGGCGGCGCGGGTCTACGCGGAAGGAACTCGTATACCGGCTCGGCGGCGCTGGCGGCGGCGGCGCGGCGCTGTGACTACGCGGCGTGCACGCGCAGGTCCGTGGGCGAGTCCGGCGTGGCCGGGCGACGCGGCAGCGACAGGTCCTCGGGCTCCGTCTGCTCGGGCCACTCGTCCCAGCGCCAGTCGGGCGCGGCGGCGGCGGGCGGGCTGCCGGCGGCCGGCGAGCAGCCCGCGGCGCACCGGTGCAGCGCCGCGGCCTGCCGCCGCCGGAACCGCGCGCCGCATCTGCACGCGAAGGGCGCGTCACCCTCGTGCACTAAGGCATGTGCCTTCAATTGGTTCGAATCGGAGAATCGTGCTGGACAACGAGCGCACGCGTATGGTCGCTCGCCCGTGTGAACGCGCAGGTGCCGCCTTAAGTTAGCTACTTGCACAAAGTGTCGAGGACAGTGCGGGCAGCTGTATGGCTTCTCGCCCGTGTGTAGGCGCAGATGCGTCTTAAGGTGGTGGTCCCTGGTGAAGCGTTTGTGACATTCGCCGCACTCAAACGGCTTTTCACCAGTGTGGGTGCGTTCATGGTTCTGCAGGACGTGTTTGTAGCCAAAGGAGCGGGAGCAGACCTTGCAGGTGAACAGTTTGTCTCGCGGGGGGTCGGCGGCGCCCGGCGAGGAGCCGGAGGAGGGCGGGGAAGGCGGCGCGGAGTCGTCGAGCTTGGGCGTGCGGCGTCGCTTGCGCGCGCGGTCGAGCTCAGGGGGTGGCAACAGCGGCGCGGGCGGCGACGGCGGCCACGCGGCCAGCAGCGCGCCCGAGTACAGCTCGGCCGGCAGCCCCGCCACCAGCGCCGCCGCGCGGCTCGCCAGCAGCCTCTCCGCCAGCATCGGCAGCGACTCCTGGCGCATCGTCGACAGCGGCCTCACTGACACACCTGCTGGACAAAACAAAAACAAATAGTTAAAAACGGCTGTGCCAGTTCTTCTCTCTCCGACGTGTTCTCATGTGTGTGAAACAACACGAATGCATCTCTCGACTACCTATGCATGCAATCACTTCCGCCATATTCAAAACTCGGCCTAAACAAACATCGCTTTCGAACCTATCGATAGCACACTTATCAGCGAAGGGCGAAAAAAATGACAGCAAAAAGTGTCAGCCAGACTATGCGGAGGAAACATTTGATCGCAATCACGTCGCTGCAGGTCGCTTCCGCCCCGACCTGTTGCGCAAATTACCGGCGCGACGCAAGCTCCGACCGCGGCAACTCCTCGTTGGATCTGGTTAACTCATTGAGCAACTTGCCCGATTGACGATTCATAAAATTCTCGGGCTCGATACAAGTTTAAAGGCGAGAGGCGGCCCCGGGGACCGGTCCACTTACCGACATAATGGAATTAATTATTCGCCGGGCGGCAGACTCCACCCGCCTGCTCCGCCCAAATTATATTCAAATATTAATTTCGACGAAGAAAGCCTTTTTGAGAGCACTTAATTAAAATTAGACAAAATCATAATTGAAAGTTCTCCTTGAGGCGTGAAGAGCGCGGAGGGGGCTCCTTACATTATCTACTTAGCCGTGGAATTAATTCCGTGCGGGGCTGGACTCGCGTTCGTTCACTTAATTGAAAGAAGCTAAACATTTCGTCGTCTCGTCCTGGAGCGACATTAGGACTTTGTAAGTACACGTGTACGAATGTAGCGGTTTAATTTGTTACATCGTTTTTTAAAACCTTTTTGTAGATTAATATGATGTTAGGCTTTGTCAAGACATCATGAAACGATGTCATTATTCAGCTAGCGTTGTTGAGATTATTTAAAGTTCGTGATTAGGCGTCGCGGAGCACGGCACGTACCGCGGCGGGCTTATCCCATAACTTTTTAATAACGTTCCCGCTCGAGGCCGAGGCGAGCCGCACTCGATGTGCCCGGCATTACGAACCAACCCTAATGTAAAAGTTTAAACAAGTTAATGGAGCCTGAATGTAACAAGCCCTAGCTACCACAGACGTAAGGATAAGATTTCTTTTAGTATATAGAGATTGGGTCGAGTCGAGTAAATATTATAATAGAATAGAATAGAATTTTTTTTATTAACATACACACTTAACAAATATACAACAATAAAGGGAAAAAGAAAAAACAGATAGAAAAAAATGAACAGATGAGAAATAAAAAAATAGGTAGTGTGTAAAGTTAAATATTGAGGATATGTTTAAGAATGTGGGCGAAATACAACATCGTGTCATTCTTTTGAAAGCATTTTAACTATTTACTAACATTTATGTCCTATAGATAACGGTAACAGTAGCGTAATTGGTTGATGTGGAGCACATTCTCGCACAAAGTCGGCGACGAGAGTGCAATTATTTTAGTACTTTGTCATGGCAACACTTGCGTTTGAAAGTTCCATTAAGAGAAGTACTTGACAATTAGTTACTGTTAATGATAAGAAACTTTAAAGGGGTTCATGGTTGTGGTTACAATACAAAAAAACACTGACAAAAGAAATAATACGTTGCTTAAAATAGTTATTTGTTATGCAAGGCTGGAAAGTTGTTGTTTCGCGCGAGTGCTTGTATTGAAACCCGAGCAAGCGCAGGATTCTAGGATTCTAGGAAAGAAGAACCCTGAGCGTAGCGTGGGTTTCAAGGCACGAGACGCAAAACAACTTTGCTGACGAGCAAAACATAACTTTTTACCTCACTACTACTGCGAGAAAATGGTGGATGGAAGAAAAACAGTTGAGCAGTTTATTATAAAACAGTTTTATTATGAATTCATATATTTTTTTAAGAAAGAAAAGTTAGTGGGTTTCCTAACAAGTTCTATATTCGTATTATACTGTCTCTTTTACACACCTATTAGTGTGAGCGGGACGGCACAGTACGAAGTTCGAATTTTTTATTTCGCAGTATAAGAATAGTGCGACCGTAGTGTTCATAGTCACGTTCTAAATTCAAAAACCTTTTCCACCCAAGCGGGGAAAAAGCGCTTTCCCACCCAGATTTTGAAGGATTAAGTAAGCATTTTCGAGCAAGTGAGGTGAAAAGGTTTTTATGTTAACAATCATAATTAAACAAACATGAATCATATATTGTCACCGAATAATAATCATAATCACAATAAACCTTTCGTTACTCAATTAAAAAAATATCATAAAGCATTATACTTGGTACGGACATCTTTATTCAAGGGCCGGGCGAGAACGACGGTGATAAATTTTTACAACGCGCGCCGCACCCTTCCGCGCGACGTTTTTTATGCGCTAAAGAGTTGTAATTATCCCCTTTTTATACGCCATAAATATTTGTCAATAACCCATATTCAATACTTTTATGGTCTCGCCTGAGGCTGCCACTTCATAGCACGTTATTGCGCGAGGGTTCAGGTGATAAGCGGCGATCTATTGTAAAAGGGACATGGTCTACCATAAGGCTAGTTTCATCTTTTTGTTACTTTCACGTCTGACACATTGCAGATTGAGCGTGTATACTTGTTATTAAAAACATACTATATATTAAGGTATTTAAATAATTTGACCTTTTTACCGATAGCGTTTAACATACTTAAAATATTGTTGCATATCTATTATTTAATTAAAAGACGGGATGAGATAGAATGATGTTTTACATGATATTGTTAGTTTTTGGCAAACCGTTTGGTATCAAAATTGGTTGGTTTGGTGTTGGTGGTCAAGCTACTTTTAAAACATAATTTTATGGAACACTGCAATTTCCTGATGACTCGCGACTTAACAAAGATACACTTAGCAGCAGATGCTCAATGGGTTTCCTAGTCAAACGTTTTTAGTAACCGACATTGCTGCTAAGTTGCACCAACCGTGACGGGTTGACTAAAATTATATCTATAAAGGAACGCGAAAATTTAAAAGTGTTAAGTTAAGTTAACCATGGTATTTAAACGAAACAAAAACTACGCTACTACGCTATTACGCTACTTCGTGCTGGTTAACTCCGTAGAAGGAGTTAACTAACATGTAACGTATTCTTGTCCTAATTACTGTGATCGTCATTATAATGAGATTAACCCGCGGCTCGCACAGATTACGGAGCTGCTACGGTTTCGGCGGTTTTAGGGTTATAAGCGGCACGCGCGTTCGTTGTGCGGCTTCCTTACACACTCCGCTTGTGACTTGCCGGCAAATTGGCTAGTGGATATACTATTCGGGGTAAGTAGGTACTTACATTTAATAATATTTGCGTAATAGCAATTAATACGCCGATAGTGTGATTAACAATACTTAAGCGAGTTAAACGTTTAACGTGACTAAGGAATTTAACGAAATACGGTATTTGGTAATTCGATAGTTTTATAATTAACCCATTAATTAAAGAGCTATTAAAATACCATACGGACAGGCTTAACAACAAAGTTGAGCAATTATTTTTTAATTTGATAATTTAAAGTAGAATTGCAATTAGAATACAAAAACGTTCGAAAAATTTGTTCTACGACACCTTCTACTTTTCAATATTTCTTAAGTTTTAGCTATTTTAATCTATATATTAATACGTGAAGCAAAAACTTTGTACCCCTTTTTACGAAAATTGCGCGGTCGGAGGAGTATGAAATTTTGCACACTTATAGTTTATAAAGAGAAGGAGTACAGAATGTTATTTTTTTTTAAATTATGCATAAAAAATACATTAAATCAATAAAACAAACATTACACACACTACCATGTATTTTGACACACACGCATATTATACTTATTATTTTTTTAAATTTCAAAATGGAAGAGGAGCGGCCGAAATCTGTCAATGCCAATCCAAACTCACATTCTATCTTTTTTTTATTTTTCATTGCTTAGGATACAATCCGTGCAGCCTTAATAAAATTATGGTCAAATTTCGACCACTGGGCGACCACTAGTAGTTATTAATATGCTATTAAAACTTAAAACTAAACTTCATAACTATTACTTAACTTAACTTATTAACAAATTCATAACAGTAAGTCCTGTTAAGCCCATCCATAGACCTAATAAGCTTGTGTTAAGAATGGGTTACGGATTTTACCCATTCTTAACTTGGAAGCTTGGAAAACGGAAAAAACTAAGTCAGTATACTTATCAGTTAAAATACCAATTCATTGCAAATAAATATTAAAGTAGATCTTAATGAGTCTTATGATTTAGTGAGATTAGCCTTAGTAACGAGAAAGGTCTTTTCCGATACCTAGCCTACAAAACTGAACTCATGTAATTAAATAGTAAACAATTCGGTATTTTAAAATATTATGGAACAAGTCACTGGAGTAGAAGACCAACGATCTGGTGAAGGTCGCAAGTAGCCGCTGGATGCGAGCAGCACAAAACTGATCGCTATGGAGATCCTTGGGCGAGGCCTTTGTCTTGCAGTCGATGTCTTTTGGTTAAGATGATGATGATGATGATGAACTCAAAGTAAAACACATGTATTTAAAAAAAGTAGTTGCTTCTTTAGAATGTGAAAACTTTATTGTTAGTGATGATAATACATCTTTACAGATAGATTTATGACTACATTAATGTACATTGTATATGTCATAGAAAGAGCAGCAACATACATTTTATCGGTTTAAGACTACGCAACCACGACTACTCATATTTAACCAAAGCAACTGATTCCTGCGATCGTCTAACGATGTTGCTTTTAAATTAAATATTAATAATAAACCGATGAAATGTATGTTGCTCCTCTTTTTTACATAAACTTGCATTTGTGTACTTTTAAATGTATTTGTTTAAAATGTAGTATCGTCACAAACAATAGTTTTTACTATTTAAATTAGTAACTGCTTTTGTTTTAAATATCATATTCTGTTGCTACCGTAAGTTATTTTATTATATTAGATCTTAACTCTTCCTAAGTGAAGAGACTCTTTTGATAAAAATCTACTTCAATATATAAATATTTTCATTTTAGCTAATATAATGATTCAGTTTTTTACATTATCGACATTATAAAGCTATTACTAATTACGTATTTAAAGTTAGGATTTTGTGTGACCTCGTTTCTTTTGTTATAAATTACCAGGTATTATCTTTCTTTATAGGTGATTCATATCTTTTAACACAATGAAACAATCTAAGATAAGACTTCTCTTATTTCTATAATAACCTCCTCCTTGATTTTCCGATAAGGTGTTGCTTAAGCGTAATCAATCATCATTATTACTTTTTTATTCTTTTTTAACATTCTTGCTTGTATCAATCTCATTATTTGATCATTAAAATGACAACATAAAAAGGTAATGAAAACTGACTTCCGTAGAATTGAATTCTTTGTTTAAGAATGGACTATTACGGAACATATGTCAAACAATATACTTTTCAAAAACAAAGGTTCTTGATGTAAGCACTCATTCGATAGAGCTCACGGCCGGCAAATTTTTATAATGCACTGAAGGAGTTGTCAATTTAAGTATCTCTTCGTATTATAAAACTATACGTCATAAATATTAAATGAGGTAGATCGTTTAAATGTTGAAATAAATTTAATTACGCACAGTAATGTACTTTTCCAAAAAAAATAACACATCTAGAAACATGGTATTAAAATTTAACTCAAAACAATACCAACTGGCTAATGACGTTTAAAAGTTAAAAGCTAATGTTCTAATTAATTACGTTTTAATGATAGTGTTTTATATCGTGTATAAAAATATAAAAGAAAACGAAAAAGATGATAAAGATACAAATATTTAAAAAAAAAGAAACATAAATATAAATAAATAGGTAATAAAAATATGTGGACATTTAGCTAAACATACAAAATCAGACAAAATTCATGCTTAGTAAGGCGAAGTAAGAGAATAAACTTAATTTGAGTAAGCAATATTTTGGACAACAACATTCTATAAATACTTACAAAATATCCACTGTGCGGTTATTCAAAAAACAAATCACTTAAAACATAAATTCCGTATGATCTACGTCCACTTTTTAATAATTAATCCGTAGCGTCGAAAAAGCTCCGAGCGTCGTAGCAGAGACGTAGCAAGCCGCTACGCGCGCGCTGCCGCCTACGGTTCACTGAATCTGCACGAGTGAGGCTCGAATGCAAATAAACACATGTGTGCGGCGCGCGGCAGCCAATCGCGGGGCGCGCGACACGCATGCCGCCCGCCGCTCACTTTCAAAACTTTTTCTGACATGCACTTCCAGATTCAGCTCACCGAGACAGCAGGGCGCGTTAAGAAAAATATCCACAAACCTCTAGAGTTCTGCGTCGACTGCAGCGACAAGGCCATCTCACACCGGGATCACGCGAAATGCATGCATTTATTCGCACCACTTGTAAAGTTTGATTAAATTTCGTATACTTCAATTGTTTTGATTTGTGTATAAAACTTTTTGTAATCGTATTGTATAACTGTTGGGTTGTGAAGTGATGACATGTAACATCGGCGCGGAGTCTCGATCGTGAGTGATCGAGGTTGCGACGCGGGCAGTCTCGGTGCGACCTACCACAACACTGGCAGTGCGGCGGCCGGCGCACCGCGTGCCGCCGGGCCGCCCCTCCGCGGTAAACACACCCCCAGCCCCAGCCCCCCCCTCGCCCCTCCCCGCCCGCCCGCCGCCCCCCGCGCCCCGGTGCACTCCACGTGTGCACGCAATGCATTCGCTTTTTATGGTCGCTACTACATTATGTTCCTTCCTGCTTGACGCAGTTTTTTAGCCCTCTCGAGCGAGCGCCACATAAGCACTTTTTATGTTTACGAGCGGCTCGCGTTTGAGACGATACTTTCTTTAAGTACGACTAATTCTATAACATGCTCTCTATTATTGTATCTGGAATCTGGATTCATGTAACAACTGTCAATATTAACATGGGACGCAGTATGGGTGTGTAAATAAATATAATTATTTTATTGCAAACAAATGATAATTCTTAAAAAAATATTACAATAGGTACCTATTTGATTATTGCTTCTGCTTTCAAGTCTTACAATAAAATAAGCTTTTTTTTGTAAAAGAGTTAAAAGTGACACATGTTTGACTGTAGTTACGAAATCATTAAATAGACAAAGATTAAAATCTTTATTTGGTACAATACATCACACATATAAATTAAAAATATTATTAACTAATTTGATGAATTAATTAAATTAGCAAAATAAAAAATAAAATAAATATAAATAACTTTATTATTAATAATGCTTAATGTCATGTTAATCACACAAAATAAAGTTAGTTTCACTAGTTTAACTAAAAACAATGCTCTTTTAAAATTATACAGCTATTAACCTTTTAATATTTGCGCCATCATTTTTAGAGCTTAAAATATGGATTTCGTTAATGAATCTTGGTAGATAATTTATGAATTTTGTCATACCTACGGGTTTTAGCACAACATGGTCTGTGGGTTTTAAGCTATTAAGAATAACATCTTCATCATCCTATAAACGTCTCACTGCTGCAACCAAGCGAAAAAACATACAGTACACTTAGGAAAAAAATGTACCCATTCTAATGAATGGGCTAATGCCACTGGCTATCGTTAGAGTGATATTTATTAAAGAAGAGTTATAATATTTAATAACTTTCACAATCGTAACTTCGTAGCCAGATTCTGACGCTTACCCGATTAGTCTATAATATCAAAATCAAGCCATCAAGACACGATTGTGTGGACGTTTTAAAAAGAAAGCGAAAGCTAGACATCTTCAATGTGTTTCTACTAGGATCCTACACACCTAGTATGTACGATATGACCTTTTAACATAGCATGTTTTGAACATCTTTGCAATGGTTTCGCAAACTTTATGGTGGAGAACTTGTACCGAGAAGAAGCCGCAAGAAATTCGGCAAGGGCTTTTACATTCTCTGGGGTTTGTGTTACATGACTAGGTACACAAGTTTAGTCATATAAAATTCGTAGCAATATTTTTTCTCTACATATTGTAACGCTGTACCTAAACAGTTTTGTCCTTTACATAATCATTAAAGTTTAGTCAGCGTGGTGGGTTAGGGCCGGTCATATATTGTATGCATGTCAGTTTCTTGCACCCGCTCTTCTCCATAGCTTAAAAAAAAGCTTTCCTACACTCACACACACTTAAATACATACTTATTATACATAAAAAAGACAAACAATAATTTCTAAATTGACCCGACCAGGGATCGAAGCCGGGACCTCAGAGATGGCGACACCATGAAAACCGGTGTACAAACCACTCGACCAAGGAGGTCGTCAAAAGCTCGCTTAAAGACATCCTGAATACCACCGCCACGTACCACCGTCGTGAATCGTCGTTGAATCGTCTTAAAATATTTTGAAGTGCAAAAGTGCACTTCAAAATATTTTGAAGTGCAAAAGTGCCAATGTATTAAGAGCGTTTACGCCGAGCGCGAGACCTTAAGTTTAGGTTTTTAAGTCCAAATATCACGCACACAGAAACGGGCTGTGAGCGCGCGTGAGTGTGTGCGTAGAGTAGGCTAGTTCTGCTCACTATAGTCAAACTCACTACTTTGATCCGTTCGATTTTAGTTTTTCGGTATACTTAGAAATTATTGAAGTAAAATCTTTTTTAGCGGCGTTGTACACTTTTTTTGTAATGGGTAAAAAATGTTAAATTCGCATCAAGACACGTGACCTGATCGAAAATGTAAGACGTAAAATCGTAAGACGGATGGAGAGTAGACAGCCGGCGCGATGTAGGAGAGGAAGTATCCCCCTCTCTTTCTACGGCGCGGCGAAAATGTATGCCTGTTGTTTCGTTTAGGCGGCGCAGGGCGCTTGCGCGAATAAGTTGTCATGTTTGTGTACGATAGCACAATAAATAAATATTGTATTCTACCACATAAATGGTAGTACTTTTATACTGATAATTGAAGCAATTCGTGCAAAATTATTCCCTAACCATTCCAAAATATCAAAAATGCACAACGTTAATATTCAAGTTTTCACTTCTGCCGGCACTCCCGGGGTGCCACCCTTCGTTTATTTATTTTTAACTATGGGCGTAAACAGATGACTAAACTACGGATACACGAAATAAGTACCTAAGTATAATATTATATTGTATGTATTTTTATTAATGTTGTAATTAATCTTATATCACAAAATTATAATCAATACCTATCTGTTCCTCAACGATTTATTTTGGACGAATTGATTTGACGACGACACATTTTATTTTATTTTATTCATAGCTCGGCAAATGTTGATGTTAAGTGGAAATGGAGTCCCTGTTGTTCCCTGCATGACGTTGACAGTTGACAGTTTGTTGATGGTTTGAGATACGAAACATTTAAGAATCCTTCTTATTTAAGTTTTTCTTCCAATATTTTACAAAGAAATGATTAATTGTATGGGCAGTCAAATAAATTGACCGATTTTTTAGAATATATCAATAATAATATGTTGTCTATTACCGAGCCCAATTTTGCTAATCTCCTTTTAAAATAAATTTTGTATAAAAATTACTTGGAAAATATGAGCCACATAAGCACAAAGCGCATCATGCAGCAATAAAATAGGTGCTGTCAAAACTCGGTCAAGTTATTTGACTGCCCATACAATTAATCATTTCTTCGTAATACATTGGAAGAAAAACTTTAATAAGTAGGATTCTAAAAACCATAATAATAGCTAAGGATACTTTAAAAAATTAAAAAAGCAATACACTTATTAACAAAATAAATAATTAGTCTACAAAAGTCGCACTGCTATGATATATGATATGATGCTGGATATGGCGAGGAGATTGGGCCATAGCCCATAGCGCACACTGGCACGGGTGCGGAGCAGTCGTGACAAAAACTGGGACCAACGGTTTTACGTGTCTTGCAAAGGAGGGGAGAGAGAAACACACACATAGATGGTATTTCCCACCCATCCCGTGGGCCAGTTTAAAAGAGCATCTAACCTCTTTGGCATACCTACATGTCCGCCATTTTGAAAAATACGTGTTTTGGCGGCCAGTGATGAAACGCATGTCAATCGACAGAGTAAGTGATTACAAACAAAAAGTGTTCCGTGATGAAATCTCTAAGTGATACGGTTTCTGAGATATTAGACTCCAAAAACAAATATTTTATTTTAATTTATTTGGTTTCCTTGAATGACAAAATAAGTATATGTCGGCGGCGAGGTTGTTTGTAGGTAGAACAGTCGAGCAAACTTGGATTCGTTGATAACACAGTTAATCTTGGATCTTCAAAATAAAGACGCAGTCGTATTCCTTACAGTCAATTTAATGTTATTTTAACATCAGAATTAAATTATTTAAAAATAGTTGGCCGATGCAAATGGATTTTAGAAACGAAGTGAGTTCTGCGCGTGCGTACTCTCCGGCCGCTACCGTTCAAATGTGTCCAGTCCGTTGTTGCGCCAACTGACGTTGACGTTCCGCGTACCATAGATCATAGGCTGCGCAGACCACACTCAAGTATAGACTATACTTGTCGTTTCTAAGCGATGCTAGCGCCATGTCTCCGACATATATAATACGAAACATACATATATACATATACATTATACATATCAGTCAGCTCATAGCTTCTTAGCTGCGGCCTAGGACGGCGTCCCTCTATACAGGTGGCTATACTGAACTGAGTTCACAAAACAAACACCGTGATCCCGGTGGACCGGTGGACATGATAATGCAAATAACAATAACAATAAACACAACGTAACAAAAAACTGCTCGTGAGGAAAATAACCATTCGTGCACTCACACCAGAGGTTAGAAGCCGAATGAAACGATTCACTAAATAAAAAATGTTTTTTTTTGCTTAACTTTCTGTTTTTGGAGTCAAATATCTCAGAAACCGTATCACTTAGAGGTTTCATCACAGAACACTTTTTGTTTGTAATCACATACTCTGTCGATTGACATGCATTTCATCACTGGCCGCCAAAACACGTTTTTTTCAAAATGGCGGACATGTAGGTATGTCAGGTTCCATACAAAAATGATCGAACCTCTTTAATTTGTTTATGCTCTCACCAATTATCTAGCTCAAGATAAGTATTCTTAAGAAACTCGTTAGTATAGTAAGATAATGGATAAATGCATAGACATGCATGCATGCATAAACATAGAAAAAACACCTAGACCCGAAATAAATTTAGAAAAACAGTCCTTCTCTAAATTAACCCGACCGGGAATTGAACCCGGGGCTTCGGAGACGGCGCGACGCCCGACCCGGCGTGCTAACCACACGACCACGGAGGTCGTCCAATTTAAAAATGTTGCAATTCATCAAAAGTAACATAAAATAATTTATTCACTAAAGTACTAAGATTTGCTTATCGCGCTATAAATTTGAACTATCTTCGAAGTTACGGCAATTGTTCGACAATCGTCGGGTAGAGCGTCGAGCGACGTGACCACTCTCTCAGAGGCCTCGCGGCGGACTGATTTGACACTAATAGAACGCAGAGTTTTGTAGTAGTTTTAGAGCAGTTTTAAAATATTTATAGAAAAATTATAGAGCTAATTTACTAAAAAGAATTTTGCGCATAATTTAAAGAACACTTTTTTCTATAGTAAAAAGCTTTTATCTCATATTTATATAGTAAGTATATTAGAGAAAACAATTATTTTATCACCTATAATTTCTTTAAAAATTCAAAATGTTTGGATTTTTATAGTTTTTGTTAGTAACCAAAATCTAAAAATGTTTTCAACAAACTATTTTGCTGAAGATCTTTCAAATTGAAATAAAATTTTTGTTCTTAGGTTTGTCAGTAATTTAAACACATTTTTAAGCTTCGAAGTTGACGCGGAAAGTCAAATTATGGAAACCTCTGTTCAATTATCTTGTTATAAATTCCAAAATATCCATAAATCTAAAAATGTTTTCAACAAACTATTTTGATGACAAGATCGCCTAATGATATAAGTAATTAACATATTTGTAAAGTAAATATTCATAGATATTAAGAGGTTTGAAAAGTACAGTTTTTGAGCAAAACGGCGTAAACGCTCTTAAGTTTACTTGAAAAAGACTCACACCCGTATTTATAGACAAGCCATTACTTAGCAATTACTTTGTTCTTAGAAATGTCTTAGTGACTAATTTCATTTTATAAATAAGTAACGTTTATATTAGAATAGAAATTTTCTTAATGAATTAAATAAAAACATTATAATTATTATCAAAATCATAAATTATATATTGTTTTAGACAAAACACAAACTTTCACACGGAATATAACCTCAAAACTAGCTTGTCACAAGCTTGTCACTATGAATTCTTTGAGAAATCTAACTAGATTGCTTGAGTAAAGATATTGGTGACTAGTGCTTAGCTAAGAATTCTAGTCTTTTGACGTTTATAACTTCATCGGTTTACTAAAGAATATAAAATTTTACTTAAGCAATTACTTTGCTTCAGTATGACCTTTTACTCGTTTATAAATACGGGGATAAATTTTTTAAATGAGTAAAATAATAATACATTTCACCTATTTTTGTCGTAGCTAGTAGTTGTGCACCAGTGTTCGAAAGGGACTAGTGATCGACATCTTTCGCACTACCAATACAATACCTACTGGAGCAAGTCAAAATATACTGATATTTGAAATTAAACTGTACTAAAAAAAACACAAATGTTTAAAAAAATTCCACGAGCAGGATTTGAACCTGCACCCTTCTGACATACCGGGTTAGGTGCTCTCCCAATTGAGCTATCGTGGTTCTAACCAGCCCGCCGAAATTATTTAACACTATTTACTTTTACTTTGAAAGCCAAAGGCGCCCAATCAAGCCAAGGGTTAATGACGGTAGTTGTAGACATTGAATGGGATTTTTTTGTTAATTGAATTTTTTCAACATTTGTGTTTTTGTAATTTGTTTTGGATCCAAAAAGATCACTGTGTTTATTTCCGCTGAAAATCTGACTATGTGCATTGAAAAATGTTGCTATTTGTGACTTTTTATGACTTTGACACGTTTTTATGATATAGTTTGCAAGTCACTTTTGAAAACACAAAAAGTTGAAAGAAAATACGGATTGTATGTATTATACCAGTCATGATTATGAAAGAAAGAAAGAAGAAGAAAGAAAGAAGAAGAAAGAAAGAAAGAAAAACATTTATTGGCACACTGTTGCACAACAAAAACTAATTACATTCACAAATTAATAATTCACAAAGAAAGGTCAACAAGTTACTATTACCGATTTAAAGTTGAATCATAATGGCAAAATAATTTGAATTGTCCAAAGTGGTATTGAAATGAAACAACTTTTACGGATCTACTTGCGTTTATTTTACATATTACTTATTTAATGTTTATCCTGACGTTTCGAACCCTTTGCAGGGTCCGTGGTCACAGGGAGACTGAGGTGTTGGTCGTCTCATAATTAGTTAGTAGCTTGTATACCCTTATTCAAATCTAATCAGGTGCGTTCCGTTTTACGCAGAAAGAGCTTACATTATCTTTTGGTCTGGCAGTATGGTGTTGGGGCTGGGATTTAATATTTTGTATGATGGGGGTCCCAGGCTGGTGGTAGATTCCAACCATCTTCTCTATTGAAATTAGAATGTTTTTTAATTTCAATAGCCTCGCGTATCATCATAGGGATGAATCGTTGTTCTATAGCGAGTATTAGTTGTTTCATCTCAATTAGTAGTGTTCGCGTAAACTTTAGAAAATAATACAAAGCGGTATTTTTAGATCTGCTGGTCCATAATTAATTAGGTAATTTAGTACTTACAATGTTTTGATGCGATTAATAAGTGATCAGTACCTACTAAATAGATAGCATGTTTCTAGAATGGTAAAACAAGTTTAAATTTTATAATGCCATCATTGCGCTTTCATTAAACTCGAAATCAACTACATAAAGATCTACAGAAACGCTGGTCAGATTTCCCAAATCTTTAATTGCCGGCCAACTAAGTAATGAATTAACATTGTTATAGGGATGTGTGTTTCCCAAAGAAGTTTGGCCGGCCTTAGAACGGCCTGGAGGTAATTATTGGATCAAAGACAACACACATAAAAAGCGTAAGTGTCGCCCGAGGCAGCGCGCTGCGTAAATTAAGCGTTTTTATTGCGACTCCGTACCACTATTTTTACACTTTAACTATTTTTACCGAGTTAGTGGGCACGCCGCACGCGCCGCCCCTCGCCTTTTTATCCTGTCGTAAAGAAGCATGTAGACGGGTAACTTATCTGCCGGATTATTATTAGAATGGAGATATGGCCCTCTTGTTTTGACAGTGCGCGCAGACATTAGATTTTCGTATATAGGAGTAGCTGCTACCGACGCCGATGTTACCCCAGTGTTTGGCTATATTATGTGTGGTATACCTACATACTGTAAGTGACAAAGCAGACACGGATTATACCGAAACAAATAAATAAAATGCGTGTTATGCTATTTTTAAGTACGCAATCAAATATTTTCCGTTAAAGTTTTAATAAAATAGCTATTAAGAGAAATCTTTAGTTTTACCTAAATTTATTAAAAGTTAATAAAGATATGTTTAATTTTTTTTCTAATTAACATAGGTCATAATCTTTACTTATTCATACATATAAAAAAAGAAGCCTTGCTGGTTGTAGGCTATCTTTAAACCTACAACGCAAAAGTTAAAAAAAAATGCTCTTAAAAAGTACATACGAAACAAAGTATCTTTACAATTGTATATCGTACATTTTTATATGTACTACTTATTTGTTAATATAGAACGCAGTCCAGTTACTTGATTTACTTTTTATTGCTGCAAGTTGTCTGCTAACAACTCAGACAAGGACTTATTAGAGGCGACACAATGTTCTCTCACAAAGCACAGTTAAAAAGATTGTTAGTTTTTTAAGAGCGTTGCTCCCAGGCCCACCTGCTGCTGTCGCGTGCCCTCTTTGCTTGTAACAAACTCAACCGCATATTGAAGGAATAGAGTTTAAATTCGCTTGCATCATAAAAAGTGCTAGGAAGTTTTTAGAAACTTTTTTAAGATAAAAAAGGGCGTTGTTGTCTCCCTCTGGCGCGGTGCATTATCATCGGCAGGATGTTTAGTTTGTTATCTGGCACACGCCACCTTGCCCCCGAGCGGATCCTCAGTTCCACCTCGTCTATAAATTAGGCAACAATGAGATCTCTGTGGCGACATTTTCGCAGACAAACAACAAAGTTACGAAGCAGGTGCTCATGTTATCTAGAATCAATAGCGCGTCGTTAATTAAAGCAAATATCCACAAATGAAGCTGATTTGTATCTCGAATGCAATTGTTGATTTATGACATTTTTTTAATGCTACTTTTAGCAGTTTACTAATGCATAAAATACTGTAGTTATAGGTGGCTGTGTTATGGACTCCGAATCTTTATTATGTTTTTATTGGCAAACATTATAAAAGGACATAATGATATGCACTTAACAAGCTTCATTAACTAATTAATGTATTTTTAATTACGTAATAAAATTCCAAAAGTATTGCATTCCATTTGGGTGGTTAGTGCTTATTAAAATAGTCACTAATATGATTCAATATAAAAACTAGGTGCTAATTTTTAAATAGTTACATGAAACGGTTGAATTATTACGTCTGTAGCTTAAAAACAAATTAGTATAACTCATCACAGCAAAGTTTTCAAGTGATTACTTTAATGTGTCATTTTGTCATTTTTTTAGAACAAAAAAAAACGCATCTTTAACTAATAAGGCTAGAGCTGACAAAACCGTACTGAGAAGAGAGCGAAAATCTAACGCAAGTCCAGGATTTACATAAACACTGCATAGACACGAAACAATTATTATTTAGTGGTATATGATCCACTTTGATGTCATCCCGCAACTTGCATTACAACGAATAGGAAGTGGGCTGATATGCGAGGTATAGTTTCCAGAGGCTACTTTTTTGGTTTCCCTAGTTTACTCGACGAACATTAAGCTTCTTTCCCCCGTGGAGGTGTTATTCATACAGCAATGCTAAGCCTTCAATGTGGTAATTGTTCTTAAATAGAAATTGATTATATTACAATACCTATATACAGAAATAATAAAACTATATATATACTAGAACAATGAACCTATAACTAAAAACCTTAAAAAAAAATATAATAACTAAAATATATTATTAAAAGGAGTCCCTTTAGGCAAGGTTCCGAAGATACTGGCAGCGTTCCCCCTTTAAATAGCTAGACTAATTCTTTGTCCGAGGTAGCTGCCAGCTCTTCGGTCTCCTGTGATGTCGACTAACCTACTTGCTATTTCCTTAAAAAGCCTTATAGCGCTAGAAACCTACATACCAATGGTCTCGACACCGAATGGGACAAAATCATATTCGGAGCCTAGACCTCTGTATTTGCATGCTTTAGCTTTTTCAGCCGCTTCACAAGCCGCACCAGCTCTGTTGTTGGTTCCATGTAGATGGGAAGGGGCCAGCGTGTTCTTAAATTATTGTAAGTGTAGGGATTTGAAGTGACATTTATTGCTTTTCAATTAATTAATTTATTATCAATAAGAATTTTTCGTATAAATAATTATTATTCGTATTTTAATGATATCTGCGCATTTTCAATTTATTATTAATGGTTTAATATAATAGGTTAATACCTAGATAGAGATCATTGTCTGAGCAATATTACCTAATATTGTATTGATTTTATATGAATCGTTAATGTTTATTATTGTTTTTTTTTAGTAAATGTTTATATAATTTTTAACGCAAATTTTGTTGCGAACAAATTACAAAAACACAAATGTTGAAAAAATTTCCACGAGCAGGGTTTGAACCTGCACCCTTCTGACATACCGGGTCAGGTGCTCTTCCAATTGAGCTATCGTGGTTCTAACCAGCCCGCCGAAATTATTCAACACTATTTACTTTTTACTTTGAAAGCCAAAGGCGCCCATTCAATGTTAACAACTACCGTCATTAACATCCGATCATAATATTTGACCCGGTATGTCAGAAGGGTGCAGGTTCAAACCCTGCTCGTGGAAATTTTTTCAACATTTGTGTTTTTGTAATTTGTTCGCAACAAAATTTGCGTTAAAAATTATATAAACATTTATAAATAGCTTGCCTACTTCTTAACTGATCTTTAGTATTTGTAAAAATATTATGATCGGATGATAATGACGGTAGTTGTTAACATTGAATGGGCGCCTTTGGCTTTCAAAGTAAAAAGTAAATAGTGTTGAATAATTTCGGCGGGCTGGTTAGAACCACGATAGCTCAATTGGAAGAGCACCTGACCCGGTATGTCAGAAGGGTGCAGGTTCAAACCCTGCTCGTGGAAATTTTTTCAACATTTGTGTTTTTGTAATTTGTTCGCAACAAAATTTGCGTTAAAAATTATATAAACATTTATAAATAGCTTGCTTACTTCTTAACTGATCTTTAGTAATTGTAAAAATATTATGATCGGATGTTAATGACGGTAGTTGTTAACATTGAATGGGCGCCTTTGGCTTTCAAAGTAAAAAGTAAATAGTGTTGAATAATTTCGGCGGGCTGGTTAAAACCACGATAGCTCAATTGGAAGAGCACCTGACCCGGTATGTCAGAAGGGTGCAGGTTCAAACCCTGCTCGTGGAAATTTTTTCAACATTTGTGTTTTTGTAATTTTTTTTAGTAATTAATTTATCTAAAATTTGCCATTTTGTTTAAACTTTTATTGGTATACCTTATCTAACGTGGAAATGTAGTGAAACTAACAAATTTATAAAATTCAAAATCATTTTGTATCATTTGCTACTATTACTACTATTTAAGTATTCAGTTTAGGCTACAAGTAGCTCTTGTGAATGTAACTATGCCATAGTGTCCAGCTCTTTTCTCCCTTACAGCGTCAAAAATATTGGAAAATGCCCTATCATAGCAGGAAACTGTCCATTACAAATAAACACAAAAAATATAGAAGACAAAATAAAAAATCTTAGTTAACAAATTTACATCAGGTAAAAGTTTCAATTTTCACAATGTCATACAGTACCACTACAGTACTCTAGTAAAAGTCAAAATTGATTAAGAAAAACAAAATCAAACTATTCTATTAATATTATAAACGCGAAAGTTTGTGATGTTTGTTTACTCTTTCACGTAGAAACTACTGAATGGATTTGGATTAAATTCGGCATACAGATAGTTTATAACCGGGTATAACATATAAAATACTTTTTTATTCCGATAATCCAACGGGAACGGGAACCACGCGGGTGAAACCGCGAGCGGCCACTAGTAGTAAATAATACTAAAAATAAGATAAGTATGCAAGAGCACACCAGCCTCCACAGGCGGCACCCGTTCATCGAGTATGACATATGAATCACCCATCGCTTCGCTCAACCATATTTTAGGGAACGTAACGTATAAATTTTCATCATTGTAATACTAACTTCCATCTCACAAATAAATCATTCTGATTCTGATTCTGATTCTGATTAAACTTACACAATCCACGGTTAGCGTTGGTACTTATCTACAAGTAATACGGTACAGCTAATGGCAATAGAGGCGATTAGGCCGTAGATAGAAGCGCACTTCACTTTATGACGATAGCTTCAAATTCAATACGATAATTCCTTTTTGATAATTTTGATTTAATATTAGGAGAGCCCTATGTTCAACAGTGGACTGATGTGGGCTGATCATGATGATGATTGATGGAAATAAGTAGGTACCTAACAGTAATGTAATCAGTAAAATGAAAAACAGCGTCATTACTAATGAAGCATTTGAAAAGTATCTAGGTATTTATTTGAATTCATTTTTCATTGAAGTAAATCGAAAAAAACAGACAATAGTTTTGAATAGAATTTATTGACACTTAACATAATAAATATATTATTTTAAGTATTAGGTATTATTGCAATCGGTTTACATAAATTAGGTAAATTATTTCTCTTCCGGATAGCGGTAGAATCGCGTTAAATTTATGTAGTTAATGCTTTTCTACAACATATGAAATATAACTAAAAGCCAATATTAGTAAAATTTTAACTGTTTTGTTTCTAATGGCATGCATTTCATATAATATACATTTATAGCGCAAAAAATAAAATAAAGATGTGTCTTTTAAGATCACTGTTAATGGCAACTCTTTTATAAAAGATAGTTTTGTGATTAGGCATGAGAGTGAGCCTTTATAGATCACAGTCGGCAGGCACTCTATCTCTGCCATCGGACGCGCGATCCATTCCCATGATTGATGGTCATTCGGACCTTATCGGCTAGTATTCTTACGGTATAATTATAGCTTCATGAACGATCCCACCATGTGACGATACATATACGAAAAACTAGTTACACTGAAAGTAAACTCTCAAACATTACAAGATATCATCATCATCATCATCATCAGCTCATTTGATGTCCCCACTGCTTGGGCACGAGCCTTCCCTACGCAGCTATGGATGGATAGATAGATAGATAAAACCACCACGCAGGTCCAGTGCGCATTGGTTGGATTGGTTAACGACTGCTAATGAAGCCAAGACCAACAGGTTTACGTGCCTTCCGAAGCATGGAGGAGCTAGAGATGATAATTTTTTTGGTCACCCATCCGATGACCGCCCTTTGCGAAAGTTGCTTAACCTCAGCACTCGCAGACCGGGCGTGTTAACCACTACGCCATCGAGCTCCTCACTCAACAAAGATATGATTAAATCTGAGGGCACGGCAGTGCCCCCGCCAAGTCGAGGTCATTTTCGACCCCCTATAACTTCGTTGTGGATAAAACTAGAAGCCTGAATTTTCAGTAACCAAGCAGGCATTGTATAAACACGGTATGTTTCAAATTTCATTCAATTTGAACCAGTAGTTTAAGAATTATAACTAGTTAAAGTTTCTTAATTTTGTCACTCACTAACTCACTCACAAAACTCTAAGGCACTTCTAGCAGACATAGAAGCTTCAAATTTAGATACAGTTAGTGTTTAGTGTATAAATCAGGTAAAAACTAAAATATTTTGCAATTTCGGTCCAGTTTTCTAGATACACCAACTGAATAAATAACTTTGTAATCCCATGTAAATATACAGGATTACAAAGTTACATTTGCAGTGAATGAATCAGTGTACCTCTACTAGTAGTCGCCCAGTGGTCGAAATTCGACCGTAATTTTATTAAGGCTGCACGGATTGTATCCTAAGCAATGAAAAATTAAAAAGATTGAATGTGAGTTCGGATTGGCATTGACAGATTTCGGCAGCTCCTCTTCCATTTTGGATTGGCATTGACCATGATATATACAGCTTCATGACATTGACAGATTTCAGCCACAGTTTCCATTTTTGAAATTTTTGAAAAGAGTTTATAATGCGTGTGTGTCAAAGACATGGTAGTGTGTGTAATGTTTGTTTTATTAATTTAATGTTTTTTTAATGCATAATTTAAAAAAAATATTAACATACTGCACTCCTTTTCTATATAAACTATAAGTGTGCGAAATTTCATACTACTCCGTCCGCACAATTTTCGTAAAAAGGTATACAAAGAATTTGCTTCACGTATTAAAAAAAAAGAAAGCTCATAAGACAGAGAGTGGGCTTTAAGAAAATCCGTTGTTGGTATTCAAGAAGTAGAAGGTACCGGAAAGAAAAAAAGTAGGACTATCAAAAAGAAAAAGAAATGAGATGCCATCAAAAACATACTTTTAAAAAAAACCAAGTCTCGCAACTCAGTTCTTCTACCGTAAAAAGTTGTGAGATCCAAAGTAATACCAAGTCGGTTAATTTATTCAGTCCCTACTTAAAGTACAGACGCCTGCACATCAACCTATCCAAAACTGTCAAATTTCTTTAATACATTTTCAGCCATATATGATTTTAGGATAAAGTTCAAAGTCTATTGAGGAAATTTGACAGTTTGTTACCACAAACTGTCAAATTTCCTCAATAGACTTTGAACTTGATGTTGATGTGCAGGCGTGTGTACCTTCTGTCTTATAACGTAACTAGCGGCCCATCCCGGCTTCGCACGGGTGGACATTTCGTTTTTAATATAGCCTAAGTATGTTACTCGGCGCTAATATAGCATTCTAATGGTGAAAGAATTTTTTAAATCGGTCCAGTAGTTTTGAGTTTATTCGATGCAAACATACAAAAATACAAAGCTTTCTTCTTTATTATATTAGTATGATTAGCTAACCTAACAACATCTTATAGTGACCATATCAATATTAAAAATCTTTTATGTTTTAAATAAATAGATTGACTTGGCAATCGCACTAAACAATCTAATTTAATTTAATATATACTCGTATTACTTGTGAGGTATATTGTGGTGACTTGTTTATAATTGATTACTCGTCAGTTATTGGAAGAGTACAGCAAATTCAAGTCAAATCTAAATCTCAATGCAGTATATTTATCGTTCCAATGTTGAATCACAACACTATAAAATGAGGTTAGGATTCTAGTGAAAGTGATGGCTGGGAGTTTCTTTGTTTTGCGAGAAAGGTGGTCGACCCTCGCCCACCCCCCTCGAAGGGACCAACTCTTTGAAGCCGTGAAACCACAATTAAGCCTTCCCGAGGAGAACTCAAGGACACATCACTTTGGTCGGGAATGAAAGGAATTCGTAAAATTTCGCCAACACTTTTGCTCTCTGTTCTCATTGCGCGATGGTTAATAGGCAGACACGCATTGTTTGTAACTCTCATTCAGCTACACAAAGGAACCCTTTTACTGGCAACGTAACCGGTTGTAAAACACACAATGTTGGCGAATCCTAAGCCTTTATACCGCCGAGCTCGGCGATAACGACACGGCTAATGGTTCGCAAGAAACTTATACCTATTTGCTTTATTTATGCTTTATTGCAAAAATATGGCATAAGACGGACTTAAACACTGAGGTATCTCAACTGTCTGGTAGGGATACCGCATGGCGTAAAAGTGGCGTGTCAAGAGATAACTAATCGCAAAAAAACAAATCTATGCAACCGATTCAATTTTCAGCAAAAATATACATTAATAAAATATATAAAAACTACTATTGTAAGAGGTATAAATAAAGTAAGGTATAGTAAGTACCTAGTAAATAATAATAATTAAGAATGATAATCATTTTCTTTTTTAACAACACAAGGACAGTTTAAAATTTAATATTCACTATAAAGTTAAACAGTAGGTATCTACAATACCTACTTAGAGGTAAACAAATTAGACGAACTTGAGCTGTTTAAAAAAACAAAAGAGAAGCAGAAAATAAGTACTTACTGTATGGAAATACACAAAGATTAACATAAATTTATCTGTTATTCTTTGTTTTATTTCGGTTTTATTTTTATTTTAGAGTCTAGATCAGACAAGGATCTGGATATTGATGAGGCTAATTTGCCCATAACGTTAAAGCAAAGGTCTGTTTAATCGCAATATTCGCTTAGGAATATAATATATCTACGACTTTGTTTGTTAGCATGGACTTATCCTAAAAAGTAATTAATTTCTTTTTATCAAGTTTGAGTTAGTATGCCAGCATACTAACACTGCAGTGCACTGTTTAGACCGATGTGCCAACGACGATATCTTAAAATTATATTTAATATTAACAAATTTAGTTGTAGTGCAAATAACTTTACATTCCACGAGACAATATCATTCCAGACAGTGATAAAATAGGTAGTCCAGTTCAAGGACCCGTAGATAACGATACAAATGTTTACGCATTCAATGTCAAAACGTCACGTTAAAAGGGAAAGTAGACAATAGGGCCCGACCTGGCACAAACAACGCCGACATGCGCAAGACATTTGTCCTGTTGCGTCGCCACACAATGCGAATATTAACTATGCCATTTCGCGAACTGGAGCACAACCCGGCTTTATGGTCCATCTGCATTGTCCTACGGCAGATAGTGCCATAGAGCCTCGCTAAAACTTTTTGCAGCGGTAGTCACAATGATAGCTGCCTAGAACAATCGTTGAGGCCGTCGTAAAATACGAGGCTACATCTACTATTAGCAGAAAACATTAAAGATCTCTGTCTTAAAAAAAATCGCTCTTGGTTCTTGTCTCAAATTGCTGTGTTGCAAATAAACTATTTATTGAGTTGATTGAGTTGTAATGCTTTACAACCTCCTGACAACCTCCTTGGTCGAGTGGCTTGCACACCGGTTTTCATGATGTCGCCATCTCTGAGGTTCCGGGTTCGATCCCTGGTCGGATCAATTTAGAAATACCTTTTTTTCTAAGTTGTTTCGGTTTCCTATATATTTAAGTACATTAAGTATATTTATAAAATACAGTGAAAAAAATTAAACGCCTACCCGACCCAGCCAGGAATCGAACCCGGGTCTTCCGCAATCCGGTCAGCGCAGCCGCCCGGCTGCACTGACCGCTATGCTACCGGGAAGGCTGACGTAAGCGCTGAATTTTGTCACTGCTTTGTAATTTTTGAGTGCTAATAGCGGCTATAAAAAGTAAAAAAATATATTAAGTATGTTTATCCGTTGTCTAGTTACTAACCATTTCTCGAGTTTCTTATGGAAGCTTTTCTTGGGGCTAGATAATTGGTGTGAGTGTGGGAAACATTTATTTATTTTATTTATTTATGTATACTATTTCGTCAACTTCAGGTTAATCAGCCCCTCTGACCCAATGTGGGTTTTAACGACTGTGATCTGAACGACAACAACAGGGGCCTTCCGAAACAAGAAGAAGAGATATTTTAATTTGGTCATCTATCCCAAGAACCGGCATTGCGAAGTTGCTTAACTTGCAAGATCACAACCCGAACATGCCAATCGCTGCACCATAGAGCTCCTGTTTCAGGTCCGTAATACATGTGTAATTATTGTTTTTGAATCCGTCCTCGTCGACCCCATACTTCCGTGTGAACGACAGATGTGTCAGCTAACGCCGAATTTACAAAAATTGTGAATATTTCATTCACATAATTGTGCGTTCGGCCGTTACGAATCAATCGAACACAATGAATTCCAGTTTTAGCCAAGTTTTTTTTTTCTATTCGCATGTGATTTTAATGTAAATTCCGGGTAAAGTTTGCACAAAGTCTGGTTTTGGCGTATTATAACGGAAGGGCGTTTGATCAAGGATCAATACCGATAGCAACAATCTTATGATTGATTACAAACTCGTTTGTATGAATTGACGTGACTATGATGGGAAAGGCGGTTGTATTAATTATAACATTTTTTATAGAAAACTTGTAACTGTTTAATTACTTTGAAATGGCAAAAATCATTGCACAATTATGTGGTTAAAATTGTTAATTGTATTTTTTTTCCGTTCATCCATATGTTTTTTAACGTTCAGACTGGTTTCTCGTTTCAAGTGACATTACTTGCTCCAACGTAATTGTATTGTGGGAATTCGAACTAAAATTCTATTGTGTTATAATAGTTACTTGTTTGTGCTATTCTCATTATTAATTCAAACATTAAAAGTCCGTTACGTTGTGCACTATCCCTCCAGGGCAGGACTCAAATGTAATTTTGGAGCCTTTCTTCTTGTATCGTTCCAGTAGATCGCGCAGGTGAGAGCTGGCGACAATCGTTTAAGAATAAAGTATAAAATATCGCCTCCAAAGGATTCGCATTGAATATTTATCCCTGCCATGGCGGCGCGGCCCTGTCCAAGCGCTCTTTGTTCTCGACGGCCGTTTAAACTTTTGATTCTGCAACTGGCAACAGTTAACTGGACCCTCTGAATCTATCAAAATTGCCCAATGCCTGTTTCGCAACCAAAAGAAGTAAACCCTTTGTTAGTACAATAAGGTTTCAATCCGAACGTGCGACTTACGGCGGTTAAGTCATTTCGGGCGTCCGCAGGTGGCTATTCTACGGTTGCGTCACGAGCTCTCCCCTTCCGGGTGTGATGAATAATTCCCTTTTTCTCCGAGAATTGTCCTTGCGAACTATCCCGGTGCCTCGATACGCACCGCCGGCCGCTCCGCATAAATGTGAATTATATCCTACACTATCCCACTTACAGAACTCCTCTTTTTATTTCAACGCTAAAGCTGGATTTATGTTTACTCCGAGTGGGCATTACGAGCGATTGCATGTTTTCATGTGTATACAAATCCCTTGTTTCTAATGATTGTACTGTTGTGCTTATGCTTAGTTGGGTGGTGAAAAGTCGTTAACACGTTTGCCATCTTTGTAACTAATTATATCAGGACTAGCTCCTGATAATTAATGTAAGATGTTATTATGAAACATAAGGATTATGGTCCAGAACTGGTCCAGAATTAATGAAGAATGATTTATTTATGATAGCAAAATAAATATTTCTATATATTATTAACTCTATAATTATTCTATTATTATTAAGTCTTTTTACTTATTTCAGTTTAGTGTCGTAAAGTAGGTAAATGTATAAACTATGAACACTCTTTCTTTCTGTCTTTGTTTATTAATCTGTGTGTGGAGGCCATGTTCTCTAAGGTGCGTAATAATATGTCGGAACAAATGAAAGATATAATTCCCAATCAAACGATATAAATCATAAGATAAACAAGGGTTTTTGGGTTATGTTATTGTTTTCTTTGAGTGAGCGTGAGCGTGAGCGTACGCATGTATTGAAGTCATATTGTTTTTTCACAACCTTTCACCATCATTGTCCAAATGTCCGAAAAGGATTAATGTGATAGTGTATTGTGGCGGCTGACCGTGGTCGGCGGCGGGCGGCGGCGGGTCCGGTCACTCCTTCTCCAAGCCCATTCATAACGTCTTTCATGTGTCGCAGTCTTTGTGTCACTCCTTCCTCGACGCTGTCACCTTTTGTGAAGCGCGACTCGTCTTGTCCGCTGTCACACTTCTTGCACAAATTCAAAAATAACATCGGCATACATTTTTTGTGGTGCCCTATGCAAACGTAAGATAAGTTTAGCCCGTTGGACTCTTTGTTTGATGCAAACAAGGGATCGCTCCGTCGCTTATCTGCGTGCATTGATCGTGAATGCAATCGAATAGATAACCATAGGACCAGCTTAGGGCCCTTTTTCTGTCCATCCGCGGATATCTGTCAATCTTCCATTGATTTGACTTTCGACCGTTAGACAATGCGGCGCGTCCTATAGATAGCATGTCTTACTTAGTTTACATACACATATATGGGCTTATATAACATTATAGACTATTAACAGCAATACTTAAAACTTGGTAAAGTTAATTAAATTATTGATTTAAACATTAATTAGTTTGTAATAAACTTATAAACAGAAAATTCACCGTTACAAAATCAATTTAAATTACTTGCGTAAGTGCACACGATATTATAAAATGTCGAAGCAATTAAAACACACACAAAGAAGTTGCATCGCCGCGGCAAAATAATGGCGGCCCGCGTTTGTGGGCAAACATTTAGCGCGGAGGAGACGCCGCGCCGCAGAGCACAAAGCGAGCTGCTTGACATCAAATCGCAATTTTTACGAAAACACAATACGCACTCGTGCCGCCGCGCCGCGAGCGACCAACTCCATTGTGACGCATCGGAATGCATAATTTGTCGAGCACATGCCGTTTTTTTAATTTTAAAAATGCAATAAAAAGTGACCTATAGAGCCAGTCTCTAACGGGAGCCTGTCAGAATATCTATTGAACATTTTTTGACCCGTGGACAATGCGCGGGACATCCAGGTGTGTCCTCACATAAAAGGTATTTTAAAATGCAACGGCCATTCCGTTTAATTTTTATTTGAGCTTATATTTTTTAAGTGATGCTGTAATAAGCCGCACGTGTACTGAACTGGCGGCGTAGAGGTCGTAAGATCAAAGAACAAAAATACCTAATGTTGAACTAAAAACTTTTTTCTTACATTCTCTTTTTTGTATTACATTACGTAACCAAGGTCCTTTCGCCAACTAAAAATGTTGATACCATAAATTGTACTTTTCTTATTGAGTAAGAATTGCGTCTATTTTTTAAAAGCTTGATATCAATTTACACCCTGCGGTGCTAAAGGCGTAGTCATATTGCGGGTGAAAATATTTTATGTTAAAAAAATAGAAGGTTAGAACGTTTGTAAAAAATATTGTTATTTTATAACAATATATTTTTTTTATTTTTAACTAAATAATTAGTAAAGGTGTGGTTCCGTCCATAAACTAAATTATTTTAAATAATAAGCAGTCTATTCCGAAAAACAAATTTTAATATTGTTATATGTTAGAAGACTATAACTTTCATATAGTTTCCTGTGAACATTAAAAAATTCCTTGACTTTCCAAATAAGTAGGATCTGTAGTTACACATTTTAGGGTTATTTTAGGGTTACTACATTTTATTTCAGTATTTTACCTAGGCTAATAATTTATTTCACTAGCTCAATTCCAAAATGTCAAAAATAATTTTACCAACACACTGTCGACCGTCTATTGAGACGTTGTTGAATTAGCACGAGAATTCGTATGGCAAAATTTTAACTCTTCTCGTATGTCGCCAGGAGGCGCTGCTTCAATGCCATACTAATTTGCGTTTTCGTGAACGTAATCGAATGAATGCAGATAGTAAACAAAACTCACACTAGGCAGCCAGTTCTCGATTGTGCCCCGGTTAAAAATGTTCAGAAAAGTGTATACTTAGCGAAATATGAAGAAAATTGTATCCTATGTGAACGCCGGCACTACTGGGTAAGAAAATCCTTTCCGCCGGGTGACGTGGATCAGGCGACCTTCGCTCCTGCCGCTGACAACACCTTTGACGCAACAGACCCTCCTCTGATCGGACGCCTCGTACACAAATCACTACACAATCGCCTGTGGAAGACGGACCCATTTACGACTTTCGGCCCTTTCGAGGTCCGTACCGATCAGATCTTTTGGTGACTCGAAATCTGGCATTAGGTTTGAACGGAGTGCTTGTTCAAAGGTAGTGGTACGTTTTCGTTTGATATTATGTTTTAAAAAAATGTCTTAGCTCTTTTTTGGCTATTTCTTAATCAAAAATCGAAACAGTTTTACCACCACTATAAGTTCTATCGCATAGTATATTCAGGACTTTTGTGACACTCTTAATATACAAAAATATCAAATTGATTTTTTTTACATGTCATACTGATTACTTACTAATTATTATTAATATAATAAGCTCATTTTGCCCGGTTGCTGGGAATAGGGATTCCTTCGTTCTTTCCACTTCTATCTGTACACCCCTGTTGACAAATCTGGCTACTATGCATCCAGCTCGTCCTACCATATTCGCGTCAGTCTGCCGCACCGCCTTCTTGCACTGGCGGGGACCGAATCAGTGGTGGCTTAATTCATCTGACAAATGGTGGCCAGTCCAATCCTATTGTAGTTATGCACATTTTTGAAAGATATCCTGTATGTTGATACTTATTTACAGTGTCCAATTAAATGTATGTAGTGAAATGTACAACATCGTGAATTAAGTCTATAGTGCTATCCTGTAGATCCTCATCAATCCAAATCGATACCACTGCCGTTCAACAAACACAATGCGCAAAAACATCTCAAAAGGGACAGTAAAAAATACTTATCGGATTACCAAAATATCATTTGACAGGGCCAGCTGTGGGACAGCTCTTGGCCGCGGCCGGCGATGTTTTTTTTCCACATATTCGCAACAATCTATTGCGAATTGCACCATTCAACACGCACTATGCACTTCCGATTTTGTAAAGTCCAATTTGAATTCAATTCGGACGTGTCTAATGCGAAATTCATTAATCTCGCATCGGCCCGCAAGATCCCATAACCACTTAAGCGTGGTCAGTTATTGACAGGAAATTAATTGTGTTTTTTATAATGACACAACTGTGTTACTCTGTTATGTCCGCCTTTGATTCTGTTCACTTTGCTCAGAACTTTGAGAGAGATAAAGCTTTAGCGCACCATTAAGTCGTGCCTACACAAAAGGAAACCTTTCAATTAATCAAGAAATTACGAAATTAATAGAAGTGTAATAACTAAATATTACGAAAAGGTGAAGGTTTTATTCACTTTAAACGATAGATATTATTGTTAAGTTACTACAAAATTTGGTTTATTATTTTATATTGCAATTAGCATTCTTAAGTACAGACTTAATATAAAATAATAAACCAAATTTTGTAGTAAAAATTTTGCGTCTGTACGCCTGCACATCAACCTATCCAAAACTGTCAAATTTCTTCAATACATTTTCAAACATATGACTAAGGTATAAAGTTCAAAGTCTATCGAGAAAATTTTACAGTTTGTGGTAGGTTGATTTGCAGGCGTGTGTTACTATTGCAAGATAACTTAGCCGCCTCTTTGGTTTAAAGGTAAGATCTGATTCCCAAGCAGGCAATTTATTTATTTATTAGATAAAGCAACAAAATACATATAGAAATTTAATAGAACTTAACTTTACTAAGTATGGTAAGTTATAGGGTGGTTTTCTTAATAGGCTAGCTACCAACATCTTATCTAATCTCAATCTGTCGCCCTAACAACAATTTAGCAGCGCAGCATTGTTGTGTTCCGAGTTAGAGATAAGATAGCCAGTTGCTCAGTGGTTCCTCAAGATTACAGGCGAACATCCGATTCCATTTTCGGCCTTACCGTCAAAAGGCCAACCCTTAACATATTATAGGCTTAGTTTTTAAATGTTATAAAATTTTCTAGTTTTCACATATCTTACAAGAGGTGAATAATTAAATATAAAAGCGTAGAAAAAGGTCAGTTTTAAGTATTCGTTTTGGAAAAACTGATTGATGCTGATGACATATGGCATCGCTAGCTTAATAGGTACCATGTTATACTCAGAACAATAACTTTTAGTTATTATTCTGAGATGTTATATCTTCTTCTTCTTCTTTATGAAAAACGCAATTATGAAGAAGAAGAAAAAGGAAATTATGGTAAAACCATTTCTTTTTAATTTATTAGGACACTAAACTTAATGTTTTATGTATTTATATAACTCTACATTTCGTGTTCCATTTTAAAAATCGTTTTTGACTATATCTAAAAGCAATTATTGACTGTATTGCAATGGGGTATTTGACAGGTTTTAGAAAAATATGTCTAATGGTTCATTATAGCATAATTAATTTGCAATTTGATTAATTCGTTATGAATTTCTTTATTTTTTATAAAAAAACGCCATTAAAATTCAAATTAATAAAATAGCCGCCAAAACGCTGAATGCAGGTCACGTGATGTCGTGACGTCACCTGCTTGTAAGCAAACTTTTAGCTGTCAAATTAAACGTACAAAACTTTGATTGACATTTACTGTAAACAAGCTGGTGACGTCACTCCAGATTCAGCGACATCCCGTGCGTTTTTGATCACGTGGTCAATCATAAAAATGTTATCATGTTATTAATGATTTTTTATAAAAATCATACTTATTTTAAAATTTTGTGCTGGCTAAATTAGTTTAAAAACATGTTTACTATTAAGTTAACAACAGTTTGATCAATATTTTCATTGTAGTCAAATACCCTTTTGCATTATTGATTTATTCATAAATAAATAAATAACACAAACTACAAAACGTAAGGAGTAAAGATCGAACAGCCTAATCCAATTGTGTGATAATATAATCCGCCATTTTTTAAGCATTCTGTGCTATAGGACGCGTACACATTTAATAACGAAATACGAAATGCGCAAAGGATGTCGAAAAAATCGCCATAACGCACAACTGTGACATGCCTAATTTAAGAGTCTGACGTCGCAAACCCATCGCAAACCTCTTGGGGCCTTAATGGCACCGTATCCTGTCCAAAGTGACACTAAACCGAAACTTATAAAAAACATTTGATTGTCAAAAAGAGCATTTAATACAGATTTGCCATTGTGTGGGCGTACGTCACTCAAAACTATTTCAATGGGCAAATTTTTATGAAAAGACATTCAGGAGTCGATGCAATTTTAGCAGCCTAAATGAAAATCAATTCGTGGTAAGAAATCGAAAAGCAATCAATTGAAACTGTGGCACTTATATAACGGATTACCTACTGGTAATTAGGTTGAAATCATCATCATCATCTCAGCCAAAGACGTCCACTGCTGGACAAAGGCCTCCCCCAAGGATATGAGGGGTATTTGCCGTAATCGCCACGCTTGGCAGGCGGGTTGGCGATCGCAGTAGGTTGAGGGTAACCTCAGAGAGATGCTGCTGCCCATCCTCTGGAATGGTCCCTTAGTCGGCTTTTACGACACCCACGGGAAGAGATGGGGTGGTGCAATTCTTTAACCCCGGCACCACACAGGAAAGGTTGAAATATCGATAGTAAATTTTACTTGCTTAACTAACCCTAAACAAGTGTTAAATACTGTCAACAAAAACTTATTTTATTTAACAAATAAATCGGTAACTATTATGAATGAGACCTAAGCTTATACTTGTTATATAATTTTACAAAATATATAATCACTTAAGAAAACTTTATCAAAACAAATCAGCTAAGCAATTTATGAAAGAAACATTATGTTCCTTATCCTTCGCTTTCACTCGTGCAAGTATTGTTAATTGTGCAATTATTATAATCCCGATACTTTTTGCAATGGGTCAACATAATGCAAAAGAATATTATATTACGCGAAAGAAAATATCCCATTTCCGCATCTTCCCACAACAATGAGTGCGCCACCGAACTATTCAAATATAGGCGTTGGCATAGCCGTATGTTTTTTGCACGTATAACGAATTAATGGATAAGCAAAACCATTGCCCAGTAAAAAAATGGGCTTATTAAATGTTGGTTTCGCGTAATAACACGTTGGTGGTTTTTTCTTTGTTTCCAAGAGCCACCTCGAGATATCCGGTTACGGCCGTTAAATATTTTGCCTCCGATGAAAGGGAAACTTGGTAGTTTTTCTGTTGAGATTTCGTTTTTGCCGCCGAATGCGGAAGTCGTGCACGTTTATGCAAAAGCTGGAACGCAGGAATCGATTTCGCTTTTATTATGGCAACCGCGAATTCGCCATAACATACAATTACACACATTTCCATTCATAGTAACGATCGTTCGCAATAAAATTGCCGCTCCATTGTTATAGCTTAACGAAAGCTGTGATTTAAGTATTTTCAGTTATTCATTGAATGTATTAACTGAAATATCTACTTTTCGGCGTATTCAAAGAATTTTTGCAAAGGAACATTTATCAAGCCCACAAAGAGAGTGAAACCTCTCTCAAAAGAGGCCTGCTCCGGACAGATTTAATTTGTTGCGAAGGCCTTTATAATTGGAACATAAAGATTGCGAGTAATTAATTTTCGCAGCGAGTCAGAAGCAAAGAGGCGCGCATTGAGCGCCAGGCTCCACCGAGCCTAATTAATATTAATGACTCTGGGTAGAAGCGGCCGCTGCCTACCTCGGCGCTTCCTTTATCTGGCACCAGCCTACGTTAATTCCTAGCTGATTCTGTTACACATGTTATTATAGTGGGCATTAATAGCGCCGTTCGTGCGCCGCTGCGGCTGTGTTGTTCGTAGGTGTCGAGGCTGATGGATGTATGGGCGGGCGGGGTGAGGTGGCAGGGGGAGGGAGGTGTCTCTGGTGACCGATGAGACGTCGCTAAAAGCCGGACGGAAGCCGTGGACACCCGACTCCGGTTACCGCAACCGTGGGATCCGAAGCAAACATTTCTAGGGCTGACGCGCGAGAAATCTTGGGACCGAGATAATATCTTGAGTCCAGACTCAATCAAATCAATGGAGACTGCAATATAAACAACTTCAGTCTCTTTCAAAACAATATAGAAACGAGTAAAAATTGACGTTCGATGCGACCTTTGCCTACTAACTCGCAAAACCTAGAAGCGTGCAGCATGTCTTGAATCTCATCGTCAGTCCATTAACGGCTCACAGTTGGGCTCCTAAGGCGTTCACACATGGACAATTAATTAGCACATGAGCAGACGGGGCCATAACCCACCACCTTGGCCTAATGAGGGTCGGTAGTGTTCACAACCTTGATACGGTGGCGGACGGCGGTGTAATCTATTTTATAATTTTGTTGATATGAACCGGTAAAATTCCTTCTTTATTCCTTGGTCCAATCGTATGCTACAGCAGTAGGATTACTGTTGGGCAAAGGCCTCTCGTAAGCCCTTCCTTTGTTTAACCGCCTCTGTGGTCTCGTGGTTTAGACACAGCGGGGGGTAGATGTTGTGTTCCCGGTTTGGTTGGTGGTAGGGCTAGCTACCACATCTTATTTAAATATGTCGCCATAACATCAATGTTTGTAGCATTATTGTGTTCCGGCAGCTAGAGATAAGATAGCCAGTGCCTCACTAGTTGAGGATTTCGGGTGAACTGTGCTTCTACCATCGGCCTTATCAATACTTAGCATCAGGTGAGACGTAGAGGAAGTGCTTATCAGGAAAATATTAAAAAAAATGTATCTCTCTCCCGAGCTAACTCACGCCAGTCGGTTTGGTAAGTGTCTATATCGGGGGGAACAGTGAAATCTTCTAGAGAACTAGCATAAGAAACTATGAAAGATTTCGTCCTCCTATCGCTATGTAGGTATTTGTTGGCAAAACTTAAAAGCTTTAACCATTAATTCATTTCTAGAGCAACCATTTCATATGTTTCGCAGCAGCCCTGTTATTATTGCACAAGCGGAGTGCGATCTCGGCCGCTCTCTTCCTGTTCCACGCGCGCGCGCGGGTTTGTTATATATCTATCATAAACAAAAACTAAACCACACTTAGTTTTTCATACACTCTCGATCTCGAGCTACCTGCTGGTCGCAAATGTGACATATGGATGGATTTATACATCCGAGTAATTTATATACGCTTTACATTGTTATTGAATGATCCACTTATTTGGTTTCCACCAAAGTTAGTGTAACTTTTCCGATCGTTACAAATAAATCGAAGAAAATAATAATTATTACTTTAAGTTTTATTGCTTTGTATAAATAAGATACAAATCAATGAAATATATAAAAAATATATAAAAGATGGCATACAATACATAAAGTATAAGTCACGCCAAATATTTGTTACTAAGTACATAATTATTAACATCTATGTTGTGTAAGATGTCCAATATGTGTAGTATAATCGGAGCTTGTCTATGCAACACAGTGACGAGGACTCGCTGGCAAGGCAAAGGATTTGAGGAATGGGATCGGCCTATGCAAAACCAAAAGACGGCTCTTCTCCCTCAAACACTTTTGCTGCTATAACAGAAAACGATGGCTAAAGTTAGACAATGCTTAAAACAAATGCTGTCACTTTTTAACTTATATTTTTAGGCAGAGATACAATATTCTCAACACGTATTTAGGCCATTGTTTAACTTTAGACACTGTTTTGTAGTACCAGGGATAGAAACTATCCTTAGAAATTAACTTGATTATAATACAGGCAGGCAGCGGCACTAAAAATATGTCAAATTTCTTGGAAAGAAATTCACTGAGACATTAGTCACTGGCCAGGCGGGCCTCAAAAGCTTACTGCTTCACATAGACCTCACCTTTGCACGTTTCTGAAAATTATCCACTAAGTATACTTATCTATTCCAGCAACAGCAAAACGTATAAAAAAAACTCCAACCTTTATTTATTCTATCTCTATTACAACCACGCACGTCGAAATAAAATATTACATATGAAAACGGCTAATTAAATGGCTTATAAAAACGTGTAATAATAAAAAAATATGTAGATTTAATCTAATGCTCTCTTCACTTCATACTTTTAATTGTCTTAACAAATGTGTTGAGGCTCTAGTGGAACATATAGCTAGCTCTTTGCTTACTTTACTATATTGCCTGCAAAAGCGCGTAAACTATAAAATAAACAATGCGAACATTTGTATTCAAATAAGTTTTATTGTAATAAAACTTTTTTACCAAGATTAGTGGCCTGGAGGTGCGGGCTTCGAGGCAGACCACGTGCCAGATGCGTAGAAGATTTTTCGGAACCAGTGGATGAGGTTCGAACAGCACTGGCTAAGTTAATATTTATTTGTTCATAATTAATTTAGTACCTATGTTAAAGAAAGGCTTACACCAAAGAGAAAAATAAAATAAATACACCCAAGAGTGAGTGTTTACTATCTGAAATGATAATGATTTACATACTACTTACTTATAATTTTCATTCAGGTAAACAATAGGAATATCTGAAACTTTATAAATATATTTTGAGTTGATACCATTTTGCCGAAAATGGATATATAACATACAAATTATTTTGCATCGATAGTTTCTTATAATGTGAATACCAAAGTTATTCATTTTTTTCTCTATTTTAAATGTTTACAAATAACAACGCACTCGATTCAGAGTAAGTAAGCAAAAAAACTGCATACATCTTCGAATAGTACATGTGCATGTAACCATTCCGGCGGCTTGCTCTCCACAAAGGGCGCAGCAAATGTAGGTAAGAAGGTTATAATCGAAGCTAAAGTGGGTTAAGCAAAAAGCGGCATATGTTTTATTGTAAAAAATCCTTTTGAAGGGCGTAACCTGCACGTGTGCACGGCGAAAGTGTTGGCGCGATGCTTGCCAGACGCGCTGGCTTGGCGAGCGGTGGTACACTTTGCAATACAAGCCACGCTAAGCTTTGTGTCAGTCAAAAATTAAAAAATCAAAGAAGCTTGTAATATAGAAGAACATAAAGAAGCTCTTATAGGAACTCATTTATTATTAAACCTGCTTTATTTCGAGTGGCCGTTCTAGGCTTAGCAAAAGAATAAAATGTATGAGATTGACATAAGCCGCGCTAAATCACGTGGTCAATCTTATGTCAATCCCATACATTTTATTCTTTTCGAACTTCGCTATTTTTTCTTAATGTTACTTTGGCTACCGCCCTGAGCTGCCTTTGGCGGCGAAATGTCTACCTATATGTATGTATATGTACTTGTGTAAACAAATAAGTTTGTACATAAATTGGCAATCATCTCCTGTTGTCGTTAGGTAACTTTATTTATATATTAGACAAGTTTTTAGTTCTTATGTATCACGAGCTACTCAGCCGATCCGATGTCAGCGCCAGCGCAAAATTTATTTTTATGGTATACCTTCAGACGTTAAGTATAGGAATAAGATATGATGGGACTGGCATCGTCACTGTGTGATAAAAGTCCCAAAAAAAAAAAATTAAAAAAAGAAAAAAAGTTTTTAGTTAACTTGAATTCAAGACAAATGGCAGCATTTTACCATAATATTTATCCTACCAAATGAGTAATTTTATCGTAAATTGCACGGGTTGGATGCAACCATGAGAACTACTAGTTGTACTGGCACTATTTACCACTGTTTGATAACGAAAATAGTTTTATTATAAAATTTTAACAATATTGTTGTATATTTACTCATCAGAATAAGTGAAACACGTGTTTCAAGCAACAAAAACACATCCAGCTCACTTTTATTGTAATTTCTATATCGCAAGTCAAGCTATTTTCTGTCGTTGATGTCACTTGTAATACAAATGACTTGAATTTTACAATTCAGTGATCACATGTACAAATTTTCATCACACCAAGATGTAAGTACAATACGTAGCGTACGTAGCTCCCTTTGTGCAGTACCTCTATCGTGTAATTATCCGCGGTCTCAGGATGCACTGGAGCGGTATAGTTCGCCTTCACTGCCCGGGCTTGTAGAATCACCTATGCCATTGTGTCAAAGCACCGACAAACAGCCAATTCTTGCCAAACATTCCGTCACTATACTCTGCAAATAAGCCTTCATGTGTATATTCGATGTGGCGTACCGGACCTTACTTAATTGTATCGTTCAAACCGGCAACATTGAAAACCACACAAGCAATTATTGAGTAGGTACCCTTTTCACCGCAACTTTCTTCTTTAATTGATGTTTACTGATTGAGCTTAAACGAACTGAGAATGTTTGCTTCAAAATGTGTTTATTTGAAAGTTATTTTTTTTTTAATTTCCGGTAGTTGAACATTCAATGTTAACAGAATCATTACTGGTAGAGAATATCCGGTGCTTTTCCAAGGACCCAAATATTTCTAGCACGTAGGCAAGTGGAAGTTTATAATATAAGTTTATAACATCATGCTGTGTACACTTGTTTAGGATTACCGTCTAGCTAATACGATTAACCAAATATGTTACTGTAGTCATCAGGCATTGATTGTAATCTGTTTGTGTACATATAGAAATAAAATAATTAACTAATCTCACTTTCGGCCATATCATCAATTCACATCAGGTGAGATGAAAAAGAATGCAAGACTACGGACAAATGAAAAACCAAAGAATCGACGGTTCTAGAAAACGTTGTGAAAAACAAAATGAAATGGAATGTCAATTGAAAAGCCTCAAGCAACCAGAACGATAGTGAAGTAATATGAATCGAAATCGGAGAATTGCAACCGGATCACGGGGACGCTCGAAAGTGCAAGTGTTGCAATAATACTTCATTTCCACTCTTCACCGTTTCGAATTCCGACACTTTTTCTATCCTTCTATTCGTTTTGTTTGCCCGTCAAATGCAAGTTATAAATGATCGAAACTCTGATATCGATTTTCATAGTAAACAACTGGTCACAACAACCATTTGCGGAAATCATAACATTTTAAACTTTAAATTCATGCTAGCAAATCACAATTTGTTGTTGATCTTCTTAAATTTTCGCTGCATTTCAAGAAAAAGATATTTCTACCTGAATACAAAAGCGAGGCCTCGACTTGATAGCAAAAACTGTTTGAATTTCGATAAAAATAATTGTATAAGTGTGCGGTTTATCAACCCAGGTATGGTCGATGTTGCTACTCTCAATATCTGCAAACCATATTGGATACCTGAATATTCATAATTTTACTAAAAATATATTATTTGAAGTACCTACTCACACCAATATTGTGTGTGTCGTTTACACTTTAAATCATATAAACTTTAACTCATTTAAACTTTTATGAATGATAAATATACCTCATGGTCGCGGTGACAGCGGCTTTCAATGCTTTTCTTCTAATCGTAACCGCAATTTATTTTCAATATTTCGCTAAAGCTTGATTAAGCATACTTTCCTTGGTCACCAGATTACAACTCACCAGTTGGTTTCTAACCAAAAAACTTTAACGCGAATTAATTGATAAAAACCCACAATTCTCTTACTTTCATTTAGGATCATCATCTGACGCTACAGTATCGGATTTCACACCCCACACATGAGTACCTACTATAGGAGAACCAGCCATTCGGTAGGCGCACTCTTAAAAACTATCCATCCTTTCATGGAAGCGATCAATCCCGACGGGCGAGTAATTAACCCGCTTTTTGTGCCCATCCCATATTCATTTGATTTATTTTAAGGTCCTTCGGTAAAAGAAGAATTTGCGAAATATTGCAGCCCATTCGTACAAACGCCAACGCTTCTAAAACTGTGAGTACCTCCACAGTACTTGTACGGTAAATATGTATTGCAAATAACATTAAAAACAGTCTGGCATAAAACCATGAAGATTAGGAAAAAAAACAGTTTTAATTTCAATTAACTTATCCTGAATCCTCACCAATGACTTACAAGCTATCATTAAGCGTTATTTAAATTATAACTAAACTGTAAGTACCTCCACAGTAGTTATACAGTAAATCACATTTATTGTAAAAAACATTGAAATCACTAAAATCACGATGAGTTAGGAGAGAAAAAAGAGTTTTCATTTAAATTAACTTATCTTGAATCCTCTACCAATGACAAAAGTGGCAATATTAAGTTGAATTTGAAAAATAACTCGCGCGTTCCTGACTCTGAGAACTTAGTTAGATGTTTCTTGCCCAGTAACTATAAAATGGATTTGAAAACCCTCTAAACTGACACACAGGGCAAATATTGGTACGAAAGTAGCCACCTAGACGAAATCCGTTCTGATACCCAACCACCATTAACACTGGCACAACAATCCAACAGTTTGAGAGCCGATGTCGCATCGGTCCCTTGCAAGATTCCGGGAAGCGGGTAAAAAGCGCAGGTATACGTCGAGAGTGAAAGGGTCCACGCAATTCGAGACCGGCCCAGTTTCTCCGCTGACCTTCCCGGCTAGTTTTTGTGCAGATCAGATGCGCAAGGATCTAACTAGAAACACGTGGGAATCCGCTCTCTCTGACTGACTGATCGGCCGATTGCATTATTTGCATTTGCATGGAAATTCGATACAGTCTCGTTGTAATGAACAAAAGAAAGTTGGTTGAATGAAGATTTACATCCAAAATATTAAGCACCTGCGTACGAAGAAATTAAAAACACAATTGCACAACATCTGAGATGTAAGTCAGTGTGATACTATTTTACGGGGTTTTTTATTAATTGCCTTTTTTGTTAGTTAAATATTACTTGTAAAATTAAATAATGTAAACGTTTACTTTTACTCTCTTTTAACAACTAACATAAAAAAATCGAATAATAGAATCCGTGCTAAAAAGAATATTTAGTCAAATCGCATACGTTTGAAAATCGTCATGCATAATAGTCAATTTGTTTAGTATTCTGTTGCCGATCGGTGTCGATTGAATACAACTGGCCCTGATGCTTATCTGTGTTCAAGGAACCAGCTCGCCGAGGCCTAATCTAGTAATGTGATCTGCCTTCGAAGACTCCATGATTGAATCCTTTGATACTATTGACTTATTACATAATCGTTTTGCTTTAAAGAAATACTAAAGTATCGTCTACTTTTACTGCAAAAGCATTAGTTAAAGTTATTTTTATTTGATTCTTTGTTAGAAAATAAAGTTTTTCACAAAAAAAAACAGATAGCAAAATATAGGCAGCATATCTTTTAAAAAAAATACGTGTTAAACTGTGACATTTAACATCGCAAGGAGTTCACTTAACATGTAGAGCCAGTCACTTTCCCACGCACGCCGGTAGCCCCTGCTTTCATTCAACCCAAATCTGGTGAAATTTAAATGTTTGACAGCAATTTTAATTTGCGCAAACTATTTTTTTCTCTCAATGCGTTTTGCGTGGTTGCACTTTCTAAGCTTTGCATCGTGGGAATGCAGGTGTGGGTAGCGTGGAAGGGTTTGCCGCCGCTTTGTTGGTCTCCAGAGCTCGTTGCACAAAAGTTAACATTAGCCCTTTGTGGACACGTCAAGTGATGTTCAGCTAATAGATAATTTATGGAGCCGCCGCAAAATGTCACCCGAACGTTGCACAAAGTTAAAATATTAGGGTTGTTCGGGTCTACTCATATTTGCCGTCGCTTCCAAGATTGGGTAAGATAATTTTCTTTTGCCCCTTTGTTAACGACTAATTTATAGTGACAAATAATTATACATTATTTACAGCAAACTTACCTTTTACTATCCTCAATTAAAAACGAAAAGAAATGATGTTTTTAAATAGTGCGATACGAACTTGTGCAAAGGGCTACGTAGTACTTGTATAACGTTTTATGACGATACCTAATAAACTTACTTACGTACCAACAAAAAATTAGATTACTGTTTTTTTTTAAAGAAAACTGTAAAATATATACTACTTTACTTAGGTACTTACTTACTTATTCACAGGGAGGTACCCTAAACTGCTTCTAGTTATTTCTTATCTATCCTTCTGATTCTAGGACGGTTAATTAAAATGAAGTAACGAACAAAGATTTCAAAATGCCTAAAAAGGTTTGATCAACATTTTATTCATAATATTGTTAGCGTTATAGAATTCCCAAAATATAACCTTGTTTTTAGTAGGCGACTAAAATCGCTTGGACATACAACTTCGACATCATTAGTTTTAACACACATTGTATTAGCTGTCTTGCTAACTCTTAAACCGTAAAACGATATTCGACGCACAAATAAAAATGTCAACAACGCAATTTTAATCCTTGTAAATGGTGACGTGTACGGTTACACGAAGAGCGTAACAACCGCGTTGACAACTCCAAACCCGTAAATGAACAAGTCAGTTGTCCCGGGTGTAATCCGCAATTGGCCGCGGCAGGCACGTCGTCGGCGCGGGCGCACCTTTCCCGGCACACTCCTAAAGCAACAAATGTTAATTTCCAAAATCATCAGATTAACGATAACCCCTCTTTGGTTGTTACGCAAAACCCATTAAGTTGGGTGGTTTTTTTCTGCAATTTGCAATATGCAATGTTTCCTTTTGTTAATTTTTTTTAGAGAAAAAGTGTAGGTATTCTAAAATTGCAAACAAAATCAAAAATTCACGTAGCTGTAAAAATATTATAATCTCGAAAGTTAATTAGTTTCGGATATGTTTGCATATTTTTTTATCACCTCTACATACCCAAACGTGTACACATTATCTACATAGCCCAACATATATAACGCACGTATGTGTTAATAAATTTAACCTTTTCTATTTAACCCCTGCCCCTGTCATAATCCCCTTGCTCTCATGAAAGAACAACAATTAACCCAACCCTTTCACTTTCGAAAGGGCACCGCCTATATACATGCCACGGATGCACCATCAGATTTATGCGGTAACCCTTTCACCCAATCAAATCGCGTCATACGTGTGTAAAAAACAAACAAATGCCTCGGTAAAAAACAACTTATAAGATGGAGAGGCGGTCGCGGCGCGCGCGCCTCGCGGCAAGTCTAATAATAACCCTTCCGCGGGAAAGGGTTACCGACCAATGAGCTGCGAGTCTGCGAGGCGGGGTCGGGCCCTAATTACAATTTGATATTCTTTTTTTGTATATTTGATTGCGTGTTGTAAAAAACTTTCATAGCCGAATCGTCGAATGTTTGTAGATGTGACTTTATATTAAATCTTTAGAATGCTTATACCGTAATACGTAATGTCTATAAACGCTTTAGATTTTTAACAATTTCTAAATGATAAAAATTATCTTTATTAAGTTGTTGGTTATACCATTTAATTTAACAGATTAATAAAAGACATGGTAGAGCTTTTCTCGAAATGAATTTAGACAGACAAATATATGTACTTGCACAAGTGTTTTGGGTGTGCAAATAAACATTATTGAATAATAGGAATTAGTGACCGACCTAATATTCGTTGTCGGCCAAAAAATGGATATTCGGCCATATTTTCGTTTTCGGCCATAAACCAGCCGAAGTTTCGGCCAAGCCGAATATCAGAGGTCCGTGAATATGACGGTGACGTATTCTAACGTTCGTAGCGTTATTTTGAAGTTGTGAAGTGAAGTTATATGTTGCATTTTTTCTTCAAATACATAAATTAATGGGTAAGTGTTCGTTGGCCTAATTTCGGTCGTCTTTAAAGCCTTTAATAAAGTACGCAATAAAAAAAATGGCACAAAGTGCCAAATAAATAAGGGAGATCTCAATTAATAATAATTTAGCATTACTAAAAGTACCTTAAGGAATACTCTTTTCGTTATGTTAATAGAACATTTATAAGGATTCAATCAAGGGATCTGTTTAGTTGATTTGAAAGGTAAGTAACATAATAAGTACATAGTCATTTTGTTTGCTCACAAATCATTGTATTTTTGACACCATTGATTAATTTTTTAATCATACATGAAGTACCAATTAAATAAGAGAGAGATCTCATTTACTAATCAGTATTAAGAAAAGCTAAAAGAATACGTGTTTCGTTATCTTCATTTAAGGTTTATAAGTATTTTATCTATCAAATAATCTGTTCAGTTTAACAACGTTGATGTTTGACGAAGTTTAGTTGATTTTAATGGTGATTCATCATCATCATCATCATCTCAGCCATAAGACGTCCACTACTGGACAAAGGCCTCCCCCAAGGGTATGAGGGGTATTTGATATATTTATATATTTTTTATATATTTTTTTTTGTATTTTTATGGTGATAATCGTTGTACAAATTATATTGTTTATTGATTGTATTATATTTTAATCAATCAATACAGCAAGAAATACACGAATATTTTTGTCCTCTAATGGAATTATCGTGTTTTATTTTATTTATTTTAAAGCCTACACTTGCTTAAAAATAAAAAATAAACAATATTTCAGTATACAGCGGAAATATCTTCCATTAATAATTCATTTAAAATCTTCAATTTAGACAAAATCATTTTCGTTTTCGTTTTCGGCCGAAAATTAGACTTAAGCCGAAGTCCATTTTCGGTCGGACACTAATAGGAATGTTAATGGTAATTATGAAAAAAATAGATTGTGGGCTTCCTTCTAAATGCTTATTTCAAAAATATATTCATAATATTATTGTTGTAGATATAATATATTTATTTAATCCTTTTTTTTGTACAGACGCCTGCTCATCAACCTACCACAAACTGTCAAATTTCTTTAATAGACTTTGAAGTTTATGCTTAAAGAGTTCAAAGCTTGGATATTACTGCAGCATTGGACATCGATTGTGGAATTAGCCAAATTACCAAACAAGATCTAGTGCATGGTGGTAAAGGAATGGAACAAAGTTGTGGAAAATTTTTGACCCTTCGGTTCGCCTAAAAATTTTAGTCCTAATATTACATAGCCAAACCTTATTGGCCTAAACTTAAAACGAACAATTATTGTTTCGCCTAACAATTGTTTTGCCACCATTATAATTTGGTCTAAGAATTAAAAGCCCTAATTTTAGGATCTATAATGTGAAATACCCTAAAATATATTGGCATAACGTTATTTTGGCATTACGACGATTTCGCTTAATATATAAAAGCTCGAATTTTAGCATATCTAATATTAAATGTGCCAAAATATATAAAATATAACACAATTATTATTATTGTTCATTTTATAAAATACTAGCTGCCCTACTCCTGTAGGTCAAGTGTTCGCGATTGTCTTGAATTTCGAGGATTTTTTTTTAATTAGACTACAGAAATCTAGCGCCATATAAAAATATATTTTTTATAGCTCTTATACTTTGTGATTTTTAATTTTGTGTGAACTAATATTTAGTAATTGCAAACTTTAGGGATTACGAATTGTTCCGCCAAATGTAGCATTTGGTAAATAACAATATGGCGATAAAAAGTTAGGCGAAGTGAAATTAGACCAAACACGATTATGAAGAGTGAAATTATGAGAAAAAAAATTAGGCTAACCGTTTGTGTGCCATTGCCAATTAGAAGTACAAAAAATTAGGCGACCCGATATATACCCGCTTAAAGTATATGGTTGAAAATGTATTGAAGAAATTTGACAGTTTTAGATAGGTTGATGTGCTGATTAAAAGAATTAAATAAATATATTATATCTACAACAATAATGTTATTAATATATTTTTGAAATAAGCATTCAGAAGGAAGACCACAATCTATTTTACCAACCAACTTGTCCAACTTCTTAGGCATTTTGCTTTCAAATTAGTTATTCGGTTCCTATTATATTTAATTCTACTTCGTTTATCTAGTACTTCTTAGGTATTCTGTTATTTTTTCTTGGTGTATCAACTGAATGTTTTAATATTCTTACCATTTCAAGCTATATATATATATATATATATATATATCACGTAAGTAGGAGGTCCTATCCTATCCTATGTAATCAACAAGACGGCAATTTGTTTAATGGTGCACCGTAAGCAGTTAATGAAACATCCACGCCATGACATTTGGCCGCCACACCCACAGCCACAGCCCGTCCGCCATTTCGGTGAATAAATGTTTGTGCGTTAACTAAAGTCACCCTTGCATTGTCGAAACTGCTCTCTTACTTACTCTTTAGGTTACCTTAAAGTCTATATCTTAGATTATTTGTCTATATTCTATAACCTTAACGTTATAACCTTACCTACTTACAGATATACTGAGTAGGTAAGTATTGGAATAGTTATTTAGTGTTTTGTTTATTTTACCTCAAATATATTTTTGAATCGCTTGAGCAGAGACAAAAAAACTATTTTCCAAATAACATATTCCAAGCTTATACTGTGCTTATATTAAGTTAATTTGTATCTGTTTGTTTTTTTATTTTTGTTACTATAACTTTACTATATTTATGTAAAGTATTGTTTCTAAAGTTTACGCAAACACTACACATTGGTATGAAAAAATATTTTACGGCTAATAAATACCTCAGTGTCCCTTTGACCACGGACCCTGCAAAGGGTCGAAACATCAGGAAAGAATAATTAAACTCTATAGAGATCCGTAAAAACTATTTCATCAAGTATAGTCAGTCATTGAGAGCACTGCAGTACTTGTTCTATGTACAACTACGGATAATATATTATTATAAAATATACTGTTTAGTTTCCTATCAAAATTCTTCCAGCAGTGGTTACACAAACGCATTCGTTATGTCGCAGTATGCCAACCGCGTCGATGGCCGGTCAGATAAATGCTCCCGCATGCGGCCACCACGGATGAATTAAGTGCAGTTACCCTCTCCCAACTCAATTGGAGACAACTGCCTATATTTTACAAGTACAAGCATGCACAGAACACACTTCTCCTGTGATTCAGTAATTTCGTTAGTGCAGAAAGAAAATGTATTTATTGTGCAAAATATTAGTTAGTTTATATGTTAAATATTTGAATAAAATAAATTTTGTTTTTATGTTAGAACCTAACTTTTTGTTGCGATGAACGCCCTGTTACGGTTTTTTTTTACAAACTTAGAAACGTCGGAATTGGCTCTAGTCAGTCCTCAAATACGTCTGAGTGTTAGCACTGTTTGAGTTATAATACAAATCATAATTTAAAAAAACTGCAAATACGAAAGTAATGTGGTAACTAGGTTTTGTTTTAATTCAATGTCTACTTGGCTAGCGACCGCCATCTTATCTAAATTGTTTTCAGCATCGTTGTATTCCGTCAGTTAGAGATAAGATAGCCAGTTACTAAGTGGTGGTTGATTCCAAGTGAAGAGTGCTTCCGTCTTCACCCTAATCGTAACCTACCATCTCGGAGAAGAAATTTAACCTTCGCTGTTCTCGAATAAATAAATATAAATAATCATATTTTCAGATCTAAATTCTTTCTTCTTCTTCACTTCTTCAGAAATTTCATTGCAAATAAAAGAATTATTTATAAAAAACACAAAATTATAAAATTCTGTAATTTTTTTCCTTAAATATTTTACAAGTCAAGTCACGTTCAGTATTATTTCGTTATTATTTATTTTCCTTTCGAGCTTGTGTCTCTCTAGCGAAAAAATATAAAAAATCTATAACATATTGGGCAATATTCTTTATAAGATTTCCGTAATATGATAAAATAAACAATGGCCAAATAATTAAAGTTAGTTTTGTTCACAACTGTACAACCATTTTGAGAACATATATTTACAAATTATCGCCGCTGTTGGCGATCTACATTTTATTACTGATACGTGCTTCCTCTTGGTATTATTAGCTCTTGTTAATCCGTGTCTATGTGTGCCCATAAATAAAGTTCTATTAAGGAATCCACAATTTTATTTGGTGGTAATTAAGTATATTTTATATCTGATTTAAATTTAGATAGTTTTAGATTGAAGATATCGATGTGACCATAACGCCCATTATAAATATTCAAAGTTCTGGCAATGAACCTGTTTTTAGCATTAGTAGTAGGTACATACGCATATGTAACTAGTAGCTGCAGTAGGTCATGGAAGTGGACATTCAATTTTGACTTGAAAATTAAAAGTCTCAACTATGTCAACTAGGGATTTTTAGTCATAAAACAAAAGAATAGGGTCTTATATTCACATAAATCCTTGAATACTGACACTAAACACAATAGTTAACTTTAATAACACATATAATGAAAGCAATTCGAATTATTTATTACATAAGCGTCTCAGTTGTATAGGACAGCGACACTCAAAACGAAAAGAAATAATGAAAGGGATATTTCACTCCAATTACTTTAATTTGTTCCAAACAAAATTGATTGTAGAACACATTACGCTGTTACCCAAGACCCACTAACAGTTATACATTGAATAAGTAATGTTCGTACGACACGTCATACAGTTACCAAAACAACAATAAGTACATCGGTTATGGGAAACATAAAATTGTCCCCTATGAACGAGTATGAATTACGTGGCACAGAATTTTCTTTTTGTAAATAATCGTGCGGTAATGAGGAGCTTCCACTATTGTAAAGTGGTTTACAAAAAGCGCGAGTGGTGTCCCGTGATAGGGGCGTATTCACACTGGTCACGACACGATGGGGGCGATTGTTTCACGTCTAATTGGTTAAGTAGCCGGCCTAATTGCCCCTGGACACGACACCTCCACTCTTTAGCCCAGTGTGCCTCTAAATACGGATGTGCCGCGAGTTATTATCTTTACATCGTTACAATTAACCCGCAGTAACACAAATTGCATCCGTGTCAATTAATGTTAGTGGTTTTTGATCAAGAAAACGGTAAATCTTCATGTTTCAGTTTGTGTTAGGGCTCCCGCACTGAACCCATATGGAGAGATACTACACTCACATCATATTCAAACTTCTGCCGCCAAGTAGAAGTGTCCTGCATTATTCAGTTTGAAAGATATCTAATACATATTTTTTTATTCCTCTCTCGAAATTGGTTTGCATCTCATCCGATGTTAAGTGATGAAACGCCGAAGGTGGAAGCAAACAACACCTGATTCCTCAACTACTGAGGCACTGACTATCTTATCTCTAGATGCCCGAACACAAGATGCTTATACTATACTTGATGTTATAGCGACATATATAGATAAGATGGTAAGAGACAACATAGGAGACTGTACATAGAAAAAGTTTCTTCGCATTTTTTAAAACAATTCAAAACATTTTTTAATATAGTTTATTTACATTTAACTAAAGTATGTAGATGCCATTTTGTTCGATAACTTTTTGCCATCTTATGTAGGTAGGGACTTGATCCTATTGCTATAGAAATTTTGGGGCTTCTGATTAAAATACCGCAAAAAGTGGTTTTGGCAGTTCTTTCGTGATGTTAACCTGCACTAACACTGCCTAAAGAATTCTGAAGAGACCGAAACAGGTGGAAATCTGAAGGTCAGGACTATACGGCGGATGCATTAACACCTCCCAGAAAAACTCTCCTAATTTTTGCTAAGTGGATAAAGATGTGTGAGGTCTAGCGTTATCATGATGAAAAACCACACCCCTTCTGTTGATTAAATCCGGCCGCTTTCTCTCAACTTCTTGCTTTAATCTCATCAGTTGTTCGCAGTAGAGTTCAGAATCAATGGTCCTGCCTGGTGGTAACAGCTCATCATGAATAATGCCCTTCCAATTCCACTACACACACAGCATTACCTTGTTGCGAGTTATCCCGGGTTTCGCCACAGTCTGTGAAGCCTGGCCGGCCTTTGATCACGACCTTTTTCGCAAGTTCTTGTCGTACGTGATCCACTTTTCATCACCAGTCATCAGCTTCTTCAAAAATAGTTCGGTTTCATTACGTCGCACACAAATGAGTACACCGGTTCATTAGGTTTATTTCAGTGAGCTCGTGAGGTACCCAATTATCGAGCTTTTTTGTGTACTCAGTTTTTTCAAATGCGCCAAAATTGTTTTGTGGTCAATTCCCAGTTCTTCAGCTACGTCATAACTACTGATATGCCGATCTTGCTCCACTTTTTCAAACATGGCATCCACTTTATCCGTAATATGGCGACCAGAGCGACGTGCACCTTGACATCAAAATATCCAGATTGAAAACGCTTAAACCAAATTTGTGCTACTCTCACAAACACTGCACTAGGTCCATAAACATCGCAAATTTGTAAGAAAAACAAATGAAAATCACACATTTTCCTAATTTGAATTTGGAATTATCTTCTTTAAAATTTAAACTTTTAATGATACCAAAACCAGCCAGATACAAATAGTATAGCCAAAGAGATTTTATTACAAGTTCATACATACTATAAGCGAAAGGACTTTTTCCCCAACCTAATATAATAATTATTAGGCCTCAAAGTCGGCATTGCGTTAGTGTTGCAAGCCTCAAAAGGCTACGGTCACCATTATCCACTTAGTCAAACTATAGTACGCGACTTAGCTTAACGTTGTTATTTACATTAATGTAAACGAAATAAAACTAAGGTGGGTCTCACCTGTTACAGTCGCTTTTATAAATAGAGGCTTAATTAAATACCATATAGGCCTACTAAATGACAATGGCTTTCTGTTTGTCAAGTAATGCAATAAACAAAACAACAACAAGGTTGTGGTACCATTACCATTGAAAATGGTTATCAGATGCAAATCGCCTAAGACGTATTTTTGGCCATAGCTCCGAGGATTTTGGGATGATCTAGATGGGAATAGTACGAAGAGTTGAGGAATTTTTCGAGACACGTGTGAGCGTTTGAATTTTTAAAATCGGCTGGGGTCTTTTTTGGAATTTTGAAAAATGTGAAAAAGTTGGGTTTTTTGGGGGGTGTTTATTTACTAAATTGTAAATATTAAAAAAAAACCGACTTATGAAAAATGAGAAAAAAGGTCCTAGGGTATCAGTTTAGCTACAAAATGGCGAAAAATTTTTGAAAATCGGTTAATAATTGTGACCTGTGGTCCCGGTGGTCCCTTTAGATTTGGTATTGCAGAAAAATGAGTATTTCCATATAGCCTTTTCCCATATTGTCTGCGATACGACAGCAGCAGCCATCACGCTGTGACGTCAACCAATTACAAAGCCCCAAATCAGCAGTGTAAAGCGAGCGTAAACAAACAATATTAATCATGTACGGCTGATGGATGTACGGCCGGTTTACGGCGCTGTCCGGCACGGCACGGGCCGGTGTATCGCGTAATCCAGCGGCATTAGTCAAATTAACACGGCATAAAGCCGCCGCGCCTCTGATTAGCGGAGGCTCGGGCGCGACTATGCCTAATTGACCTAAAAGTGCCCACCACGAATCGGTCGAAATTATACTTTAAAATCTGCAGGGCTGCTCGCTTGCCGAAACTGAATTGAACCATAGAACCATGGTGGAAATGGAACCAACGAACGTGCGACCCATTCCAACGGACACCTGTTTCAGAATCCATGTCGCAAAATGAGATATTAAGTATCTCATTCAGTAATTTTTTTTCATCTACATCTTCATCAGCTTGTATAAGTTCTAAAGCAGGCTTTGAATCATCAGCTGAATTTGCTGGTACGATAGAATTGACCCGATGTCAATTAGCAATCGTCGCCGTCGTCGGTTTGAAATAAAACAAAAACTGTGAAAGGCATTGAAACGAATCTAATATTAGTCCATGCTAATATTATATTTTATACAATATTATATACCTACCTAGGTTACATACTATATGAATCTTCGAGCACTCTTAAGCATTCATATCTCTGTAAAGTAAAGCCAGAAAAACGACACCAAAACGCTTATATAACATTTTACAAAAATTCCAGCTTCGGTTTCACATCAAAGCCTACCTTATCGCTATACAAAACGTTACCACGGCGTATCTTATCAGCGTATCAGGTGACAGCCCTTGAGGGCGACATGGTAATGCGTCGGATTGATAGGCCCGCGCCCACTAACCCTAATCAAATTAATGGCAACTGAACTCTGATTAACGCGCGCGGCTCGCAATACATTTCCATAGCGCCGCGTCCGCGGGTGCGCCCGATTTATAACACCTTTTAGCGCACCCTGTGGCTGTTATAACACTTACAGCTGGACAGTGAACGCTCTCCGTCACGCTATACCTCTCCAGAACGAGAATACTGAAGAGGATTAAACCATAACTATTCAGTAACAGCGGCGAGCGTTTAACCTAATTTTGCGATGACACATCCCTAAAACATCGATATAATTATATTGAAAAATAAAATTGGCGATGACATTTTGCTCACTCACATCTAAAGATCGAAAAAATATTATATGTTGTATATAGCTAATATTACATTTTTTTGCAGAACAAAAAGCTAATGATATTTTAAAACAAAACCTGTATCCAGGAACATTATTATTGAACTGCCTGCCGTATAATTTCTTTTAATACGAGTATAATAATAATATTATAGGTATGTCAATTAAGTGAGATTCTGTGTACTGTGTTTCGTAAAGCCCTCTTATCACCCTATAAAGTGTATGAAAGCGAATTGTGGTGTTTCTATTATATATATTAATACGTGAAGCAAAAACTTTGTACCCCGTAAAAGTTATTTCATACTCCTCCGTCCGCGGAATTTTCGTAAAAAAGGGTACAAAGTTTTTGCTTCACGTATTAATATATATATTAGAAACACCACAATTCGCTTTCATACACTTTATGTTTATATATATAAATATATATATTTATGTTTATATAGTTTATATTTATTTATTTTTTATTTTAGTGTGAGTGTAGGAAAATTTATTATTTATTTATTTATTTATATAGAGAAAGTTATTCGAATGTTAATATTTTTTTTAAACTATGCATAAAAATACATTAAATCAATAAAACAAACATTACACACACTACCATGTATTTGACACACACACATATATACTCTTTTCAAAAATGTCTAAAATGAAAGAGGAGCGGCCGAAATCTGTCAATGCTAATCCAAACTAACATTCTATCTTTTTAATTTTTCATTGCTTAGGATACAATCCGTGCAGCCTTAATAAAATCACGGTCGAATTCGACCACTGGGCGACCACTAGTAATCATAATTAGGAATGTAGGGTGATCTTTATGACCGTGATGTCAGCTCATCAGCTGTACCTAGCCATGGTAGCAGAGGCGCGCGCGATATATTGTCCGATTCTATGTATGGATTGGATACCCTTTGTTTTGCAAGCACCCAAATTCTGCGGTATAGCTTCCTTCTACGTATATATGCCGTATGAATGATTACAGATTCAAACATTAAAAAAGGTGCATACATTAAAGTCTTTAAAGGCTATGTTGTGAGAGTGTTGCCTACTTTGAAATATAAAATCTGTAAGTAATTATAAGTACAAAATACTTAAGCTAGGACACCGCGTCGCCGTCGTCGTCATTAGCTTGTACTTTAGATCAAAACTAGTAATTATACTTTTGATATAGGTAGGTACGTGACTTATCACAAATCTGAATAATGGAAATGTTTGTCTTTTATTAATCATTATCTGGCGAAGTTGTAGCCAACAGCTAAGTCTTCTTTTAATGGACTTTGAAGTTAGTTGGATCGGATCTCGATGAGTTTGATCGCGGAGTGTTAATGTGCAAGTTGGTAACGAGCCGACCTGGTAAATGAAACGTCGTGCGTGGTCGTTAGCGCGATAATAACAGCGATCGCAGCTCCCGTCTCCGGCAACTTTGTTTGATGTAATTAAAATCCATCTCCCGAACGCGCGGCACATCCGACGTGTAATTTTCCTTTCAAAGAGAACTTCCGTTTTAGCCCCTCCCCACCCCTCCCTCTCTAATGAAAGATTACTTTTCTCCGCCTAAAAAGGCTTTTAAGCAACGCCAGCGAAATGACCAAAGTTTTATACTTTAATGACTTAGTGCAAAATTTGCCGATTTTCGAAGAAATTTTAAACTTAGATTAAGATTTCGATGTTTGAAACTGCGAGAGATGTTTTCGTGAGCAACTTTGCTTTGGCCAAGTATGAATTTTAAGCAATCAAGTCTAATTGCTTTTTAATTACTTTTTGTGAATACAAAAATTATGAATATAACGGCGACGTTTTAGCTGGCTTTGATTGGAACGCTTTAGTAAATCTGAGAGATTTCAAATCTCGCTTGAGAATTGTTTCAATAACTGACAATGAACTTGAATAACAGTTTCAAATACACATACAGTAAAACAGAAGGTTTGTTATGGGAACTGTAGTAACCCGGCATGTGGTAACGCGCGGGGTGCGCCCGTGAGGCTGGACACCACGCGCAAATATTAATTGGCCGCTCCCTCGTCGGTGCACGGAGGGCGCAAAAACGCGTCCTCCGAGCCCTGTCAGCGAGGGAAAAAATCAGTGAGCGATCGTCCCCTCGCGGCGGACTCCATCATATTGATTGAGGGAGGGGCGGCCTGGTCAGCGTCCCCCGCGCCCGTTCATTTATTATAGACACTGCGATGCTGCCGCCGAACGTCCGAACCCTACGTCGAATTTAAGATGAATGGTTAAATTCTTATGGGTCATCCTTATGCGATTGTTGAACCGAAACTGTACAGCACTTAAAATGTAAATATATATATAAAAACATATCAAAGTTATCTAAAGTAATTTATAATTTTTTAATTAAGAAATTAAAGTTTTAAGGTATCTTGCACTAACTATCCTAAATTCCGATTTTACTTATTACAATTTACATAATAATATGTAAATGTTACAAACTGAATTGACGCTTAAGATATTTCTGCTTTTAGCTTTCTGCTATTAATATAATACCCTAAAACTGTCAAATTAACCACGAGTAGTTGTTGACAATTACACATTAGGGTCCATAAAACATAGAAAGAAAGACAACAAATTGTGTCACAACTTTACAAAGCTTCTCGTTTTCTCTATTTAAGTATATATAACATTTAACAAACTAAAACATTAAAATACCGTGTCGCAATTCCAAACTTTGAGCCCACAAGAGGCTCTCTGTCAAACTAGAGCAGTCACTAGAGCACACATCCGTCATTATAAGTTAAATCAAAGATTGTAGATAAAAGGTTTTACAGAAACTTGGCTCCCGGTAGAGTCGCGAGGTCGCGGCGATAAAGGGCATTTCCATTGACAGTGTCGAGATGGTAACTAGACAACTAATATTCGGAGAGAGCCTGTCGGAGCCGCGGCGTCTCTATAACAACTCGGCGGAAATAAAGGCGATGGGAGAGCGCGGAGAAAGTTTTATTCTCCTTAAAATATGTAGAGAAAGTGAAAAGTAAGGGGGGCGTGGGGTAGCGGTCAGGGATGATGGATCACCGCGCTCCTTGCCGGGACCTTTCTTTTCTTCTTTTGCCAATTATAGCTACCTATGAGTACAGGATCATAATGTTGCTATTTATATTTGAGAGCTTTATTAATCGATACGTGGGTTACGTAAGTACTCTATGTTTACCTACAGGGTGCCAAGTGCGAGTTTCATTCGCCATTCGATCACGTTAACGAAAACGAGAATTTGTATGGAAATTTAAGTCTACTCGGATGTCGCCAGGAGGCGCTGCTTCAAATTCAAATTCAAATTCAAAATCATTTATTCAGTTTAGGCTACAAATAGCTCTTATGAACGTCATTTTATGCCATCGGTTCGTAAGTCTATCTACTCTGGGCGGGAGATCTTGTACTGAGAAAAACCGGCAAGAAACTCAGCAAGTGTCCAGCTCTTTTCTCTCTTACAGCGTCAAATATATTGGAAAGTGCCCCATCATAAAAGGACACTTTCCATCACAAATAAACAGACAAAAAAATAAAATAAAGAACAATCACACAACTCACAAAAAAAACAACAAAATAAAAAATGTTCAAGTTTGCAAAAATTACATCAGGTACCAATTTCAATTTTCACAATGTCATACAGTACTAATCTAAATCCGAAATTGTCTAAGAAAAATAAAGTTAAAGTATACAAGTAGGTATCAAGTGCTTCAATGCCATATTAATTTTCATTTTCGCAAACGTAATCGAATGAATACGGCTAGTAAACAAAACTCACACTAGGCACCCAGAGCATAAGCAACTAATAAGTTATATTGAGCAGTATAACAAATAAGACTTTTTTCGTCCATTCTGTTAGATTGTATTACTAATAGTGTAACTAGATGAACTAACCCTTAATTTTATTGTCTGTGCTTCCCGCGAGTTGGACAAATGGTATCGTAGCGGCACCAGTTAACACTTTAAAGCCACAGTTTTAGACACAGTTTTTGTTGACAAATAATAACAAAAAATAACATTACATTACAGCAAGGAAGCCGGTGGTCTGTATTTAATTGTTGCTTAAGACTAATAATAACATTACATTACAGCAAGAAAACCGGTGGTCTGTATTTAATTGTTGCTTAAGACTAATAATAACATTACATTACAGCAAGGAAACCGGTGGTCTGTATTTAATTGTTGCTTAAGACTAAAAATAACATTACATTACAGCAAGGAAACCGGTGGTCTCTATTTAATTGTTGCATAAGACTAAAAATAACATTACATTACAGCAAGGAAGCCGACGGTCTGTATTTAATTGTTGCTTAAGACTAAAAATCTGTTGCTTACCCCTATTTATTCATGATTAAAGGAAATAAGTGTCGATCATTGGTTCTTGTTGAAAACTGGTGCCACTACGATACATTGTTTTTAGAGAAAATGTATGTTCCTCATTTAGCAATGAGTTACACTGGTAGATACTTGGACGCCAAGGTAACTACAGTGCCATAGAACAATTGAATTTCTATTGTGTCTGGTCTAAGAACAACAGTAATAACATCTTATCGAGGTTGTATCTTTTAATGACGATGAAAAATATTTTTATCTGTTTTATTAGGTAGGTAGAAAAAAGAGAAGATGTTTTCAAATGCAAAAAGTATATCCATAAATGATGTTACTTTACAACTATTAATTTATAAAATATTACATATACCCATCATTCTCTACTTTAACAGACAGAGTTATCAGAAAACATTAATGTTAATGCTTCGTGTTATTGCTATGATTACCTAGTGTGTTAGGTCACTGTTTTTCATAATCGAATTCAACAAATGAAAGTGCCAAAACACCTACCTTAGACAAAAAAAGGTTTTCATTCCCACAGAGAACGGAATAAATTCAGAGAGCAACAATCACCGATTCAACTCTATCCGCACCCGCAGACGCGGTAACAGCGCATCGTGTGTCGTGCATGTGTGAGCGGGATGGTCCGCCCCCCGGTCGCCTAGCAACCGTTTGTTTTCGGCTGGGCGGGCTAGAAGGGGTAGCGTGATTGATCAGCCTATCCCGACGGAATGCCTACCGCGATCTACTAGACAACGTACAACATAGAAACGTTTTTTGTTTAGTTATTCGCAGTTATTTTACATATTATATAATCCCGGAGTTCCTCCTATAAATTGTTCTGTCTTCAAGCATACAAAAACAATACCTCATTTTACAACCCGTTAACCAGAAGGTATCGTCTATACAATGAAACTGTTACCACCGAATAAGGAAGTATACTATTACTGAATATTCTTCTATATTTTTCATGACAACCTATACTAGTTTAAAAAATAAGGTTCAAGCTATTTAAACTACACTAGTTTGAATATCATTGAGTGCATCTTAATTAAATTTCAACCATTTTAACATTTTTCTATAAGAAACGAGACAAAGCTATATAAGATTAATACCTGCAGCATGGAACTTTATGACCTTAGTTAGGTATTAACCCTCATTCTTTTAGTTTATACTTGGACCTTATTGTGTATTGTTGTGTGGTCTTGTTTAATTAATAAGTGTATCCCTATTTAAGTGCATACTTACAAATACAAAATGCAAATACAAATACAAAATATTATCATTACAAAGTAGTAGTAGGTAACAGTATAAGATACAGAACAACATGGGGTTATGACACTTTTGATGAAACCTATTGTAGGGACCGGGAGTTCAATTTCAATGTTCAAGTTTAAATATACTTACAATAAAATATAACTTTAAAATAAACTGGTCGCAGCGTCTATCCCTGGTGTGGGATGCGACGTGCGTGGACACCCTGGCTCTTTAGGGCAACCTCGGTTAGTGCTGGCGCGGCAGCTTCAGCGGCTGAGGACCTCAAACGGCGCACATTTAGTTCTCTAAGCCTTGGGCACATATTTGCGCCGTTTGTGGTTGAAACTTTGGGATCATGGGGACCAGCAGCTCGAAAACATTTTCAAGAAATTTCGGCTCGCCTTATAGAGACCACTGGTGACCCTCGAGCTGGCGCGTATTTTGGCCATCGCCTAAGTTTGGTCATCCAAAGAGGCAACGCCACCAGCGTCCTGGGCACTCTCCCGCTTGGCAGCGATTTGGAGTCCCTTTTTTATCTGTAAAAATTACCTGTATATTTCTATTTTTTTTTTAATTTCTCTTAATTATAATATTTACATTAATTAATTTAATATACCATAAACGAACAAAAAAGAACTTTTAAAAATATATAAATACTTACTTACTACAATTACTTGTGAAAGTAAATATAACTTTCATTATGAAAAACTTAGCAGTAAATTTTGTTATCTAATCATTGCAATGACTCATCTTTATCTTACATTATTTGAGACTGACTATCTGTATTAAAATTGGGTCAGGTGTTCTATTATATATCTCGTAAAACAAAATATATATTTTTATACTTTGGGTCCCTGAGCTAGAGCAGTGAATAAGAGAAACACCATTCCTACTAGTTGTAATAAAAATACAAATCTCCATGGAATAATACATTTTTGTGATAAACAATATTTAAAACTTCTAAAAAATAAATGAGGACAAGGAACAAAAGTACTAATTAATATTGATCTCAATTCTGATTCTCGATCTGATAATGCCCAGCAGTGGAATAGAAGTGGAGTGGAGTGAAAAGCTTCTAATAATGATAATTATTAATATTAAGCCAACAAAGTTTTTACCAGTCATACTTTGAAAACCGGGCAAAATAGGAGATACCTATGTTGGATAGCGAAATTCTTATTACAGTATATACGTAGGACATAAAATGTTAACGCAGATGAAGATGCAAGCAGCTATTATTAATACAGTACCAGATAACTTGTTTGAAAATTAACTGTCAGTAGACATAAAATTCTAACAATAATTTTAGATTTTTGCCAACACCAGAATGAGTTCCTTTTGTAACAACACACCACGTGTTGTGAACCTACATTTAAAATTCATTCGACCGTGCCGTTGTACCTTTACTACTTGTTACAAATACTACTTGAATTGGCTTAATGCCAATCGTGAAGCCACAGAAGAGATTATTAAGAAATAATAATAACAGAAAAGTAACACGTTTTAACTATGCTTCTAGCCTTGTGCAAGTCCTTGGTAACTATGACGATAACTGCGGAACAACTTGGCTAATTTACACACTTCCCAGTATTCTTTTTGTGGGCAAGTACCTACTGCCTACAAGGTATTGGCTAAGGAATGGCAATAATATTTTAGCTAGACGAACTTTTTCACCGCATCGCATTGTGCAAAACGCAACGGGGCCATTTTGTTGATTGCTCTAATTATTTTTTATGACTGGGACTTTTGCAACCGTGTCGTATTTTAAACACAAGGGTTCTGGAATGTTCGCTTTTTGTTTAATCCAATTATTGTTGTTCCTAAAATTGCATTTTTTTGCAAATGTTCAATGTCACGTTGCTATTGTAGGTGTACACTATATTATATACTGTATAGTATATTTCTGTTTGTTGATCGTCATCATTTCATGTCATCATAACTCACCTTATATTATTGGTAAGCAGGAGGAATCATGAGTAACATTTGCTACTGGCAGTGACATTCATAAGAGCCATGCCTAAACTGAATATTGTTTTTTTTTTAAGTTTTGCTATTTTATCTCTGACAATTGCCTGTCCATTTTTACTGCAAAATACTCACTCATATTAATTTCACAAAAAAAAAATTTCAAACTAATTAATTTCAAACTAATGTTATACAAAGGCATATATTATAATATGGTCTAGTATTTTGTAATAGATTTTTTTTTCACCTGCCAGTGTCAAAAATAAAACATACACATTATAAGTAAAATTTTTACTTATACTTATTATAAGGACGGTTACTGTAACATTTTTGATTTCCAAAGCAACTAAGGAATATCATTTCACAGTAACAGGCACTTTACCACTAGTTGTACCGTGATTCCCTATTTTCACAGAATACATATTTCTTTGTTAACCTAACAGACGGACGGCTACTTTATAATTATGCTTTTTAACGACACGACAAAAACCCGAGCACGCTTTTTGCAATTTGTTTTACGGTCATCTATTCGCAACGTGGCATTTCAATATTGTTACGTTTTAAAACCCATTATCTACGCCGTTCTATATTTCACAGAAAACACAAAAGGCTTCGCTCAAATATTCAAAAACGCAGAAGTAAAATATTTTATAGTTGCGCCGACCATTTTGCGAGCTTCGTCGTTTCTCTTTTGTCTCAGTTATTGTACAAGTTGCGATAAATAAAAAATTAACTGGCAGTTTCAATAATATAACACAATAGACCAATCCGTATTTTCCTTCGTCCTTAAAGAAAAATGATTTCGTCCTTCTACGACTCAAAAAATACAACATTAAAAAGATATAAACGTGACCTATAATTATTTTTAAAAAGTCAAATTAGAAAATGGCTCCGAAATTAATTTACATTACTCGTCAGACCCGTTAAAATTGTTAAGAAGAAGGGAAACTAACAAGCTATAATTACAAACCGCCTAATTACAGCAGTTGACATCCTTTTTAACGAAAAAAAAACTACTTCTTTAATCGAATTTAATGATAGGGTTAGCTTTGAACTAAAAACGGCTACCGACACGATGGTGTATCATTATAGCAGTTCTTTTCTGCTCCCCATTCACGTTTATGGCTAAGCTTTATGTATACTAACGCATATTAGCGATATAACATGCTTCAGGTAGTCATGAGAACAGTTATGCAAACATTTTTTCACCATTTGACTCATCATAACTGGTGACAGAATCAAAACGTTTTTACATACGTAACTGTGCCCGTAAATGTACCTAAAATCTTATAAAGGTTCGCATTTTTGTGACATATAATGAAGCAAGTGTGAAATGTACAGTATTCTTATCTCAAAAAACAGTCTTAAAAATGAGTCTTATCCATGAAAAAAATGTAATAAAGCCGAAATATTTCCATGCATATCTTATCGAGGAATTCGGAGACGGCGGCGCGGGGCAGCGGGGGGCGGCGGGCGCGATGCGTCCTCCTAAATTACTGCTATTATTTTATAATCCCTCCTCGTTACGGTTTGAATATTAATCACATTCCGCAGCCAGTTCCGTGCGATCCATTTCTTGGTAGCCGCCGCTGTCGCGCACTTCCGAACAGTACTGATTGCCGTCGGTGCTGCATAGTTAGAATGCCATCTGAAATTTCGATAAGATTACAGGCATAAGATACATCAAAAGTATTAATTTTGAATCAGCACTTTCTCCATTAATGCGTCCATCACAAATTAAATGAAATTCACGCTTTTTGAAAACATTACTAAGCTAACTAAGCTTTCTTAGTTTCACCTTAAAATAATATGGTACCTATATAGTATTAAATTGGACCTTCTATATCTGCGTTTCGCTATAAGATTGGTTTAATATAACGTCAAAGTAAAATAATCCTGTGAAAATACCAGCAATATGAGTTTCATTGCCATAGGACAATAAAAAAAAAACATTCCAATATTGGCAGTTTGTATAAGAATGAGTTCCTAGCTAGACGATGACGATAAAGACAGCGACAGATGTAACAAGTTTAACAGTTTCACAGAGCATTCCATACTACAAGCGTTATAAACATACCCCCGTATTAATAAACAAAGTGTAAGCTTGGCGTAGTTACACCGTGTTTTGTTCCCGTCATGTAAACTTCATTTCATATTAGAGTAAAAGAGACAAAACACGGAGTAACTACTCCAAGCTTACACTTTGTTTATTAATAAGCCCTATAGAGCCGACATATTGTCTCTGGATACCCGTGTTCCAGTCAGGTAGCTATAGTTACTTAGCTTAGGATCATCATCATCCTTTTAAGAGCCACCCAACAATATTAATAAATAATTAATAAAAGCATATTCAAATTAAAGAAGCTTTTCATAAACTTTAATAACATATATGAAACATCATAAAAGGGTATCATGGGAAGTATTAGTCAGGCTTCGATAGCTCCTCGTAGCCGTACGCGCGATGCTATCTGGGCACCGGGCTCTGTTAAATTATGCTAACAAAGTTATAAATGAACGTTCACAATTACTCGGCCGCGGGAAGAACTGTCTAATTAAAACATTCACCTACCGCGGCTCGGTGGAGGCACAGAAAAAACATCACCCCAACGAACGGCTGCAATAAGGTGGATTGAGCTTTTTATGGCGATCAAAAAACTAAGCACACGCGCCCAAGAAATCCGATTAAAAAAGGGGTAAAGGGTAGACGAGACGTGTGCCCCCAGAAAAAACACTCCGATATCGTATAACCCTAATTCGTCGGGATACTGATAGAGCTATTTGAGCGCCGTTAAGGCTCGAAACGGTCGATTGTTTCCGTATCGATTAATTGGATCGTACGGTAATCGATAACCTTTCCGTGGCAAGTGTCTTTCCATCTGCCGCCGCGCCGGCCAAATTTCGTAGTTTTTTTTTAATTATGAAAAAGGTGCTTATACAGTATACTGGTTAGAGATTACCCTTAAATTAAAAGAAATCTGTAAATGTTTTATAATGGTATGCTTTGATAATAAAAATAATACCACTGAAAGAAATAGGATTTTATTAACAAAACCATATTTATATATTTTATACAATGGGCTCATAGATTATTTATTTTTATTAAGAAATCGAACTTATCGATTTTATTGAAGAAATCTTAATATTAAGACGCGGTTGAGGCTGAATGTGTGGGTGGGTGCCTTATGCCTATGATGATAACGTCCCTATCAATTTGTATAAAATTGTACGGTCGGTAATTTCTTTGCACGCAAAATATACGATAGTGAAAATTAATATTTTGTGCTTCTATTTTTGTTTTTACTACTTATTCGATCCATTGTGTGACTTTCTAATTTAGAACTTTAAAACGTTTGAACTTTTAATTAAATTTCCTTCCTCACATTGTGTCGCTTTCACAAATTCAATAATCATACGACAGGTGTCTATACAAAAAACGCACCGTATCCACAGAAAGCTGTTTTGATACCTCAACTGTCACAGTTATCAGATAGTTTTTTATTCAACACAAAAAACTTACCCTATACAATATTCAAAAATATCAGTTATGTCTATTCAGGGTCTACAATCCTTTAAAAAGCTGCGCGTGCGTCAGTCGTAGACAAAAAAAGGGTTGTTTATAAAAAAAAATTAACAAGTGAAATTTAACCCTATACGTACCTGACGAATCACTGTCGTTTTCTTTCATGGTGCCGGTAAATCGGGTTTTGTTAAAAATCAATCGGGGTTTGTCATTAAAACGTTTCTGTTCTTTAGAGTTGATTTCTAGAAGCAAACCTTCGATACGATTCCTGAGTTATTCAAGTAATGCCTAGGATGACTAGAAATACATTTTTAACAACTACTGCACACATTGACTCTAAACTCAAACAGGAGAAAAGGTAAATCTCATACGGGTAGGTGAAGAAGCGCGGTCAAATCTTTTAATCGATTTATTGCTGTTGTAACGTTACAGTACAACATACGTTTAAGGTAAAACAAATATAAAAAATAATGTCCAAAATAAAATAAAATATTGAACAGATGAAATGTTAAATAAATGATTAAATAAACTTTAAAACTGTGTACAATTTTCTTTTAACTGTGGAAACAGAATTCTATAACAAAATATATTACTTACTTACAGCCAACACTATCAACTACTTCCAATAAACAAACTAACGATTATCGACAAAATTTATACTTCAATAAATGTACCACCTATCGATGTATAGCTAGCTGTATCGACTATCCCATAGCTCAATAATAAACTCATCCGGCGTACAAGTGCAAATAGGCATAAAAACTTCAATAAAAAACCATGAAAGGGTTGGTAACGTGCGTGTAAACATCGCGTAATTGCGCCCGCACGTCGCGCCTCAGGTAGCGGCTCCAACAATGGCTGTTTTGCCATCGACCTTCCATTACGATAAATTGACAGAGAAAGGGTTGACGTTATCTAGTTAGGGTTAACGCAACTACAATAGCTGGATAACAGGTAGATTTGATTACTTTAAATTGTTACTATTAGAGTATGTAATTACTTAAGGGATTGTTACCTTTTTCGTTGTCTATGAATTGAATATCCAATATTTAAAAAAAAACAGAGTAATAATCCTGTTAACATTCCGTTATATTGTTATTGTTGTAATTCACAAACCTGTAAACAGCCTATAGTTGTCCCACTGCTGGGCAAAGGCCTCCATCATTGAAATCAAGTCACTATATACAATTGATGGGTAATGGCTTAATCACCACGCTTGCCAAGTGCGGGTTGGTGATCATACACCCGGGCTATGCATCGAAAAATCCGAAAATACATTTTGCCCGACCTGGGAATTGAACCCGGGACCTTCGGGTATCGGGCCCTCTGCCACTCGGCCACCGAGTCGTCCTCACAAACCTGTACTTCATTCAAAAAAATATTAATCTAAGGAAACAATCTGACTTGTCTCATGTAAGGCAAGTCGTTTTAATTTTAGGGTTGTTCGATGAAATTTTTTGTAACATTTTGACATAAATGGATTAAGTCAATCACTAATGAAAATGAAAAATGTTTGTTTACCAAAAGTTTTTAATAAGCCGTGTTACAGAAATGTACAACGACTCCCACACTAAGCTAGGCCTGGCTCGTGGGATACTAGATACAGTTCTGTCGTTTTTTACGGAATAAAAGTTGTTACGATGTGTTACTTGCGTTGTATTGTTTCAAGGTCTCCATTTGGTAATTTAAAATGTCCATAGTTCGATCAGGCTACTAAGACGCGTTTGTAAATTTTCTAGGAACTGTTGACTTGAGTGAGGCCCTAAAGTATCTCTTAGAATCTATAGCCACACATAAGTTTACAGATCTACGTGTACGAAAGCTAAACTAGCTATGCCTTTAACTTAGATTTAACCTAGGTTAAAGCTATGGCCTTTGTCAGAGGTCTAGCTCTCGTAAAATTCGGTCTGTCACGAAAGTCTTCGGCGCATGACTCCAGCACCTTAATGTTTGACCGAGATGTTAGTAGGAATGTTGTGTTCTGGCAGAGAGGATATGTCTAGTTTCTTAGTAGTTTAGGGCGCTAGCTACCTAGCTGATTGTGTTTTTAATATTTGCCATAAACAAAAGCCGGTCGTTTGTGGAGAGTCTTCCTTGGTTACTCGTTCACGGAGCACGGTGTTTGGTCAAGTGATTGACGGACAACAACGATCGAAAGGAAAACAGTTCACAAACATAGGTAATAACATTAACGAAGTAATTTTATGTAGTACCTAAAAATTAAATAAAAAAATTATTACTGTTCATTAAACACACTAAACTATGAATAATAGTTGTATACGTTGTAGCCTATTAAACATCGATAATGGTCTTATTTGTGATTTTAATAAGGTTCCTTTATCCTACCCTTTTTTGTTTTTAGTGGTTTCAAGGACCATTAACTTGATTCCTTTTGCTTTCCAATGAATAGTGGGTACATAAATCGTTCAGTGACGATAAATAAAAAAAAATACAAAAAGCTATGCTACTAACAATCGGCGTTACCCTTTTATTATGGCTGATTGTACCCCTGATAAAGGGATGAACAGCGTTGCTGTCCGCGAAACTAATTTATAAATGATTGAGATTTCAGATTTTTTGTAAAAAATATTGTGGAAACGTATATCGAGATAAATCTTTAGTTTTACAATGGGGAGTTTTTTATTTAAATCTCGATTATTAAAAAAAAAGTACCTTTGATACCGATATTCTGCGAACCCAAATCTTGCTGGCATAGCTAGTTTAGCTTTCGTACACGTAGATCTGTAAACTTATGTGTGGCTGTAGATTACTTAGAGATACTTTAGGGCCTCACTCAAGTCAACAGTTCCTAGAAAATTTACAAACGCGTCTTAGTAGCCTGATCGAACTATGGACATTTAAATTACGAAATGGAGACCTTGAAACAATACAACGCAAGTAACACATCGCAATAACTTTTATTTATCCCTCAAAGCACACAGCTTCACAGCTAAGTTGCCGAACTGAAATCGTACCTGACGAATATTATATAGTAAGTATGCGTATGTGTTTGGTAATAACTATTTTGATAACGAAGACAAGAGTGGTAAAACTTTGAGTACCTATGTTTTTTTTGTCTTTGCTCTACCTCCTAGTCTAAAAGAAATGCTTGTTAATCAAACAGCATTTAAGAGCTCGGTAGTGTGCCAACCTCGTCCCTGAAACAAAGAGTTTATCTATTTTCCTATTAAGTCAATTTTACTACCCTTTGTTTACGTGTTCTCCATTCATGCAACTTAATCAGTCCCTTTGACGATACTTCAATACCTCTTCAACGAATAATAATATCGAACTATTATTTTATCCCAAACAATAAAAGAACCTAATTCCCAACTGTCGATTCTAAAAAAGGATTTTTTCTCATAATAACGGCAATCGATAGACGCGAGCCTGTGATTACTAGTTTCAAAAGCACCCCTTTCTGACCCACTTTTTACCAGTTTTTAACAAAAATTTGTGTTCCCTCTTCAAAGAGCTCCCTTTAAAAAAGCCGGGCGTGAACGAGTTGATGATATTACGTTTTTTTGCAAAGAAAGGGAAATTCGCGAACAATCCGTTGCGTTAACACAAAAACAGCGATATTGTGCGCATTGTTGTGCTGGTTTTTTGCGAGCTCGCGTGCGCTTGCGCGTCGGCGGCGGCGGCGTCTCGTCCGCGCGAACCCTTCTCGGGAGCGGATTGAGCTCGGAACCCTTCACTGCGCGCCCTGCGCCCGGCTATGTGCCGAGGTCACCCCACGTCGCACCACCTCATCTCCGCAACAACACATGTTTCGAACTATCCTTAGTCACTTACGCCTTTATGCGCTGCAGCGTGCGCTCGCTACATTTCGCATGTGTGCTTCCCGACAGCTGCATTAGTTTTTATGTACGCTCTCACATTTTTTCACAATATACGAGAGCTGGGCACCCTTGAAACAGTTTGCGTAATCGATGACAAAACTAAATATTCCGCCCGATGATTTCCGTAATTTTGGAGAACTCGATGTCGGTAACAAAAGGTTTGATTGACGGTTTGAAAGAGTAAAAATAAAAAGAGGTAGAATTCGAACGTTAAGTAATGTGTTTTTCTACTGCTGATATTCTTAAGTATTTGGTTATTGTTAAAAGACCATTCTGATAACAGTAATTAATAATTTCGATTATTAGTTTTTGGGAAAAGTCCAGTGGTAACTAAAGAATTGGCTATCTTACTTCTTACTAACGAAACACCACAATACTGCTATATTTATGTTGTATAGCTACAGACTTAGATAAGATGCTGGTTGATAGGCGGATCAAACCCTGGGCCATAGAAACGATACTTAAAGGCGTTTAATAAATAAATAATAAGATAAAAACAACAGATGACACAAGTAATACATTATTTTATACACAGACACTACATAGTTTACCTATGATAACTAGTTTTCCAAACTATGCGTAAATACAGCACATCAAAGTTCATTGCGTTTAAACAAGAATGAAATAATGTAAAGTACACCCGTGCAGATTCGTGTCGTGTGCATCGTGTTTCATTTCTATGTAAGTACAGTCACGAGCATTAACATGTAAAACATGTAACTCTTAATACCATGGAACAAGAGCCAAAACTAGTCAAAAGTGAATACGTGTGCCTGTAATATGGACTTGTATTAGTCGATGGAGTTAGTACCTAGCAAGATGCAATCATGTAAATAAAAGATTTTATTAACAGCCGAACCTTTTTCATAAACTCTAAATTGTTTTGTGGGCACAATCAATAGTGTTGAATGATTTCGGCGGGCTGGTTAGAACCACGATAGCTCAATTGGGAGATCACCTGACCTGGTATGTCAGAAGGGTGCAGGTTCAAATCCTGCTCGTGGAATTTTTTTCAACATTTGTGTTTTGTAATTTGTTTCGCAACAATCAATAACTACATTATTTTGTTGCTGTGACATTAACACATAGGAACAATATCTAAGTAGGTACCTACTTTACTACTACTACTACTTACTACTTTGTAGAGGATGTATTTAGATAAAAATGTACAGTGCAATAGAAAACGAGTGATAGTTCTGTGGCTAGACGTACCATGAGGTACTCCTAATACAATACAATCAATAACTTAATTGTGGATATGTATCAATGCCACCAACGCCACCGTTTAAACGTAGGCACCTACATAATCATTATTATGTTTATATTATTTTTAACGCAAATTTTGTTGCGAACAAACTACAAAAACATAATAATGTTGAAAAAATTTCCACGAGCAGGATTTGAACCCGCACCCTTCTGACATACCGAGTCAGGTGCTCTTCCAATTGAGCTATCGTGGTTCTAACCAGCCCGCCGAAATTATTCAACACTATTTACTTTTTTACTTTGAAAGCCAATGTCAACAACTACCGTCATTAACTTTTCATTTATTTTTTTATTTTTTTTTATTAATAATTACTGCTAAATAGGTACCTATCTATCTATATTTACTTTATGTATCTATATTCAACATACATACAAAAAACAAAAAGATTAAAGCATTTAAATTCAATTCATAATGACGCTGTTCAATTCTGAAGTGTTAAAGGTGTCTATTGTTTGAAAACAAAATTAAGTAGCACATCTCATCTATCTGATTTTCAACACTGTCAAATAAACGGCCCTCGTGAAAGGAAATTAATCAAATAGAAGATAAACAGAATTAGATTGAATTCTAACGCTTGGAAAATTTCTGAATTGATATCGTGAGCGCCTATCGTATTTCTAAGAAAAGGTCTTATTTTAATATTGCGTAGGCAGGTAGGAACGACACCCTTATTTGTCTCACAACATCCTAAACACAAAATTTTCACCAATGAATTCAGTATCTTTAATATATTAGGGAACTTGACAAAGCAGCGTGTATCTACTTATGCTCGGTGTGATGTACGAATACATATTAAGTGTGTTTGTAAAATACAGTATTGATACCTACATATTGATATTTTATACATAATAGAAATTCTTAATATACCGGGTGGTTTTACATTTTTTATTGCTTTAAACATGTAGGTAAACGGTTCATTGAGAGTTCTGTTAGATAGCTCAAAGGATAATCGGAAACAATATCTTTCTTGGCTATTGCAAAAGCGGTACCAATACGCCAATTGCCTTTTGTCTAAGTACACTACCTCACTAGATCCGGGTACTCCAAAGCTGATCATCATTATCTATCGTAAGTACAAGTGGAATAAAAGACTAAAAGCAGTAAAAGGTATACATGTGTCCAAAATTGCAAGGATTTGCTTTAATATAACGAGATCCTTCAAATGTAGCTGAAAGAAAACCCTTCTAATGAAAGCGTAGACTTAAAAACAGCTACTGTGACTTTCGTCAAACCTAGCTAAGAAGAAGAACCATACCGCATAATGAGGCTTTCGAATAAAAGAAACCGCAAATCAGTTTGAGAGCTACGATGCTAAGACATAGACAGCCTCAAACTTATCAAACTTATAACACGCTTTTTGCGTTGGAGATTAAAGTATTTTTATACAATTGTTTAAGAGGGTTCAGATAGGTACTGAGCAAAGATTTCAGCGTTAACTTTATATTTAAATATTTCACTCACTCACATTTCGATAGGGCTATGCATTTCAGAACAAAAAATCACTTAAGAAGCCCCAGGAATTGTTTGTCAAAACAATTGCGCTGAATCGTAAGAAAGTTCTCGGGCATCCCTTTCCAACCATACGTATATAAGAACATCTGATAAGAAAATTCGTTACAAGCAATGCGGTTATGTGCTGCCCAACTTATTTTTTTATTTACTTCACCCCAAGGTTCATACAATGGCGTCCGGTGCTATTGATTATGCAAAGCGATCGTCGCTGCAATTGTCCGCTTTTTGCGAAGGGTGCTAGCCGCAGGGGCAGGAGTTAGTCGGCAGGACACACACATGCCCGCTGCACTGTATTCGTTTGAATGACTCATTTTATGGTCAGCCTATCGCCATTTTATTTTCAATATCAGTTGAGTCGCGTCGCATCACGCCAACAAAATATTGTAAAGATGTTTACAAACCCTAACCTGAATTATACTAAAGCACACTTCTCTTAAAACTTTCAATACTTCGATGGCGAGTGGTAAAAGAGCACGGCCGTAATCCGGAGGTCCTGATGGATTCAATTTAGGCAAATATATGTTGCAAATTTTGGAAGCATAGCCCAGGTTTGTATCACCAACTCGCATTCGGCGAGATATGTTTAGATATGTTTGGCTTTAATCAAGGAAGCATTTCTCCAGCAGCATATGTACACACACACAGTAGGTAAGTATTTAAAGACTAGAGATACAAAAAATTCAAGAATACTCTCATCTTTATCTTATACCAGCTTTAATCACTGCCTAAGTCATGAGCTAGTTGTTAGTTTCTTGAAGAATTTTTATTTCCAAAAGAGTGTTTAGTTAATAAGTTTACATTATTTACGAATGTATACCACTAATACTTACATAAATGGACTGTACTTTTTTGCTTTCGCTTCTGGTCTACGATATCAACACATATGTTTATCAATTCTCAGATCGAAGTATTGAAAAGGACTTAATCCAGAAAACCGGAATATTCTATAAATAATTCGGAATCGATAACTATCCACACGGACGAGATATTTAGATATAACATCAAACGAATAATTTTCTCCAACCTCAAAAACTCACACCATTCAAACACAAGTGGACGTCCGGTATCCATGAAAGTATTGATTGAAAGGACGCAATTAAAGTTATAGAATGTTAGGTAACTACGGCGTTTGTTGTCTCACAGCGTTCCCTTAACCCCACAAACTTTCATCTCGGGGGAGAGGGCGCGGGCGGCCCTCCCTACGAAGGGAGTAAAAAGTAGTTGTGACTTGTTCACCTCTTTCGGTGTCGCCCTCGGCAACCGTATATTTTTTGTACATGGCGGACACATCGGGAGAAATGTTTTCTTTATGTTAGGTACTCGTACGGATACAGACATATTATATTACGTAGGCACGTGTCTGTTAATTTACTAATTGGAAGTGTTATCTTTTCTTTCAACGCTGTATAAGGGAATAGTATTCTGAAAACAATGTAACAATAAGCGATGTACTTAGTTTCTTACCTATCTTTACTGGGGTTTCAACAAGGGTTTAAATAAGTATTCCTTATCTAATATATAGTTTTTGGTCTGGTAAGCGCAACTTTACATTTTAAGGGGCCGGATAATTCTTTCCTTTACGTCTAGAACAAATGTGTTTATAATTGTTATTCAATTTGTCCTTCATAATGGCAAAGCAAACATCAGGAATCATTTGAGTTGGTAAATGGGGAATTGACATTGAGCTGCTGTGTCAACATATATGTACCGACGAACCAGCCACCCTTTTATATTACAGAAACTTTGTATTTGTAGTTAAAGCAAGTCACGCCCGCCCAAGGCATGGCGTGCAAAAAAGCTATATCGTGCTCGGTGAAAGGGTTTGTGCGTGGAGTGGCAAGACGATTGCCATCTATCAAACCTTCACGACACACGGCACACACCACGCTATAAAAAATCCCTCCCAGACATAAAATCGAACTCGTGCTCATACGACACGCAACAATTGAAATACAGGGGACACGTTTTTCAAGTAAAAAAGTGAATTTTATTTTTAAAAAACACGTTCTTCCCCCGAGCTACTGGCGGTTTAAAAAACCCATAATGCTCCGACTAACTGCGCGCGCGCCGGCTGAAGATTTGACGCGCTCGCGCATGTTTATAATCGTCCCCTCGAATTTTACATTTTTTTGGAAAAAATTTAAACCATCCAGTACACCGGGTACCTACTGGAAATCGATGTATCACAAAAAATTGCGAATTATTATTGAGAAAGAATAGAATGGACATCGGAGTAATAAAAAATAATAATGGGCAGCGCCGTAGTTTTTCAAAGTGACGGGCGAGCGACTGGACGTTATGAGCCGGGGCAGGCTCAACGGTTTTTATGTGACCCCCGATTCACAAGACAGGCTCGGACACGCTACCCTCTCCCCACAGCAGCTACCTTGACATCTCGTCTTGTGTAAATCCAATGTAAATTTGCTACAAAAACAGGAATTTAAATAACTCAAGTGCCCCAACGATGGGCTCTCGGCATAAAAACAGCTGTTATTAATACGGACCCTTCGCGACAAAAACATGCGTACTCCGATGGGCTGCTGATGGCACGGGGCTACTGTCTTTAGCGTGCGTTATAAATGACCACGGCTCAAACACACGATGGTCCGAATATTAAGCTTTTTATAAATCTTAGTCTAAATCATGCTTGGGAGCACAATGTGTTACGCGATTTACAAGCCAATACCCAAAATTTATGAAAGTTGGTCAGTTGCTTTTACTTACTTTATATCTGACCACGATCAAATCGTTTTCAATAAAATGTTGATGTAAGTAAGTAAATAGCCTATAACTGTCCCACTGTTGAGCAAAGGCCTCCATCATTGAAATCAAGTCATAACTACAATTGATGGGTAACGGCTTAATCACCACGCTTGCCAAATGCGGGTTGGTGATCGCAAACCCGGGCTATGCATCGAAAAATCCGAAACACACTTTGCCCGACCTGGGCGAACCTTGCCGAACCCGGGACCTTCGGGTATCGGGTCGAGCGCTCTGCCACTCGGCCACCGAGGCGTTAAAAATGAAATGGCGTTAGAAATGTTGATGTACTTACTCGTATTTGTATTCTTACAGTTTGCTTGTATCTCGCCTAAAAATTATTACAATTTCATTAAAATTGTACTGGATGGACAGCTGCTAGGAGCAGGTGATCTATATTTAATTGTCGCTAAAGTCACAAATCAGTTGCTGGCTATCTCTAATTATTAAATGTCGATCACCTGTGCCACTAATACCCTATGTAATTTTTGTTTTTATTAATAAATAAGTAAATAATAATAATAAATTAAATCCGATATTAGAACCAGGAACGCTGCTATCAATATTTTAACGTTCGCGAGTATATTGACATGTGAGTAAAAAAAACATCAGATGATGCGATGAAGCTGGCACAGGAAATTAACATGATGGAAGTTTTCCTTCGGGGCAGCGGGCTCGGGGTCGGCTATCGGCAATAAATAAGATTGCCAAAAAGCAGAACGCCCGCCGCCGTCGCCGGCCGGACGGTGGGCGGAAACAGAGTAAAAAATCATCTATGGCCGCGCGGCTGGACGCTGCTTATCGATATCGATAATGCCAAATTGCACAAAACATAATTAATAAATACAAAAAAAATTTTTTTGTTTGAGAGAGCCTGGTGATGGTTTCAGATGGCCTTTTCAGCGTTACCGGACATTTTTGGAAGCGGCGAGATACTCAAAGGGTTCAAGCCCTTTCGAAACACCGTCAAGGGTTTCTAGAGAGAATAGTATCACGCAAGCGTGTCCTTTTTCCCTATTGAATTCTCCGAGGGGTTCGGATCGGGTGGAACCTAGCACAAACTGGTCGAGTAAAAGCCAGGGAAACAGTTTTTAAATTAGTAGATATCTTATATAGCATCGATTCATTTAAAAGTTATGCTATATAATATAATTCTTACCTGACTTTTGTGCTACCTGGGGCTTCTTCTTCTTGTGCCTCTTCAATCTGGAAGGTTGGTCGTCAGCTTCGTGTGTTCCCTCTTGTCAATAAAGAGAGAAAAAAGTTGTTCGACAAAAGTAATGCCGGTATTTTATTACATTATTTTGGTCCCTGACAAGTTTTGCCTTCTGTTTTTTCATGGACCATGGCATTGACGACCAAGAACAATGTATCAGCTGGACCTAGGGTCATTTAGTAACAAACAACCTCAATATCTCGGTCATAATATTATGGTGCATTTCTTCTTTTTTTTGGGCAACAAACAGCGCAACAATAAACATTTACAATAAAATAGTTACATTTTATAAAAGTACACCAACACTGTTTACCAAAGAACACTAAAACTTACAAGAAAAAACTAGCCTAAAGAATACAAGCCATAGCAATGAAGTTATGAAATTATCATATTATTACTAGTGGTCGCCCAGTGGTCGACCGTACGTAGTTTACAGAATATACAACACTTAAAGAATGTAAAGAATGTAATGTAACACACATAACACACATACTCGTACATCAATTTCTTATTTTTATTTTTTTTTTTATATTTCGTGACACCCTCTCTTTAAAAACTTTAACTATACCAAATGAAATGACACACTAGTACCTGCACGCAATGTGCTTTAAAAAGGGTCACGAAGTTTTCTCTTCACGTATTAATATATAATAAAAAATATGGTATTACTAGAATGCCTTCTAAACAGTGCGTTATGTATTGTTTAGAAGGCATTCCAGCACTTGCTTTTTATAACTGCCAGTTTTAATTAATAAACACTACTCGTCGGCAGATTGGGATGGTATGCGCGACTATTTTGCGTCCATCCCGTGGGGCCAGCGCTGCTTTGTGGGAAGGGACCCGTCGGAGAGTGCCTCTGCTGTTGCTGACGAGATCATGTTGGGGATGGAATATTACATTCCTTACACTGATGTCGTCAGCGGAAGTAAGGCGCGCCCTTGGTTCAATCGCGAATGCGCCAAAGCTGTTGAACTTAAACAGGCGGCGTATCGCGCTTGGACCAAGGCTCGCACGCTCAACGATCGTAACACCCCTTCACTCAAGGTAGTCTTCAACAAGGCCACCAAAGTCTGCAGGAGTGCTCTCTCGAGAGCGAATGCCCAGCGCGTTGCTCGCGTTGGCCAAGAGCTGTTATCGCACCCAACGGGTAGCCGAAGTTATTGGCGACTGGCCAAAGCGGTGCAAGCCAACTTTTGCGCGCCTTCTCTGCCCCCACTGCGGTACCCTGATGGCTCGTTGGCCCATCAGCCGCTAGACAAGGCTAACCTCTTAGCGAAGCTCTTTGCGGCGAATTCGCGCGTCGATGACTGCGGCGCGGAACCACCTACCATCCCTCACTGTGGCTCCTCAATGCCTGACGTCCAAATCAGGCAACGTGACGTCCGTGCTGTGCTGCAGTCACTTGATGTGCGGAAGGCTAGCGGTCCTGACGGTATACCGGCAATCGTTCTAAAAAAATGTGCTCCCGAGTTGTCTCCGGTATTGACACGCCTATACCACCTCTCGTACTCTACTGGGATTGTGCCGGAAGCTTGGAGAAAAGCGAACATCCAGCCGGTCCCCAAAAAAGGGGATAGGTCCGACCCAGCCAACTATCGACCTATTGCTGTCACCTCTGTCCTTTGTAAAGTTTTTGAGCGAATCATAAACAGGCAACTCATTCGCTACCTAGAAGATCATTCCCTGATTCATGATCGACAATACGGGTTCAGACCGAAACGATCAACGGGCGATCTCCTAGCGTTCATAACACACCTGTGGGGTGAAGCAATGGACAAGCACGGAGAAGCACTGGCTGTTAGCCTGGACATCTCCAAGGCTTTCGATCGAGTTTGGCATCGTTCGCTTCTCTGCAAGCTTTCGGCATACGGCTTGCCACCTCGCCTATGCGATTGGGTCGCCGGGTTCCTGTATGAGCGCAGCATTCGCGTACTCTGCGAAAGCAGTGCCTCACAGTTTCTGCAGGTGAACGCCGGAATGCCGCAGGGTTCTATAATATCGCCCACGCTGTTCCTTCTGCATATCAATGACATGTTATCCTTGGGTAACATTCATTGCTATGCAGACGACAGTACAGTTCATCGGCGTTATTTGGGTCACCCTGCGGCAAAGCAAGCCGATATAGTGGAGTCAAGACGTAAAATTGTCATTGAGCTGGACGAGGAATTAGACCGCATTTATAAATGGGGCTCTGATAACCTCGTCCAGTTCAATGCCAAAAAGACACAGGTCTGCGCTGTCACTGCCAAAAACTCCGCATTTCTCCCCCAACCCTCCTTCCAGAGCAACCTATTACCCATCCAAACTGGTCTCAGTCTCTTAGGTATGGACATACACAGTGACCTCAACCCGAAGAGCTATATTGAGAGCATCATAACCACAGCCTCACGTAAACTCGGAATCCTGAACAAAGTGAAGCGGTTCTTCACGTCTGAGCAACGTTGTCTTTTGTATAAGACTCAGGTGCGCTCCTGCGTGGAGTATTGCTCTCATCTTTGGGACGGATCCGCCAAGTACTTGCTCGAAGCTCTTGACAGGTTGCAGAGACGTGCTGTCCGTATTATCGGTAACGATGACGTTACAACCAGTCTGGAGCCGTTACAGCTACGTAGGGACATTGCTTCCCTTAGTGCTTTCTACCGCCTTTACCACGGTGAATGCTCTGAGGAGCTCTTTAACCTCATTCCTCCCTCTCCATTCCTTTCCAGATCGACGCGTGCAGGTCTGAGAAGCCACCCTCATACCGTGCTGACCATCAAGACACGTACCAAAAAGTTTGGACAATCGTTCCTTTGCCGAACTGCCCGTATGTGGAATGCGCTTCCCGCACACGTGTTTCCCTCCTCTTTCTCTCCCGGGTTATTTAAGCGGGGCGTGAAAAAGCATTTATGCAGGCCGCCATAGTGTGAGCGTTCGGCATAGCGTGGTAGCGCTGTGATGAACGCTTTCACTTCTTGGGCTTCACTGGCTGCTTTTCATCAGGCAGGGTGAAGCCATTATAGCGTGTCACAATAAAAAAAAAAAAAATGTCAATGTCATTGAAGTAACCGTTAAAAGAATTTACTAATTGAAACAGCGGAGCTCTTTTACCTGCATTGGTTTTATATCGTGTGGTTGCAAAAAGTTCACATGCATTTCGGCAGTGCGTTCGAGTAGGTATTCTGTATATAATTTTATCAATTAACGGAATGCAGTCGTATCTACCATGGCAAAGATTGTAGATTAACATAGCTCAAGTTGTAAGCGTCTATTAGTGAGCATAACAATTTTATAATTATCTAAAAGGTTATTTTAGAACAAACGATTACGAAAGCATTTAAATTGGACACAACGTAAAAATTTCTTTTGAACTTTTTCTAGAGTAACACAGTATTTAAGATAAAAAGAATTCCAAATTGGTACAGCATAATCTAGTTGGGAACAAATCAGAGACTTATATAAATGCATGTATGTAGATGGTCTCATAAACTGCTACTCGAGCGCATAACGAATCCAAACATTTTATAGGTTTTACTGACTAAACGGTTAATGTGTAAGTGTAGGTGCAATTTTGAATCAAGAGTGATCCCTAGGTCTCGCACTGAATTCACACTTTCAAGTATCTCACCACACAACCTGTAAGTAAAATTGCTATTATTATTATTTTCTAGTAAATTTAATAGCTTTACATTTATTAACGCTGAGACTCAATTTATTCCTTATACAGTAAGCCGAAAAACGATCAAGATCCTCTTGCAACTTGTCATGATTATTAAGGTTCTCTATTCTTCGAAATATTTTTAAGTCATCAGCATGTGTTAAAAAGTTACTATATTCAAAACATTTATATACGTCACTGATTATTAATAAAATAAACAATAAAGGCCAAGAATGGACCCTTGGGGTACACCGGAGTCATTTGGAACAAAATCAGACTCAAACCCTTTAATAATAACTTTTTGAGTTCGATTTGTTATGTAAGATTTAAACCAACGCAATAAACTTCCGCGTATACCATTATATGTAAGTTTATCTAGTAGTATTCTGTGATCCACTCTGTCAAAAGCTTTCCGGAAGTCAGTATATATATATATACTGTCTACTTGCTTATTATTATCAATACTTTCAAAGAGATATGTTGTATACAACAATAGATTTTTTTTTTTTTTTATTCTTATTTTAATTTAAGGACTTTTATCGATTACGATATGTCAGTCCTATCGGACCCTATGCTTAATTTTACACAGAACATTAGAATTAACCAAGTGCAGGTCGCGGCGGGTACAAAACACGATACAAGTTCTTGGCTTCTTCTGACAATGGCTGAGCCAAGATCTCATGAAATACACCAACATTCATTTCATTTACTCTAAACCTAGACATAAACGCTCTTCGTTGATCTTGGTAACGGACACATTCCACCAACAAATGTTGTATATCTTCAACGACGCCACAAATTTCGCAGTTGGGTGATTCTACTACTTTCATAAGGTATCCAAACTTGTTAGATGGATAGTGTCCAGAACGAAGTCTATTCATAAATGTTATGTACTGTCTATCCAATTCATGGTTATAAAACCAGGGTATACGAAGAGGCTGACACTGAATAGTTTTGTACCAAATTCCCTTTTCTTTAGATCGTTCATCAAAATATTCTTTCCAATTAGCGTAACAAATAGTTTTATATTTATTTAAAACTTCGGAATAAAATGGTTTGACTAAAATGTGTTCTCCTTCTGTTATTGCCAATTTCGCTAAGCGGTCAGCCTCCTCGTTACCCTTTATACCAATGTGTGATGGGACCCATTGCAATCGCAGACATCTGTTATTCATATTAAACAATAGATTTGTAACTGTAGACCTACGTTTTACAAAACCATGTTGCTGTGGTATAATAATGTTGTGAAGCGGTGGATATTACATTATTGTGGACTAATCTTTCAAAAAGCTTCGTTAGAGTGGGCAGTATAGATATAGGGTGGTAGTTCTCGACATTGGTTTTATCGCCACCCTTTTCAAGGGTAACCTGGACCACACGGGCTGCCTTCCAAATAGCCGGAAATATTCCTTGTTTATGGCACAGGTTGTTTAAGTAGCAAAGTGGTTTATAGATACTTGCGGGTGTTGATTTAAGAAAAATGGGTGGTATGTAATCTAATCCAGGGCCCTTCGTTAGGTCCAACTTGCGTAATTCCATAAGTACTGAATCTTCGCAGAGTTTAATGGCGCTAATAACAAAATCGCTACTTGGATTTGAGTCAATAAAGTCACCTATGTCATAATTCTGGTCAATACAAGACGTTTGAAAGCTAGACTTAAAAAACAATGGAAAAAGATGGCAAATATCAACTGGATTATTTGCAGTAAGATCTCGATACGTCAGTTTATTAGGTAAATATTTTTTTTTATTAATATTGTTAACATGATTCCAAAAACATCTAATGTTGCAGCTAATACTGTCTTCGACTTTATTCATATAATTTTTTAAACACTTTTTTGATTCTATTCGAAAACGGTTTCTAAAAATAGCAAATGTTTCATAATCAGAAATATTATTGTGTCTTCCATTTTATCCATGTTCTGTTTTTATTTTTGAATAGTTATATGAATTAAAACACTTGTAAACCAGATCGGAAATTTTGAAGATTTTGCTTTTGTAACTGTCAATGGTACATGTTCTTTTATCAAGTTATATATTTTCTCATAAAAAGTCAGAACTGCATTTTCAGCATTTAAATTATAAAAAATGGTAACAAAGTCTAATTTAGAGATCTCGTCATTTATTAAAGAATAGTCTACGTTGTTGAAATTGTGGTACACCTGAGAATTACCAACTAGGTCGATGAAGTTTGTACTAATTATCATCAATGCAAAAAAGGTGATTAGTGATTAGTATCTGGATTTACAAAAGGAACAGGAGCAGAAGACATTACTGTCTCATCTATATCCGTTATCAATAAATCTAATATACGATTTTTTAAATTTATTATTTTATTATACTGTAAGCAATTAAGTTGATTGAGGAAATTTGATAAATATTTGTTTGATAAAGAGTCATTCTCACATATAATAGGTTCCAAATGTGACTCACAGTCACGCCAGTTAACCGTGGGTATAGTCACCTACAATAATAAATTTACTAACATCGAACATTTCTAGTACACTTAGGTAGTCAAAATGAGACAAGTACACCGTTTGATTAAGTTTTGGTGGAACATAAGTAGCACTGATGACAAGGCAATTTTTTTTATTTCGTATCTCAATAAGTAAATGATCTACGAGCGGTGACTGCGTTGGCGGACAGCCGGGAACGACACTCAAGGTCGCGCCCAGTTCCTGCTTCACCGCCACCAATACTCCACCGCCATCACTTCGCCCGCTGCTTACCCGGTCTCTGTCGCATCTAAAATCCCTATATCGGTTGTCAATAAAGTTATAATCTGATTATCAGATTATAACTTTATTGACAACCGACACTATGACATATTAATTCTTTCAGAGACATGGCTACATGAGCATATATCAGATTCTGATTCTGATATATGCTCATGTAGCCATGTCTCTGAAAGAATTAATATGTCATAGTCAAGTCATGCGCCAAAATAGTCATATAAATTGTGTGCTGTTTTCTGGCGTTCTATGCCCGGTGCCCTATCTCCTATATATGCGGAATTATACAGGTATTACCAGACACTCTATATATGATAGCAAAAACAAGTTGTATAAGTAATAAAAAAATATTTAATCGATGTATAAATGAAGGAGTTCTGAGGTAACAAACATTTAAAAAAAACATACAACTGAATTGAGAACCTCCTCCTTTTTTTGAAGTCGGTTAAAAATGGCTCAAAACGATTCAGTAGCCGATTCTTAACTAACTTTATAGTATGCGTATATAGGTATGTTACTTACATAATTATCGAGCGTTGCTAGCACGGCACACACTATTCGTATCTATCGACAAGCTGATCTCTAGAGAAAAGTGGAAACTGAACTAGATATTTGTGTGGTTGGTTGTGAGGGCGCAGGGCCGGCGCGGCGCGCGGGGGCCGCCGGGCGCTGCACAGGGGTGCATTTACATCAAACTCTCGTTACGGCTCGGCCAACGGCCCGCGACGGCCGGGGGGTCCGCTTTTTATATACCTAGTGATCGGCGAACTCGATTGTTATGTGGAACTATCAGCATGTAGGTTTTCTATGAGTACGCTGACGCGGCAAACCAACGCTGAGCCCTTTTGTCACATTCACGGGTATTAAATAAAAAAATTACCATTGCACAGTAGAGAGTGATTTATTAAGCCCAATACGTTCGAGAAACTCTTTAAAATGAATATTGAGTACATGCTTAGTAGCAACACCCTTAAAACGCCAATACTCAGCAAGTGAAAGCTGTTTGTTTTACTGAAAACGAGCGATGTAGAGTTCATACATGATGTACATTTATGATTTTTCTTGTTGGTACTCGTACTATACAAAAAATATCATAAGTATTACAATGGGCATCGACCTCGTGCAGAAAGCTAACAAGACTAAAGTCAAAGTAACGCAAACATACTAGGGTTTTTAGTTATTTAATGCATATATAGGTTTTTTGATTTAGTTATTAAATTAGTCTAACTATCTACAATTTCATGAGGTAAGTTTGTTAAATTAATAATGCGTTCTCTCTTTCGTATGTATTTACATCACGATAATGATTACCACCAATTTATCACCCGTACGAAACAGACGCGTCCAAGCTTTTCCCGTGAAATCCATAGCTGTGTGCTGTACATAGCGCAGTCGCGAGGGAAAGGGTTAGCTAACCCTTTGGGGGCCTGGGTTGGGGCCGGGGGCGGCGGCGGAAGGGTTACCGCCCGCGGGCGGGGCGGGGGCGCGGGGGGCGCCCGCTCGCACTTTTACGACGAGCTTTTTTATCGTGCGTGCTGTCGTTTTTCCTTTTCTATTTTTTATGTTTATTTCCCGGAGACCATAAATTATGTTTGAAAGAAGGGAACTCTCGGACGCTCACGTCGAACCGGGGTGAAGTCGACTGAGTTTTCTGTTTTCCTTTTTTGTTCTTTACGGCCGGCTGGCGTGGGGCGAGTGCACAGTCGTCATAGCAACTGCATTACTTTAGCGGGGCGGGCTCATCTTGATCGGAGCGGTATATAAATAAACGGGAATATTAGCGGCGGTAACGCGATATGTGGTGCAAACACGCTTGTCGGTATTCATTCGAGCCGTGTTTGTGTTTGCGGACAAACGACGAGATGGACGCCGCGCCACTGTTTGCGCCCTGCGCCCGGATAACATTACACGCCTCGCCGATAGGCTGACCTCTACATTTATGACGTCAGTTATGATAAACAATGCTCTAATGGGCTGTTTTACGAGAAGGTACAATCATTATGAAGAATCTGCGATTTTTTACACTAGATAGGTAGTCGTTTATGAAAGAAAATATCCTGATTATAAAATATCACGTATCCCCAAAAAACACTTTACTGAAAAATTTCGTTTTATCAAATGAAATTCACGTGTACAGTTATAAAATCTTTTGGGGGGAGTCAGGAATATCCCGAAAAAAATACACGACAGTATTTTATTACGTTATTTTCTTTCTTATTCTCAGTTAAATGAATCCTTCCTTAGCTTTGTAAAATTATACATTTGTTTGACTTTTTTAATTTAAATCAAGTAGCTGCTGTACACTTATTTCTTACAAATTAAATAATTAAAGTAATGCCTCGTAACCACACGCGCGTAGGCTAAACGGCGAGCACCACACATTACGTGAATAATGCCTCTCAATAACTTCTGTACAAAATTAATAACTGATCCACCGCAAAAACACAACAAAGACTATGTTGTATCGGGTTAATTGCTCATCCTCGCGTTCCACAAACAAAAAAGCGCGCCATATTGCGTCCAGCGGGCCGCTAACCGCCGCGAAAGAGAAATTTACGAATAAAGGGTGTAATAGTTACACGCTGCATTTAAAATTAAAACCCTTTGGGGCGCCACGCCGCCAGACAAAGGCGAATGCCAAACTGGCGGCAGGTAGCGAATATGCCGGAATAGTCCTGATAATTACTAAGGGCCCTAGTTTAATAAATGGCTCTCTTTCTAAATTACGATGGGCCGATCACGCCATACGGCTTTACCTGCCAACCCTTCGGCCCACATAATGAGTTACGAATCGCCAATACTTTTATTCGCAGACCTTTAACGGATAGTTCCCTCTGCTATTCATATTATCACGAGATTTACATTATTGAATATTGGAAGTTCGTAAGAAGGTCCTGTACACGTTTAAAAAAAATCATGTAGCTACTCTGGTTCCCACGGAACGGACCGATCGAATATAATGAAGATTAACAAGCTTTGTAATTACATAATAAGGAATTACCCCTTAATCCACTTGAGAAATTATCTGTATTTTAGTTGAATATTTTACATTTGTTAAATTAAATTAAGTAGAGTAATGTTCTGGATGGACATTGTATAGTTATTTTTGAAAGTTAACGCGAATACATACAAATTAAACGGAATACCTACGGGTATGCCCATATTTATTTACATTACATACTATGTCGATGTACATAAGATGTCATACTATGTCGGTTCGAAATGTCAGGCATTTCGAACCTTATGCAGGGTCCGAGGATACAGGGAGACAATTGTATTATGTATTATACAGTTGCCTACCTAAAACGATTACATTTTGTTTCAAAGTACACGTACACAACACATTAAAATGAATTAACTTTTACGGATCTACTCGCATTTATTTTAAATTGTACACCTTATGAAATTTTGAAATAATACTAATAACGCCACCAATATTTTAATATTTTACAAATTTCATCAAATAGGACTTAGGGTAAAATTATGCTACGTCCTTATACCAAGTAAGTAACTACCTTCAAATGTAACTTTTCAATAGAATATTGTAATATTTTGGAATAAAATCAGCCAATTGGGTGTCTACTGACCGTTTTCAGATGTTTTCAAAAATCGTAGCTGAGGCGTAGTCAACATTTTCTTCTTATGTGTTAGACAGCAGTGAACTCTCTGTCATACGATATAAATATGAAACTACAAAACTTGTGAATAGTCTCCGATAAAAAACCAACATTCCTAACAACAAATTCACTTTATCCTACTGTTCAGGCTAAGAAGATGTCGCAACGGATTGAACCTCATAAAAACAGCCCATTTAGATACAAACTCAAACAACAAAATACCTTTGGAAATGGGTTTTGTATTGATTGTTTAGATAAAACAGCATTAAGAAAGGGTACGACGCGACACCCTTTTGCCCGAAGGCAATGAAGTGTATCGCGATGACTTGTAGTTCTGATGTTTTCGCTGTTAAAATCGCATTTCCTGAGGACGTTATTTACAGAAGCCACCGATGCGAACACGAGAGCGTCCCCGTACGCGGGACAAAGCCCGTCTCCCCAAACAATGCCTTTAGAGGCTATTTAAAACGAATCCCTTAACGACACCTACGCACATACAGCATCGTATGCGCGTGGTGCAAAATATAAACTTATAGAATTTGATTATATTAAAAAACAAAACTAAACTCTATCGTTTTCAAAATGTATCTTGGCCTTTATTCCGTAAAATATCCTATTTTTATGATGTTGATTATAAATAATATATTATATATAGTTATACCAAAAACTATGTTAAATATATTTTACTTAACAACAAAAAACAAAGCAACAACTTACAAAATAAAAAAATATTGACAATAAATATATATTTTAGTCTTTTTTATTATTCTATGTATGATCAAAAGAATCAAAGGCTTTTTTATAGTCCACAAACGCTAAGCAAAGAGACTGGTTATACTCTTCGGTCTTCTGTACAACCTACCGCAGCGTATGTATGTGGTCTATGGTGCTGAAGCCTTTTCGGAAACCTGCTTGTTCGATAGGCTGGAAGTCATCAAACCTGCGTGCGAGAAGATTCGTTATGACTCTCGAAAACAGCTTGTAGACGTGGCTTAGAAGTGAGATGGGCTTGTAGGTCTTCAGCAGGGTTTTGTCGCTCTTTTTGAAGAACAGTACCACCATACCTTCGTGTCACGTCTCTGGCGTTCTTCCCCCTAGTACGACGGAATTAAATAGCTTCTGAAAAACTACAAGTACCGGTCTTCCGCCTGCTTTCAGAAGCTCGGCCGTAATTCCGTCAGCAAGTGGTGCCCTGCCGTTTTTGAGCTGAGCACTGCCCAATACCCAGATCTCTTGCAAACACTTTTGAGCCTTTGTTCCGCTCAATGGCCTCTTTAATACGGTTAGTATCAAATCGGCGCGTGTCGCGAGTCAAAGATTTCGAGGTCTGCTTATTAGCCGCCAAAACTGAGACGCATCCCCTGAGGAAAGCAGAACCATTTCGCGCCACTTTCCATTAGTTTTAGGGTATGGTCTGAGAATTTTTTGGTTCCCTTTGTACGGTGGGTTTTAAAAAACTTTAACCCAACCGTTTGGACAGTTTCCACAAACCTGTTGCTGTATTCGTCCACATTTTCGCAATCATTTAGGCACTCGAAGCGATTCTGCAATTCGAGCTGAAAGTCGATTCATCATCCTCATCATCCTCAGCCCGCAGAGGTCCACTGCTGAACATAGGCCTTCCCCATGGATCGCCACCACACTCGGTCCTCCGCCTTTCGCATTCAACCACTTCCCACCGCCTTCTTCAGGTCGTCGGTCCAGCGAGCGGGTGGCCCACACGACGCTTTGAGCGTGGTCTCCATTCTAGTCTGCCCCAACGGCCATCGGCTCTACGACAAATATGCCCCCGCCCATTGCCACTTCAGCTTGCTAATTTTTTCTGCTATGTCGGTGGTTTTAGTTCTCCGTCGAATCTCTTCATTTCGGCTCCTATCCCTTAGAGAGACTCCGAGCATAGCTCTCTCCATAGCTCGCTGTGTGACTTGGAATCTATGAACGAGGCTTTTTGTCAATGTCCACGTCTCAGCGCCATATGTGAGGACAGGCAGAACACACTGCTCAAAAACACACGTTTTTAAGCACTGCGGTATAGGTACCTCGAAGATTTGACGCAACTTCTCAAACGCTGCCCAACCCAGTCGTATTCTTCTATCAGCTTCCTTGTCGAAGTTGTTTCTACCTAGTTGAATGACCTGTTCTAGGTATATGTATTTTTGAACAATTTCGATGCTGACATTTCCGACGACAACTGGTATAGGATCCACAAATGAGTTAAACATGATCTTAGTCTTATTAAAGATCATCTGTAGTCCAACTCGTCTGGAAGACACGTCTAGGCTCTGCAACATTTCAGACAAATCCTGCAGCGATTCTGCCATACTAACTATGTCGTCCGCGAATCTTAGGTGTGAAATGTACTCGCCGTTTATGTTTATGCCCCGTCCACCCCAACTTAGTGTCATAAAGAAAGTCGATTACCAACCCCAAATCGTCCCACTATCATCTCATCGCCGCTTCGTTTGCCTAGTTTTGCGTTAAAATCTCCCATGACAACGGTGTAATGGGTTTTGGAGGCTTGTATGGCTCTAGAGATGTACTCTTACGTAGCCTCCACCTCATCGTCATGGTGTGTCGTAGTAGAAGCATAAACCTGTATGACCTTCAACGAATACCGTTTGGTTATTATGAGTATAAGGTACGCTACCCTAGGCGACACACTCCCGGTCTCGACAACGTTGTTCACGAGGGACTTGTGGACGATGAACCCGACACCACCTTGGGACAGTTGTTCGCCCTCCCGGAAATAGAGTAAATTACCAGACTTGAGGACTATCGAGTCTTCCCTCTCTCTTCGGACTTCAGATAATCCAACTATGTCCCACCGTATCTTGCTCAATTCTTCCTCCAGTTCAAAAATCTCGTCAGTTTGCAATGTACGCGTGTTAAATGTTGCTAGGGCCAGAGTTCGTCTTTGGCGGTGTAGCCAGATCTCTGTCGGAGATCCTGATTCTGCTTTGATTATGCTAAATGTCGAGGTTATTAACGGCGAGTTTACTAAAGATTTATGATTTTGATCTCCTTTTCGGATGAAGGACGTTTGAAGATGTATGTAATATCTTCAGAGAGTTTGATGTAAGACTTAAAGTGTTGTTTTGACAAACAGTTAAGTAGCGCCCTTATTTTCAAGTAAATGAAGTAGGAAATTACCCAAGTAGCAAAATTCTCCTATAGTGATCGACTTATAGGACAAAACATCATATTAAAATCTAATAGACGCTATGGTTAGGACACTAGTCTTATAATAGCACCATCTAAGACTAATTATTCTACAGGTACCTACAATGGATCCTATCATTTAGTTTTATAAACGTTTACTATTTTATAGGATTCATACTAGACCTGGCATTCTTATAAGCGCACGTTATAAAACGAATTAGCAAAGTGAGGCTTCTGTTCCTATAAACGCATTTAATAGATTGTTTACTCTTGTTAATGTTTTGTTCCATTCACCTATAAGACTGTACTCCTATTATATAAACATCTTAGATATGGCTGCTATAGGTCAAAAATATTATAAGATTGATTTTTCCTAGTCGTGACGTCTATAAGATAATATGCACCAAACTAGCATGCTCTCAGATTTTTATAGGTAAGCTTCTACTTATAATCGTCCTATTATTTGGTATTACTAGTGTAACCAACCAACCAACCAACCAACCATCTTGTTTTCATTTTGTGATTTGTTAGTGATAGTAAGAGAAATTAAAAATGGATAAGTATAAATAAATGGCAAAAGTTTAAACGTCCACTACGTTTAATTTTCGGATCGGAAAACAAATAGAATATAAACAAATATATCCTACAATAGTTTTCCGATCCGATCTGATGGCGGCTAGTATATTTGTTAATTATTATAAAATAAACAAATAGGTAATAAATAAGTATGTTTAATTGAAAAGGGGCAAGGAGTTATGTTTATTATTATTATCGAATACTTTATCAATAAAATTTATTTCGCAAGATGAGTAGGCTATTTTTACTAAACTATCGAAGATAGAAGTTACGTATCTTATGATAAAAGTATTAATGCTTACTTATATAAATTGCTTACTTAATACTTACTTACCCTTTGCAAAAATGATATATCTTCTTGTCGAAATACACAGCACTGCAATGTAACAAAACGAATTAAAAACCGCTCTAGTTACGGCATCACATCACTATAAAATCAATTACACTAGTAACAGAACGCGCCAGACCGTTACAGGATCAATCCCGCATATTCAGTGCGTTTACCGGTTCTATTAGGACAATTTGTCTCGTAAGAGTTCCCAAAGAATAATTATAAAGTCGAATTGCTCTCTACCGAACCGTAACAAAACGACAAACTAGTCCTATGAACTGTGCCCAAATGATGTTTTGTAGATGTTTTCAGGTTTTCTATAGGAGTAAAAATTACATGCTCCTAGGATACATACATGGCTATTTTTTGCTACTTAGGTTTTGTAGCTATATAATGTAATGTGGAACGCATCACGATTTTTCGTTTTATATGCTTACCTAAATAGAACACTGTTTAAATAAAAGTTTTTAAAAGCTGTAAAAACCATCAATAATTTAAAAAGTTTTTTATTACAAACACTGTTTCTCACATTGCTTTCGTTCATTTATTTTAGACCGCATATAGTGACTTGGGCCACACAGAGCGGAAACGCGCGGGCCGCTCCATCGCTCGCCGACACACGACACATCCATCCGTGAAAATATTGCCAGTAATCCTTTATTGCAAGCCTTTCACGCCGACGCTTCAGTAATATTAATATTGTCTAATATTTTGCCCGCTGACGCATTGTGCCTTTATGCGAGCCTCCGCTATTCACCTGACTCTAAGAGATAAAATAAAAATAAGGTGCTAGATACTGGTAAAAATGAAAGGAATCATTCAGACTTGTCCTGATTCCATAATACAAACTGAATAGAATCAAGTTAGACTCCCACGCCAACACTGACGGTTCCATAAGTATTATTTAAGATTTAGGATTCTTAAAATTACGTCTGTAACATTTGATGTACCTACCATAGAATACGTGTGAGTGGGTAAATAAATTCAAAAATAAAAATTACGCTTACTATAGTTGTAAACCAGCGGCTTGTAAGCCGGTAGTTACCGAAACCAGCGGCTAGAAACGAATATCCAGTCGCTTGATACCGGGTAGATACCCGACTTGAGCATCGAAAAAGAAACGATTTTTATACATTTTTTATTGTAAGTCTCTTATTTTTATTATACAGTAGCACTTATTATGTTTTGCTATTTTTTGGTTTTTTTTTTCAAATAAACACGGAAAACCGTTTATACCTACTAATTTACTTAATTCAGAGGCAAACAGGAAACTTACAATGTTTGTGTTTAGGTGGTGGTGTATGAAAATTATAAGAATAAAGGTAGCTAAATTAGTTTACTTTGGATTTAGGTAATCATCATTATAAACCAAACAAAGAAATGCAACTAAATGCTTACTATTACTAGGTATCTGTCTACACTTATTTCATGAATAAATACCTATTTTGAAACCATCTCTGACAAATAAATTATTAAAATAGTCCTATTCCACTGCTGTGTCACATTTTGTATGAGAATTTTGAGTTTTAACACTTAATACAGATGCAAATGGCATTGTTTATGTCTATTTATGTTAAATATATCCTATAGTAAATAAATCAGAAGAGAAACATCAAAAACAAAAAACTAATCATGTGAATATATCAATGAAATGTAAGCAGCTGTTTCCAGCCGCTAGTTATCGCTAGAAATGATAATAAGCAAAATAAGCCGTTTCTAGCCGCTAGGCTACAAATGTTAGTAACCAGCTTCACATCATACGCTTACCTTACAATTGAACTAACGCATGATCATCATGTCTTTAGAAATGTTTGCGAAGCACTTCAAACATTTCAGTTAAAAAGTGCTCGCTATATCTAATGTTAACAGCTATCAGAAATTTAATTCAGATTCGCTCACATTCCCGTATTTCACGTAGATAAGCAAACAAACGAATCTGGACACAAATGTAGATCATTAATAAATGTCAAGTAGTCTGCCTAAGACGTTTGAACTAACATCACATCATTAATATTGAGTGGCACACGTAGGCGGCGTCGGCAGAAAGGATACATTTCATGGAGAAATGCTTTCACCCTTTACGACTCCTATCTATTTGTCAAAGGAAGGTCCTACAGAATTAACTCCAGGAAAAAATCGTCTCTTAGTGTGTCATATTTATGGCCTTAATGGTGGTACAGCAGCCGTAATGAACGCTGATTTTCTGCTTGTCTTCTGTATTGAGATGGTTCATGTAACATGATCTTTTTCTTACTGTACAGGGGGCCTAGTGTGAGTTTTGTTTACTATCCGTATTCATTCGATTACGTTTTTTTTTTTCATTGATGGCTTCGTGCGATTAGCACATTTAGCCAGTGTCAAAGTAATTTTTCGTACACAATAATACATAAATAAACAATATTTCCTTAAATGATGATGAATGATATTAGAAATGGGAAGTGACAAATGTTATACCCCCCAACCCCTTGAGTATCTCAGTAAAGATGTAGGGCTTTACAAGGACTTACTAAGTTCTCACGCGAGCTTCTTGAGAGAATTTGAAAAGTGACGTTGCACTGTTTTGTTTCATTTGCCAACACTCATGCACACTCACGAACACTTAACGGTTAATAATCCACCATTATTTCACATTAATATTCGACATAACACAAATTTTGGAAAATAAGACAAAACCGCAGACATGACGCTTCACTTTCCCGCCAAGAAGTCCTCTCGATTACGTTTACGAAAACGAAAATTTGTATGGCATTGAAGCAGCGCCTCCTGGGGCATACGAAAGGAGTTAACATTTTGCCATACAAATTTTCGTTTTCGTTAACGTCATCGAATGGCGAATGAAACTCACACTTGGCTTGGCACCCAGGGATAGGTTCCACCGATTTTAGCAAATGTGTAGAGTAGAGACGCATTTCGTTATTTTTCGACGGAATCTTTTTGTTAGACTAGGTACTTACGTGATGGCCACTACCAGTGTTAAAGACTACAAAAGTTATATGGATAACTATAATAATCATGCCTAAAACCTGCGTAGAAAAAAAGTTACTTATATGCTGGATTTTTAAAATGCGAAAGGCGCACAGAGCGGACTATAGCCTTTCAGAAGAAGTTGTAGTTAGATAATTTGTTACAGTAATACCTACGACCTAACAATGTTGATACTTTAAGTGGTACAGTCAGCATAAAATTGACCAACTAATACTAAAAATGTTCTTAAAGAGCTCTGCATGCCTTCCTAGCACGAAAAGTTATTTTAGTTTGGTAGGACCCAGCATTTTGAACATTCTAGCCGCTGCAATGTCGAGCTCCACCTTAAGTATCAAAATTGATTATTTTCGGTACCTACGTAAGTATTATTAGTGTTGCTTGCTGTCGCTTTGTATTCCTCCAACCAGAAAATAAACACTGAGTATCTATACCTACATGTTTCACGGTTGTGCTCTTTTAATGAGACAACGTAATGAGACAAATGTAGGTAGATAGGTCACTCACAATTTGTTCAGAATATGTGACGTTCTATCGTCGTGGCACCAGCGTTCCACATCAGTTTTCGTCACCATAAAAATATTACAGAATTTCATTAAAATTTTATTGGCTGACAGATAGAAGCAATTCCGTTCTAGCTAGAAGCTTGAAACCCGTTCCCAATAACCTATCTATCTGTTGTTTTGCCTACTATAGATACAAATTTGACATACCTACAAATCCATTTCCATACAAATTATGTCAATTTTTTTTTTTTTTTTTTTATACTTAGCTCGGCAAATGACTCCATCCCACCTGATGTTAAATGGAAATGAAGTCCAGACGCGAAGACAACTGGTGCAGCGTGGAAACAAACGTAGCATCAGTTAACTTCACTCTGCCGGCCCACAAGGTGCTTCTTCACGCCTCTCTTGAAGGACCCCATATCATAGGAAGGAGGGAAAACGTGTGCTGGTAGACTATTCCATCTTTTGGAGGTGCGACAAAGAAACGAGTCACTAAATTTCTTTGTGCGTGATGGGATACTTGAGACAGTGAAACGGTGACTCCGAAGAGCAGCACGTGTACTCCTATGAAGAAAGGGAGAAGGTGGGATGAGGTCAAAGAGCTCTTCAGAGCACTCGCCATGGTATAAGCGGTAAAACACGCTCAGTGACGCAACGTCTCTACGCAATTGCAGAGATTCGAGAGTATTTACCACTTCTGCATTGCCGATAATGCGTTCAGCGCGACGCTGCAATCTGTCCAAGGCATCGAGAAGGTACTTAGCGGAACCGTCCCAGATGTGCGAGCAATACTCCACGCAAGACCGTACCTGTGTCTTGTACAAAAGGCACAACTGGTCCGGCGTAAAGAATCGCCGCACTCTGTTCAGAATTCCGAGTTTTCGTGAGGCTGTTTTGATCACGGCTTCGATGTAGTGCCTTTGGTTCAGATCGCAGCGTATCGTCATACCGAGCATGTTGATACTGCTCTGCAGGCGTAGAGATGTACCCTGAAGAGATGGAAGGGGAAGGAATGGTGACTTTTTTGCTGTGAACGCGCACACCTGTGTTTTCTTGGCATTGAACTCAACCAGATTATTGGTGCCCCAATTAGATATGAGGTCCAATACCCGATTGAGCTCAATGACAAGATTAACTCGATTCACTTCGGTTTCGACCCGCCCAGCCGCTGGGTGACCGTTATATCCTCCATGGACCGTACTATCATCTGCATAGCAATGAATATTTCCAAGTGGAAGCATATCATTGATATGCAGAAGGAACAGCGTGGGGGATAGAACGGACCCCTGAGGGACACCAGCGTTCACTGACATGAGCCGCGAAGCGCATCCATCAGATATAACACGAATTTTGCGCTCATGCAGGAAGCCAGCGACCCAGTTGCAGAACTGAGCAGGCAGACCGTATGCCGGGAGCTTGGAGAGAAGAGCTTTGTGCCAGACCCGATCAAAAGCCTTGGCTATGTCAAGGCTAACAGCCACCGACTCACCACGCTTGTCAATAGCCTCACCCCAAAGATGTGCAACGTACGCTAGAAGATCACCCGTTGACCGTTTCGGCCGAAACCCGTATTGGCGATCGTGAATTATGGAGTGTTCTTCTAGGTAGTGGACAAGTTGTTTATTTAAAATGCGCTCCATTACTTTGCACAAAACTGAAGTTACGGCTATGGGGCGGTAATTCGATGGATCTGACCGATCTCCTTTTTTGGGGACCGGTTGCACATTAGCTTCTCTCCAAGATTCCGGCACACAACCTGAAGAGAGCGAGAGACGGTAAAGGCGCGTTAACACGGGGGACAACTCCGCTGCACACTTTTTTAGGACTATTGGAGGGATGCCATCAGGACCATTAGCTTTCCGGACATCGATTGACTGCAGCTCCGCACGGACGTCACGCTGCCTGATTTTAAAATCGGGCATTGTGTGGCCACAGTGAGAAATTGTAGGTGGCTGTACATTGCAGTCATCGACTCGGAAGTTAGCCGCAAAGAGTTTGGCCAGGAGATCGACTTTCTCCTGCGGCTTGTGAGCTAAAGTTCCATCAGGACATCTCAATGGTGGCAGCGAGGGTTGGCAGAAGTTCGATTGCACGGCTTTGGCCAGACGCCAGTAGCTACGGCTGCCCGTAGGATGCGTCAGTAGTTCTTGGCCGACTCGTGCAACGCGCTGGGCATCCGCTCTAATGTAAGCTCTTTTGCAGGACTTGGTGGCATTATTATAGGCTGCTTTCAGCGAGCGGGTTTCGGGATCCCCAAGAGCTTTACCCCTGATCCAAGCGCGGTATGCCGCCTGCTTGTTATCAGCAGCGTTGGCACACTCACGGTTGAACCAACGGTTGCGCCTGCCTTTGCTGATGAGATAGGAGTGCGGAATATAGTATTCCATCCCTAAAACTATCTCATCAGCAACTGCAATCGCACTAGCTGTCGGGTCCTTCCCACTGAAGCAGCGCTGCCCCCAAGGAACGGATGCGAAATAGTCCCGCATACCATCCCAATCTGCCGACGAGTAGTGCCAAATCTGGCGTTTCGATACCGCTGAAGGCGGTAGCGGAGCCAGAGGCACTTTACTGGATACCAAGCAGTGATCCGAAGATCCCAAAGGAGCTCGAACCTCCACTCGGTAGCCAGCTGGGCGACTCGTCAGCAGAAGGTCCAACAAAGAGGGCGCGTGACCGACTACGTCTGGGATCCTGGTGGGCTGGTTCACCAGTTGAGTCAGGTCGTGCGTGAGAGCGAAAGCATGGGCAGTTCTACCAGCATGGTCAGTTTTGGAGGAACTTAACCACAACTCGTGATGAGCATTGAAGTCCCCCAAAAACACCAATTCCGCCGATGGAAACCGCTCCTGCGCATCATCTGCTACCCGACTAATATGGTCCAAAAGTCGAGTTGTCTCCATGTCGCCATTATGGGATCGGTAGACGCAGACGTAGACACGGCTATGTGAGTCCAAGTCGACGTGTACCACAAGGAGGGAAAAGGAAGGGTCCTCCAGACAGCGCAGACGGCGACAGCAAACATCCGTCCGAACGAACAAGCAAACTCCGGCTTTGGCTTTGAAGGATTCTTCAAGCACAAAGCCCGGATAGTGCAGGTAGCTGGTGTCGGCCGGACAGATTATTTGCGTCTCCGTCAAAAACAACATTGCTGGCCGTGCCGTCTCAAGATGGTGGTGGACGGCATTGAGGTTTGCATGGAGTCCGCGGATGTTAGCGAACTCGACCTCAAACGGTATAGTTGTGGTGGGGGTGTGCACCGCTGTAGGACCAGTTTTATTGTGAGGCGCTGTCATGGTGGAGAAAAGGAGGGAGGCGTGAATCGAGGAAATGCTACCGCGATGCAAATAGTCAAAAAGCAGCGGCCTGTTTCACCAGGGATCTGCCTACAGAAGAGTATAATTAACCCGCCGAACGGAAGGGCCCCCGAACCCCCCCGGGAATGGCCGCCGGGACCCCACCTTCCGGTCACCAACCGGCACGACGGACCACCCCGAGATTATGCGTGGCATGGTGAGGCAGCCTCACGAGCTGGTTAGGCTCGCTTGGGCCCCTGTACTGTGCCACGGGCGGCCAGCGGGACAGCCGTTTCTACGGGTCTCCCTGGTCGGCGGGTTAACGAAGTCCTCCTGGCACTGGTTTGACGGAAGCCTCCACAGACCAAGTGCATCGCAGTAACATCCACTCGAGCTCTGGTTATACGCTGGCTGATCCCGAAACGCGACCGACAAGCGGTCACTTGACGGGTTTTACACCATGCGTACGGTGGTCACTAACCAGACGGGCAAGCCCTACCACGCAGTGGAGCATATGGAAGCTCGAAAATCCGTTAGTCGCCTCTTACGACACCCACCGGAGGAGAGGGGCGGAGAATAGTAATCTTTCTCCGTCTCCGCACGGATAAAAAATTTCTAACTCCAGTAAGAAAAACAACAGACAGATACAATATAGGAAACGGGCGATAGTCTGTATCTATTCAATTGTTGCTAAAGACTATTACTTATTCTGTGGCTAAAGTAAAAAATAAGCCGCTGTGATCTATTTTTTATTTTAATTACTAGCTGTGCTCGCGACTTCGTCCGCGTGGAATAGTGACTTAGTGACAGCCGCTAGTTATCGCTAGAAATGATAATAAGCAAAATAAGCCGTTTCTAGCCGCTAGGCTACAAATGTTAGTAACCAGCTTCACATCATACGCTTACCTTACAATTGAACTAACGCATGATCATCATGTCTTTAGAAATGTTTGCGAAGCACTTCAAACATTTCAGTTAAAAAGTGCTCGCTATATCTAATGTTAACAGCTATCAGAAATTTAATTCAGATTCGCTCACATTCCCGTATTTCACGTAGATAAGCAAACAAACGAATCTGGACACAAATGTAGATCATTAATAAATGTCAAGTAGTCTGCCTAAGACGTTTGAACTAACATCACATCATTAATATTGAGTGGCACACGTAGGCGGCGTCGGCAGAAAGGATACATTTCATGGAGAAATGCTTTCACCCTTTACGACTCCTATCTATTTGTCAAAGGAAGGTCCTACAGAATTAACTCCAGGAAAAAATCGTCTCTTAGTGTGTCATATTTATGGCCTTAATGGTGGTACAGCAGCCGTAATGAACGCTGATTTTCTGCTTGTCTTCTGTATTGAGATGGTTCATGTAACATGATCTTTTTCTTACTGTACAGGGGGCCTAGTGTGAGTTTTGTTTACTATCCGTATTCATTCGATTACGTTTTTTTTTTTCATTGATGGCTTCGTGCGATTAGCACATTTAGCCAGTGTCAAAGTAATTTTTCGTACACAATAATACATAAATAAACAATATTTCCTTAAATGATGATGAATGATATTAGAAATGGGAAGTGACAAATGTTATACCCCCCAACCCCTTGAGTATCTCAGTAAAGATGTAGGGCTTTACAAGGACTTACTAAGTTCTCACGCGAGCTTCTTGAGAGAATTTGAAAAGTGACGTTGCACTGTTTTGTTTCATTTGCCAACACTCATGCACACTCACGAACACTTAACGGTTAATAATCCACCATTATTTCACATTAATATTCGACATAACACAAATTTTGGAAAATAAGACAAAACCGCAGACATGACGCTTCACTTTCCCGCCAAGAAGTCCTCTCGATTACGTTTACGAAAACGAAAATTTGTATGGCATTGAAGCAGCGCCTCCTGGGGCATACGAAAGGAGTTAACATTTTGCCATACAAATTTTCGTTTTCGTTAACGTCATCGAATGGCGAATGAAACTCACACTTGGCTTGGCACCCAGGGATAGGTTCCACCGATTTTAGCAAATGTGTAGAGTAGAGACGCATTTCGTTATTTTTCGACGGAATCTTTTTGTTAGACTAGGTACTTACGTGATGGCCACTACCAGTGTTAAAGACTACAAAAGTTATATGGATAACTATAATAATCATGCCTAAAACCTGCGTAGAAAAAAAGTTACTTATATGCTGGATTTTTAAAATGCGAAAGGCGCACAGAGCGGACTATAGCCTTTCAGAAGAAGTTGTAGTTAGATAATTTGTTACAGTAATACCTACGACCTAACAATGTTGATACTTTAAGTGGTACAGTCAGCATAAAATTGACCAACTAATACTAAAAATGTTCTTAAAGAGCTCTGCATGCCTTCCTAGCACGAAAAGTTATTTTAGTTTGGTAGGACCCAGCATTTTGAACATTCTAGCCGCTGCAATGTCGAGCTCCACCTTAAGTATCAAAATTGATTATTTTCGGTACCTACGTAAGTATTATTAGTGTTGCTTGCTGTCGCTTTGTATTCCTCCAACCAGAAAATAAACACTGAGTATCTATACCTACATGTTTCACGGTTGTGCTCTTTTAATGAGACAACGTAATGAGACAAATGTAGGTAGATAGGTCACTCACAATTTGTTCAGAATATGTGACGTTCTATCGTCGTGGCACCAGCGTTCCACATCAGTTTTCGTCACCATAAAAATATTACAGAATTTCATTAAAATTTTATTGGCTGACAGATAGAAGCAATTCCGTTCTAGCTAGAAGCTTGAAACCCGTTCCCAATAACCTATCTATCTGTTGTTTTGCCTACTATAGATACAAATTTGACATACCTACAAATCCATTTCCATACAAATTATGTCAATTTTTTTTTTTTTTTTTTTATACTTAGCTCGGCAAATGACTCCATCCCACCTGATGTTAAATGGAAATGAAGTCCAGACGCGAAGACAACTGGTGCAGCGTGGAAACAAACGTAGCATCAGTTAACTTCACTCTGCCGGCCCACAAGGTGCTTCTTCACGCCTCTCTTGAAGGACCCCATATCATAGGAAGGAGGGAAAACGTGTGCTGGTAGACTATTCCATCTTTTGGAGGTGCGACAAAGAAACGAGTCACTAAATTTCTTTGTGCGTGATGGGATACTTGAGACAGTGAAACGGTGACTCCGAAGAGCAGCACGTGTACTCCTATGAAGAAAGGGAGAAGGTGGGATGAGGTCAAAGAGCTCTTCAGAGCACTCGCCATGGTATAAGCGGTAAAACACGCTCAGTGACGCAACGTCTCTACGCAATTGCAGAGATTCGAGAGTATTTACCACTTCTGCATTGCCGATAATGCGTTCAGCGCGACGCTGCAATCTGTCCAAGGCATCGAGAAGGTACTTAGCGGAACCGTCCCAGATGTGCGAGCAATACTCCACGCAAGACCGTACCTGTGTCTTGTACAAAAGGCACAACTGGTCCGGCGTAAAGAATCGCCGCACTCTGTTCAGAATTCCGAGTTTTCGTGAGGCTGTTTTGATCACGGCTTCGATGTAGTGCCTTTGGTTCAGATCGCAGCGTATCGTCATACCGAGCATGTTGATACTGCTCTGCAGGCGTAGAGATGTACCCTGAAGAGATGGAAGGGGAAGGAATGGTGACTTTTTTGCTGTGAACGCGCACACCTGTGTTTTCTTGGCATTGAACTCAACCAGATTATTGGTGCCCCAATTAGATATGAGGTCCAATACCCGATTGAGCTCAATGACAAGATTAACTCGATTCACTTCGGTTTCGACCCGCCCAGCCGCTGGGTGACCGTTATATCCTCCATGGACCGTACTATCATCTGCATAGCAATGAATATTTCCAAGTGGAAGCATATCATTGATATGCAGAAGGAACAGCGTGGGGGATAGAACGGACCCCTGAGGGACACCAGCGTTCACTGACATGAGCCGCGAAGCGCATCCATCAGATATAACACGAATTTTGCGCTCATGCAGGAAGCCAGCGACCCAGTTGCAGAACTGAGCAGGCAGACCGTATGCCGGGAGCTTGGAGAGAAGAGCTTTGTGCCAGACCCGATCAAAAGCCTTGGCTATGTCAAGGCTAACAGCCACCGACTCACCACGCTTGTCAATAGCCTCACCCCAAAGATGTGCAACGTACGCTAGAAGATCACCCGTTGACCGTTTCGGCCGAAACCCGTATTGGCGATCGTGAATTATGGAGTGTTCTTCTAGGTAGTGGACAAGTTGTTTATTTAAAATGCGCTCCATTACTTTGCACAAAACTGAAGTTACGGCTATGGGGCGGTAATTCGATGGATCTGACCGATCTCCTTTTTTGGGGACCGGTTGCACATTAGCTTCTCTCCAAGATTCCGGCACACAACCTGAAGAGAGCGAGAGACGGTAAAGGCGCGTTAACACGGGGGACAACTCCGCTGCACACTTTTTTAGGACTATTGGAGGGATGCCATCAGGACCATTAGCTTTCCGGACATCGATTGACTGCAGCTCCGCACGGACGTCACGCTGCCTGATTTTAAAATCGGGCATTGTGTGGCCACAGTGAGAAATTGTAGGTGGCTGTACATTGCAGTCATCGACTCGGAAGTTAGCCGCAAAGAGTTTGGCCAGGAGATCGACTTTCTCCTGCGGCTTGTGAGCTAAAGTTCCATCAGGACATCTCAATGGTGGCAGCGAGGGTTGGCAGAAGTTCGATTGCACGGCTTTGGCCAGACGCCAGTAGCTACGGCTGCCCGTAGGATGCGTCAGTAGTTCTTGGCCGACTCGTGCAACGCGCTGGGCATCCGCTCTAATGTAAGCTCTTTTGCAGGACTTGGTGGCATTATTATAGGCTGCTTTCAGCGAGCGGGTTTCGGGATCCCCAAGAGCTTTACCCCTGATCCAAGCGCGGTATGCCGCCTGCTTGTTATCAGCAGCGTTGGCACACTCACGGTTGAACCAACGGTTGCGCCTGCCTTTGCTGATGAGATAGGAGTGCGGAATATAGTATTCCATCCCTAAAACTATCTCATCAGCAACTGCAATCGCACTAGCTGTCGGGTCCTTCCCACTGAAGCAGCGCTGCCCCCAAGGAACGGATGCGAAATAGTCCCGCATACCATCCCAATCTGCCGACGAGTAGTGCCAAATCTGGCGTTTCGATACCGCTGAAGGCGGTAGCGGAGCCAGAGGCACTTTACTGGATACCAAGCAGTGATCCGAAGATCCCAAAGGAGCTCGAACCTCCACTCGGTAGCCAGCTGGGCGACTCGTCAGCAGAAGGTCCAACAAAGAGGGCGCGTGACCGACTACGTCTGGGATCCTGGTGGGCTGGTTCACCAGTTGAGTCAGGTCGTGCGTGAGAGCGAAAGCATGGGCAGTTCTACCAGCATGGTCAGTTTTGGAGGAACTTAACCACAACTCGTGATGAGCATTGAAGTCCCCCAAAAACACCAATTCCGCCGATGGAAACCGCTCCTGCGCATCATCTGCTACCCGACTAATATGGTCCAAAAGTCGAGTTGTCTCCATGTCGCCATTATGGGATCGGTAGACGCAGACGTAGACACGGCTATGTGAGTCCAAGTCGACGTGTACCACAAGGAGGGAAAAGGAAGGGTCCTCCAGACAGCGCAGACGGCGACAGCAAACATCCGTCCGAACGAACAAGCAAACTCCGGCTTTGGCTTTGAAGGATTCTTCAAGCACAAAGCCCGGATAGTGCAGGTAGCTGGTGTCGGCCGGACAGATTATTTGCGTCTCCGTCAAAAACAACATTGCTGGCCGTGCCGTCTCAAGATGGTGGTGGACGGCATTGAGGTTTGCATGGAGTCCGCGGATGTTAGCGAACTCGACCTCAAACGGTATAGTTGTGGTGGGGGTGTGCACCGCTGTAGGACCAGTTTTATTGTGAGGCGCTGTCATGGTGGAGAAAAGGAGGGAGGCGTGAATCGAGGAAATGCTACCGCGATGCAAATAGTCAAAAAGCAGCGGCCTGTTTCACCAGGGATCTGCCTACAGAAGAGTATAATTAACCCGCCGAACGGAAGGGCCCCCGAACCCCCCCGGGAATGGCCGCCGGGACCCCACCTTCCGGTCACCAACCGGCACGACGGACCACCCCGAGATTATGCGTGGCATGGTGAGGCAGCCTCACGAGCTGGTTAGGCTCGCTTGGGCCCCTGTACTGTGCCACGGGCGGCCAGCGGGACAGCCGTTTCTACGGGTCTCCCTGGTCGGCGGGTTAACGAAGTCCTCCTGGCACTGGTTTGACGGAAGCCTCCACAGACCAAGTGCATCGCAGTAACATCCACTCGAGCTCTGGTTATACGCTGGCTGATCCCGAAACGCGACCGACAAGCGGTCACTTGACGGGTTTTACACCATGCGTACGGTGGTCACTAACCAGACGGGCAAGCCCTACCACGCAGTGGAGCATATGGAAGCTCGAAAATCCGTTAGTCGCCTCTTACGACACCCACCGGAGGAGAGGGGCGGAGAATAGTAATCTTTCTCCGTCTCCGCACGGATAAAAAATTTCTAACTCCAGTAAGAAAAACAACAGACAGATACAATATAGGAAACGGGCGATAGTCTGTATCTATTCAATTGTTGCTAAAGACTATTACTTATTCTGTGGCTAAAGTAAAAAATAAGCCGCTGTGATCTATTTTTTATTTTAATTACTAGCTGTGCTCGCGACTTCGTCCGCGTGGAATAGTGACTTTCGGCAGCATTTTTAATTTTTTAGGCTCTTGTTCCCGTTTCTGCAATATTTTTCACTGATGCTTTGCTCCTATTGATCGCAGCGTGATGTTATATAGCCTAAAACCTTCCTCAATAAATGGACTATCCAACACAAAAATAATTTTTCAATTCGAACCAGTAGTTTCTGAGATTAGCGCGTTCAAACAAGCAAACTCTTCAGCTTTATAATATTAATATAGATTAAAGGAATAAAGTGTCGATCATTGGTTACTGTCGAACATTGGCGCCAACCGAACCCTACTAAAGTTTAGCTAGGTTGGCAAGGAGTAATCAATACTTCCTTCTTCTAAACAAAGAAAACCTTGTAAGTGAGTAGGAGTATTATGTTTACGATGATAAGTAAAACCTCCAAAGTGTTTGTGTATTCAGCTTATCCACAGATTATCTGCTTAAAAACAATAAAGGGCGAATATATGTTTAATGACCTACATGCTACAAAAGTCAACACATGTTCAATTATATAACTTAAGTTACACTGAGGGAATCTTTGGATAGACAAATTGCGCTTTAGAGCGCAATTTGTCTATCCAAAGCGCAATTTGTCAATCCTAATTTGTCTAAACGTTAGCGTTTTGCCAAATACATTTTCTTATGTTGCCGAATCAGTGACGATTTATTTCGGTGGCCACATACGATGAGCATTCCTAGCATTGGCACTGAATAACTAATAGTACTACGCATTGCTGCAGAAATAATATTGTAACTAAACAAGCAATGTTAGATCAAATATTTCGGGTTCGTAGGTATTGTTCGTTTTTGTATGAAATAGAGGACTCGTTCATTTTATATGACACAACTTTTTCTAAGTCGTTCTTACCTATCCTCGCACTAGGTTTTTTAAGTACAATGAGGAAATGTTTAACTTCACTTGAACCCACCGCTTGGATCGAACCCAAAAACCAGTGTGTAGTCTGACCACTAGAGCACTTGTTATTACTTATAGTTATTGATGTATAATGAATCAATACGGTTGCTATAACATATCTACACCATATTTATGTAACGTTAAGTCCTAAGATTAATGTATATGATTTTTTTTAATCTACTAAATAATAAAAGGTATGCCATCGACGCTCAGCAGCAGCGACCGGTCAACCCATTAGCGCGCGCGCAGCGGGGGCTCATAATCACTTTGCTCATGTTAATTTATGTGCTTTGTCCACTGCACAATGCACGCATTTTTATAGCCGGCCTGCCGGACACCCAGATCAAAATCACTGTTGGCTTTGGCTTTCTCTCGTTTTGTGCAAGGCACAATGCGTTGCGGCACCTGGCATTAATAGCCCAAAGTAATGGATATTGCAGAAAAAACTGCTACCAACTGCTTTTATGCAAAAGGGTTCTTTGACATTCAATGTCTATAAATTAAATTAATGGTTAGATTTTACTGCTTTACAGAACTAGGTATATTAAAATGAAAAACATTCAAATGATGAATAAGTATTTATTTCTGAATATTACATATATTTACAAATTGTTAGTTAATACTCAATAAATAAACACCAAAAAGAGAATTAAATACCAACCTAATGGTTGTTGCGAAACTATACCGCAAGTTTCAAAACTCTTAGCGCCCCTTTACAGGCATTATAATCTGAAATCTACCCCGATAAAGCTAGTAATAATCTGAACAGCTGTAATTAGTCGAACTAAAATTATCCAAATCCTTACCATATTTCTAATAGGTACAAATAGAATTTTCCTAAAAGCATGAACGGGTCTAACAATACTCGTAACATACATTCACGACATACTCCAAAGGCTCACGACCATCACGGTTCATCCTAAAGGCATATATTATGGATATCCATCCTGTAAATCCTCATTATAATAGTAAAAATGGCACGCATATTATATTGATAGATAGGTAAGTAAATAATTTAATAAGTAGAATTACATCAGTCACAAAAAATAATGCTGAGGCCTAATCTCGGATGCCTCATTCATTCTCAATCCTCGGCTCGTCGTCTGAGACCGAGCTCCGCGGCAACTGACCCGCCACCAGGTCCCCGTGTACCCTGATCCTGTACACGCACGTGTACACCGGGTGCCCCCAGTTGGCTAGCACCCGCACCCGCACCATATTGAACCCCTTACTCGACGGGTGACGCACCTCGAAGTACTGAATGGGATTCCCTTCTTTATCGTATTCGAAACTTCCAAAGTCATGCGGATACGGGTCAGAACGGAGGTCCAAGCCTTCGAACTGTATGATACGCGGCGCTGGTGATATCTCTCTGCAAAGTAGAAGCTAGTGTTACGATATATTATGTTAGAGCGAAAACAACGGGCGGGCTGGTTAGAACCACGATAGCTCAATTGGAAGAGCACCTGACCCGGTATGTCAGAAGGGTGCGGGTTCAAATCCTGCTCGTGGAAATTTTTTCAACATTTGTGTTTTTTTTTACAAATAAAATACTTACAACTTACATAATTACATAATTAAATTTTGTTTGTAAGTTGCTTTTGTATCATAAAGTAATTTAATAAATAGGTACGCTTGCCTGAACAAATGTTAAAAACAAAAATTCGGATAGTGTTTAACATTTAGGGACAATAACATATGTAACATTTTTATTGATTCTAAAATATGCACGTGAGTCGAGGATTTTATATCAATGAAATGCCTGGTGTCTCACTTTTTTACCAACCTACGAGTCCATTAATATTAACAGACAGTGTAGAATAGAGTTAAGTTGTTCCTTTCTTTAATAGCTTTTCCTGTGACTAGCTTCCATTTTCGATTAACGCGTTACAGTTCCACTGGGAATATATGAATAGATAGCCAATACTTAGAGGAATAAGATTAAGAAACGACCAAGCAATAGTTTGCCATCTAAGTTAAAATATTCGCTCACTAAAACAGATCTTATTAAAAATGACTCTACTTACCTACCTATACCTACGTTCCCAAGTGAGAATCCTATAGCCCAAGTTGGTGTCGTAAACGTAAGCGTTATATAGAGTAACTTTAAATGAAATGGAGCTCGATGGCGCAGTGGTTAACGCGCCCGGTCTGTGAGTGGTGAGGTTAAGCAACTTTCGCAAAGGCCGGTCATCGGATGGGTGACCAAAACTTTATCATCTCGAGCTCCTCCGTGCTTCGGAAGGCACGTAAAGCCGTTGGTCCCGGCTGCATTAGCAGTCGTTAACAACCACCAATCCGCACTGGGCCCGCGTGGTGGTTTACGGCCCGTTCTCGCTATCCATCCATAGGGAAGGCTCGTGCCCCAGCAGTGGGGACATATAAATGAACTGGCGATGATGATGATGAAATGAAATAAATAAATATTAGACAACATCACATACATTGTTCTGATCCCATAAGTAAGTAGCTTAAGTACTCGTTTTATGGAAATCAGAATCAACGACGGTACCCCAACCATCCAGACTCGACACAATATCGAAAAGTTCGTTTTCGACATTGACCCGACCAGGAAACGAACCCGGGACCTCAGTTAACGCCGCCCAAAGTCCGGCGTGCAAGCCACTCGGCTACGGAGGTCGTCAATGTAAACAATTATTTAAAAAAAAAAATATACAGCATCACATAGTCAGTAAATTAAGTTGATTAGCTATAGCTACCCTTCACGGAACTCAATTAGGATTATTTTTTTAATTTACAACTGGAGAATTAACTGGAGTGGAACTAATTGACAGACGTTGCATTACATAGAATTCATGAAAACTCATCACAACTTTACTTTTCAGGGCCACGGTGAAATGTACTAACCTAGTCGGCGAAATATGGGGCGGTATGTGCTCCACACTGAATCCAGTGATGTGCACGGTACCGAGCAGACGCACCGTAGCTTCGCCGCGGGGGCCCTGCGAACGTTGTAAAGGTTAGGTATACAGGGTTATTTGTAAAACATCAACAACCTCGCAAGACTAGGTAGCTCTAACATCATAAACAAAAACATTTGTTCTACAACTTTTGATAATTTGACACATTTTATTTTCTTACAAAAATAAATATCAATTTAATTTTACGTCTGAGGCCGGTTATAGTGCTCCACCGACCGTCAGTGCGTACGTCAGTCGCGCTTGTCATACATATGAAAATTAATAAATCGTAATTGTTTCCATAGCGCGTCGGCCGACCGACGGCACGCATACGGACGCGCTCGACCGACGGTCCTCGTACGCCGTGCGTAGCAATATACACACGTATATTGACTGACCGTACGCACACGTGTACGGTCAGTCTAGCACTGTATGAATATTCATATACACGACACGACAAGCGCGATTGACGGACGTACGCACCGACGACGGTCGGTGGAGCACTGTACTGTAACCGGCCTGAATGTTGTTATCTCTGTGCGCATCGCATCGCGAGCACGTCGTCGCCTTTTCGTATGTGAATTGAACATAGACTTACAAAAGTCACGACGGTACAATAAAAACTTGGAAATTCATTTTTAATAAATGTATTGAGCTATGATAACTCGTAGAACAAATGTTGTTGTCTATGATGTTAGCTATGTAGTCGTGCGAGGTTGTTGATGTTTTTTCAAATAACCCTGTATACACGAAGAGTTTTTATCGGTGATCAGGACCTACTGATTCCGACTAAGTAAATGATGGCCATTGCAATAATAATAGTAGTTACATGTTTTCTTTCTATTTACTTTTGTATTTTTAATTAGGTAGGTAACTAAAATTAATTAGAATGTATAATCTTCCTACATTTTTATGAAGTAAAAAGATTAAAGTGATTTTTTTACGTTGTCTGCCATTTGACAGTTTACTAATATTAACAAAAAAAACAAAATTTTAAAAAATTTTATAAACTTTAAAAAAAAATTAAAAAACTTTTAATCTTCAATGAGGTTTGTTATCATCGTTGTACCTGTACTTATGAAGAGGTTTGTATATATGAGAAGATGACCATGCTTTTAATATTCATAGTTATTAACTTTACTTCCCAGACAAAAATATAAAAAATGGAACGCTGACATGTAAGTTTTATTATTATTGCAATGGCCATCATTTACTTAGCCGGAATCAGTAGGTCCTGATCACCGATAAAAAGTCTTCGTGTAAGTATATATTCAAGAATTCATACACACACATTGAACAAGGTTACTACAAGATAGGTACACATTACAAGATGCCGCCTCATTGTTCTACCTATGTTGTGCATTGGCCTATCTAGGCACGACACAAATCAATTATTTTTATTTAAAGGACACATACAATTATACCCCGTTCAAATATATACGTTATATCCAGTGTTGCCGTTTTAGTGACTATGTCGCTAGATCTAGTGGATTTTTTACGAGTTTGGTGTCATTTTTTTACAATTTAGAAACTAGAAAAAATCTAGTGCTTTTTGGTGAGATTTTGAACCTCATCGATGGACACTCAGTTCGTTTTGACATTGTTGTCCCTTCCGCATTATAAAGCAGAATGGGAAATAACGTTCAGCTTAATGAACATAGTAAAAAGCAAATTACGAAATCGATTGGCAAAAAAAACTTTAAATGCAACCATTCTGATACGAAATCAGCTGAAAATTTTAAAACAAAACTGCCACAACTACGTTTTGCCAAAAGACGTTTTGTCTAAAATGAACAAAATTGTAAAAAAAATAGCAACAGAAGAAGCATCATCAACTTCAACGCTAATGCCTTCCACATCGTCTCAGCATTCTTCCACTCAACTTGAGCTTGACGAAACAATAATAGAAGACGAAGTTTTGCAATTCATTGAGTTTTGATCATTAATTGGTATATTTTTATTACATTTAAATTTAACATTATTTTAGTGACTTCTAGTGGTTTTTTTTAAACTTTTTCTTAAATTCTAGTGAGTTATATCGTCCTTGGCCAAGTTGGCAGCATATTGGAAGCCAAACACAACACGGAGGCGCCGCGGTAGACCGAGAAGGACAACAAGACCAACTGGGTATATTAACCAAAATTGGAATCAATTAGCTCAGGACCGCAATAAGTGGAAGAAAAGGAGGGAGGCCTATGCCCAGCTGTGGGACAGTGAGGACTAATTTATTTATTTATGTATTTATTATACTCCTTAGATACGGTTAGGGCATAGACGAGAGATTGTTAGGGCCTCTAATTCTGCTATTTTAAAACGTCGACGATAATACCCAGTGTCCTATTATTATTATTATTTTAAAGTTATTAAAATAAAAGTAAGTAAATGCCAGAATCAGGCAACTGGGACACGATTGTGGTCGTTTTAAAATAGCAGAATCTCTCATCCTCATCCTAGCTTTTAGAGCTTTACTCTCCGCCCTCGATTTTGCATTTCAAACGCTACGGAGAATATCTAGTAAGACAAGGACGTTTTATGGCAACCTGTATATACCTATGTATTTAAAAACCTGTATCAGGTACCACCATCTTAGAGCCAGTGGTCCAGGGTTCGATTTCAAGCGGAGGGTGGAGGCTAGGTACATATTGTGTACCTACCCTCCTATTTATTGCAAAATACAGTTAAAAGTGGACTCTTATTACAGCCCTGAGGCATTCTCTACCCATCGACCAGTAAAGGTATTAAGAGAGAGAGAAAAACTAATCGCAAAAAAGACTCAATTTAAAAAAACAATTGAAGTAATCAGTTGTAATGAACAGAGAGGGATAGCTACTTATTTACTAAGGTTGCTTTATTTTTTGGAGAGAGCTTGCTCTTGGCCGCAGTTGGTCTTTGTAGCGTCACTTGACTTGTTTGGAGCGAGAAACTTAAATGGTTCTTTAAGCCGTGTGATCGAAATATCGTCATAGGATTTCTAGAGGGATTTCTCCATCACGCAATCGTGTCCCGTTTCGGAGCGGAGCAACCCAAGGGCGCCTTTAAAGGCTAGACCTCGGCTCGCGTGAGTCGTGGGGTAGTGGGGAAAAGCGCTTAAGTACAATAACATAGATATATAACACAAGTACCTACATAGGTATCTGTCTTTGAATAAAGCAGGCTTCTTCTACTGGAGCTTCCTACTCATGTTCTACGAGTACGGACGGTATCTTGGGCCTATTGTAGTGTGCATACATATAGTGATCGAGCGGGGCAGAGGTTTTTTTCTTCTTCTTCTTTTAGTTAGTGGCTGGCCAGTGTCAAAGTAATTTTCTTAACCCTTAAGTGCTTAGTGTTGTTTGTACATACACAACAATACAAATATTATGTACTTAATAAAAATTAAAATATATTTAATATACTATTATATTTATATTAAAATTAATATTTAGAATATACTCTGTAATTAAAACATGTTTTTTTTAATATTGTAATATAAATTTTTTCTTAAATTTAACATCATAGACAAGGAAGTTTTGACGGAAACCTCTTTGGATACGAGAATGCAACCTTATTTTGGGAAATTAATAAAAATACTTCTACCTATATGTTCTATTTTAATGATGTAAATTGAAATAGATTAGTAATTATTAAAACAATTACAAAGTGAAAAAATAAAATGAAATAGGTAAACCAAATGAAAATAAAATATTAAGGAGAGCATTTTTTCAAGATTTTTCTTATTTTTTTATTAAAAAAAAGTGCAAAGCAAAAATAAAAATTTTATTTTTCGAGAAGTGTTGGAATCACATAGTATCCATTAAAAAGCTTTTTATGATAAACAAAAAATCATCCGTTTAATGGTTAAAGTTATAAGTAGAAATAGATAATATTTCTTTTGTTAATATAATTATGATAGTGATGAATGATAATAGTAATAAGAAGTGAGAAGTGATATACCCCAAACCCCTTGAGCATCTCAGAAAAGATGTGGGGCTCTACTAAGACCGCACGCGGACTTCTTGAGAGAATTTGAAATATGACGTTACACACTTTTGTCATCTTTGCCAACACTCATGCACGTGCACGAACACTTGACGGTTAATAATCCACCATTATTTCACATTAATTTTTGACTTAACACAAACAGAACATACAACAAATCCGCAGACACCACAGACATGACTCTTCACTTTCCTGCCAAGAACGGGGCTTAGGTTGATACACAACACAATTAACCCACCTTAAAAGCCCAGCACTCGCCGGGCAGCGCGCCGGGCCGGATCATGGTGCGCGCGCCGAGGCACTCGCGGCAAAGCATCGACGTGAGCACGTGCAGCGCCCAGCTGACCGCTGACTCGTAGATCACGTGCTCGATCGTGTCGCCCGTGTCCAGTATACGACCACCGGCGCTCTCCAAGGCGTAGTCCGCCACCTTACATTCCATACAGTAGGTAGTGTACATCACATCACATCTATTTTATTTAAGACTTTCAATCTAAAAAGCATAGATAATCTTATAAATTACAGAAACTTTAGCATTGCCAATTTGCCATTCAACATTGCTTATTGCAGAGGATTATTTTTAATTTGGTGATGTTTCTTGTTCTCAGTATTGATTTTCCATAGCTTCATCAACATCATTATGGAAGAAATTAATGATTTATATTTATTAATCACTTATCCGTAGCGTCGCCAATAATGGATATAATATACTGAGGTAGGTAGGTAAATTAGAACGTAGGTATTCTAAGCATAGTTGAGCCAACCTGCCTGTCATAGTCGGGGCTGTCGACCGCGCTGTTCCCGGCGCGCCGCAGCGAGGGCTCCAGCGCGTCCTTGGCGCGCTCCGCCGCCGCCGCCACCGCAGGCAGGGCTGACGACAGCCGCTCCATATCGCCTTTCAGCCGCTCGTGCTTGTTATTCACCTTCGGGCCCAATTTTTATTATGATAACAATTTTTTTGTTATGAACGAGGAATCGCTAGGCCTTCATTCACCTGATGTCACGGCCGAAGGTGCATGAAAGAGCGCACTTCACCCGAAATCTTTGACTACTGAGGAATTGATTATCTATCGAAAATAATGCTACAACATTATTAAATACATACTAACATTGTTTATGACGACAGAGCATCAAATAAATCCAAAAAAAATAATTTGATTTGATTTGATTTTACTCAACATTTGTTCACTCTGAGCGCTCCTACTGCTACCTACTAGTGTGGGAACGAAGTGAGCCTCAAACTAGGCTGACCAACTACAATGGCTCTCAAGATTTCAATATGCACTACCGTTGAAGCCCACGTGTGAGCTGCACCATCACATAGCGCACGTTCGACAAGTCTCCCTCCACTATTGTTTTTATTACTCTTTGCGCGCCCGTAACCTTTTTGGATAGGTTGATGATTTCCATCACCTTATCCTTCATATTATTGTAAGATCTACAGACTATAACCAACATGATACTCTTACTTAATGACTATTGGGCATACTTCAGTGAGCCCGCGAGTGAGTGAGCGTACGCGAACGCGCCCCAGCAGCAACATCAGCGACAGGCACACGAAAGAGCGGAACACATTCGGAGGCAACCGCCTCCATTCGTGCTGACATTTAAGAGGTAATATACTGTCCCCTGTGTGGTGCCGGGCCCCTGTGTGGTGCCGGGTCCCCTGTGTGGTGCCGGGTCCCCTGTGTGGTGCCGGGTCCCCTGTGTGGTGCCGGGGATAAAGAATTGCACCACCCCATCTCAACCCGTGGGTGTCGTAAAAGGCGACTAAGGGACCATTCCAGAGGATGGGCAGCAGCATCTCTCTGAGGTTACCTTCAACCTACTGCGATTGCCAACCCGCCTGCCAAGCGTGGCGATTACGGCAAATACCCCCCATGATATGCACACCAGCAAAAACCGGCCCCTAGTCCCCGGCGGTCCCGCTCGCCCTAGCTACGGTAGCGGCCAAGGCAGCGACGGGGCAGGGGGTGCTAAGAATCTCCGGCAAAGACCTGGCTACTTACGGAACTGAGACGTGTTCGCTCACTATGGGCCTCATAACAAGGCTCAAGGTCACTCAAAGAGCAATGGAGAGAGCTATGCTCGGGGTTTCTCTGCGTGATCGAATCAGAAATAAGGAGATCCGCAGAAAAACAAAGGTAACCGACATAGCCCGAAGAATTGCTAAGCTCAAGTGGCAGTAGGCAGGGCACATTGCTCGCAGGACTGATGGCCTGTGGCAAGCGCGTACCGGAAAGCGCAGTGTGGGCAGGCCTCCAACAAGGTGGACCGACGATCTGGTGAAGGTCGCGGGAAGCCACTGGATGCGAGCAGCACAAAACCGGTCGTTGTGGATATCCTTGTGGGATATATCCTTGGCCTTTGTCCAGCAGTGGACGTCTTTTGGCTGAGATGATGATGATGATACTGTCCTCAGATACCTACTGAGACCGTATTTAGTTAGAAGATATCGGTTGAATTGCGCTTCCGACTTCGTACTTAACGTGTACCTAGGTGACAGGAGGCAAATTATTTATCCGTGAAAGTATTTATAAAAACACTATTGTTTCAGCACTCGTTGCGCTTTTTGCTGACACTTATTTAGGTACTTACCATATCATAATAGCTTTAGGTAGGTACTAGAAGTTGTCAAGTCAAACGCCTGTTACACTATTTAGTTAGCTTAACAAAGTTTTAAAGTAGCTTGTCGACTTTTGCTGAACAGCGCCCACGCCGACTACCATCCTTCATGTTATTGAAAGATCTATGTACCAACATGATGCTGTAAATTAATATCGATTATACCTCAGTGAGCCCGCGAGTGAGCTGCATCACCACATAGCGCACGTCCGAGAAGTCCCCCTCCAGCCCGTCGCGATCCGGCCCCCAGAAGTACGCGTACACGTGCAGCCCCAGCAGCAATACCAGCGATAAGCACACGAAAGACCGGAATACATTGCGGAGGCAGCCACCTCCGAACTCGTATTCGTACTCCATTGGCGGTTAAGTTGTTTGCATTTCTCAGGAGTTCTTACAGTCGATGGGCAATTACGGCGTTCACACTTTATGTATTTTTCTTGATTTTATAAATAATGCATTAAAAAATTGTAGTTTTAGTTTTCAATGACAAACAAATGTCTTAGTACGTATGACAATATTACGATATCAAGACGTCAGTTATATCCGAGAGGAACAGGAATAGAACTAGCAGAGGGCTGAAGGAGATGCTTTAGTTCTTGTTTTATTTGCGAATGGAGATGAGTATCTACCCGGGTATTACCCATATAATTAGTTACTCCATGATTTACCCAAAATGGGAAAATTCCCGGGAATATTATGTTTTTATTCCTTTATAGGCGCTTTTTGACAAAAATAGTATAATTTGAAAAAAGACTTGAAAAAATTCCGTGGGCGGGAATCGAACTCGCACCCCATGACAACAATTTATTCGCCAAATATTTACGTAAAATGATATGTAGATAATCAAAAATATTCCTCCGTGCTTCGGAAGGCAAGTAAAGCCGTTGGTCCCGGCTGCATTAGCAGTCGTCAACAACCATATTGAAAATAATCAACTTAATTGATAATACATTATAGAGGAGAGTGCCAATGTAATGAACCTAAATTTTAATTTATAAGAAAAAACTTACATAACCCAACTTTAATTAAACCTAAATTACTCACACGGTTTCTCACATTGACATTGAGCAATCAGGTACACGTCGTAATGCGTGGTGTTTATTCTTAAACCTGCTAAAAAACCTAGCTTTAGTTATTTAGGATAGGATAGGATTTTTTCTCAGAATAATAACTTAGATATTATTCTGAGAAAAAATCCTATCCTATCCTATTAGTCCTATAAAGTTGTATGTTACCACTTTTTATAATTTTGTTGAAGAAGTTGCGAATTTTAGTTTTTTTTTAAAAGCTATGTTTTGAAGAAGAGTTTTCCATACATTGAACGTTTACGTAGGTACAGTAGCGTGCGGGTAAATCGTGTGGAAGAGGATATCGCCGAAAAGTGAGTCGACCGGGAAGTTGCTCGATCGTACCACCCGCCGTTATTAATTTTTAAGTCATAGAAACGAATTTACCCACCATTTTGGAATTTTTCCGGGTAAATACCTGTTTTGTAAACAAACATACCTTGGTATATGCCGCGGATCGTGCTCGGTGGCGTGCACTTGGAGAGGTCTATGTCCAGCAGTATAGGCTAATGATGATGATGATGATGATATACCGGGTAGATTCACGGAGTTTCCGAGACGCCCATCTCTATTTGCGAATAATCGTGCAACAATAGGCTATACTTAAGGTTCTAAGGATTCGCTTATGTTAATGAAAAACTGGTATTTGAATATAAATTTAATTACAAATGTAGCTCACGCTCTTTATAATATAACTTGGCTGGACTTTTGCGACCTTACAATAAATCAGATATCTTTAAAATTTAGTACAATTTGAAATATTTTGATTTGCAAAACATAACTCGGTAAGATTTTTTGGATATCCTTAGGAGGTCAAAGGAGGCAAAATGCGCGCGCTCGCGCTTTCTCAGTACTACGAACGGCCGACGCATCGCAATGATCGCAAAAGTGGCATTTTGTGCAGTTGTAATTACATTTATTTGATGTTTAATCATTTTTTATCGTTAAAAAAGTATATAACTAATTTGAAATATTACAAACTAACGTTAATTCTGGTGTACATTTAACTTAATAATATTAATGGAGTAAGGAGATATTTACAGCTAATTCTGAACGTTTTATGGCTTTGCATGGGATTTATTTTGTAGAAATTCCATTCATATTTCGAAATTCTGAGGCCGCTACGAACTTAATCACTATTTAAGAGATATTATATATTTTTCATTTCGTTTGCTTAGTATGTACAGTAGTTCTGCCGTCAGCGTATTTAATTAAAAATTAGCTTCGGAATTTTGGCTTTATATAAATATCTAATTTAGTTTCAATGCAGCAATTAACACTAGAAAATAAAAAGTAATATTTACTATAGCGTTGTGTTCCAGTGGTATTTCATCTGCAAAGGTGAATCTGCATGGCCATCGGTTGCAATGACCGTTGGATAGATGGCGCACTATGCCGCTATTAGAACACAAAAATCAAAAAGCAGTGACAAAATTCAGCGCTTACGTCAGCCTTCCCGGTAGCAGTAATATTTACTATAGCGTTGTTTCAAATTTGTGGTATTTCATCTGCAAAGGTGAATCTGCATGGACATCGGTTGCAATGACCGTTGGATAGAAGGCGCACTGTGCCGCTATTAGCACTCAAAAATCAAAAAGTAGTGACAAAATTCAGCGCTTACGTCAGCCTTTCTGAACCCAAGTTCGATCCTGGCTGGGTCGGGTGGGCGTTCATTTTTTCACTGTACATATTTTATAAATTTAATTTAGCTTCAGTGCAGCAATTAGCACTAATAAATAAAAAGTAATATTTTATATAAATAGATAAGGGAAAATTGCAGAAAGCGAGGCCGCTACGAATTATACTAATAAATAACTATTCTCCTCCATACACTAAAACAAAATTGTCTAAGGGTTTCAGTTTCTCTGAACAAGAACGCCGAACTTGGGCATTTTATGCAAAAATCACGGTCAAAATGTAATAGGCCCCAAGCCAAATTCGGTAAATGCATTAGTTTCCAAAATTTAAATTTGAATTTGTCCGATCGACGACGGTTTCAAAGGAACTAGTTCTTAGTCTAAAATATTATAGCGCATCATCCACACCGCAGTTATTTTTTGTGCAGCAACATTTTGAGATAATATTAAACAAACAGTTCCATTTAGTGACTTCTCGTCATCACAGCAGATACCGCACAGCACTACACTCAGAAATGCCACTTCACAAATGGTAAATGCCGCGCGCTAATGATACAAAGTCGAAAAAAAATTACAAAGGAAGGTTGCAGCGTTTATTAACAGTTACAGAGTTAAGCCTTCGTCTGCGCCTGCGCGAAGTCGACCTGCTGCGCGGTGACTGTCTGCATGGCCTCGTGCGCCTGCTGCACGTTGGCGCGCCACGCGTGCAGCACGGCGCGCAGCTGCAGCCACTGCGCGCGCCCGAACGTGCGGTGCATGGTGCTGGACACGCGCACCGCGCGCGCAGCCTGGTCCATGCGCGCGCGGACCAACTTCGTCTTCAGCACTGCACAAAACAATCGCGGTTATTGAGCCATTTCACTTTTAACCTTAAAGACCGGTGACGCTGAAAATACTGCCAGAGGCAATCCAAAAAAAAAGTACAGCATTTCACATTTCGATATCCTAAACAAACATCTTCTTTGAGTTTTTCCATAATGGACCAAAAATCAATGAACAAACGTTTTATTTTTTTAAATGTGTTTGTTAAATTAACTGTCAACAACTAAAATAACTTTACACTAAGCACTTTTTGAGAAACAGAGTATTTGATCATGATCACGGAATAAAATGCCCGAGAAACTATAACATAACTAAGTATCAACCAGTTTAAGACTAGACTAAAACAAAATGAAATGAAAACAAATAATCGAGTTTACATTGGATACAGGAAACTATTAGCTGTTCCGACTGCCTGACTTAATAAGCTATAATAATAACTGTACATTTCTTGCACAAAAGAGTGATAAAGAGTAAGGCCGGGTTCCCACTATGCCGGACCGGCATTTCTGCCGGAAACCGGACACCGGACAAGTGTTCACATTACACCGGATCACCGGATCTCGGGGGCCTGGAGGCCGGGTTCACAAGAATCTCTCAGTTGAATTTGGACCTGTGCCCACAATGGACGACGAAATTGTTGTGTTGTGGTGGTGGTGGCGCAGAAGGCAAAATAAAAGAAGAAAGTATTGGGTACATCCTATTTTACGAGAAAGATTTTCACTTGGGACATTTGAAACATTGATGGGTGAACTGAGAAGTGACGAAGCAAAGTTCTTCAATTATTTTCGAATGACAACATCCACTTTTGACGATTTACTAGGACGACTTTCACCAGGCATAAGAGTACGAAATACAAGTTTCAGAGAATGTATTTGCCCAGAACAAAGATTGGCCATATGTTTAAGGTAAGAGTATTCTTTTGACAATAATTTATTAATTAGAAATGCAAATTAGTCATTTAAGTATTTATTTGTACGACGATAATTTCTATGGAAAGGGATAAAAATCAATGGTTGTGTCCTGGAACGTGTTAATAAGAAATGCAAATTAGTAATTTAAGTATTTATTTGTACTCAAACTTAAGTCATTTAAGTATTTATAAACTTAAAACCCTTCAAAATCTAAATAGTCTGACTCTTGGGAGTATATGGATGGAGTAGATTCTGTTGGCGAAACTGGATTCACTGGATTCGAATTGGATGACTGGGAAGAAGTTGATGGTATAGGTGTTGTTGCCGGTTGGTTGCTACTATTATATTGTGTAGAGTATTCAGAGTGATGATCTTGCGTAGGTGTCCCCTGTTGATTAGGATGTGTGTAGTATCCAGAGTGAGTATACTGATCTGGTCCGGTCATCTGATTATAATGACGCCAATGTCCGTAATTTGGTCTCTCAAAATTCCTACTGTTAATTTTTTGCAACATTGTCAGGACGCTGGCTTGAAATTCTAAAGTCTCTTCGATAGTTAAAGTGTCCAAGGTTGGTATAATGCCTTTGAAAAAAGAAAGGTGATGGCTTTCTTTTTCTGGGTTCATTCTGGAGTCTAAAAACTTTGACATCTTCTCATTTACTTCTTTATTATCAATTGTTCTTTTATCTTTAATTAAAGGTGTACGAAAATCTGATTCCATGCCTACTTCAGTCTCGGTTCTTGCTTTTTTTGAACCCGACTCATGAGGCGGTCGAGGTTCGGAGACTTTTTTCAAAAACATTAATTGCTCGTGATATAAATAATTTCGTGTCTTTTTGGACGAAGATCCAGATTTAGACTCATCTTTTTGTTTTTTCACCGTCTTAAGCCACGAATCTCGTACATTATTCCATTTAGTTGAAACCAGTTTTCCTGAAATAAATAAAAAAATCTGAATAGAATTTGTTTATTAGTGACGTATAATGTAACTAGCTTTCCGCCCGCGGCTTCGCCCGCGTGGAATTCGGTTATATCGCGTTTTTTATATTTTCCCGTGGGAATGAGAAATTTTCCCGAGGTAAATGTAGCCTATGTTTCTCTCCATCCCTTCAACTATCTCCACTTAAAAAATCACGTCAATCTGTCGCTCCGTTTTGCCGTGAAAGAAAGACAAACAAACAGACAGACAGACACACTTTCCCATTTATAATATTAGTAAGTATGGATATGTAGTAATAAAAGATACTTTTTTTTTCAGATATTTAGCTTCAGAATGTTCATTCAAAGAAATACATTACTCATACAGAGTGGGCGTTTCGACAATAAGTAATAAAAGAAATGAGCCACGTCATTTGGGAAAACCTACACACAGATTTCCTTAAGCTGCCTGATACTGAGAGAGAATGGGAGGACATCGCTTTAAGATTCGAAAGAAAAGCCAACTTTCCTCACTGTATTGGAGCAGTAGATGGCAAACATATTAGAATTTTGAAGCCAGCCAAGAGTGGTTCTATGTTCTTTAATTACAAGGAATATTATTCTTTTGTATTAATGGCAGTTGTCGATTCAGAGTACCGATTTATTTTTATCAGTGTGGGCTCGTATGGCAAGGAATGCGATTCCACTATATTAAAGGATAGTACATTTTGGAAAAAGATCAATGATGGTACTTTAAATGTACCAAAGCCTAGACCACTTCATACAAACATGCACGAGGAATTACCGTTTATACTAGTTGGCGATGAAGGCTTTGCTTTAACACCTAATCTCCTGCGTCCGTACGGAGGTACACATTTGAATAATGATAAAAAGGTTTTTAACTATAGATTAAGTCGAGCAAGAAGGTACGTTGAGTGCGCTTTTGGTATTCTAGCAAATAAGTGGCGAATACTCCATCGGCCTATAGATCTGAACGTAGACACAGCAGTTCAAGTAATTAAAGCTTGTACAGTCTTACATAATTTTTTTAGAGAAAAAGACGGTATAAATTTTGAAAGTCACCAAAATATTGAAAATGGTCAAGAACAAGATACGAGACCCGTGGATCGAAATGGATCGACTCAAGGTGGCCCTAATGCCAATGCTATACGGACAGCATTTACTAATTATTTTTGTTCGGATATTGGTTCCGTTCCGTGGCAGGCAGCAGCTATAAATTAAATTTTGTGAATGCATTTTTATCAATAAAAATATTTAAAAAACTCACCGTACTGTTTTCTTTCTTTGTCGTCTAGTTCGTCGAAGTTTGGTTTAAGTATTAAACATACTTCACGCCATGCTGTTAACTTTAAGTTCTTGTCTTTATAGACATCTTCGGTCTTGTCCCACAGAACAGGTCTCTCTTGGACAAGCGTTATTAAAGTTTCTATTTGAATGTCGTTCATGGTACACGTCTACTTTACTCAGAAAATGCGAGCCGAATGAAGTGCGGGGAGCACGGGCGGGGCGAGGCGGGAAGCACGGGCGCGGCGTGGTGGGCCGCAACTCGTTCACATTACTCCGGTCCGGTGAGTTTGCCGGCATTTTGTAGCGACAAAACGCTCCGTAAAAATGCCGGGCTCGGCGAAAAAGCCGGATCCGTGATAATGTGAATAGCTTCATACAATTTGTATTACCGGACCGGGAGATCTGCCGGTCCGGCATAGTGGGAACCCGGCCTAAGAGAACTAATATTTTACCTTCGATAATGAATGCTTCCACTTCCTTCTCATCAATTTGAAGTTCTGTTGTAATCTCATCAAATGTTATTTCAGGATTGGATTCCGCCATCTGCATGAATGACAATATCCTCATCTTCTTGATATTTTGTTCATGATTCAATCCTGCAAAATTATAGAATTTTTTAATACATGTTCAATAATTAATTTTAAACATTACTTTGAGGTGGAGAATCTGGATATATACTTAATGAAAAAGGTGCATGAACTACTACTAAATAAGAATTGTTTGACTGTTTAGTTTTACTGTTTATTTAGTAGATTTTTCAATTAATTTCAACCATCAAATGTTGTACATAATTGGTTTATATATCAGTACTATGTAAGACAAAGTTAATATGGACATAGTATAAAATTACTGAAATCCTAAATAGTAAAAAAAGTACATAATATTTTAGTAAAATTAAAAAAAATATGCTTAAAAATACCTTGAGATTGAACGAATTCTTTGTGATTATTGTAAAAAGCTTGATAGCTGGACAACTTTTCTGATACAAAGATTGTAAGCAGATCATGTATCAGCTCTCCTTCTAGAAACCGGACTGGTTTGAGGGACAGAAGAGGGTCCAGTAAGAATGAGGCAGGGTCAGCCAGGGCTGTCACAATGCACTTAATTGCATCCTCACGTGCATACGACGCATTTTCATCAGTATAAGTGCCCAATAATTCAATCATCACCTTGGATGCCAGTTCACTGAAATTGAAAATAACTTACAACAATATAACAGTCATGCAGTTGAAGCAAAAGTATCAAACCTATTTATTACTCATAAGCTTTATAACTAATTATAAACAAAATATATTATTGTACATATAAAACACATTACACAATACATATACAAGGGTGATGTTATCTCTAGACAAGATCTCTTCAGGCCAACTCAAGCTGTAAGCTGTGCTGTGCTGTGCTTTAATTTTAGCTAAGTAAATTAAGCATTTTATAATGACAAAAAAAAGATGCATGACTGGCAAGCTATCCTAAAAAATAATAATAAAATAGTTTAAATTAAAATACTGACCCATTCTGATCTTTCAAAACCTGATGCAACAATCTGTATAACTTTTGCATCTGCTCATTGGAAGGAGGGCAGCTTGCAAACTCTTTCCTCAGCTGCTCCACTCCTGTGAACACCTCCCTGACGGAGCCCACTCGTGCCGCAAGCTCAATGACATGGTAATACACATGGTAGCGGAGAGGTGAGTTAGCCTCCAGGTTGCTGTACAAACGCCATAAACTGAAATAATATAATACGTCTTTTAGTTTGACAAAGCTCATGACAATGACAAGATTAATTTCTCAATTACAATTGTAAGTAATTAAATAAAACTCTCAAGTTTAAAACTAAAAACATGCAGTGCATTTATTCAATCATAATATTATATTATATTGGAAATAACAAATTGTCAATTAATAACATAACAACAACAATAAATGTTTAATTAAATATACAAAGTGGACATAGTTATCATGTACTGTTTCTACAGGTTCAAGCAACATATTATTATGAATGAATAAAATTTAAAATTTACTTACGACTGTAGAGCTACCATTCCAAGTCTAGGACCAGGGGCTTTTGTTAGTCGCTGACTGAAAGCGAGAATTAAGTTTTCTCCTCTTTCCAATGGAATCTAGAAATAAATAATTAAATATTAGTATTACAATTGATGACTCTAAATAAAAATATGTTTAGTAGAATGTGACTGATAATTAATTGAAAGTTTTATATTCTCACTTACCGAGACCATGATTGACACAATACTGTTGAGGATAGCTTCAATTTCGGCCTCATTTTGTTCCTTGAAGCAGACATCACAAACACCCACAATTTTGTGCAGATCATCTTCAATTCCTTTAGGTGATTTTTCTTCAGAAATCTCGGCGCCAAGACTCTTGAAATATTTGCGGAGTTCTAGAGCCTAGAACAATAGTTTGACAAATATCTATTACCATGTGACCAGTTACCAATTACCAGGTTACCAGTGATGAACAAATCCACTTTATTCAGAGACATAGTCTCAACTTACTTTATCTAGTTCGTTTAGAACTATTTATTTCACGCAAATAAGTTTCATGGAGGGTTTGAGCGTTCAGTAGTAAATAGTGCTAGTAGGATGAATAACATATCCATGTAGAGGAAATTATATAGTATATACCATGACATGAAGAGATACATTCTACTAGCATTTCTGTTCATTGAAACCTATTAAACATTACAAACTGATGGAAGGTATTGCGGACTTGAGGATAGGCAAAGGACTTTCTAGGGATAGGTTATAAAAAATGATAAAGAAAAACTTACTTGATCGTCAAGCGAAATATCCATAAACACTGCTGGGCCCTGCATAATGATGATATATTTTGTTGCTGTCTTTGAGTTAAAATTCTTTACAATTTCTAAATTAGCGAATATACATGTGACTCAAACAAGCCAGCAAAACAACAAAACTTTTTTAAATGTCATCAGTCGGTCATATATTTTTTTAAACGAAGGTACATCAACATATGCAGCCTTAGTATTTCCACAAAATGTATTTTTTCCCAAAGTAACAAGCAGTCGAAAAGTGAAATTACACTGGGATGTTTAAAAATTAAAGAGCTATTTTGTAATTTTGCTAAGTATTAATACTAAATAAATGGTTGAATTTGCCAAACAGAAGAAATCAAAGCACCATTTAAAATTCACAAAATCGTGTCCGTTAAAGTGGCGTACACATGGTCGATTTCACGTTTGTTGCTATTCTTTTAGTGAGTAATTACTGCGTAATTACTGCAAATTCAAAATAATTAGTGCCTTTTTAGTTTAAGGAATCAAAGACTTTTTTTAGAGTGTACGCTGGCATCACGATCAAGCTGGTGGCATACCCATGACCGTTTTCGAAACTTCTTATATTATAGCAACGAAATTTACACACATTGCCCGCGTTATGCAAAATTTCATAAGGATTACTCATAAAGGAACGGATATATCGAACCAGACTTGTGAATGACATTTCGAGCTGGCGATGGCGTCAAGAGACAACGTACTCTAAATAGTGCTTATAGAAAGCGAACTTTTATTTTTATAATGATTATATGTAATAATATAAATCTATATACTGAAAGTGCGATACTGGCGCTTAAGCACACCACAGGCTATACCGCTATACTATATATACCGGCTATACTATACCGTGAGGAACACTCCTGTTTATGCTGCCTTTCTTGACCTTTCAAAGGCATTTCACATTGGCATTCTACCGTCTACCGTCGTAGCCACAACATCGCTTTTAGTTATTGCTCCCGTTAAAAGTTATAACTTTAGTAGAATACAGTCGTTTATTATAGTATAGATTTACGTTTACGTGAAGCTGTGTGATCAAGCTGTACGAGTGTGTTATTGGATTTTGTGTACTCCTATTGTGTTGTGAATAACTAGAAGAAATAGCTAAATGGCAAGTGTCACATAAATAGACAACAAATCACAGCTGTCTCGGCGAGTGCTACGTTCGTCAAGGTCGACCGGTCTAGGTCGGTCATTGCCCCGACTGTGCTACCGCGCTCGCTTCCCCTGCGCTTGCGCCCATCCTGCTGTCCCCGTCGCTCGCAAGTTCATGCCGCGTGCGTGTGTGTGCGTGTACTCATCTGCTAACGATCACCGAATAAGCGCACAATAACGTAAACAAGTGAGTTATTTTATGCATTTGGGCTTATTCTCGCTACCGCTGCCATAGCTATATTGATTGCAGCCGATATGAATAATTGCTTGGGATGCAAGAAGATAATCAACAAAACTGATTTGCTAAGATGTGCTGCTTGTAAAGGTTCATACCATTATCTCTGCTTAAATTTTACTGCTTCGCATTATAAGGCTAACATTAAAGAGCTTAATCGTTCGTGGCGCTGCGATTTATGCGCAAATATTACTCGTCGTACTAGAAACGACGATACTCTCGTCGGGTCTCCGTATAGGCTACATGATGTAACAAAAGTCATGCCCCCTGCCCCTGCTCACCATCAACTGGTCAACATGTCATGCGATGAATCATTAATTAGTAACTCATCTATAAGCGTCGAGTCTATTAATGCTCAAGAAAATAACATTGAAAATGAAACCACTATCACTATGACCCAGTTTAGTCAACTGATTGATTCTAAGTTGGAAAGTATTAGAGCAACACTCTCATTGGAAATACAGGACAGAATAAGGTCAGAGGTAAAATCATTGGCTGTAACCCTGAAACAAGATTTTACGGTGACAACAGATTTTTTGAGTTGTGAACAGACTGACATTAAACAAAATCTAGCACAGGCTAAAGCTAAAGTAGCTGAGCTCGATGCGGTTAACGCCAAGCTTCAGTCAGATCTTACCGAGCTTGACTTACGCCTTAGCCAATCTGAGAAAAACTCAAGAAGCTATAACCTTGAGATTCAGTGTGTACCAGAGCACCGAAACGAGAACATAGTTGCTTTGTTCAAGAAATTATGCGAGCTAGTTAAGCTCCCTATCTTAGACAACGAAATACGCTCGTGTCGCCGGGTCGCTAAACTTAATCCCTCATCAGATAGACCTCGCAACATACTAGTGACCCTTCCTTCAGAACGCCACCGTGACGCCATTATTTCTGCAGTCAAACGTTACAATAAGGGTAATCCAAGGGAACGTCTTAATTCGGCACACATTGGCATCACCGGGGACAAACGCATAATCTTCGTAGGTGAACATCTGTCGAAAGCATCTAAGGAACTGCACGCAGCAGCTCGCAGATTGACCAAAGAGAAAGGCTTTAAGTTTGTGTGGGTTAAATACGGCCGTATTTACATAAGGAAAGACGACACCTCGCCTGCTGTATATGTAAAAGACATTGATAGCCTAAAAAAGGCCTTATCTTAATTAATTTAATTCTTTTTTTTTTTTATCTTTTTACAAAATTTCAAAATTATTGTTTTGTATTGTTTTTGCACTAGGTTAAATAGGTACTTAACTATTATTTGATTATGAAAATATTCTATCAAAATGTTAACCGAATTAGAAGTAAACTGCAACAGTTATATATTAATATTTTAAGTGAAGATTACGATGTCAGTTGTTTATGCGAAACTAGCTTAGATGGTTCTTTCTCTGACAGCGAATTCGTGGACGACAGGTATACTGTATTTCGCAGAGACCGTGAAACTACTGGCTCCTCTAAGAAATCAGGAGGCGGTGTTTTGATAGCACTTAAAAAGAATTTATTTGCGGTAAGGCGTACGGAATTTGAGAGCTCTCTCGAGGATTTATGGATCACTATTCGTAAGGGTCTAGAGTCGCGCAATCCTTCATTAAACATATATCTTGTGTACTTGCCTCCTGATCTCAGCATTGCTAAGTGTCAACATTTTTATGACCACTGTTATAACACGCTTTTAAATTGCAACAACTGTGACTCCAAAACTATCATTGTCGGTGACTTCAACATACCAGGTTTAACCTGGTCACTTGATCTATCTTCTCCGCCTCGTATGCTTTGCAACCAAGCCTACGACTCTAAGTCGGCGTTACTTGTTGACTTGTTGGAATTGGGTGGTCTCTTTCAATATAATCATGTGAGCAATTGCAATGATAGAATCCTCGATCTCATTATGACAGACTTGCCCGACTTGTCATTATCGGAGTGTTCACCTTTGAGTACACCTGATCGCCATCACCCTGCCATAGAAATTATCGCCAATGTTAAATTTATTGACAAGGAGATGTCACAAAACAACGTTAAGGTGCCTAATTTCCGTAAATGTGACATTTCTAAATGTATCGAGCAACTTAATGCTGTCAACTGGTTACATATTCTTAACCATAGTACTGTAAGCATGGATGTTGTTTGTTTTTATGATGTCTTAAACGATATTATAAGGAATAATACCCCACTTAAGCTAATTGGTAAGTCGAATTATCCTGTATGGTTCTCGAAAGCCTTAAAAGCGTGTATTATTGAGAAAATCCGCACTCATAAAAGATTTAAAAAATATAAAAACCCAAGGGACTACGATGAGTTTAAGTTGTTGCGTTCTAGATCAAAGAAACTCATAAAAGCCTGCTACAGTAAGTATGTTGCCAATGTTGAGGAATCACTTGTTGAATCAACAAAGCTGTTTTTCTCTTTTATAAAAAACAAAAGGTCACGCCCCTCTATCCCCGACACCGTTAGGTTTGGTAATAGAACTGTCTCTGGTGGTCAAGCCGCAGCTGAATTATTCTCAGAGTTTTTCTCCTCGGTGTTTACGCCAGACAGTGGTTGTGCTCCTCCGAGGGTGGACCGGCAGTGCTTTAATAACACTCTATTTGCAGTAAGCGTGTCTGAATGCGATATCTTTAAAAAACTTAGAGCATTAGCCCCAAACAAGGGAGCGGGACCAGACGGAATTCCTCCTTTTTTCATTAAAAGCTGTGCAACAGCTCTAACAGAGCCGCTTTATATTATATATAACAAGTCCTTACAATCGGGTACTTTTCCTAGTCCCTGGAAGACTGCACACGTCGTTCCCATACTTAAGACTGGTGATTCTAATGATTGTACTAATTACAGACCAATAAGCATATTGTCTTGTTTTGGTAAAGTATTCGAGTCCTTGGTGTATAATCAACTCTATCACCACTGTATACCACATCTCTGCCAAGAACAGCACGGCTTTGTTCGTGGGAAATCTACCGTCAGCAACTTGTTAGAATATACTAACTTTATTTGCAAGGCTTTCAATACCCATGGTCAGGTGGACTCTATCTATACAGACTTTCAAAAGGCCTTTGACAGAGTCAATCATAGAATCTTGCTTTGTAAACTAGAGAGTATGGGTGTCCACGGCTGTCTTTTACGCTGGCTAATGTCTTACATCTCTAACAGGAGCCAGTTGGTCGCTCTCAAGGGTTATCTTTCTCAGTCGGTCTCTATCGTGTCTGGCGTCCCGCAAGGGTCGCATTTGGGGCCTTTAATGTTTATTATTTATATAAACGACTTAATCCCTAAGCTAAAGAACTTATCTTTATAATACGCAGATGACCTAAAAGTTTTTTGTCAGATAAATACGGTTAGAGACTGTGTAAATTTGCAGAGGGACATTGATGTTATCTTGAACTGGTGTAGGGTCAACGATATGTCTCTCAGCATTGAAAAATGCTCTGTTATATCATTTACTCGCAAAAGGAGCCCCATTGTTTTTGACTATGCTATTGATGGTATAAAACTTAAAAGGAAAACAGTGTTGAGTGACCTGGGTGTGATCTTTGACACTAAGCTAAGTTTTAATCACTATTGCGAAGCACTGTCAAGAAAGTGTAATAAGCTCTCAGGTTTCATTTGTCGCGCATCCAGAGAGTTCAAATCTCCGAGGAGCCTACTCATTCTTTATAAATCGCTGATCCTGAGCCAGCTGGATTACGCTTCTGTCGTTTGGTCTCCACAATACAATGCGTACGTCGACATGCTAGAGTCGTCTCAAAGACGCCTACTCAGAATCCTGACGTTGAGATTTGGCCTCAGAAGAGAACTGACAACGTATGAGGACCGCTTGTGCTACTTCAACGTGAAAAGCCTAGAAGTCCGACGCAAACTGCATGACCTCACCTTTCTGCACAAGATCTTAAGTGGCTCGTTGACAACTACCCTTTTATCGGAAATTAATTTCAAACTTCCAAGCAAATCCTCGAGACGTGATTCTCCATTCTCAGTTCCGTTTTGTAATAATAACGTCTCCTTCCATAACCCTATCTTTAGAATGTGTCGAGAATTTAACGCGCTGCAGAGTCGGTTATTGAGTATGCCTGACATCTACGGTTCATCGCTCGCTAAGTGGAAGTATATTCTTCATTCAATTAATAAATGATTATGTTTGAACGGCACTAACTTAAATTTAAATAAATTCAAATTTAAAAAAAAAATCGTCTTCCTATATTCAATTTTGTTTGATTTTATTTTATTTTTATTTTTTATTAATTTTTATTTTAATATTTTATATGTTCTATTGAAATCCATTTTATAAGTCTCTAATTAATTGTTTTTTATTTTATTGATATGTTTTTTTTTTTTTTTTGTGTTTATTAATATAATTAATTATTGTGGTATGCTTTACATGTTGTCTGCACATGCCCGTGGAGTTACGGCATACCAATGTTCCTGTGTCCTTGTTTGTTTAATTTTATTTTCTGTTGTAACTCTGTTATGTGTGGCTAATAAATAAATAAATAAATAAATAAATTTGACCTCGTAAGGTACGAGGTAATGTGGACGAAGTTGCAGAAGACTGGTCTGCCTGTTGCCTAGACAAACCTGTTTAGCTACTGGTATAGTCATCAGACCAATCAAATTAAATGGTCGAACGTACTGTCGGATGAGTATAGGTTGAAGTTTGGGGGGGAGGCAGGGAGGGTTAACCTCACCCACGATGTTCAATCTATACATCATCATCATCATCAGCCTATATTAGTCCACTGCTGGACATAGGCCTCCCCTAATGAGCGCCATAGCGCCCTGTCCTCGGCTTGACGCATCCAGCATCTGCCTGCAGTCTTTCGCAGGTCATCATCCCACCTGGCCGGAGGGCGCCCTACACTACGTTTACCGAGTCGTGGTCTCCACTCAAGAACACGTTTACCCCAGCGGTTGTCGGTTCTTCGCCAGATATGGCCGGCCCACTGCCACTTCAACTTGCTAATTCTTAGAGCTATGTCGATGACTATGGTTCTCTGTCGAATGTATTCGTTACGAATCCTATCCTTCAGAGAAACTCCGAGCATAGCTCTTCCCATAGCTCGCTGGGCGACTTTAAACTGGTGGACCAGCCCTACCGTGAGTGTCCACGTCTCAGCTCCGTAGGTCATGACAGGTAGGACGCACTGATTAAAAACTTTCGTTTTTAAGCATTGCGGTATGGATGACGAGAAGACTCGACGTAGTTTCCCAAACGCTGCCCAGCCTAGCTGGATCCTCCTCTTGGCCTCCTTCTCAAAATTGTTTTTACCTAATTGTAGAATCTGCCCGAGGTAAGTGTATTCGGAAACAATTTTAAGAAGGTGACCATGTACGACGACCGGTATCGGATCAATGTGGCCATTGATCATGACTTTGGTTTTATCCAAATTCATGTCAAGACCGATGCGTCGCGAGGCTGAAGCTAGGCCGTCCAGCATCTGGTTCAGCTCCTCTAGCGACTCCGCCATCAGAACTATGTCATCAGCGAATCACAGGTGTGAGATGTAGACACCGTTTATGTTAATGCCCTTTCCTTTCCAGTCCAGCGTCTTAAACATATCTTCCAACGCGCTTGTGAAGAGTTTCGGGGATATGACATCCCCTGTCTCACTCCTCTGCGCAATTGGATGGGTTTGGACTGCTGGCTCTGTACTTGGACACTCATAGTGGCGGATTCGTAACGACATCTCAACACCTCGATATAACGACAGTCCACTTGGCATCGCTGTAAGGATTCCAGAACAGCCCAGGTTTCAACAGAGTCAAAGGCCTTCTCATAGTCCACAAAAGCCAGACACAGGGGCTGATTATATTCTTCAGACTTCTGTATAATCTGCCTCACTGTGTGAATGTGGTCTATGGTACCATATCCTCCGCGAAACCCGGCCTGTTCCGGTGGCTGGAACTCGTCGAGTCTCCTGGCGAGACGATTCGTGATCACTCGTGAGAAAAGCTTATAGACATGGCTCAGGAGCGAGATGGGCCTGTAATTTTTAAGGAGAGTTTTATCTCCCTTCTTAAAAAAGAGCACCACCAAGCTCCCGCTCCACGCCTTTGGAGTTTTCCCACTGTGAAAGACGGCGTTGAAGAGCTTCTGCAATTCCTGTATAACAGGGGCTCCTCCAGCTTTCAGAAGCTCAGATGTAATTCCGTCCTCACCGGGGGCTTTTCCATTTCTAAGCTGTCTCAGAGCTAACACGATCTCGTCTTGACTGATGTCTGGCAGTTCGTCGGTGTAGTGGCGTGTCATGGTGGCTCTGGAATCGTGGACGTCTCGTCGGGAACGAGGGGCATGTGCAGCTTATAATCGGCCATAGAAATCCTCTATCTCGGCGGTGATCTCCGACTTCGACAATACGGTCCTCCCGTCGTGCGTTTTAAGCTTCGTCAGGTGGCTCTTGCCAAGCTGCTGAGTGAATACTTTGGACCCTCGGTTTCGCTCTATCGCCTCTTCAATGAGTTGTTGGAGCTCCGAAGGTCGCGCCGTACCATCTTCGCAATTTGCTTGTTCAGGTCTGACCTCTCCGACGAAGTCGCTTGGGTGGTTTCCCGTCTTCTTGTCATCAGCCCGAGAGTCTCAGCTGAGAGTTTGGATTTCTTGCCAGTACGCTGTTTTTTGCAGAACTTAATGCCTTCGTCCCTCAACGTTTCGACCAGATTGTGTAGGGTCTCGTTAGCGTCATCAGTGGGTTCCAAGGCAACAAATCTGTCCCCGAGAAGCTTTTGGAATTTCTCGGTGCCCGCCATGATTTGAATTGCGTTAGGACGGAGCGTGGACTTCATCAGACGGTGTCTTTCAAGCTTCAAGTTGATATTCAGAGAGCCTCGCAGGAGTCGGTGATCAGATCCGGTATTGAACCTGTTGATCACTGAGACATCTCTGAATATGTGCTTGCTATCCGTCATGATGAAGTCGATCTCATTTTTGGTCACAGTGTCGGGACTTTGCCATGTCCACTTCCTTTGAGGCTGTTTCTTAAAGAAGGAGTTCATTAAGAACAGCCCCTCTTTCTCGAGGAAGTTGACAAGCATTTGCCCCCTGTGATTCCTAACTCCATAACCATGCGGTCCTATCCGGGATTCGTTGCCAGTCTGGGTTCCCACCTTGCCGTTAAAGTCCCCCATAACAATGTTGAAATGAGCCTTAGTGGTGTTATGCAAGGCTTTGGATATGTCTTCGTACATATCCTCCACTTCATCATCTGAGTGTGCCGAGGTCGGTGCGTAAACCTGAATGACCTTCATGCTGTAACGCTTGGACAGCCGAATGATCAGGTACGCTACCCTGGTTGACACACTGGAGATTTCTTCAACGTTGTTCGAGAGGACCTTATTGACGAGGAAGCCTACGCCGCCCTGGGATGTTTTATCACCCTCGCGAAAGTAGAGAAGATGGCCCGAGTCTAGGGTTACGGTGTCCTCCCCCTCTCTACGGACTTCACATAACCCCAGAACATGCCTTTTTATGTCCTCTAACTCCACTTCCAACTGCGCTAGATGGTGGTCAAGCCTCAGAGTGCGTCCGTTGAACGTAGCCAGGGTCAGTTGTTTGTGGCAGCCTGAGGTAGCCCGGTGATTGTTAGCACCCCCTGCCCCGCCGTTACCATGGCCGCTGCCATGGTCAGGAATAGCGAGGCGGCCGGGAACTAGGGGCCATTTCTTTCTTTGTTTTATCATAAGGGGGGGGTAGTGCCCATAATCCCCACGCTGGGCATGCGGGTTGGGGATCGCAGTTCAGTGTGTGGTTGTTCTACAGGGGGCGCTGCTGCCCGCCCCCCGGTTTTGTCCCTTTGTCGCCTCTTACGACACCCACGGGAAGAGTTGGGGTGGTGCAATTCTAGGCCGGCACCGCACGGCAGTTCTATACAGGGCCGCACCACCGCAGGCAATCTATACAGGGTCTAACAAAATCAATAAGCGAACGTTAAAGGGCGGTATCTATACATCATTCTGAATACAATGACATAAAATGGGCTCCAGTTTAATAGTGATTTTCAAAGTTATGTTTTCTAACAAACTAAATCAATTAAAATAATGCACATCATAAAACATGCTGTATCTTTACTAACACGCACGCAAGCGCCAATAAAAAGATACTGTACAGATACACGCACACAATTGAAAAACCATTGTATGACATTCATACACACACGGCTATCTTTGTGTGCGTGTAGTATAGCTGTACGGGTTTGGAAAGGGTGTATTTTTTGGTGAATTATGATAATGTTTTGTTGATTATCTCGGTAACGAGCCTGTAGTTTTGGACCAAATTTGGTGAGCATGCTCAGTGTGATGTATAGATGCTCCCCTTAAACGTTCGCTTATTGATATTTTTAGACCCTATATATGAACGAGCTGATTGACACGGCTGCTCTATGGACGGAGTCTGTGTGAATAGCATTAGTTATGCTGAAGATATGGTTCTCCTGAGACCATCAATCAGCGCTGTATGGCGCCTGTTATCATTGTGTGTGGCCTACGATTTAACCTATGGTTTCAGGTATAACGTGGTTAAAAGTGAACTACTAGTATTTAAGGCGGGCTCCTAAATACCAAAAGTCGTTCCACCTGTGATGGTGGGCGGTGTGGCACTCAAACGCGTAACCGAATTTAAATACCTCGGCCATGTGGTTACCGAAGACTCAAAAGATGACCCTGACATAGAGAGGGCACGGAGGGCGTTGGCTGTCCGCTGCAACATGTTTGCTCACAGGTTCGCGCGTTGTACTGCAGAGGTCAAAATCACCTTATTTAAGGCCTACTGCCAGTCTCTGTACACGTGAGCCCTGTGGGTTAGATATACACAGCGGACATACAACGCTCTCCGTGTGCAGTATAATAATGCATTTAGGATGTTGTTGGGGCTCCCACGCTACTGCAGTGCCTCAGTTATGTTCGCCGATGCTCGCATGGACGACTTCCACACATTAATACGCAGAAGAATCGCGTCACTGATGCGCAGTGTTCGTGGGAGCGCCAACAGCATTCTGAATATGATTGGTCATAAACCTGAGTGTGCCATTCAGAGGCATTGGGTGTATGTGCATGCACAGTACCTGCTGCTTTGGAGGGGCGTCTCAGGTATATGTATTAATGAAACATAATAAATTCTTGATTTTGTTTAATACTAACATAGTTTTTAAGTTTCATTGTTACTAACATACATAATATGTATGAAGGGTCTGAAATAAAAGGTTTTTATTTTTTTATTTTATTTATTTATTTTATTTTAATAAGGAACAGCAAACAGTCACATTACATCTTATAACATAAAGATAAAGCTAAATCTATATTAACAGTAATGTAACCCACAACGCTATTCTCAGAGTGATACAAATAATAGTTATAAAACGTTAGAGGGTGCTGAAGTGCAAATACAATTTATTTAAGTTAATTTAAACATTTACACCTAAGCAAGTAATAGTAGTAAGAACTTAAGATTAAATATAAAACAAGCAAAATATAGATATATTATAGTACATAATAATAAATGTGACAATTAATTATAATACATTGAAGAGTTTTTGGAAAGTCAGTGATTTAAATTTAACTCCATCATACAAAAATATATCAATTGATTCGAACGCACTATTGTAAGTGTCTACCATACGGCGGATAGGTGCGCGCTGGCCAGTGTTCGTGCGGCAAGTGCCCACAGCGAACAGTCGACCCGCGCGCACCTCCCGTTTTTGAATAGTTCTTGGCACTAAATAACACAGATTGTTCACAATATTAATGCAATCAAAACCATTGTGCACTATTTTATGCAAAGTAATAACTTCAAGATATTGACGTCTACACTCAAGTGTCAATATTTTATATTTGTTGAGTAGTTGGGTATAATTCAAGTACCTGCCTACACACCTGTAGTGCATCGCCCGCAGGAACTTCCGCTGAACGCTCTCAATCGCATCTTTGAACTTCTTATCGAAAGAGTTCCATGTGGGTACCGCATATTCAAGCTGGGACCGGACTAGGGTTTTATATAAATAAAGGTATGTAGAGGAACGTTTAAAATTGGAGGAGGATCGCATTACGAAGCCTTACATTTTGAAAGCTTTACCAATTATGTTTTCTGCATGTTGGTTTAATGATAATTTACTGTCGAGGGTTACTCCTAGGTCTCTTATGGTGCATGTCCTACTTAAAGAAATACTGCAGAGCCTATATGAAAAGCGAATAAATTTAATATTTTTTGTAAAGCTTATGAAATTACACTTAGGGATACTCAAGAATAGTTTATTATTATTACAGTAAGTAGCCAGCCTATCTAGGTCGTGTTGAAAAGCGGTGCAATCATCAATGGATTTGATAGTTTTAAAGGCTTTTAGATCATCTGCATAGAATAATAGTTTTGAATTTTGAAAACAATGCTTTATATCATTTATGAATAAAATAAACATAAGGGGCCCAAGGATGGAACCTTGTGGTACCCCTGAAGTTACCAAAACGCTTTTGGAATGAAAACCATTGATGACTACCTTTTGAGACCTATTCTGGATATAAGATTCGAACCAACGCAACAAGTTACCGCATATACCGTTAAACGCTATTTTATTTAGCAACAGCTCATGATCCACCTTATCGAATGCCTTCTTAAAGTCAGTGTAGACTACATCGACTTGTACTCGATTGTCAATATTTTCAAACAGAAAATTACTAAAGATTAGTAAATTAGAAGTGGTTGATCTACGTTTAACGAATCCATGTTGCTCTTCGATTATAGTGCCGTGTAAAATAGGGTAGATTTCATTATGTATGAGTCTTTCAAACAACTTCGACAAGCCAGACAAGATAGATATTGGTCGGTATTGCTCAACATCATTTTTAGGACCACTTTTGTGGACTGGGGTTATATTGGCGCGTTTCCAAACCTCCGGAAAGACTCCTTCCGTTATGCACCTGTTGTAAATAATATGCAGCGGTGCACATATGGTATTTGCAGTTCTTTTTAAGAACAGTGGTGGAAGACCATCAGGACCAGGTCTCTTTGAGGAATCCAATTGCTTTAATTCATTTAAAATGTTTTTCTCACTAAATTTTATATCCGATATAATAGTATTAATATTATTGTTATTAAAGCTGCTGTTTGGGGGTTGCCATTGTTTAAGAGTAGGTGAAACTGGTTCGAATACAATTTATAAATTGTTTATGTGAAAACGCAGTGGAACTATATAAAAAAATAAGTAAAGTTCTAGGAACTAATATGTTGTTGTCAAACAGTGGCACCCAAAATTAATACTATTAGTTATGTATCTTATACACAGAGCAATGTCTTAACTTTTTTTAAATAAGCTTATTTGTTTAGCCTACTTTCTTTTCTCATTGTCGTTAAGTAGGTAGGTACGTTGTCTTTTGGCGCCCAGCTCGTAATGTCATTTACAAGTCTTTTCGATATCTCCGTCACTTTATGAGTAATCCTTATGAAATTTTGCATAGCGCGGGCACTAATTAGGCACTAAATATGTGTGTAAATTTCGTTGCTATAATATAAGAAGTTTCGAGAACGGTCATGGGTACGCCAGCTTGATCGTGATGCCAGCGTACACACTAAAAAAGGTCTTTATTTACTAAAGAGAAACTGATTATTTTGTGTTTGCAATAGATAATTACGCACTAAAAGAGAGCATAACAACAATCGCGAAAGCGACCATGTGTACGCTACCTTAATGGACACAAAAAATCCAATCACTCCATTATCATGAACTGTTCATGATAATGGAGTGATTGGATTTTTGTGTATTTAGTTTTTTTTCAGTGAATTCAGTATTCAGTTTTTTTTTGCTTTACTGTTCATGATGAACTGTAAAGCAAAAAAAACTGAATACTAGACTGTATGGCCTACATAGATTTCTTTGTCTAATACCTAAATAGAAGAAATAAAAATTGCCTAAAATAAAAATAGCACAAAAAGTAGTTAAATAAACAATGTCTAGTTTTCATAAAATAAGTGATATTCGCAGTACCATCCCTGGAACCAAAATAAAAAATAACCTCGTACTTATATCATCAGGCATCCCTTCTTTGGATCATGTTATAGGTACATAACAAAAAATTTTAACCTAACATTTTATTACAACCTATCTATATAAAACAGTAGTGAATTAGAAGATTCTAATTCACTACTGTTTTTAAACATCCCTTCGATTGCGCGATTCTCCATACTTATCTATACTTTCACAACTGTCTATCTCTTGCCAACTGCCTATAAACAATACGTCCTGCCCATCTTCACTTACGGCGCTTTATCTTCTACCTACACCACGTTCCTGACTTTCAAGATCTTTTCAGGGTCTCTCCTCTCTTCTTTATCCTGAACATAACCCACTGTTCAACACAAAGTTTCCTAGAAGATTTCATTATCCTTACTGAGCGTTCTTGGCTGCATGGCCTGAGCAGAAACAAGCAGTAGGATCCACTGACACATTTATCTATATCGGCAATCATTCGCTAACTGCAGGTTGTTGAACCTCGCTGTAGATATAGTTGAACCTCCAGTATTCTCAGTCACTACTTTCAACAATTTGGATAATGACATTGTCTTGATAAAGCTCCGTTTTTCTTCATTATCGTGTCAGGAATTTCTTCAGAACCAACTTTAAGAGTGTTGAGATGGTGTAGATATTTTTTTGCAACTTGTAACAGCCACAGGCACTCTTTAGTTGAGACACATACTCATACAAATTTTCTGTTTTTAGGCGGAGGTTTACCTGCAGGTGCTATATTTGTAATTGGTAAGTATCAAAACACCACAATAGTGGATTTTATTTCTATAGTAGCTACTTCTACTTCAAAGCTAGTCCCTTAGTAATGATGGATTGCTTCATCCCCATTCGGATGGAATAACCCATCTTTACTACTAGAGCAACTTACCTATAAATTTATAATTTTAATATTACATTAAAGATTTTATTGTTAAATTATACCATATTTTAGTCTACATACATCTTTAGATTTGCAGTTCTATCAACTGATATTTTATTTATAAATACATTTATAATTAATACATTGATTATTGAATTAAACAGTTACTGACTTAAATCTCAATATTTTTTTTCCAGAGGAAGATGTTTTGGGCAATTACAGCAGGGTACTCAATAAATATTTTCTTGCTGAAGGAATTGTTTGTAAACATGCATTGTTTGTGGCTTCTGCTGATGAAGATCCACGCAACATAGTAAGTGGGTTGCTGTAAAACATTCTTGTGTTTTATCTTTATATTTTAATCTATTCATATTCTATTTAAAAATTATTATGATTGTCAATATTAATAGTAATAATAATCTTATTTATTATTATGTTCTTCCCAAGCACTTATTGACACTAACAACAGTGGTGTTCCTTCTCCGTTAATACTTTCTACATTTTATGTACTGACAATTCCAATTCTGATATGTATTATAAGATAATGTATAAGCTCATTTTGCAGGATAAAGATAAATTATAAATTATTATTTAAAGATCTACCACAGTGAAAAACTTTTGTCTGAAAAAGAAATAATAAAGGACCCTAACACCTGGTTGGCTGAATGGGTTAAGTGAGCGCAACGGTATTTAAAATCTGATTGTGACTGCATATTTTCTCCTTTCAGACAAAAGAGTTACCACAACCATGTGCTGCCCCTCCTGAGGAGGAAATGAACCACACAACTGAAAGCATAGACAAAATGAAAATAGCTTGGAGGTACGAAGGCCTGAGCCAGGTTGAATCATCATTTGGCAATAATGCAAGCTTTGGTCACCATTTTGATCTAAGCAAGCACATTGATGCAGATACAATAAAGGAAAATAATGTCACATACTGCAATATTGATGCATCCGAAAATATTATAAAAGGTAAAGACAGTCACATTTGTTTTTTTAAGGTCAGTGTTAATTATATTTTTTTATATTTATTATAATTCTTATTTACAGGTTTTAAGAATGACCACTACTCGAATTTATTACACAGTATAAAAGATGTTGTTCAGAATTATAAGAATAATAATAAACAAAATAAAAATGTACTAAGGATTTGCATACAATCTCTTGGATCTCCAGTATGGATGGCGATGGACTGTGAAGAGGGAATTCATGAAAATTATGGTCAAGACTTGGTTAAATTCATGTATTGTCTGAGAGTTATTATTAGGGATACTAATGCTGTTGCATTTGTTACAATTCCATCACATTTGTTTGATGTAAGTTGTCTACATAAAGATTTCAGCACAACTATTTTTGTTTCTAAAATTATTGTGTTTACGTAAAATAATAAATGTATTGCAGGATGAACATTTAATGAAGAGACTAATATATTCAGTGGATAATGCAGTGAAACTGGAATCTTTCACTGGGTCCAGCAAAGAGACAAATCCAGTGTACAAGGACTACCATGGACTATTTCATATAACAAAATTGAGTGCACTTTATTCTTTGATACAGTTTGTGCCCCCCAGTCTTGATTTAGCCTTCAAATTAAAAAGGAAGAAGTTTGTGATTGAAAAGCTGCATTTACCACCAGGTATTGTACTGGTAATATTAAGTTTATTGATTTTTAGTATGTCTTATATGAGAAAATTAATTTATAAATTGGTTTTCAGAATTACAAGATAGCAGTGAACGGGAGCAAGACGATATCACATCAACTGCTTATTCATGCGGCGGATTCAAGAAGAAAGACATAGATTTTTAATGCTTTGTACAGATCCATAAGATTATGCAATCTATTTTTAATAACTGTTGAATGAATATATTTTTTAATATTTAATATATCAGTATAATTGTAATTTAATTTGTAAATCCTTTATTACTTTAAGAAATAACATTAAAACACACATTCCACTAGACATATACAAAGGTGAGCTAAGTCTGCGGGACTAATAAACTGTAAAAACAAATAAGTGTATGAAACATATAACCTAAAACCTATCAAAATATGAGTTTTTAAAATGGAAACTTCAGTGAGTGCGCTCTCGCGTTCACACGTTTTGTGTCGAAGCAACTGAAGCATTAATTTTAAACAAAACTGCCTTAATTATTAGTCACCCCACCTGCCCAGCGGAGCGCATCTCCCTAACACCGGCGAATCTATTCACATTTGTTGTTTATTCACATGCTCGCAACACGGCGGCAGTACTATAACCGGCTTACTGCTAATCGGGGCAAAGTTTTAACAATATAATTGAATTGGCAAATTGAGTGATAATAAAGTGCGCGACATGGCCTGTAAGAAAATCGCGAGCGCCAAAGTTCTTTTCGGCTTCTTTAACACATTATTTTTCGTAAGTAACATACACTTTAACGAGTAAACTTATCGTCTCGATTCTGCTACGCCTAGGAGTATCTAGAGAGAGACGGAGACATGCTTGCGTGATGCTATACCCTTTAGAAACTTTGTGAGGAGTTTCAAGCACCACGGTTTGAAGAACCTTAGTCTCAAAAGGCCGGTTCACACACTGGAAAGGGCAGCGACGACGAACATCAATCTTTTTATAAAAAACTTATCGTGGGATCAACCTTTATTTAAATACTTTGGTGTTCGTCGCCGATGGCTTTTCCAGCGTAAGCCGGACTTTAGTAGAAGGCAAGAAACTAAAAAGGCTGCATACCTAAGTCGTGTAATCGAAACATCCTCAAACGCTTTCTAGAAGGGATGGCATCACGCGAGGTTATCACCGTCCCCTACCACATTGTCTAGAGGCGTTAAGGGTGCGCCTACTGCGAGTTTCATTCGTCATTCGATCACGTTTACGAAAACGAGTAATTTGTATAGAAAAATTTTAACTCTGAGAAGTTCCTCTCGGATGTCGCTAGGAGGCGCTGCTTCAATGCCATACAAATTATCGTTTTTGTTTTAGTAATCGAATGAATACGGATTGTAAACAAAACACACTAGGCACCCAGGTTGGATCGAAATCAAAGGCTGCTACGTACAACCTCTTTGTTTTAAGGCGAGTGGTTTTCTGAAAGTGGTGTGCGGCTTCATGCTGCTGTGCGACTCGCAGCGGCTGCTGCTGTCACTGCTGCTGCTGTCGCCCGAGGAAGCGCTGGAGCAGCCGCCGTTCTACTACGTGGCGCTGGCACTACTGGCGGCCGGCCTGATGGTGTGCGCCACTGCTGCTATGGGCTGTTGGGCGGCCTACATGCCTGGATACCTTTTACTGACGATCGTAAGTTACTCCGAGTGCCTAGTATGAGTTTTGTTCATGAAGCAGTAGATATACAGCTTCATGGCTTTGTTTACCATCTGTATTCATTCGAAATTCGAAAATTAGTATGGCATTGAAGCATCGTCTCCTGGCGAAATACGAGAAGAGTTACAATTTTGCATTACAAATTCTCGTTTTCGTCAACGTAATCGAATGGCGAATTTAAACTCGCACCAGGCACCCTGTTCTTTATGTAACCACATCAGTTGAGAAGCGTCGAACGAATATATAGATGTAGGACTTTATTTGTCACACATAGATGAAAAAAACCGTTTCACATTACCTAAGTAATTGCTAGTAGGAGCAAAGGCATTCTTATAGCTACAAGGAATCTCTTGCAGACAACCTTTGGTTTAAGAGGCTATTTACTTACTGGTACCCAACCACTACTGACGGCAAAATTTATACTAGAAGTGTCTGATGTGATGACAGGGTGACTGTATCCATCAGTGTTAACAAAAATGCGTCCTTCATCTCATTAGAATAGTGTCTGAGAGAGTTATGAGAGTAAGCTCAGTAATTAGGATCATATACGAAGCTATTTATGTCGATGTCGAATGTCGAATTACACTTTGCACGACCCGATCGTACGAATTTTTTTGTCATCGCAATATTGTAAAATTGAGACAAATGATTCATTGACCGGTCACGCTGCACGTTACGCAATTGCTTCCTGTTTGAGGTTCAACATGATTATTATCTTGATCGAATGACCTAGTTAATGAAACATAGTTTGTTAAATACAAATTCTTTTCAGTGTTAAACGTAATGGTGTGTACGTCATAATAGTTATGGAGTGAATAAATTCAATGAAACATTATTTTTAAAATGCACATATGAACGTCGAGTATATGTTTACTACCTGCAATACTTGTCATTGAATGTATACGAGTATATTATGATGACTCGCAATATTCGCGTCGATGACGATTATGTAAGCCAACCTTTCCGCATAATAAGGGTCTCTAGTTCGAGTTTTATTTGCCATGCGATCACGTCAACGCAACGCAATAAATTAAAAATTAAAAAACTTTCCTACACTCACACCAATTTTTTAGCCCAAGAGAAGCTTCATTATGAAACTCGTTAAATGGTTACTAGACAACGAATAAACATACTTAAAATACTTAAATACATACTTATTATTAAACATAGAAAACATCCAGACCCGAGACAATTTAGAAAAACAATAATTTCTAAATTGACCCGACCGGGGTTCGAACCCGGGACCTCAGAGATGGCGACACCATGAAAACCGGTGTACAAACCACTCGACCAAGGAGGTCATCAACCTAGATTAGTGTAAATAAAAGTACATAACATAAAATTCGCACTAGGTAAGGTACTCGGACCAGCTTTTTCGGTAAAGCACGCACTTCCACGTAGGACATTGAAAATTAGTCCAGTAGTAAAAAAAACAATTTGGATCCACTGCTCCATTTCGACGAGAAGGAAATGCAAATAAAAATATACCAAAAATTTTAGATACTCAGTCTTAAAGATCTGTTTAACCATTTAGCTATGCTTATGCTTCGATTACTTCGATGCAACGCATCTGTGATTCCTCTGGTTTTGCGGGTGTCCATGGGCGGCGGTGATTGCTTTCCATCAGATGACCCGCCTGCTCGTTTGCCTCCTTCTAATATAAAAAAAAAAAAATGCTGATATTATCACAGACACCACAATGTATCTTCCAGTACTTCCTGCTGGTGCTGTCGCTGCTGGTGTGCGAGTGCGCGGGCGGCGTGGCGGCGGCGGTGTGGCCGCGCTGCGTGGGGCTGCAGACGGCGCGCGGCGGCGCTGTAGCCGCGCTGCAAGCCTACTACGCATTGCCTGACTACGAGATGTTTACCGCTGCTGTGGACCTTGCGCAGACGCAGGTATTTTCATATTTTTATCTATTGAAGTGATATTTATGCGACATTTATTGAAGTGTTTCCGAGATTTTGATGAATCTGTTTTTCTTCTGTCAATGATTTTCGGACATTTAGTGACCACATTACCATTGATTGATTCAATACCTATACTAAATATACTGAAATCTTGTCAAAAGATTTTTTTACTGCAACTTTAACTGTGGTAACCATATTGTTTTCTAAAGTTTACGCGAACACTACACATTGAAAAGAAACAACTTTTACGGATCTACTCGCGTTTATTTTAATGTTAGGATAAACATTAAATAAGTAATGTGTAAAATAAACGCGTGTAGTAACCATATTATGAATCAATATTATACTAAAATTACTTCAAAAATTATGTTCTATGGTGTACCTAGTTGTTAGACAACACCGTTCTCAGATAATGTCTGATCTTGGAATCGATTCTCAAATACTTACTAAACTACTTCAATTGGTAGCATCAGGGTTGTTTTGAGTTTGTCTAGTCATCGCAATAATCTTATAAACATTATTATCCCTTCCATCAATCTTTAAAGCGTTATCATAACCCCCATCAAACTTATCGCCATCACTTGTATCAGATGAGAAGAATTCCCCCCTCCCCATTAATGAAATACACCTTTGCCATCACAGCTGGAGTGCTGCGGAATGACTTCGGCGCGTAACTACGAGGTATCAGCGTGGCAGCTACGGCGGTTAGGTCCGCGCGGGCTCGCCGTGCCGCCCAGCTGCTGCGTACAGACCGCGCCCGCCGACCACCTCAGCCCCGCGCCCGCCGATCAAGCGCGATGCCAGGAGACACCGGCGCTGCCGCAGTACCGGCACCTAAACGTACGTAGCAGTAGCTGCAGCAGTAGTAATAGTCGTAGCAGTAGCAGAAGCTGTAGCTGAAGCATTAGGAGTTGCCATAGTAGAAGTAACATTAGCTGTAACATTAGCTGTAGCAGTAGTAATAGTCGTAGCAGTAGCGTAGCTGTAGCTGTAGTGTTAGGAGTAGCCGTAGTAGAAGTAACATTAGCTGGAACTTTAGCTGTAGCAGTAGTAATAGTCGTAGCAGCAGTAGAAGCTGTAGGCTGTAGCAGCGCGCCCGCCGACCACCTCAGCCCCGCGCCCTGCTAGGAGACGCCGGCGCTGCCGCAGTACCGGCGCATCTTAACATACGTAGCAGTAGCTGTAGCTGTAGCAGTAGTAATAGTCGTAGCAGTAGCTGTAGCTGTAGTGTTAGTAGTAGCCGTAGTTGAAGTAACATTAGCTGTAACAGTACTAATAGGCGTAGTAGCAGTAGCAGCTGTAGCTATAGCATTAGCTGTAGCTATAGCCGTAGCTATAGCATTAGCTGTAGCTATAGCACTAGCCGTAGCTATAGCATTAGCTGTGGCAGTAGCTATAGCTGTAGTAGTAGCAATAGCTGTAGCAGTAGTAGTAGTAGTAGAAGTTGTTAGCAATTAATAATAATATGATTGTATTAGTAATAATATATCCACCTAATACCTACTGTAATTCTGTGAGGATTGTTGAAATTATTTTGTTTTATGTACCTATAATTGAATTGGTTGTTTGCGCAGTGGCACGCGCCTTTTTTTCATCAAAGGTATCTGCATAATACCAGTGCCGTGCCAACACGCGTTGTCACGGCTCAAACTGAGCAGAGGCCTATTTGGTGTACCTATTTGATGTTTATTATTTTAGTTTTATTTTTTAGTTTAATTTCATTGTTTTTATTTAATTTTTTGTTTGTACTGGTACCCAATAAACATTTATTCTATTCTATTCTATTCTAAGTTGCTGTAGTAGTAGTAGTAGTAGTAGCAGGATTAGTAGCAATAATTAGTAGTAACGACTGACCCACTGCTGAACAAAAGTCTCCGACATTGAATTCGAGCCGTCGCGTTGCTACAATCGATGGTTATCGGCCTTATAGTCACGCTTGCCAAATGCAAGTTGGTGATCATGCACCCATAAACGAAACATCGAAATTTTTCTATGTACGGTGTGAGTGGTGATAGTATGTACACACTTTTTGTTTTAACTTACAGGGATGCCTCAATCTCCTCGAAGACTGGTACCAAGAGCAATATTTCATCTTCATGGTGGCGTTATTTATCGCAGCACTCATCAAACTAGGCATTTTACTCAGCACAGTATTCTCCTGCATTCGGATAAAGAAACGCAGACGAAACATTCACGCGTACGCGATGAAAGCCATCGACAACAAAACCAACCAAAACATTTACGAGAGCAAAATGGGAGCGATGCACGAGGAACCAATCACGGCGCGGTATATCCAGCCGAATAACTTCTACAGCCCGCGCGTGCGCAACCCCAGGATTTTTCATAGTAAACCCAATGAGATGATATGAGAGTTAGCATCGGAGATAAATGCTTTAGAGAGGAAACTGGACAAGTTCTCCGATTACTTATACAAGCACCAAGCAGATTCGATTATGTGGTAACAGAGTGAAATGACAAATGTATGTATGCATTTGTTATTTATGCTTAATATACTAGAAGCTTCTTGTACTTGTAATCAAAAACTTGGGATTATAATAATCACTAATATCATTGTAAATTCGTCATTGCTAATATAATTCATATTACGGTGCAAAACAAAAAACACTAGTAGCATTTTGTGTTATGCTTTTATCTGTATGGTAAAAACTTTTTTGGTGCAGCAAATAAGACAAATTGACTAAAGTTAACAAATCCATGTGCCATAAATAGAGATTTAAAAGTTAAAAAGACTGTGATGGATGGACTAACATCCTTCTGCTTAGACAATTGGGAAATTGTAATTAGTACTTCACATTTAGAGGTATCTTTTAATTTGTTGTGGCTCATTATTACATCAATTCATCTCGGAAGCGTTTTCTCCGTAATATATATTTTTTTATAATTAAGTTAGCGTAAGTAATTTAATTTTAGCAGCATGTAAGTTTTAAGCTTCGTACCAGCAGAGACATGTATTTATTACGATAAAGGAGTGTCATTGTTATTATAACTGAAACACCATTATATTTGGCTGTTTTCATATTATTTTTTATAATAATAACTTATTATATGAATAAATAAAAGAATAAGAATCATGTTTCAATATTATGTAATATTATTTCAAAAGAATGTTCAAAAATTGGTCCTAAAGTTAAAACATTGTTAACAATGGCTCTGGAATGTTGTCATACACAAATTTCTGTAATTTTAGACAGAGAGCGGAGCATTTGCTTTTCTTGGAAGAATTATTTAGTTTACGATATCCTGAATGAACAGTCATTAGGTCACGGAGTCGTATATTGATGAGGTCGAAATTATATCAATTATATATTTTTTTGGTTATTATAAATAGTGTAATAGTAATTTATGGAATCATGAATAATTAATTAATTGAAATCGCATCAAGTTAGTCTCAAATTACAGGATATCGTAAACTAATCATTGATGTTGTTAAACAACAATATTTTTTCAAAACGCTACTACATGACTTACACAAACGCTTTATGTAGGAAGTATATCGTATAATGATTTCAAAATCAAGCTATAGAAAAAAAAAACAACATTCTAGACATTTCAGAATCCTTATACCCCCTCCAAAATGATACATGAGATCCTAACAATAACAATAATCTATCTCTTTATAATAATTGATTCTATATTACCTATTGACCATTGAGACCGACATCACAGTGTAAACTAGTATCTTAGGTACAGGAATGATCTTTAATAAATCATAAAATTTACATTTTCGCTAAAACAAAATATAAATCATCGGGTCATCCCCAGGCGGAGAGACATTCGTAGTAATCATAATAGCTTTAAAATAGGTTTCAGGTGAAATCATATCGGAAGTTTCGAAATAAATAATTACAAAATGTTTAAAAAATGTTATCAAACAACGACAGATTTATATTATATTTTTTGTAAAACAGTTAATGTATTGCCCCATTACTTTGCCATTCGACAAACTCATACACTAGTAAATAAAAACTGCATTTACGTCTTTTGTGCTGTTCAGCTTACGGACTACTAAAATGTCTCCAATAAATATACAATAAACTATGTATTCCCGCGCGCGGCGGGCCGCTCGATCCTTCACTGATACAATAAAATTAATCAAACATCTTAAATTACAATAAAATATTTACAAAAGAAGTATTAACAATGTTAGGAGCTATAAATACTATGAAATGGATATCTTCACAATAAATAGTCTATAAAACAACGTGATCGAAATTACTATAAAGACATCGGAAGTTTTAATTAAAAATTCAACTACACGCACATTCATCAGTGGGTATGCCCTCTCGTAGCCACACTAAATTCTGATGTTAAATTCCTGTTTGATAACTTTGGTCATTACTCGATTTATATTGGTCAAAATCTTACGTTTGAAAGTATAATAGTTCTGTCATTTTTAAGGTTGAAAACATCACTCCGTCAACAAATATTCTTTCTCGGCATATTCAACTCTCGCACTCTTTAAAGCTACAGGCCCGCGGCGCAGCGGCCGACGACCACCAAAATGACAAAACTACAAAATATTCCCAAAAAGGATGCACTAATCGCGTACGGAACGTAGGGAAGCCTTAGAGGATATCGTTCAGGAACGAGTTGTCGAGAGAGTTCAACAGCTCCTGGGCGGTGAGGCTGGTGGCGTCCGTCGACTGCATGTTGTCGAGGAAGTCCAGGTTGAAGTCGGCGCCTTGCCCCCCGAACGCGCCGTGCAACGACCCGAAGCCGGGGTGCACCCCGCCCGGCACCCCGCCCTGCAGGGGCTGCATGCCCATGCCCATGCCGCCCTGCTGCATCGACATGCTCTGCGACTGCGACATGTGGATGTTTGGCATCTGGAAGTGGATGTCACCATTAGTGATTGTGTTCGGTACTGTAAGGTTATATGCAGCTCATAGGAAAAGCACAGTTTAGCAAGCATACAGTTGCGCATCGAAGGTACTTTCGCAGAGCAAGGGAGGCGAACCCGCGGGGAAGCGGGCGCTGCGGCGAGTGTCCCACAAACAAGCGCAGTTTGTGGGAGCTACCGTGAAGGCCAGCCACGTGCGCGTATTGCGTATTTTAAACGTTATTTTGAATTTACGTTCAATGATTCCTATTGAATATAATGGTGCATACACGTTGTTCTGTATACGGTTGTAAGTCGACGTCGAAACACAACAATGACTAAATAGTTTCTTTTTTCTTTTTATTTTATTCATTTGGCCAACTTCTCATTGATTAATAATTAACGTTTTTACAACACATAATTAACTAATACAATTACAAATATCAAATTCTAATTCATCACAAACACTACAATTTTCACTTGTTTTTATTTCGTAACTATATCTACAACAGCCTCCAAATATTTTATTGGGCTAGTTATGTGTTTTTTATTCTCAATTATCAATTGAATCGAATTTTTGTTAACGAGACCATCTATCTTTTGCTCTAGTTCTTGTTTCGCCTTGGTGTTTATTGGGCATTCTGTTATTAGATGCAAGATGGTATCGTTAGCATCTGTATCACAGTTGTACTACGGGATCTCCTTATTAAATAGTTACTTCGTAACTCTAACTCCAGCCTAGCGGGTTTTTCTAGTGTAGGTAGTATTTACGTATTCTTTACGGCGCAAGCTTTTGCGCAAAGTATAATCATTATGTTTACAACTTATTGGAGTAGTTGGGACGTCGGACACAGAAGGAGTAGGTGTTTGTCTAATATCCAACTATTATGATTTATTTTTTCTTTTTCAGTTTTTTCTCTTTGCAGTTATTTTTTATAATAGTCCGGTTTTTACGAGTATATTACTGTTTTTTATATAGTTGTTTTAGCAGTCGGGTTTTTTTTTTATGGTTTATATTTAAGATTTCTGGACTTGTTTATTTTTTTTCTTTTTTTAAGCAATCCGAATGCGAATTCAATTTATTGTTTTAATAATAGAAAATAGAAATCTAAAAATAAACCTTCACGTTAATTTAGCAGTGCAACATTTGTAAATATTCTTGATAATAAATGATTATTTTATAAAAATATTAACGATTATTTGATTTCAAATTTAGTGACAACCCTTACAAATGCGCGAACGATCGCCTAAATACCTACGCGGGCGGCGGCATCGCCCCACATCAAAGGCGATGCTCTACTGTATGAAATGGTAATACTGTGGTAAAAGTTAGTTTAATTTATTTGTATTAATAAAGATCAATCTTTATACTTTTCAAAAGTTTTATTACAATATAAAAATTTACATTAAGGCGACGCACCGTTAAACAATTAATCTCATACGGAGCGTTTGCGTCCCGTACCACAAGAAAAACTGTTTTTTTTTCCTTCAAATTAAAACTACAAACTATTAAAAAAAAATTAACTAGCAAATTGAAGTGTGTGTAAAGACTAATCTACTAAGAAAATTAGTTACTTAAATCGGTCTGGTTTGCCTGTAAAATGCAAATCTATGTTTTAAAAGAGGTTATGTACTTTGATATTTTTTTCTCTGTTATAAAAATTGACAAATCGTGTTTCTGCAACTAGCAAAATGAAGTCAGTTAAATGAAAAATCATGTCATCAAACATCACTTTCATATGTTTTGTAATTGTTAGGGAAAATCAAGATCCCGCCACGTAAATTTCCAATGCGTCGCCTTAAACAAATCAAGTTAACATCTCCAAAACTCGCCGGTTGGAAGTCATCTGGCAAACGTGCCCGCTAGTGTTGGGGTACCGAACATGACAGTAGTGATGCGGTAAATCGATTATTTCTTCCGTCTAACAGTATGTAAGCCTCTTTAGTCTGGATGAGTATTTGAATCATCGAATATGTAATTAAAAAGGTTTGCAACGGTTTGACACGGTCGCGGACTGTCGTAGACAGGAGCTACAGCCCGGCTAAAAGCCGAAGTGCTCGGAGATCGGTTTTATTCTAATGTAACATTTTTTTTATAATGCACAAAGTAAAGTGCAACTGGTGTTCTTATTCACATCCACATCACAGTACGTCAGCATTGTGCCTTACAAATAAACAAAGAATAAGCTCCGAATAGTTATTCCGTGTTTTGTTTCCGTCATGTAAACGTCATTTCAAATTAGAGTAAAAGACACAAAACACGGAATAACTGTTCGGAGCTTATTCTTTGTTTATTTGTAAGACCCATTGTGTTTAGTGTAAAAAAACAATGATTTAATTTGAACTCTTGGACTCGAAAAGCAATGAATAATTACAACTGTATTATCCGTTAAAAAAATAATAGACACCGAAAGAGTAAAATTCATCATAGGATTTGTAAGACGAATAGATTATTTTAATGCCGACTTGGACTTTGTTGGTATCATAATTTCGGTATCAGTTATAAGACATTATTATTCACAGATCAGCAAAGAAACCTCAAAACTTTCAGTAAGCTTCTTATGTTACAATTGCTGCTTGGCTTATCCGAGAGTGATAGTTTTTATTATTTTAGATTACTATAATAAAAAATCACACAAAATGCGACATACCTGGCCTTGCACGCTCATCATTTGATTCTGATGCATAATAAGATGTGACATCGAAGACTGTTGCTGTTGATTCGAGGCTCTGCAATAAGAATATTGAAAACGTTAGAGCGGTTCATTAGTGGTACAATTCTTCATTTCGTTCCGCACGTCGCACCCGTTCGCTAGTTACGAACGAAATCGCGCGCGTTTCCAATATAGTTTCACAGTGTGAACCTCTTTACGCAATATTTTTTATTCTCCAGTTGATAGTCAAGACTATAGGGTTCAACTTAACAGCCAAATTTAAAAAAAAAATGTATGTGCTAAATATATCATTAAATACATTAAATATAAATATATTTAAGCATACAGTAAGTATTTACATAAACAAAAAATCAAATTGGCCACTAACATGCCTGTTGGTGAGCAGGATGTGGCCTAAAGTGGTACATGCTAAGACAGGAAAAAAAGAGAAATATGATGATGACACGTACCGTTGCTGCTGGTGCTGCATGAGCTGGTGCTGCTGCAGGCGCGCCTGCTGCAGCTGCATCTGCTGCTGCTGCGCCATGCTGCCGCCCATGCCGCCCATGTTGAACCCGCCTGCCGACACACGAGATAAAGTTTTAATGGTTTTCAATATTATTCACTCGCGCAGTGCTTATGGCCCCTTCTCCCTATCCATCCATAGAGAAGACTCGTGTCGTGCCTCATCAGTGGGGACATAAACATGAATTGATGGTTAAATTTTTTGAAATTTACAAATTTATTTACAAATACTACATTTTTTACTTTATATATATTTCATAAGCTTTATACTTATACTTATCTATCACTAAGATAGGAAAGTTAAGTATTATTTTCTAAAATTTATGCGAACACTACACATTGAAATGAAACAAGTGTAAAACAAACGCAAGTTTACGACAAGGATCATGCTTATAAGTCACCTTGATGGTGGTGCGGGAACTGCTGCCTCGCGGCCTGCTGCTGCAACAGCACGTGCCTCCACTCGGGCGAGTACTGGCGCGCGTGCGGCGGGAACGGCCGGGGCGCGGCGGCGGGGCGGCGCGCGCCCTGCCCGGGGCCCACGCCGGGGCCTACGCCAGGGCCCACGCCCACGCCGGGGCCCACGAACCGCGCCTTGTATTCAGGCGGCGGCGGCCGTAACTGCTGTTGCTGCGCGCGTATCATCCGCTGCTGTTGCTGCTGCAGCATTTTGGCTTCCTGCTCGCGTGATATGCCCGCTGCGGCTACTCCTGCAAATAAAATATAAAAGTTAATAAATATATTTTTTTCAAAAACTTTTGACTTTGGATAGCTTTGACAGCATCGCCCGGTATTCATGCCAGGCGAATATTTCGAACCTAATTTATGTTCACCAATGTGTTCTGGTCAAATCAAGCCACAAACTAGAGAGCGTTTCTGAAGCTATGTTTGCGATGCGCTATAAAACAATATTTAAATTCTATTCTGTACAAACTAGGATTAATTAAAGCTTAATCGGTATTAAGTTTACATTAACACTGCCCAAGAATATAACAATGGTTTATTTAAATCTTATGTGCCATATGTGGTCTGCTGGCTGGCCATTGAACCGGTTAATGATACGAACTAATTATAAAGAGTCGACTGCTCCGGTGACGAGGATTGAGACTTGAGTGTACTAGTGGTTACCCAATGGTCAAAACGCGACCTCATCATCATCATCAGCTCATTTTTTATGTCCCCACTCCTGGGGCACGAGCCTTCCATAAGAATGGATAGGGAGAACGGGCCATAAACCATCACGCGGGCCCAGTGCGGATTGGTGGTTGTTAACGACTGCTAATGCAGCCGGGACCAACGGCTTTACGTACCGTCCGAAGCACGGAGGAGCTCGAGATGATATATTTTTGGTCACCCAACCGATGACCGGCCTTTTCGAAAGTTGCTTAACCTCAGCATTCGCAGACCGGGTGCGTTAACCACTGCGCCATCGAGCTCCTCAAAAAAATGCGACCATTTCATAATAAATATTTTATATCAATTTTATCTTTCGGGAATATTTCTTCACATAAACTTTAACCATATGAAATCCTCACTCCGTCCAAAGGGTCACGAAGTTTTTCACATAAGTATATTATATATCATATAGATGATGGTGTATCGCTCACCCAGCGGCTGGTTGCCCGCGCCCTGCGGTTGCTGCTGCTGCTGCTGCGGCTGCCCGCCCTGCCGCGCGCGCATCGCCTGCGAGAAGTTGATGCTCTGCGACTGCGACACTGAATACGAGTCGCACCCGTTGCCTGCGAACAAATCACATATTTTTACTTCACATAGTTAATATTTTAACAGTTCTCGATCGGCGGCCGCGTACCAGAAAACGCTGTGTGGGCCTCCAACAAGGTGGACCGAATATCTGGTAAAGGTCTCGGGAAGCCGCTGCATGCGAGCAGCACAAAACCGGTCGTTGTGAAATCCTTGGGGGAAGCCTTTGTTCAACAGTAGACGTCTTTTGGCTGAGATGACGATGACTGGTGATGACGATAATCTTCATCATCATCATCATCGGCCTATGATAGTCCACTGCTGGACATAGGCCTCCCTTAATGAGTGCCATAGCGCCCTGTCCTTAGCTTGACGCATCCAGCATCTGCCTGCAGTCTTTCGCAGGTCATCATCCCACCTGGCCGGAGGGCGTCCTACACTACGTTTATTTTATTCTAACTACCATTTGCTAGGTCCGCGGTCACACAGAGACCCTGCAAATCCTGCTATACAAAGCCCAAAGGGTTCAAAATCTCAGGATAAAATAACATGTATGTCAATAAAAAAACAACAAGTATATCGGGTCATTTTAATGTGTAATGTTTTAGTAAACTTTAGTAAAGAATATAGTAAAAAGTTTGTTAAGCCGCATTCCTACATTGTTTTCTTAAAACAAACATCGACAAAAATATTTACAAACAGACCGGGTTACAAACTGGTATTCGAGATTTCAATATAGTCATCAGTTAGTTTACCCGATATAGTATAACCATTCAGCCGCAAGTTAACTATTTAAAATAATATATGATATAGTATTTAACTAATTAACGCCTTCAAGCACGATGATCGATAAGAAAAGTGTTAACCACTCGGGCACATACCTATCATACTGGTTCTCCTTTTATATACTAAAAACTTAACCGAGTTTAAGCAAAACATAATAATAGGATAATACTTTAGTCTTCGGAATTAATGCGCGAGTCTCATTTCGGCGATTATTTAAATGTACACTGATTATATGTCGTACCCTGTACGGTAGCGTTTACATCGGCTTTTGTCACCGCCGATGTTTCCCTTACCCAAGGCTGCGTGCGAAATAAGTTACTATACAAACCAAAATATTGTCTTCTTCCTGCTCAAGCTGAGACAAGATTCAATTAACATTCGAGAGAAATAGCAAAAAAGTACTCATTATTATTGACATTAAATAAATAATAATTTGCACTAACAAGCAAAACATGACATCTAGCAAAGTATCTACGTATAATATCTCCACTATGTAAACCATGTTTTATGCAAATAAATATTCTTATTCTTAATGAAAAACTATTACCAAAACGATATACCTACCTATTAGATATGTATTATTTATATCTTAGGCACATAGGTAAGTAACTAATATAATATCATAACAAATTAAAAGATGCACGTTCTTGTTTAGAAATGTTTTTACTTAGCAAGGAAAATATGTTTTTAATCAATCATAAACTTAACAAACTTTATAAATCGGTACTTATTGATTCGCCCCCAACCCAAACACGCAGCATAGTCGATCGGTACCAAATAGTTCCTGCATACATGCAGCGGACGCGTCAAGTGTCGGGGACACAAAATAAAGAGATTGCAGAAGAGAAGGTAAGCTTCGTACAAACACGCTCGACCAACGCGCACTAGAGTTGCCAACTATTTTTCAGGAAATTAAAGTAAATCTATCACTGACTAGTATAAAAAAAAGGATTTGAAGAAAAATAAACTATTTTCCAAATTTATTTATTTAAGCGTTGCGTTTCGTTTCAATTCACCTGAGTCTGAGTATCATTCAGTAGTTCAGAAATTAAGTCAACAGAAATATTCCGTTCAAACGCACGTATTAGTCGGAAATAAAGTATTTTCCATACTTTATTTTTATTAAAAATAATACAGTATGGGGATGGAAAATAACGTAGGATACGTTATTTTAAAGTATGGTTGGCAACCCTAACGCGCACATAGACATCCTCTCACAGACAGCAATCTCGCAACAGCTTCCGAGAGATCCGTGTCTATGGGTGAGTTGCTGAGAGCGGTATGTTTAAGCTTACCTTCTCAATCCTCGTTATTTCGTGGCCAGGGATGAGGCGCGCGCCTCGGCGCATCCTCGCCGATCGTCAACCTCGCCCTCCCCTCGCCCTCACTACATCGCAACAACCACTATATACCGTAGCTATGTTACTATGCAACTCAACGATACCAAGATGCCATTCCGATATTTGTAGCCGACGTATGCTATCTGGATTACGTATAATATATGTTAGGTACTTACTAGAAACTGCGAATCATGATCAGCAAAATTTTAAAACAACATCGCACCGCATTCGTTACTGAGTGTGCATGTAAATGAGTAATGTCTTTCCAATTTGCCGATTCGGTATTGAAAACATTCCCGGCTTACTATTGAATCATCAGTTTAGCATTTCGTTGGAGCAAAGCAACAGTGGCTTTGTGTTAGTGAGCACGATAATACTTTCGCGCGCACACAGCACAGCATATACATAAATTAGTGATCGCGTCGTCGTCAATACATTAATTACTTCATGCGTGGTTCGCTTCGTCACATATACAATTAGATAAATGCCTGAGCAGATTAATAAACTTAAGTTTTACAAGAACTCAATAAAAAATATGAAATCTGTTATTCATTTGTTTTAGAAAGCAAAAATACAAGAAGTTTTGTTACTGTCAGAATAGTATTATACTTTGTAGCTATCCACTCTAAAGCGATGATTAATACAAAATAGTAACAGCTGAAAATAGTAACCGTGACACTGCCAATATGTCGTGATGCGAGGGGGAAAAGCTGATGCACTTAGATGAAAATTATTTGACATAACTACGTAGGTGTCTGTCTGTCTCTGGCCGTATCAGAGCAATGTCATTTGCAAGACAAACATTGTTTGTTTTTGCACTATTGTTTTCGAATTAAAGCAGTCAGAGCATACATGGAAAATAAAGTACCTATAGAGAGAGCTGTTTCGAAATGAACGTTGTGAATGTGTGATGTGAATGAAACGTTGGAGAAATGTTGTTAATCTTATCTAATAGGTAGGTATTATGAATTGTTTTCTAAAGCTTACGCAAACTGTGACGAGACACTGCAAAGGGTTCGAAACGTTGAAATACAATAATATATAAAGCAAACGCTAGAAGACCTGTATCAATAAAATCATGTTTATATTATAAATAATAACAATAATACCTACTAGTTTGTTTGTTGGTCCTTCCTTCACGTTAAAACGTGCGGTGTATCTACTTTTTATCTCTGACAAATACAATTTTCCCTGGGGCAATATACAGTTTAGGCATCTGAATCTTACGCGGGCTAAGCAGCTCTATATCAGTTATCTATATTTTCAACATTGACAAAATGAGTCAGTACATACTTTTAGTATAAGTTGTTGTTGCAACTCCCCGCTTAGTAACCATTTATCTATGATACGGCTTTTCCAATTTCAATACGGGTTTTTACAAACGTATCAAAATTCTAAATTCAAAATCATTTATTCAGTTCAGGCAAGTATCTCTTGTGAATGTCACTATGCCATCGGTTCGTAAGTCTACTCTGGGCGGGAGATCTTGTACTGAGAAGATCCGGCAAGAAACTCAGCAAGTGTCCAGCTCTTTTCTCCCATAAAGCGTCAAAAATATTGGAAAATGCCCTATCATAGCAGGACACTTTCCATTACAAATAAACAGAAATACGAAAAATATAGAAGACAACCACAACATGTAAAAAAAAACAAAATATAAAATATAACTTAACAGTTTTACATCAGGTAAAAGTTTCAATTTCCACAATGTTATACAGTACCTACCACTACAGTACTCTAGTAAAAGTCAAAAATTGTTTAAAAAAACAAAGTCAAACTATAGTGAATAATACTAAAAATAAGATAAGTATGCAAGAGCAGACCAGCCTCCACAGGCGGCACCCGTTCACGAGTATGACATATGAATCAGCCATCGCTTCGCTTCTCTCAACCATATTTTAGGGAACGTAACGACGACGCACACGCCACCACTGCAGAGACAATAAAGAGAGCATGACACACTCAAGACACTCTAAATAAAAACTTAATGATCTAGGTATTTCACGCAACTTAATGATCTAGGTATTTCAAAATTATATAAATTAATTTTATTATATTATTTAAATAGAGCATACTGTGTTTTTATTATAACCAGGGTGTTTTATCATCTAAATATTCTTTGACTGTATAAATAAACTTCTATAATTTGGCGCATTATTGATCGCTAATATTTATGAAACTGGTTGGTGATGGGCCTTGTGCTCTTGTATTTTTTCAACATTGTTGAGTTCTGACAGTTAGAGAGATCAGTTTCTAGAGTAAATGAGGATTTTGGGTGAAGTGAGTGCGCCGCCTCCCCTATCGTCGGTTACCATCAGATGAAATAACGACTAAGAGCTTTCGCGTTGTAGAAAAAAATATAGTAGCTAAACAATTTAGTGCACACGACCGACACTTGCACATCAGACTACTACAACAACTGACAAATTTCCTCAATAAACTTTGAACTTTGTGTCTAACGCATATGGTTGAACATTTATTAATGAAATTTGACAGTTTTGGATAGGTCGATGTGCAGGCGTCTTCTGCATCACGTCGTAATAACTTCACCATACCACACAAGCTCGTGTAACTTACTTCACCACGTACCATGTCCATGGACTTTGTAGCTGTATTCTTACCATGGTGTGCTGCGGGGCATACCCTGCTGCGCGGCCACCGACCAAGCGTGTGTTAAATTGTTGAGTTGATCTGACAAAGTGCGAATGCGTGCAACGAGTTCCGTAGCAGTGCCTACCTTGGTGGTGCTGCGGCGACGGCGTGCCCTGATGCTGGAAGGAGGCGTACATGCCCTGCTGCGCGGCCACCGACACGTGCCCGCCGGCCGCGCCGCTCACCTGCATGTGCTGCGCTGCGGAAACCTGCGCACCAAAACATTTTTTTTTAGGGTTTTTTTTTTTAATACTGGCCAGCAAATGTATAAAACCCTTAGATGAATGAATGGTCTCGCTGCGCTCGACTAGATACCGCGCTACCTAGGAACAATAGCTCCGTGAATGCGGCAACTCAATATTGTAGTGTGTGTAAGAACGGTGTCCTTCTTATTTCTTGTAAGTAGTATTATTTTTACACAGTTTAACTACGCAAACTGGCATTTTACTTCGGTTTATGACCAAAATTTAACAAAACATTAGGTACGCGCACCTTACACACAGTTTGCAACGCGACTGACAGCAGGCGACTGACAACAGGCGACTGACTCGGGTACGCCGACTTCAGCGTAGTATTTTTTGCCGCATTTAACAAGTACGCCGGCGGTATCTAGTCAAGCGCAGCGAGACCAATCATTAATCTAAATAAGGTATAACCTAAGCGGTTGATAGAGGTTCAAGTGTAAACACGAAAGCAGGGTAAAAAAAAAGGTTGTCCAGCAAACGAGCGTAAATTCGCGTATTTTATACACCATTGGATGACGTTGCATAAACCAGCGCCTCCTGCTGACAAACGAGGTGTTGCCATAGAAAACCTCGTTTTTGTCAACGTGATCGAATGATGAATAGCGGTGATGGAAAGCGGTTACCGCAGCCCATGGACAGCTTGATGCGACACCAAGTGTATAAAGTTTATACACCATTGGATGACGTTGCATAAAGCAGCGCCTCCTGCTGACAAACGAGGTGACAGTTGGGCATAGAAAACCTCGTTTTCGTTAACGTGATTGAATGATGAATAGCGGTGATGGAAAGCGGTTACCGCAGCGTTGCCCATGGACAGCTTGCGACACCCAAGTGTATAACGCGCGTGTAGCTGACCCTGAAGCTTCGGTTCTAATGCTTCTATGCTCTGTAGTTTCACTGAATCTAGTAGGTACCCTTGAAACCGGAACAAAGTAATAAAATATAATGTATTATTGCAGCAGAAACAGGGCAGGGCCTTCCTTCCTCCTTTTCACTTCTTTCTGTATGCCGCTGCAGTGAGGCAATCTGATTGCTATGCATCTACGCGTCTGCGTCGCACCATCTTCGCCTTTGTCGTTGATCAGATCAGACCGGATTTAATACCTACATGCAGTATTAGAATAATGTCTTTGAAATGATTACATTAAATACACTGCGCTATCAAGGTATCGGAGTCTGAATTTATGGTAAGTCATAAAATTAATTGTGCACTATTGTATTAGGTCTTGTACAGACAGCGTAACATGAAAAAATCATTTGTTAAAATACTAGCTGGTGTAGTCTCGGGCGGAAGAGTAGGTGTTACTCTTGCGCCCGAAACTTTATGCGCGCGTGAAATCTTGTCTTACATATAAGTTTGTTATTTTACCCCGACAACATTGAACCGAGATGAAAAGCAGCCTCTGTATGTTTAAAAAAATGGTGCAAACTGATTTCGTTATATATTATGACGAAATAATTTACCTACGCTATATCAGCTCAACATGATAGGGCAAGCAATTTGAGCATCGGTCGACTATTTTCTTTGAAAATGCAGCAAGATAACAACATTTCAAATTCCAGACCTATCTGCCTCTAGTTACTGACGCAAATAACGCATTTGATTTTGATAGCCGATACGCGGTATGCAGCTATAATTACAAAGTAATATTCAATTGATGCCAATCTCTACACAAATTCTTTGTTCTACCAAATTGTAGTTTATTCCGATAGATAGAAACTAGTTTTTGACGATCGAATAATTAATTTAAAAAATAGGTAGATATTTTATTTGATTACGTCTTACCTATGATGCTCGAATCGCTAGTATAACGACGCAATCTCCAAGGTTAATTAAAATAATTAGAAACCTTTTATACGAGTAACACAAAGCATTTAGCATCATGTTTATTAATTTTGGATGCAGATGCATAATTTAATTACTTACGAATCAAATTACTTTACTAATAACGATTTATGTAGAGTATATTATGTTAACTGGTAAGTAATTTGTAGGTAGGTATAATACCTAGAGTCATAGTATAAATACTAGAGTTGAAATATTTTCTTAATTATTACCTATCTTGTGTTGTAACTTTTGTTTTTAATCAATTTGTGCTTTAAGACAGCGCAGTCAGCCGGCACCATAACAAGCCTAAGAGTGGATCAATGTCAGTTGATTAAAAATGTTAAAATATTAATCTTTATAGATAAGGTCATATTACAAGCCCATCTAGTAGTAACAGTTATGAGTCCGTATTAAACGAATGCAATGGATGCAACGTAGACGTAGTCTAGTGGCAGAGGTAATTGGCGTTGCCATATTGTTCTAATTAGCAGAGATAAGCTAGAGTCGTCGTCGCGCGGGAGGCCACTCCAGGCAGTGGTCCGAAACACGGCGAGTGAGCGACGAGACGATCGGAGTGACCTTTTTCGAACTCTAGGAGACAATGTCATACAATGTCAAAGATATGCAGTTATTATAGAATCTCTCAGTTTTCAACCGCTACTATAAATTCTTGCTCACAGTGAAATTCACTTAACGATAAAACAATATTCGCCGAGATGACTGCCATTGTCTATAAGGATCTATACTAGGTATAATGCAACCATTCGCTAATCGTCCAGTGACTAATACTACTTGTTATTTACAGAGTCGTCGCCGGAACTCGGTCATACCGAGTCTTCCTAGTACTGGTTCCGCTCCCTCACCAAGGAGCGTCGTCGCATGTATTGTTTTCTTTTTAAAATCTTGCTTTAAAATGTAACATTTGTTATATTTGATAAGGTCATTGTGATGGAAATCAATGTTAATTGATATAATTATTACATAATTAAGTAGATAGCTCGCTAATCGCTGTCCGCGTTTTATCGGAGCCCGGTCTCTCGCGCGGGCGCTAAATTAGGACACTGCAGAAGGTAAGCCAATTATGTAGGTAATCTGTGGGTAGGGTTGCCAACTATTTTTCAGGAAATGTAGGTACCTAAGTAAATCTACCACTAACTAGTAAAAAAAAAATTATTTATTTAAGCGTTGCGTTTCGTTTCACTTCACCTGAGTCTGAGTATCATTCAGTAGTTCAGAAATTAAGTCAACAGGAATATTTCGTTCAAACGCACGCATTAGTCGGAAATAAAGTATTTTCCATAGGTACCTACTTTATTATTATTAAAAAGAATAAAGTATGGGGATGGAAAATAACGTAGGATACCTACGTTATTTTAAAGTATGGTTGGCAGCCCTATCTGTGGGTAAGCTTCAAATAAACGCGCTAGAGCAACGCACACATAGGGATACTCTCACGGACACGCAATCTCGCAACATCTGCTTTCGGGCTGGTATGGTGTGGCTCATTTTGGCACGGCCACCATCACCAACCCGAAATCTGAGTTTACAGATAATTAGTGGATAATTAGTGGGAATTAGTGGATAAATCTCAGAATTAGTGGGGCCATGGTTCAAAAGTTATAAGGGATACAAGGTGGCCGTGCCAAAATGAGCGCTCATTTTGGCACGGCCACCTTGTATCTCTGAACCCACGGGTCGTAGCGAAGATCTGATTACACCAATAAATAGTGGATAATTAGTGGGAATTAGTGGATAAACCTCAGAATTAGTGGGGCCATGGTTCAAAAGTTATAGCAACTTCTTTTTTCCATACAAAAACAACATGTGCAGTCGCGCACATAAGCATTTAGTTATTACTTGAATTAATTAAATTGTGAATGAACGACGAAACTTTGATATGTGTGTACGTATGTTTGATTCTGTATCGATAAAAAAGGCGCCATTAAATGCTTAAAAAATGTAAGTAAGTAAGTAAACAGCCTATAATTGTCCCACTGCTGGGCAAAGGCCTCCATCATTGAAATCAAGTCATCGCTACAATTGATGGGTAATGGCTTAATCACCACGCTTGCCAAGTGCGGGTTGGTGATCACAAACCCGGGCATGCATCGAAAAATCCGAAATACATTTTGCCCGACCTGGGAATTGAACCCGGGACCTTCGGGTATCGGGCCGAGCGCTCTGCCACTCGGCCACCGAGGCGTCACTCGGCCACCGAGGCGTCTATGTATAAACAGATATGTATTAACAGATTTTTCGATTTTTCAATCCTCAGAATAACATTTATTAGCCTGATAGATTATACAAGCCATTTTAAAAGTGTGTTGTTATCCCGTTGTCTCTTATGTTATAAGCAAAATTAATAATTAATAGTAAAAAATAACCTCATCTTTTCTTTGAAGTCGGTTAATAATTAAATTGTAAAGCATTCAAATGAGCCTTTTTATATTTTTAAAGAAATACATTTATATACTAACTAGTTTATTTTTTTTGGTTCCCGACATTAAATTAATGTCATGTACAATTATATCCATACATGTATCCGATTCTCTCTCTCATTTACTAACTTTCACTCTATATACCTAGATTCTTACCTAGACTCTTTATACCTTTCAATTTTAAGTTGTTAATTCAAATTATCAATAAGCTTCATTTACGCGATTGTACACCTACTATGGGAAAATGAAAAATTGATATAACTTTTCATAGAAGCTCCCACTAATTCTGAGATTTATCCACTAATTCCCACTAATTATCAACTAATTATTGGTGTAATCAGATCTTCGCTACGACCCGTGGTTTCAAAGATACAAGGTGGCCGTGCCAGAATGAGCGCTCATTTTGGCACGGCCACCTTGTATCCCTTATAACTTTTGAACCATGGCCCCACTAATTCTGAGATTTATCCACTAATTCCCACTAATTATCCACTAATTATTGGTGTAATCAGATCTTCGCTACGACCCGTGGTTTCAGAGATACAAGGTGGCCGTGCCAAAATGAGCCTCATTTTGGCACGGCCACCTTGTATCCCTTATAACTTTTGAACCATGGCCCCACTAATTCTGAGATTTATCCACTAATTCCCACTAATTATCCACTAATTATCTGTAAACTCAGATTTCGGGTTGGTGATGGTGGCCGTGCCAAAATGAGCCACACGCTGGTATGAGATGGCCCGAGATTCAGTGTCTATATACATACCATCACGAGCATTAACATGTGTACAATTTTGACTAGTTATGACTCTTATTCCATTGCATTAAGACTTACATTGTTTACATTGTTTCCTTTATATTTTGTGTTTTTATTGTGATGGAAAGTGTCCTTTTATGATAGGGCATTTTCCAATATTTATGACGCTGTAAGGGCGAAAAGAGCTGGACACTTGCTGAGTTTCTTGCCGGTTCTTCTCAGTACAAGATCTCCCGCCCAGAGTAGATAGACTTACGAACCGATGGCATAAATGACGTTCATAAGAGCTATTTGTAGCCTAAACTGAATAAATGATTTTGAATTTTTACATGATAATTGATAATATTGATAATGCTCGTGGCTGTACGTAGTCTATGTGTGCGTTGGTCAAGCACAGTATGTATTAAGCTTACCTTCTGGGGTAGTCGTATAGATGTGAATCTGGTTACTAACATTTGTAGCCTAGCGGCTAGAAACAGCTTATTTGGCTTGTTTGTCATTTCTAGCGATAACTAGCGGCTGGAAACGGCTGCTTACATTTCATTGATATATTCACATGATTATTTTTTTGTTTTGTTGTTTCTCTTCTAATTTATTTACTATAGGATATATTAACATAAATAGACATAAACAATGCCATTTGCATCTGTATTAAGTGTTAAAAACTCGAAATTCTCATACAAAATGTGGCACAGCAGTGGAATAGGACTATTTTAATAATTTATTTGTCAGAGATGTTTTGGAAATATGTATTTATCCATTAAATAAGTGTGGACCTAGTAATAGTAAGGAGAGGATCGTGCGGTAAAGCGAGCATACATGGGACGTCCTAGTGGCCGACGACCGGTTGGAAGACTCAGGCACCGCTGCGAGGACGAGGTCGGTAAGGACTTGAGCGAGCACAACGCGGATGACTGGCACCAGGTGGCGCAGGACCAACCCAGATGGCGACTCTTATTACAGGAGGCCAAGACTCACTTTGGGTCGTTGCGCCATTCTAGGTAGTTAGTTAGTTAGTAATAGTAAGCATTTAGTTGTATTTCTTTGTTTGGTTTATAATGATGATTAAATCCAAAATAAACTAATTTAGCTACCTTTATTCTTATAATTTTCATACACCACCACATAAACACAAACGTTGTCTCATAGTTTCCTGTCCGTCTCTGATATAAGTAAATTAAGGTATAAATGGTGTCTTCGGTGTTTTTAAAAAGAACACAAAAATAGCAGAACCTAATAAGTGCTACTGTATAAGTGTAGGAACACACTATGCCGAAGTTCGGCATGATTACGCCTACAATGCTATTTGAATTACTGACGACACATAATACCGAAATTGCGTTGCGTTATAGCGTACAGCCGAACTTTGGTCGGGCGGCAACTTATTCTATAGAGCACACATTATACGCGACCGAAGCACAAAGTAAAGGTGACCGAAATTTGTTTCGATTGCCTACGAAGATCCGGGGGCGGGGCGTAAGTTCGGCACTTATGGTGTGTCATATCAGCCGAATACGTCGGAACGTAAAATCAGCCGCGGAACTTCGGTCGCGTAATTTCGGCATAGTGTGTTCCTACACTAAGAGTTTAACAATAAAAAATGTAATAAAAATCGTTTTTTTTTTTTTCGATGCTCAAGTCGGGTATCTACCCGGTATCAAGCGGCTGGTTATTCGTTTCTAGCCGCTGGTTTCGGTAACTACCAGATTACAAGCCGCTGGTTTACAACTATAGGTAAAGTCTTCATATTTCGTGGCGCGGGCGAGGCGCGAGGCGCGAGGCGCGAGGCGTGACCGCGCGCGTCGCGTGCTTGTGACGAGAATCAGCGCGCTCCGGTGACAGCTGGCTGACGCACCGCCCGACACAAAACCTGTTCCGACACTCGGAGCCTCCTCCACCCGTCCGGCGCGGTGCACGGTGCACCCGCAACTTTTGTTAATCTCTGTCAACACGAGCGCAATATGCTAAGGCCACCGCATTGTGAAGCCAGACGGAGTAACGGCATCTCGGTTATCTCGCACATCGCTTTTTCAAATGGCCCGGGGATTACTAATACAGCGACTCAGGTAAATATCCGCAGGTTAACAACACGACTGTGACGGAAATGGGCAAGGCGTTAGTTTGGCAAGCGTTACCTACGTTACTTTTCTGTTTATCTTTGACTAGCGGCCCGCTCGCGACTTGGTCCGCTTGAGTGAACACCCGTATCCTATAGAACCCTATGGCAGCGCAGCGCCACCTACCGGGTCCAATTGTATCCATGTTTTATACATATAAACTTTCCTCTTGAATCACTCTATCTATTAAAAAATCCGCATCAAAATCCGTTGCGTAGTTTTTAAGATCTGAGCATACATAGGGACAGACAGACAGCGGGAAGCGACTTTGTTCTATACTATGTAGTGATTTAGTAGTTACGTTTAGCTTTGTACCAGTCTATCATTCATTTAGTGTAAACGCAATAGTTTATTTTTATTCATAGGTATACATTGTCGCACTGCATAATGCTTGCATACAAGTCAAGAATGTTGTGTACACGTTTAATTGGCATTCATATCAGAATCTAGAACCTTACATTACAATGTAGGTATATCGTTTCAATGCGTTCTATTAATTATGAATGCTGCTTGTTATATTGATAAACACATCATACAACCCAGCAAGTAAAATTATCGCTATAAAAAGTAAATTAATTTTGAATTTCTAACACTTAATACACGCACTTACTAGTATTGGGCGCTAATACTAATCTAAACGTTTAAAACGTTCACTTACTTTTTTAATCAACATCAATACGGAGGGGTTGCAGAGCCGAGGAACAAAGTAAGGAGAGCCACAGAAGGTAAGCTGTAAACTGCGCTCGAGCAACGCACATAGGGCTCTTCCGAATTAGGCGTTTCGTGTCGAACCGCTGCTGCCTTGCGTTTTCATATTAAACGCCAGCCGCACGACTGTTTTAATATGGAATGCAGTGCAAACGTGCGTTAGCCGTCTGACGACAAACTAAATTGAAAGAGCCCATACACCCTCTCACGGACACGAATCTCCGAACAGGGTGCCAAGTGCGAGTTTCATTCGCCATTCGATCACGTTAACGAAAACGAGAATTTGTATGGATTTTTTTTAACTCTTCTTGTATGTCGCCAGGTGGCGCTGCTTCAATGCCATACTAACTTTTGTTTTCGTTTTCGTAATCGAATGAATACGGATAGTAAACAAAACTCACACTCGGGACAGTCGAGTCGGAGCGTAGCTGTTGCGAGATCCCATGTCCGTGAGAGGTTGTCTGTGCGTGAGTTGGTCGAGCGCGTTTGTGTGAAGTTGACCTTCTGGGGGTGTCTTTATTTTGTGGCCGGGCCGGGGTGGTTACGACGGGGGTGCCGAGTAGATTCACCGTTCGCCGTCCGCACCGCCCACTTCTAAATTCCAATTACGAAAGTGATATTGAACCATACAAATACTAATGATTTTGCAGTATACAGCAGGGTACTACTCGACGATATTCTGGCCATAAATACCGGGAATATTCCCCCCGTCAAAATTCATCAAACATGAGCTAAAATCTCATTAAAAGTTACAGGCAGTAGATGGATGCCTTTATATCGATTAAATTACATTAAATATTTTCAGAGTTATAAATCTTTTGTGTTTCAATAGGTGCAATGATATTTTAAAAATAGCCAAAAAATTAAGTAGGTTTAAAAACAGACGTGTTCTTTAAATAGTTCACGGTTCTTTTAAAACCAAACCGTCACATTGTCATAACTTATAATCATCATTCGCCTGGTCAGCAGCTCTAATCTTATTTGGGGTCGGCGCAGCACGTTTTCTTTTTCCATTTTCCTCCATTAGCAGTCACGTAATGTTTACTTATTTCTTTGCCATATCAACAACATCAAACAGTCGTCTTCATATTTAAATTATAACGAAGAGGCTGCGAGGTTTGCGAGACAATGCTCTATGAAAATCACATAACTCTATAACTTTTCACAAGGGTCTTTGGAGCTATTCTTATTTTCTATTAATTGTTGATCAAGCTTTGATACTCCGTTTGATAGACGGAAAGAACTAATTCCTATCTCAGGCGCCAGGCTAATTCATTATTGATCAGCATGCCTTTGCTAGTTACCATCGATACACAAGAGTTACCAAAATAATCATTTCAGAAAATCCTACGCCAGCAAGTTTATCCATCAATTAGTAGTACTTTCAAGTTAAATAAAGTTGCGATCTTCTAGGAATAAGTAGCAATCAGGACGTCAGCTTTTATTTCGTCCCTTGTGAGAGTTGCGACGGAAATAACTCGTCCCACACAACTACGTCATGGCTGCCTACGCCCCGCTCTCGAACGCTGATGTACCCGATCAAACTTAACCTTTATGCCCATAGACTATCGGCTAACACAGGAGTAACAATGAAGATTCTAAATGCCGAAATAAGGGAAACCGGACATAAAAATTTGTTAACAACTTTCAAAACTCTACATATAATGCGAAACTAAAACCAACACACAGTAATAAAATGACCTTTGGATACTCGTTCGTATAAATTAACATATGTAGATAGAAGCGGAGACTATGACAAGAAATATAATAACATGTTTACATTGTTAACAATAGACCTATATTTATGTAGAAGACGAAGTAATACATAGAACAGTATTACGTACAATGTATACAGTAGGGAAACAAATAAAGTACACAAGTAAAGCAATGGCGATGGGACGTAAGGCCTTGCGAGGAAGCGGGCGCGTCAAGCCGTGGCCTACAAACTCCGCGATTTTGAGGCCTGACTCGCCGATAAGGGGTAATATAATAGCACTATTATTTATTCTGTGGTAATAGGAAAGAGTTTTTAAATATGCTTTGTTCGTTTTTCCGTAACTTTTTCCGAGAAAAAAAACATTTTTATTTCAATAATGTAATGCGTTCTGGCTTAATCAATAATTATAATGAATGACTTGGATACAAAAAATGTTCTATTTCACCGTAGACCGGGCGCTGGATGGAGTTGAGTGTGCAAAATATGAGGACCGCATTCTGTACATAGTTTTGAATTCAGAAAAGCTTGCAGATTATGATTCTGGATGTTGCCAGGGGGTTTGTTGGTCCATTTATTTTTTATACCCCATCCCCTTAGATATCAAGTAAATGGACTAAACAAATGCTTTGGAACCATTTTAATGATTGTTTTAGTGACAATATGTAGATAGTCAATTTAAAAAAAAACGACAAATTAAAAATAAAAACAAGAAATTGTTGATAAAAAAATATTTAATACGAAAAATCAAATTATAACATGTCATCAAAAAAAATATAAATAATCAATCTTTTTTTATTTTGACAGTCATTATTAATACATTTGCACAACGAAATACAATTTAGTTGTAATTTTATGCAAGAACTACTTAGCCTTTGTTTGACAATTTCATGTACATTTACAGGGCTGAATCGACAATTCTGGCAATGGTCGCTTCGTCAGTTGCTGTGGGTACAATTTACCATCTTTTCTTTCATATCCTAATAAGGTGTAATCAATAGGCTGTAGTAGTGTTTGGTCAGCATTTATCCATACATATGTTTGTGCTGAAGCTCTTAACAAATGTAAATGTAGAGCAATGTGCAATTTACTTTTAATAAATTTAAGCCGAAGTCGATATTTTGAGAAATCAATTTATACCGATGTTCATCAGCAGTTAATTTGTTTTTTGAGAAAAGATCTTCTTTTATTTTTGTATATCTAGGAGCAGCAGCACAGAGAAATCGAACGAGCTGGAACTTATTTCCAATCTGCCCATATCATAATTCTTAGCGCTGATACAGATGTCTTCATCCTAGGAATTTCTTTCTGGAATAAGCTAGCACGTCTAGGTTGTTTAGGTTTATGGTTTGACGGTTCTTATAAGAAGAAATACATTTCAGGATGTCATTTGGCTGCTATTGAGCAGCAAAGGGATTGCCCTTGGCGAAAACATTTGTCGTATTTTGCCAGCATTACACTCTGTAAGTGGTTGCGATTCGACTAGCAGATAGGGTTCGAAAAAGAATGGTTTAAAAGCTGCATCGTTGGATTTTGTACAAAAAGCTCTAAGGTATTTAGGAAATCCATATCTAAGTGTCGAACAGTTAACAGAATTAGAAACCATTTTCACTTATCTTTTCTCAAAAAAAAATTAACTGACGATAAACTACGGTATAAATTAATTTCTCAAAACATAGGCTTCGGCTTGAATTAATAAAATTATATAAATAAATATTGTCATGAGGTGCGGATTCGAGATTTTTCATGTGTATGGATTTCAAATTAACTAATAACCTATAAAATGGAGATATATTTTGTTACTTTGCTATTATCGTCAGTGTAACCAAAGTACATACCTAATTATTACCTACATAATATGTAAAAACCTCATTCATTAGGTCCAATTTTCCTTAATGGTAATCATTTTATTTATATTTGATAACAATTATAGTTTGTCGTAGCAAAACTTTAATTAGGTATATTCTCAATGATAAATTGTAGTGAACTTATTAACTTAGAAGTCTCATCTTCTGTTTCAGAATTCGTATTCATACATATTCTTTTTAACAAGAAACAAAGTCAAAGATATAAAAAAAACATTTTATCAATATGAATGTAGACATGGAAGTAATAGGTACGTAGAATGAGCACTAAATACAATATCGTACAAAGATACTGCTTAATCTTATAATGAAATTTATTTTAACAGATGTAAAGAAATTGTATAGGTACAGCCATGTTTAGGTCTGTACAAAATAGTTTAAAGATTATATTTGTTATGGTGTGTATGTTAGTCTGTAAGGTTTCTATGAACCATTGTTGCCTGATTTAAATAAATAAGTAATTAAAATTAACTCTTTCAAAGGTTTTTGTCCATGTTAGAAAGAACCTTTATTTGTAAGCATTGTTAATTGAATTTACTAAAGCAAAGACGATGAATCAATACACATACCTACATTCTCAGAGACTAATTTTTATTCCGTCATCAGACTAAAATTAAATGAAAGCAAGGGTAGACCAATACAAAGTGTTTCATTTCAATATAGGAGCTCAGAGTCAGTAATTTCATTACAAAATGTGTCAAATAGCGTGCATCTGTAAATATCATTGTCATTGGATGAGTAAGGTTCAGAACTCCAGAGACAAAGCAACACGGCCGATGACATCGTCGTAACTGAATGGAACAAAAAGAGCGAGCTACGACCGGATTGCTTCCTGCATCGGGACCACGTGTCCTCCCAGACGCCTAGCGACTCTGCCCTCCCGTGATAAAAAAAAGCTTTTAATCATCGTCAGACTATCTAAAAATGATCTTTAAAAAAAATTTTTTTACATCTCTCTTGTGAAAAATTGGTCCCTTGCCTATTCGTTTTAAAAAGATTTGTATTTTCTGTAAGTCCAGTCAACAAAATATAATGACTTGAAAATCCCAAACACAAATCTGATTTCTGAGATCAGTTACCATAACATCTAGACTAGAAGATATCTTGAACTCAACATAGATAGAACGCGTTCTTTTAACAAGGTCTTGCCAAAATAGTTAGTTAAGGTAACCAACACGTAACTGTTTCATACTATACCTGTACATTAAACTAGACAACGCCATAGAATATCGTCGTAGTGAAAACTCATCAAACCGGTTATAAATTATTGTTTTTCTTAACAAGCGTTTTAATATTCTCTACTGAACTGAAATAAGAATGTAGGTACCTAAATGTTTTTCTCGTTGACATTGATGAGACAAATAGCTGCCAACCAAGCGTAGAAGAGTAAACAAACAAAAGTAGCTACAATCGTTGTATTGTAAGCCATTCTAAAATTCAAGACATAGCAAGAAGGCTGCAATATTCTTTTAAGACCAAGTTGATTACTTCAAGGTTGCTTGTTTGTTGATGAATGTCTAAGTCTTCGTTCAACATAACTTGTGAGATTTCTTAGCTTGCGGCCTTGCAAGCGTTTGTGTAAAGTTTAAAAAACAATAAGTATAATGTATATTTTATTTTGTATACCTACTTAAGTCCGCATTCTGCAGAACCATGTTAAAATTATATTTTCCCTAACTTATTAATACAAAAATATTTATTTTATTAATTTAAATGTAGGTACTTCATATTTCACAAAATCGATATAACAATTATAACATAACATCCATATTACGATTTGGTTTTCCACAAGCTTATCACTTTGACATGGATAGCCATTTATAGCATACATATTGTATCGCATCATAATTATTCCTATCTGCATAAAACTGTGAGTGTGTAAGTGTCCGTTCGTAATGCCTTGTTTACAAGGGCACCGTTTTGATAAAGTCAAACATGTGGTTTTAGACACATCTGCAAGTCCGTGAAACGGCCTATCAGATACGCACGTGTTTTAAACTTCAGAGCTAACAGCTAGACGTGGTACCGGACTCTACTATTGTTCTCTGTTTACGTCCACTTATGAAATTATATAAACATGGATCATATAAGTGGGGCAGTGATTGACAAATCATCATTATTTCCAAGAAAATGTTTTATCACCTAGAGTATTCTAAGCATATTATCCCCATTTATCATTGAATTTAATTTAATGTCTTCAATCGCTTTAATTCTAATTTCAATCAATAACATACGGCACGGAGACACAAAATCTGACGAAGCTCGATCATTCTCTCATGCCAGTGCAGTGTGCAATGCCGTAAGAGAGCAGGCTGCATCTGCATCAGAGAGTGTAAGTTTTGGCAGACGATTCATAAATTTGGTACAGTACCCCGCTAGCAAGTACCATAAAACGTCGAGTCGAATTTCTTATTATGGCAATACTCAGTCTATCTCTGTCGGACAGTAGTGCTAGAGAAAGACAGCGGCAAAGCGCTCTGCTCGAAACCCTTCGCGATAACCGTCACTGACGCGTCAGTGGGCGGGCAGCGCAGCGCGCGCATACTGTCCCCGGTCGATACTACACCAGACTCCAATGTTTTTTATGTCGTTTCGCGTCACGAATTACCCAATAAAGAAGACTTCCAATTACATAAAGCAATTTAACAACTACATTTTATGATGTGCCAAAGGATAGAGATGACTTACCTTTCGAACGACTTGCAACATGCCAGACCGTATTAATATTACAGTAGAAAACGAATTCTCTCCTACCTGCGTATTCGTCATTTGGCGGGAAACTATGAGAAAGTTTTTAATGGACGAATCATGTCGGTAACTTGTTACCCTACTAAAACGTCCCCTGTTAAATGGTCTGCATACAATGAACTGCATCATATTATTATAGCAATAATTTGTCTTTTTATAGCTCAATAAAGATTTTAGCAATCTAAGTGCTAAATACTCATACTAACGAGTACGAGTACAAATGGTTTTTCTTGTCTCTCCTTCAAGCCAGCATAGATCAACGTGATTTTTACATAATTATAGTTATAGGGCACGGTCGATAGTGCCATAGGCTTCTGATGTCCCGGTCAAATACAATGTCCCCAGGAGCAAGCGATAAACTCTTTTGTCACATACTAAATTTCGGGCGGAAGGTAGTTCTTTATAGGCTAGTGACATAGACAATACCAACAAGACCCACATTTATTACTTCCCCAAACACAAGCAGTTATTTGATAATTGATAAGTAAGAGTAAAGAGGTAAGCCTTACCTGTAGGTTGTGATGTGGTTGGTTGAGGTGCATCTGTTGCTGCTGCGACATGTGCAGGTGGTCAAGCGGCGGCGCGGGGCGCGGGCGGTAGGCGCCGTAGCCGCGGTACCGCGCCCAGTCGCCACCCGCCGCCTGCTGGTGCTGCTCTGCCATGTGCTTCAGCGTCTGCGCCGCAGGCGACATCTCCCCTCCTCCGTACGGCCGCGGCGCCGGTTCCCCTTCCGGCGGCTCCAGACCCACGCCTCCACCGTTCAACTTCCCACTATCTAAGTCGAAGTCTTTTAAGAACTCCGGATAACCCGATATTTCGGAAATGAGATCTTCAAAGGTGTCGTCCCCGTCGTCCTCCCCCATTAGGTCGGCCAGCACAGGAAAAGCAGAGGCGGCATCGCGCTCCAGCGCCGCCGCGCACTCGTCGAGCCCGACGAACTCGTCGTCGGCCACTTCCGACTTGCACTCGGCTTTGCATTCGCGCTCGCAGTCGAGCGGCGTGGGCGCCCGCGGTGGCGGCTGGGGCGGCGGCGAGTTGGAGGTCTTGACTGCGTTGGCGAGCGCTTTCACTGTCACGTTGGTGGAAATCTGCTGCGGCTGGGAATCCGCCGCTGACGTAGTGAACTCCAGCTGCTGCACGATCTCCACGGAGAACTTGGTAAGCCCATCGCCCGAACCGCTACCTGAGCCGCCGCCGCCGCATTGCAATTTTGCAGGTGGTTCATAGTCCCCGCATCCGAACTTTTGTTGCTGTAACAAAATGCAAACTGTAAACAAACTTGTAATAATATACCAATTTCACTTAGCTCTTATCATCATCATCACCATCATTAGAAATTATATTCTCAATTAAGAGATCGGGAGTTCGAGATAGAGCAAAAGATAATATAATGTATAGAACAGGAACATAATAGCAAATTACTGTACTAATAAAATTTAAAATACATAGGTACCCCCAAATATCGGATTGAATGAATAGATTAACTGCATAATTACTATTAACCGCTGGCAAGGTAGAGTGCCAAATACAGTACACACACATCATAACCATATGGGCCTAGGCTAAGTCGCATAGCATATTTCAAACGCGTGATTGATTGGTATACTAATTGACAATATACTAATAACTAGACTTTAACTTCAATAATATTATAATCAACTAAATATAAATACTTATCAAAATTACCTAAATTAATTTCTATAAATACCTACATAATTTGGATTTCACAATATTGATTTTAGTAATAACATTTTTTTAATTAGCAATTAATAAGATCGTTTTTGATATTGTTTTTTTTTGGTGGTTATGTATTTATTACATTTCGGGGATAAAGTCAAAGTCAAAGTCAAATATTCTTTATTCAAATAAACTTTAGAAAAGTGCTTTTGAATCGTCCATAATTTTTTTACCTAATACCCATTCAGGACGTCTATTTTTTAGCTGTGGAGAAGAATAAAAGGACTAAATCTTGCGATACAGTATGCTGTTTTTGGTATTATTGTTATAGACTGTTTTAAAAACAGTTATCGAAAATATTCCGAGTATACCAGTACACGCGATACATAAACGAAAATAATAATATATACATACATTTTTCATTGTATAATAATTCGCATGCGATAAAGTCAGCAGTGCGGCTGAAAGCCTTATCGAATTTTAACTTCTCGCCTACGATCGTCATCTTAGGAGAATGGAGTTGCTATTGAAAACTTCCGGTGTTTTTTCCGTTATATTAACCAACTAGTTCATAGAACCATATGCAGACTGTGGTAAATTGACAGCACCTAGATCGAATAGATTAACGATTTTGCTTTCTTACTATAGATCGATTTAATAAAAGGGGTTTGTCACCCTTAAGAATGGAATCCAGTGTGTATTCCTGTATGTGAAATCCGGATATTGCGTCGAGACATTATTCGACCAGCAGGGGAGAGAAATTCAACCTACACACATAAAACGTGCGATGCGAACATTTCTCCCTCGCCTCGCCCTGCCTGGACTGGCCTTGAGAAATCCCTCTACGGACACCCTTTCGAACTAGAATTAATCCGTTGAAACCCGGGACAGTATACTACGCGATTCCCGAAAGCAATATTGTTAGCCACGGTTTCGTAAACAAAGTAGACAGGCAGTTATTTACTGTATATTAATTTTAATGGTGCAGTTTCATAAAAAAATCCTTAATACACAATATTAGTTTACGTTATATATTTTTAACAGTACCTAACCTACTTATATCCAGTTTGATCTATCGGTGGTGTACCTACGTATGTATTATATTAACTTTAATATTAAGTAATATTGGCACGTGCCAGTTATAAAACGCATCCCAGCCCAGTTGTAGACACAATGTGGTAGTCTTGTTGTGCACAATAATAGGTGTAACTATGTATATTATTCTGTGACTATGGTCAGACCTTGGTAAATGATTTAATCACGTTTATCACGTGTTTATTTTACCTACGACGGTGTTCACGTGGACAGACTGTGACGACGTGTCCCCTCGCCATTTAGAAACAATACCTTAGGTAGGTAGTTTAGTTAGGAATAGCTGACATTACTTATATTTTTAAAATCCTTGACAAATAAAACATACATTAGAATGTAGATGATTTTCATCCAAATTCTAATGTACGTTTTATTAGTAAAATATTTAATTATAATACCAAATTTTTTTTCAAACTGAAATTTGCTCTTGATTGGAATTTCTCTGTGATGTTGGTATTTGAACGGTCTGCCTGCAATTTAACTATATCTGGTACACATAAGCCGAGACCTGTTTTGTTTGTTTTGATTGATGTAGAAAAAGCAATTAATACTAAAAATTGGTCCTTCAAGTTTTTGGTTTCTATCTAGCCCGAGAACTCTTTAAAAGTAACTATGCACTAAGACGATTAATGTAATTTACATAAAACCTAGCTACGGTAGACATATTAGGGTTGTTCGACAAATAGAGAGAAAGGATTTCGAGTTTTAAAATAAACGGAATTGAAATCGGTTCATCTGTTGAGAGTTACAATGAAAGAGTAACAGATAGACAGACACAGGCTTCAAACTTATACCTCGCTTATTTGTCAACAACAATCAAGTACAAAAACGTTACAGAATTAATGGAATCACTTGACCGTCAACTGTCATTACATTTTAGTCATCGGTACTAGTGGCCACGCGATTGCAATGTTGACGACATGACGAGATAAAGTCAAGTAAACAAGCACGCTGGAGACACCTTGTTGAAGCGAAACGTGTATTAATTACTCAACGAGCATCTAACGATACAAGAAATTTACTCGCCGCGTTCAATGGAAGAATAGCCTTTACGAATCTCTAATGGTTTATCATTGGTGCATGTTTCTGTATAAACTAGTTATGTGTCGAATCGAGCATAGTTGTAAAATGTGTCAGAAAACAGCTCAGCCGTCGGAGGTCGTCTCGGTGAACGGCGGCGGCGGCACGAGACAATGTGAGGCGTTTGTTGTGAAACTTGCGCAGTTTGCACAATCGCCCGCAGCCCGCCCTATTGCTTGCCGCGGTCCACTCTGCAACGCTGCCAATTTGTATGCCTCTGCGCTTACCATACAAACAAATCGCCTACTAAATTGATATGATTTAATACCTGAATGACAACTAATTGTATACCGAAAAAAATTTTAAACAACCATTTGGACGAGTAAGTTGTTTGCTCTCGCAATCCGAGGTGCTTATAAGAGACGACATAAGACGAGACGTAATAACTATTACTGAATCTGTGGTATAAGGTATTTTATGATACACAACAATGACTGGTACTTACATACTTTAATGTGACATAATTATTAGCAGGTCAGGTCAGGTTGTAAGACAGATCTTATAAGCACTTATAGCTATTTTATCTTTGTACCTTCGATCAGTCGTAATCTTTGTACGAAACTTCTTTCTATAGAAGTTCCGTACGTCTTCGTCAAGCAGTAATTGGTTTACAAATACATTATTTTGCAAATCTATTGATTTATACATCACATACCGATAACGACACGGCGCGGCGACAAATGTGCTTATTGATGAAATACCTTTCAAACACAACAATAAGTAGGCGCCAAAAATGTGTACATACATAAGTAATATTATTGTATGTGGTTTAATAAATAACACATTATAAATTTTGTGTCGCGTGCGTGCTGAGTAATCTACCTATATCAAGCGTAAGAACAAGTAGGGTTGTGGGAACTTAAATAGTTTGGAATATGATTTATTCATAACTATAAAAATTATAGTATAACAAAGTAAAGAAGATCCAGAATGGTAAAAAACTTAACATTAAAGTGAAAACGTTTATGGTTAGCGTCATTGTTACGACACGTTTAGTTGACTTGGACTGCAATGGTATGACGATAAAATTAAAGTGCTATTTACCTGCGTTAGCCGTCATAATAGCATTTAAAATAAGCTCAAAATTTACTGTAAATATGTTTTTTTTTATAAAACATAATTTAAAAATATAGGTGTTGAGAATTGCTTTAATAAAACTTTTTAATAGTAATAATAACATTTGTTTATTTTATTACTTATCCTTTTTTCTTCCAGTATTATAAAGTTTTTTTATTAATAACTATTTCAATTTGAAAGGTTTTTATTCCTTACTGCTTTTAATATTATTTCCAAGTAGAGGGTATGCTTAACGTGTTTTACGTGTTTCATTCGTCGGGGTGACAACCCTAGCTTGAGTACGGGATGTCGATGCCAGAGGGTCAAGTCAATTGACGTCGAGTGACATCCGGTGCTGCGAAGAGCCGCGTACGCACACGTGTATAGCAATTATTACCTCACCTAATACTTAATTGTTCATTCATTACACACTATTTTAATTACAATTAATTAAGAAATCAGTTTTTTAAAACACTAGATTTTTATAGTTGAAAATAATATTTTGGCAGTAATTTAATTATTTGTACAAAGAAAACACATATGTTACACCTAGACAGAAATATACAAACGTGAGTTTATCTTTGGGAAAGATTTCTTCCAGCCAGCCCTAGCTGTGGTGTATCTAATGGAACTGCGGGTCTAATTATTTGACAGAACTTTAATAGAATATATAAATTATGACAGCAAACCTTTACTAACATTTTAAAACAATAAATTCTTCAATAAAAATATTTATATTTAACTGTTATCTATCATAATGTTTCTAACGTAGGTAGAGTTTTTTTGATTAATTTGGGGCTTATATGGGTCTAAAATAAGTTGTTTAATTCAAAATAATGTGATTAATTTTACATTTTAATGCTCATGTTTACACACTTTTAAATAATGTCTGATTTAATTTATATATTTTTTTTAACCCGGAAGGACTGGAAATACGTATATGAACCAACAAAAAATAGCATATGTTTAAGAGACTCAATTAAATTAAATACATCAATAATAAATAAACGCAAAACATTACAAGCTATATACTTAATACGATTGCCCAAATTTACGTTTATAAAAGTACCTATTGTACTCGATGTTTCGCAATTACTACGACGGACGTTACTATGCCATTAGCAAATATCAACCTTACTCCACTTCACTAAACTCCACTCCGCTCTATTATTTCATGCAGGTCATCAATATTGTATAAACCAATCTCTAATTTATATAAGTATTGTCACTAATAAATGTTTTCCTCAAAAATAGATAGGTTTAAAACATGAAAACACAGTAATATTAAACTCCAAAAGAAAACTGCTAAGAAAACAATATTTACTTAACAAATTGTTTCTTATTTGTAAGTAGTAACTTTGCGCGTAATAATAAATATTATGAGCGAAACAGCCATTATATAAAACCTTCGATCAATAATAGTGTGGAACATTCAAATAGCATTGAGGCTGATAGTTTAGAGATTTATTTGATTTTATAAGATGTACAATTTAAGTTTAATGGTTCGTCTTCAGTCATGAAATTAGTGACAGCATAATAAAAAAATAAAATATTATTGTTGTGTTTTAGGTGTACTTTACTAGATTCCACAATGTTGTTTGCAGAAACACAGATATTTACTACTCGACCAAACAATTGTTGTCGCGAGCCACACATAACACTCAGTGAGCGAGTGATTAAAGAAAAAGTTACACTTGGAAGACAAACTGTTTGGTATGATGAAAACAATCGACAAGGCCGTCGCGGGCGAGTGTTTGATCAATTCACGATTGCACGGCGATAATCTCCGCACGGTGCCGCTGGCTGGCTCTATCTGGGTGCTTAGTGCGACTTGTATTTGCAATTCAAACGAAATCGTTAACGAAAACGACATAATGGTATTTTTGTTTTTGGATAAGGATTGCTGTTGGCTGCCGATGATTAGACTGATTACAGCATCAGCAGCGTTACCGGGCAGAAGAAACAAAACAAAAAATCTAAATGTGCCATTCAAGTTCTCGTTATTGTTACCGTTACAATTTTCAAAAATGGTAGGTTGTTAGTAGCTCATACTTTGTTACACTTCGATTAAAATTGTAAATAATAAATAACAAAATAAAATAAAATAATTGTGCTAGTGCTCAGTGGCGTGCAATTGGAGAGGCCTATGTCCAGCTGTGGACTAGTATAGGCTGATGATGATGATGATGATGATGATGATGATGATGATGATGATGGTGATGATGATGATGATGATGATGATGATGATGATGATGATGATGATGATGATACAACGTAAAAGAATGGCAAATAAAACTTGCACTAGGCACTCTGAGCGGTAACGCATTCGCGTTCGCGTTGTTCGTTGTACGTGCACATAAATTCGCTTTCACCTTCTATACGGGCAAAGCAATACTATCGGAACATTATGTAAAGGTAAAAAAACGACCGAGTGCGAGTGCGGACTCAGCAGCAGCGCAGTGAAGGGTTCCGTTCCGTCATCTGTCATACCTAATTTTATTATAATATTTGTTCCAAAAACTGTTTAAGCTTTAATTTGTTATATAGGTTTTTGTTTGTGTACCCACAGATCGTCTTTAAATCAGCGTAAGTACATACTATTATTGCTTAAATGCTAACTTTCTTGTTGTTGTTGTTTGTAACGGGGGACAGACGGTATTTGCCACCCTTATAATTATTATTTTATATAATACATATTTTATAAAGATATTTTTCAAAATTTTGTTAAAGCTAAAGACGTTTTAATTATATTAACATTCAGCGCCTCAACAGGCAAAATAGCCGTGGCATACAGACGGAAAATGACGAAACTGTAACCGGTCCCTGATTTACTGTAGTACCCTAAAAAGTAACATCGTCAAGTAAACCTCTATATTATTATATGAACCTTAGCGATTATTGTTTTGATATAAAAGTGAACTGTGTGCTGTATCGTATCTTAGCTACGCTAACACACGGGCACGGTCGTAAAACACTATTATGGTGGTATGACGCTTTCATATGGAAATTGTATTTGAGATTCACTATCATCATATCAGCTCATTTTATGTCTCCACTGCTAGGGCACGAGCCTTCCCTATGGATGGATAGGGAGAACGGGCCATAAGCCACCACGCGGGCCCAGTGCGGATTGGTAACTATAAACTTAAACTAAATAATAAACTTTCCTACACTCACACCAATAATCTAGCCCAAGAGAAGCTTCGTCATGAAACTCGTTATATGGTTACTAGGCAACGGATAAACATACTTAAATACATACTTATTATACATAGAAAACACCCAGACCCGAGACAATTTAGAAAAACAATAATTTCTAAATTGACCCGACCGGGGATTGAAGCACCCGGGACCACAGAGATGGCGACTCTATGAAAACCGGTGTACAAACCACTCGACCAAGGAGGTCGTCAAACCAAGGAGGTGGTTGTTAACGACTGCTAATGCAGCCGGGACCAACGGCTTTACGTGCCTTCCGAAGCACAGAGGAGCTCGAGAGATACATTTTTGGTCACCCATCCGATGGCCGGCCTTTGCGAAAGTTGCTTAACCTCAGCACTCGCAGACCGGGCGCATTAACAACTGCGCCATCGAGCTCCTTTTTTACTATATTACCATTAAATAACAAATTTAATGGTAACATTGAATTGATAATTATATCGTTCAAATTTTTAACGCTTCCATTCAGGACCTCTTTTAACTATGGATGAAGCAATGGAGCAATAGGCGCAAGAAACTGTGCAACTCCATATAGAAGTAACGACTTGACTTTCATCATGACTTCATATAGCCTAGTGCTGTAATGGCTTCCATTAGGATTAGGCTAAGGAGGCAAGATTGATGATGATGATCGATGAGACGTATCAATGTCGAATAATGTCCATTTTTACCACCAAAAAAATATTAATATATTTTTGGCATATATTATTATTATGAATATATGGGTTCGTCCCATATATTCATAATAATAATAATAATAGACGAGTTTTGGAGTGGAGACCGCGACTTGGCAAACATGGTGTAGGACGCCCTCCGGCTAGGATATACATACCTACGCAAAGTAGCTGGCAGCTGGGGGAGAGAAGTACGAAGAAAAAAAAAACCAATTATCAGGCTTAGTAAGTAGCATTGCTCAGGAGAGGCCTCAGTAGAATCTTCTCAGCCGTTCTCAATCCTGTGGATGTAGGCCTCCTCCAAATTTGGCATTCTTCCCTGTTTTGTGCTCTCTCTATCCACTTGAAGCCGGCTACCTTCTTCAGGTCATCATACCAGCGCATCTGAGGTCTGCCTGGAGGGTGTTCTTCTCCCCAGGGGTCTCCAAACAACGAGCCTCTTGCACCATGAACCGTGTTTGCGGGCGAATGACCAGCCCATTCCTACATAAGTTCCTCAGTAGAATGCTACAGGCTAATTGTGATGATTGACAATACTTAGCATAAAATAATGTTTGGTTTAGTTACCACATGCACGCTGCTATGCACGCCGCTGATAGCTGGCAGGTCGGGCTTGCGCTCGCTCTTCTTCGCCTGCCGCTTGGCCTTGCCCTCGAGGTACCGCTTCTGCAGCGCGCTGGTCTCCAGGTTCTGCTGCTCGCAGGCGCCAGTGAACGACTGGTCAAACCGCGGCACGCACTCTGACTGCCGCCGCCGGTACGTCTCTATCCTCCGGCTGCAACAAAATAGGGACAACTATAATTTGTTTGTAGGTACTCTGTAAATCATTAATATTATCATACGCTTGTCAAAGGCATAGATTGGGAAGAAACTTAAGGGTCAATCAATATGCCACCCTGGTCGAGTGAACTGTCAAAATAATCTAAAAGAACATGAATCGGAATGTCTGTCAGTGATTTCAAGATGAAAAGTTTTGGTTATTTAACATATTATATGATAGTAAAGTAAGCCATAGAATTTTCACAATGTCAAAGTATGCAAGTTTTGAGATTTTGATTCGTCCAATCTAGAAAAATAACGAACACATTATTTTGATAATGACAGAGAAATTTTGAGCATTTCTATTACATTCTTTTAATGTTCCATGCGGCCAAAGACCGCGTGAGCCGTAGCTAGTTTTTTTTAAATAAAGATCCCACCAAATCATTAGAAATGCAATTCCACACCTAGCTGCACACTTATTACATGAATATAATATGATTTAACGATTACATGACATCGGTTACAGCATCTACTACAGGGTGCCTAGTGCGAGTGTCATTCGGTATTCGATCACGTTAAAGGCAAAATTTTAACTCTTCTCGTAGGTATGTCGCCAGGAGGCGCTGCATAATTTCTCTTCTGTGGCGCTGCTTCAATGCCATACTAATTTTCGTTTTCGTAAACATAATCGAATGAAATACGGATAGTAAACAAAACTCACACTAGACACCCTGTACAGTCGGCGGCAGATCAACCTACCCAAATCTGCCAAATTTCTCCAATGAATATTGGATCCTTATTAACCAAATTTTAAAGTTCAAAATTGATTGTAAAATTCAAAAAAATCAAAATTCAAAATCATTTATTCAGTTTAGGCTACAAATAGCTCTTATGAACGTCATTTTATGCCATCAGTTCGTAAGTCTATCTACTCTGGGCGGGAGATCTTGTACTGAGAAGAACCGGCAAGAAACTCAGCAAGTGTCCAGCTCTTTTCTCCCTTTCAGCCAGCGTCATAAATATTGAAAAATGCCCTATCATAAAAGGACACTTTCCATCACAAATAAAAAAAAATGTAGATGTAATGTAGAAATTTGACAGTTTTGGGTAGGTTGATCTGCCGCCGTGTGTAAATAAATAACACCGGTAAGAGTTCCTTCTAAGTTTGTACATATTTTGTACCTACAAATTATAAACGGCCGGCTATATATCCGCTCTGTCTAGTGCACATATTCGTAAATGCATTTCGAACCCCGACCTGTTAAACGAATTCAAATAAACATTATGGCCAACAAACATTTGAAACGATGTTCAGTCAGCCGCAACTCCGAGTGCGGTCACCTTGAGCAAATGTTAATGCGGACACTCCGTCTGACACAAAAAAAATCATTACTACAAGCTCATTCCCTGACGATGAAATAACCAAGGTTATTGTCAACTCACCTTTACAACAAGAATTAAAATACGGCGTCAAACAACAAAATAATCGTGTGATTTACTTCCCAAACGAAGAATAACGATTAAGCATTTCACTTATGTATTCGCTAAATAACCATAATAAATCATGTTCAACGATAGAATAGAACTTTGGTACCTATGATCAACAAGCCTCTTTGAAATCATTTACGTCATTGTATAGAAGCCGGTTGAATATTTATTATATTCACTACATTCGATACAATATTTTTTTTCACAAACCTAGGCTACAGGTACCTACTATTAGATATTCTGTGGCTACAGACAGCGCAAGCTTGGTTTTGAATTGGATTTACCGTAACTATTATCTTCTAGATTTTTGAAACCAAATTCTAGTCTGGACCGCAGAATATCAGTCTTAAAAAGTTAAATGAGCGGTGCTGAAACCTGAAAGTAATAATAAATAACATATAAAAAACCAAGAAGAATTTGTATGGCATGGAAGCAGGCAGCACTCCTTGGTGACAAGACTGGCACAAAATAAGGAGTCTTATTTCGTGAGACTGGTGAATTTTTATTTATAACTATTAATTATTTTTTTCATCGTGATCTTATGGTAAATAAAATTCGCACTAATCAGCCAGAATGGACAGTAACCAATGGATACAGTAAATATGCTACTACATTGAGCAGTTTACGAAGCTAAGTTTAAAACTAAAAATAGTTTTCATAACAGACGAAAATGTTGCGACAATTATTCCAACTATCTAAAGAATAAACAAAAAAAACAATCAAATACACTTTGTCAATATAATTCACTTGAGTGAGCTAGCTTCTTGCTTTTTCTCACCATTAGTGCAAGGTTTCTTACCGTAATTTTACGAACTGACCGATGGCCATAAATGTATTTGTAAGTGCTGTTGCCTAGTAAAGATAAAAAATAATCATTTTTTAAAATTTGATCTGAAAGAGAAAACATCGACGCGCTCGAATCAACAATGTTACATTAAAGTAAAATGAAAACCTTAATTATTTTTTCGAAGAAGTTAAGTTACACAATATCTATTTAATTGTGTAAAGTGCAATCTATTTTCCATTTACGACTAAGAACGTGTAGACTTAGCGATAGGTACTTACTTAGGTAACCGATTCGATGCGCTATGTAACATATTGCATAACTAACAATAAGTAAGTGAGCTACGACGACGTCACCAGACGTTTCGATATCAGTTACACGCTTACACGTTTGAAGTACGTTTGTTTGTACCTCTCAGATAAAAATACTTGTTCTTGTTATACACAGAAATCGGTTTGGGCGCTGCTCAGCGTTGTACGAAAATATTTTTTTAGGAAAGCAACTTTTGAGGTTGCACTGTGCTTCCAGTACACTTCCAGTACAGAGTTCAGCTAGTAGCGATACTAACAAAACAGTATCGCGTCTTGCATACAGGCACAGTTACAGGTCTTAATAGGACACAGATTATTATAGGATCTACTATAATAATCTCTGTCCAACATCTCTATACAACTACGCTGGGGGCCAGCATTATTATTGTTTAAATAGAGCCGGAAAACGAGCAAGCGGTGAAAAGCGGTTTCCACAGCCCATGAACGCTCTGGATCCTGAAGCTTTTGTTTTTTATGAAGTTTTTTTACTTAAAGATATGAACCAATTTAGACGAGCATTTTAGTTTTGAATACTACCTCTACAATGAAATTATCTCTCATGAAATTATCCTCTACATGATATCGTGGAACAAAAAACAAAGATGTAACTATTGGAGCACCACAGTCAAGTATCCTATTGCACTTTCCCTTCCAAAGTGCAGCACCTAGTTTATGCAGGCCGTCGGGCACCACCGCCATCCGAGGAAGCTAATTATGCACGTAGCACTGCTCTAGTCTACACTTTCTCTGGCAGAGGGGAAAAGTACGCCACTATGATGTAGACGCAACTTTCGTGTTGGTTTTACTTGTTGCGAAACAAACAGCGAAGGGTTTATGGCTGTGTTCAATTACTATACTATTCCTGACTGGTATTATTATTGCACCCGCTCCAATAAATATACACATAAGTATTATAATAAAAACAACAATTGTATTTTTTTGTCTAACCCAATAAATAATGAATAGAAATCGCTTAAAAGCGATAAGACCGCCAAATTGTAACTTTGTAATTTTTTATTTTTTTTTTCTGTTCATGATTATGTTTTATAGTGTTGCAATAAAAGTATTATCTATCTATCTATCTATCTATAATGTCTCTATCAAGATAAGGTACACTTGGAATGTTATAATAATAATAATGTGGTGTAATAAAATAATATTAGCTACTCACTTACTTTTTAGAATATACTCTCGTTTTATTTTCATTGATTTTATCCTAAAACTCTAAGAATTCGCAAAAGTGTTTCATTTCAATGTATACATAGAGTTCGCGTAAACTTTAGAACACAATATAAAATGTAATTTTTATAAAAATAGCTATTTTATATAACTTTTTAAACTACCATGGTCACTTACGTTAGAATAAATATTATTAACGGGATTATTACCATGTTTATTGTAGTGTTTGAGTATCCGATATTTCTCAACACTACAATAAACATGGTAATAATCTCGTTAATAATATTTATTCTAATAGCTATTTAAAGCTATTTAATTAAGTTTATTAGGGAAAGATCGAACCAATTTATTAGTGGTAGGTCAAAATGAATGAAAAATAAAGAAAATACGGCGACCAGAGCGTCCTATTAATAAATCTTAACGTAGTCAACGTAAGTAAACCAGTTCCTCGCTGTGAGGATTCTACATGAAGGGTACTTGCACTTTCGGCCTTATTGTGATACCAACAGAGAGATGAAGGCTAAGCTAGCGTTGAGATTATTAAAATTCATGCCATAAACTGGCATTTAATCAGCACTATAATGGTTTATACGAGTAGCTACTACGTCATCGTCACACACGCGTCGTCGCACAGATAAAGTAGCCGATTACCTTATCGGGTTTAGCAAATTCCGTTTTCGAAAACGTTTGTATTTCTCGGTTATCTAGGTACTTAAATTTGCCACTGATTCGTTTATAAGTCAGAATAACACGACACGTTTATACATTGTACCTGGTTGTTTGTTTACGTTAAAGGTACTTGCTCTTATGCAATGTCACTCGTAAGAGAAATTGGCAATTTTATATTTATATTTCTAATTACACGGTACACCTAGGAAAATACCCGCAAGACAAATTAAGGGTGATTTAAGAACTTTTGATTTAAGCAAGAATAAACGACATAGTCGGTCCTCCTATTTCATTATGATTTCATTATGACATGACGTGACAAAAACTTGTAATAAATGATAGATAAAATATTAAAGGCGAGCTCGTAAGTAAATAAAGATGATTATTTTATATACAAAACGCTCTTCACAATGTCTGTGCAAACTCTACCAATAACAAAAAGGTCGTTCTTGTATAACTACAACGTTCTTGTAAAACTAAAAAAGTAAAAGGAAGCCTTTTTTGATATTTAATTTTAATAAGACTCCAAGGACAAGGTAGACCGACGATCTGGTGAAGGTCGCGGGAAGCCGCTGGATGCGAGCAGCACAAAACCGGTCGTTGTGGAGATCCTTGGGGGAGGCCTTTGTCCAGCAGTGGACGTCTTTAGGCTGAGATGATGATGATGATGATGATGATGATGATGATGATGATGATGATGATGATGATGATGATGATGATGATGATGATGATGATGATAATGATGACGATGAAGACTCCAAGAAAACGTACAACTTATTACTTATTTAACAGGGTACCTATATCACAATGTGACTGGCGCAACTTCATGTGCCTTACCGCAAGCCCGCCTTCTTTCTTCAAAAAGAAAAGAACCATCACATTTCTGTGTTTTTTTTCCTAAATGAGGTGAACATAATAATATTCGTTAGTTTGCAAAGAAACGCGCGCTCGCTGCTGTAAACTGCGAGTCTGGTCACATCACATATTAGTCTCCTGAGATGGGATTTGTAGAAGAATTAAACAAATTGCCACTGTTTGACATTATCTTTAAATTCTATTTCTAATTATTTAAAAAAAATGCATCCTTTAAACCAACATTAACATAATCTTGGAGAGTAATATAATCTGGCATTAAAAAGACAACTCCATTTTAAATTCACAACAATAAATCGTTCAATTCTGATACAGTTTAAAATCATATGGCGGATTGGCGACTTTGAATTTTCATTCATTACTATTGCTGACTTGCACTTGACCGCGAATTATAGATACTGGTGTAATTCATGTAAGCATGGCTGATACCCGTAGGTGGTTTTATTTAGTTCATTGACCAGCGCACCGCTCGGCGTGCTACACAAACAACGCCTTCGATAACTCCCGATTGTATGTCACGCTATGTCAGTGACACCGTCCGTCGCACCGTACCCCTCCCGGTTTCTTGCCGATATACTATCAAGAAGATACGCTTCGATGAATTCCTATATCCTGACTCAGACTATTTACTAATTTTAACTGACCCTTAATGTCAGACTAACGCTTGATAATAAATAAAAAAAGGTTTTTAGATTTTTATTACATTGCTGCAAGTAGCAGGTAGGTAGGCCTTGGTCCAGCAGTAGACGTTTTTTGGCTGAGACGATGACGACGATGATGATGATGATGATGATGATGATGATGATGATGATGATGATGATGATGATGATGATGATGATGATAATGATGATGATGATGATGATGATGATGATGATGATGATGATGATGATGATGATGATGATGATGATGAGCAGGCAGAAGGGGAAAGTATAAACTTTAAAGTTTTCCTGTTCTATTACAAATGAAAATGGTTAAAACGGGCTGACTGACAGTATGCCCGTGACCACGGCCGCCGCGCCAGCGTGGTGCAATGCGGCCGAATCTTCGGGTCCATACAAAAGTAGTTATGCTTATAATACCTATCATTTTACCCCCATTCAATATTTTAAACACAAGTAATCATCTAAAACTATTGAGGGCAATCATTATTATGATAGGTGTGATATGATTATTTGAATCGAAACATTGAGAACTTGATCTTGACTTGGTACGTTATCGTTTTTATCATGTTTTAGGGCAAATGATGGATTCAGGGGGTGTGGGGAACGACCCTTCTCCCCGGCATGAGAATACCCTTCGATGTTTTAGACCGATATTTTTCGAGGTGAACAACGCCTTTTTTGTTCTACCCATTATTTATTATTATTATATAAATATTTAAAAAAATATTAGAAGTAAATGAAAAATAAAACATGCTCATGCTGTACTACCTAACTCTCGTGATCCCACCCTACTAAGCGGTTCTAAGTTGTACGAAGTCAGTTTCCCGTCCTATTAGAATATTGCATTAAAGAAAAAAATTGTTAATTATTTTTTTAAACTGGGTAACGGTTGTGAAAAAGGAGTGACGGGAATCGCGGGAGGCCTTAGCCCAACAATAGGATAATATAGGCTAATTGTAACTGTTATAATATTCTAAGCAAATTCGCGAAAGTTTCCGTTAATAACTTCAGAACGAAATAAGCTCATTATCACAGAATAAATAATAAGGTACTGTTATCTTAACCGGCGCGCCCAAAACTCTGACCTAAGGGAGTCGGTCTCACATATTTACATTCCAATATATAGGTATTTTGTATTCTCTATGTGGATGACTTGATGCAATGATGTAAGAATGTTTTACGGTACATCTGATACAGCGAGAGAAACATTGATGTTATCGCTACTTTACATTTTACTGCTTTCTCTGACAACATGGACGAATGACTAACATAGCGCTGAGAAAGCGTCCCTGTCTACCATAGCCTACTAAATTAATTTTAATCTTTAGTACTTTTCTGTAGTACTAGTTAGAAACAAGTAGGTATTTAGCGAGTCTGTGGACATTTTAAGGTGTTATGCTTGCATAGCGTTTTTCTCGTTGCGCTGCCTGCGTAGCGTAGTATAGGGATGTTGATCTTAAATCGATGTGATGGGCCAAGAAAATCGATCTCAGACACTCAAAAAACGTGATTTATTTTTTTCCTGCCATTATCTACTGCTGGGTATAATGGGTCTACCTTTTATCGCAGAACTTTTTATGTCATAATTTTATAATGCAACAGCGAAAAGCATAAACTTCATTTCGCAGAAAATCATTTGGCACACACGCAATAATCATACATTCAAAACCCATAATTTTATAAGTCAGAATCATCTTTAGGCATATATTTAATATCCATAATAATTAGGAGCCAGAACTATCATATCGCAGAAAGTTTATATTCAGAATCATCTTTATGCATAAAGGGGTTAGGGTAAATTTGTATGGAGGTTGGCTTTATTTTTTTTTCAGCGGCCACTGAAATAATTGTTCTAGTTTAATAGTACATCGACTGAGATATATGGCTGCAAAAAGGTTTTTGACTTAAGTAATATCGAAGCCGAGATATGCAAGGTCAAAGTGAAGCTATGAAAACATAATATCTGTGTTGTTTGAAACCTTATATATTATGTTTTTCATATTTTTCTACATATCTGCAGTAATTATTTACTTTCATATGATTTTGTTCATCATCATCATCATCATCTCAGCCAAAAGACGTCCACTGCTGGACAAAGGCCTCCCCCAAGGATCTCCACAACGACCGCTTTTGTGCTGCTCGCATCCAGCGGCTTCCCGCAACCTTAACCAGATCGTTGGTTCACTTTGTTGGAGGCCTGCCCACACTGCGCTTTCCGGTACGCGGTCGAAACTCCAGGACTATCCCGCCCCAGCGGCCATCAGTCGTGCGAGCAATGTGCCCTGCCCACTGCCACTTGAGCTTAGCAACTCTTCGGGCGATGTCGGTTACCTTTGTTCTTCTGTGGATCTCCTCATTTCTGATTCGATCACGCAGAGAAACCCCGAGGATAGCCCTCTCCATTGCTCTTTGAGTGACCTTGAGGCTTTTTATGAGGCCCATAGTGAGCGACCACGTCTCAGTTCCGTATGTCAATCACCGGCAACACACACTGGTCAAAAACTTTCGTCTTGAGACACTGCGGTATATCGGACGAGAAGATATTTCGTAGCTTGCCGAACGCTGTCCAGCCTAATTGGATTCGACGATTGACCTCTTTGCTGATGTTGGGCCTATCTAGCTGGACCGTTTGTCACAGGTAAACATAATCGTCCACAACGTCAAGGGCAGAGTCCCCAACCTTGAGAGGAGTAGGTACGACACGTGAGTTCGACATAACTTTCGTCTTCTCCATGTTCATTTTAAGACCCACTTGTTGAGAGACTCTGTTGAGGTCACCGAGCATTGCGCCGAGGTCTTCCAGGGTCTCAGCCATGACCACTATATTGTCAGCAAACCAAAGGTGAGTGATGTATACGTCGTTGACGTTGATGCAGAGTCCTTTCCAGTTCAGAAGCTTGAAAACATCTTCCAGTGCAGCAGTGAACAGTTTCGGAGAAATCACATCTCCCTGTCTCACTCCTCGCTGCAACTGGATAGGTTTCGAGCTCTGGTCCTGAAGACGGACTGACATAGTGGCGCATTCATACAAACACCTAACACTTCGATGTACCGATAGTCAATTTGGCACCGCTGGAGAGACTGTAGCACGGCCCATGTTTCAATCGAATCGAAGGCTTTTTCATAGTCCACAACGCTAAGCAAAGAGGCTGGTTATACTCTACGGTCTTCTGTATAACCTGCCGCAGCGTGTGTATGTGATCTATGGTGCTGAAGCCTTTTCGGAAACCGGCTTGTTCGATAGGCTGGAAGTCATCAAACCTGCGTGCGAGACGATTCGTTATGACTCTCGAAAACAGCTTGTAGACGTGGCTTAGAAGTGAGATAAGACTGTAGTTCTTCAGCAGGGTTTTGTCGCCCTTTTTGAAGAACAGTACCACCATACCTTCGTGCCACGTCTCTGGCGTTCTGCCCCCTAGTACGACGGAATTAAATAGCTTCTGAAGAGCTACGAGTATTGGTCTTCCGCCTGCTTTTAGAAGCTCGGCCGTAATTCCGTCAGCACCTGGTGCCCTGCCGTTTTTGAGCTGTTTGAGAGCCATACTAATCTCGTACAGGCTGATGTCCGGGATGTCTTCGGTATAGTGCCGGGTTAACTTAGCTCTAGGGTCTTTAGCTAAGCTTTGTACAGGTGGCCGTGTGGATGTGTAAAGCTGTCCATAGAACTTCTCGACCTCTCCCATAACATCGGACCTGGTCATGACAGTTCTGCCGTCATCGGTTTTCAGCGTCGTCAGTTGGCACTGCCCAACACCCAGATCTCTTGCGAACACTTTTGAGTCCAATTGGTCAAATTGGTCAATTGGTCAAATTGGTCACACCTAGATATCATTTCGTTTCGTGTTAAATGGTTGAAACCTAAATGAAATGGAACAATCTCGGCCAATAAGTCTTCTCTTACTAGTTTCATAGTCTTTTCAAAGACTTCCTGATCATTTTGAAAACTGTAGATAATCTCTCATTTGACAGTGTGAAGTTTAGCAAGAATTGTGGCAAGAGCTGTCCCCGCCTTTCTTTTATGTCGCCTAGTTATATTCGATGTACTTTGCAGAATGTCGTTGAATTGTTGTTTAGAAAATCCAATATAATAACGGAATACGCTATCGTGAATTGACTGCAGTTTATCGAAGTCTAAAAAAGGCTTGCGTTTTTAATATATCCATCATATCTTTTATCATTGGCCGAAAGGAATTGCAGGGTTCTTATAGACATTGAGCTCTGATATAACAATTATAACGTTTGAAACCGTAGTTATACTGAAATGTATATTATACAAACAATTAATACGGGACTATTTTTATTTTCTTTGTTATCAAATATCTGTTCCGATACACTTTAGCCAAAAATGTTATATGACAAAAATGTTTTACTTTATTATATACTAACGAATGGTGCAAGTTCCATAAGTGGCCGCGGACTTTGAAAATCAAGCCACTTTTACCCAAACCCCTTTGATATCCATAATATTAAGAGGCAGAACCATCATATCGCAGAAAGTCAATATTCAGAATCTTCTTTTGGTATAATTATTGTTTGGTCTTATTTAAAAAAAAAATATTTTTGTAGAGGAGGGATGGAGAGATGGGAGGGAGGTTCAAACCCTGCTCGTGGAAATTTTTTCAACATTTGTGTTTTTGTAATTTGTTCGCAACAAAATTTGCGTTAAAAATTATGTAAACATTTATAAATAGCTTGCCTACTTCTTAACTGATCTTTAGTATTTGTAAAAATATTATGATAGCTATAGCTATAGCTTTCGACATTGCTTTCGTAGGCAGCACGAAACGACAAGTAGTCGTCATAAACCACACACAAAGTCAAAGCGATCGGTTAGGCGGTCGGGCTCCAGGTCCCATGTTACTTGGGGTCAGCACAAAATGTCAGTTTCTTTCACTAAATATAATATTGCCTATTTACGCAAAAATAAAGTGATTTTACAATTCTATAGGAATGTCGCGACGGTGCATTCTATATTCTATGAGTCTTACAAATAAACAAAGAATAAGCTTCGAATGGAAGTGGCGTGCACTTAAAGAGGCATATGTCCAGCAGTGGACGTAGGCAGCTTCGAATAGTTATTCCGCGTTTTGTCTCTTTTACTCTAATATGAAATTCGGAGGTTATTCTTTGTTTATTTGTAAGGCACTATACATATAGTAAAATAAATAGCCTATATGTATACTGTTCGGCTCAAGTGGCCGAAAAAGATCGGTAGAAGTTTCAACATACTTAATTGCTTTTATTACAAAGTTATGTTTCGTAAAAACATTTGTAATGCTTCTTGTTTGGTAAGTGAATTTTGCCAAAGAAACTCTTTTTTTCGTTAAAACGTGATCGAGAGGTAAATAACATTCGCACCAGGAACTTGGATGTTAGTACTGTTAGCTACCTCATCATCATCACCGGTTCATTTTATGTCACCACTGCTGGGGCACGAGCCGTCCCTATGGGTGGAAACACTACAGGATAAACCTATTTCACAATAATGTTACTATGGTAGGTAAGGTACACCTACCTTATTACCTACCTACCTTCTTAAAGTACCGATTCAATGAAAAATTCGATTTTCATTATAAAAATATATTTTTTATTACGATTTGTGTGTTACACGTCAATTGACGTGTAATGTGGTAAATACGGCAATCGGTTATTAATTTATTTATCAAAATTGAACCCGATTTAGTCTCGCATCATAACATAAATAAACCTCTTTAACATCATACCTGCTTGTCACTTTTATACAGGTATCCGTGCTTAACCAAAATGGTATCGCAAGCAAAGCAATGAAGAATGTGACAAAAAAACTAATGTAAAGTAAAGCTTATCTAAACGTCTTTTATACAATAATCAATTATTTAACTTTATAGAGTACCTAGCTAGATGCACTGGATGAAATGCAAATAATACGGTGCGCGTTTATGCGCCGCCGCCGGCGCCGCCGCCCGGCTGGCCTTTTGGTACCGTTAGCCTTAGCAACGACATGCACTAAGCCTCCGACGACGACGTAAGTTCCACGCCGCGCCGCACTATCTTTTCACATACATTTACAAACATACTCGAATCTCTTGGCAAGTGTTCTATCTTCCTAGGTAGGTCTAATCCGGCGGAGGCTGGTCTGCTCATGCTCTTGCTTACATAACATATTTTTATTACTTTTCCGGTATGTAGCAAATGTTGGAATTCATTTTTTTATAACTCTAATGCTAATAGCAAATAAAGAGAAGGTAGGCATAGTACACTGTCCAGCAGCGGTGGAGGTGTTTTCCATTCGATCACGTTAATGAAAACTAAAATTTGTATAGCATTGAAGCAGCGCATCCTAGGTGCCTACTGGGAGTTTTATCACCCTTCGATCACGTTAGCCAAACAAAAATGTGGAATTGAAGCAGCTTATCCTGGTGAAATACGAAGAGAGTTAAGGTTATGCCATACACAATGTCGTTTTCGCGGTAAAGTGATCGAATTAATTCGAGTACCTACCAAGTTATCGATAGTCGCACTAAGCACTCGGCACCTAGCCTAGGTCTATACGAAATCGAATGCCGTTTGTTCGAACACAGATAGATTGACAGCGTGAAGAGGTAGGTATAGGTAGGTAGGTAGGTATCATTTACCTATCTTGAAACATAATTTCTCGTAATGTCGTCAGATGGAATTCAGTATAGTTTGTTATGCTTGCAATCTGGGGGCACGGTAGTGCCCCCGCCAAGTCGAGCAAAAAAGCGGCACGGCCGTATGTACCATCCTTTTCTCGAAACAGTTCAGACCATTCTCGACCCCCTTCTTCTTCGCTGTACCTAGATAAAACTAGAAGCCTGAATGTTTAGTAACCAATGTATAAACACAGTATATTTCAATTTTTATTCAATTTGAACCAGTTGTTTAAGAATTATATATAACTAGTCAACGTTTCTTCATTTTGTCAGTGACTCGCTGGGGTCGTTCTCCTCAAATATATTATTATGTGCAATTTTTGAGTCTTTTCAAACCTTGCATCTAAGCCTTATTTTCATATAGGAACAATTACTAGGTTGATTATATTGAATATTATTGATGAGACAATTTATACTGCCCAGTATTGTACAAGAAATCGAACTTATAAAAAATCAGGCTGTTGAGTGTAATGACAAAAAGTACGGAGAATGACAAAAGTGTATGATGATAATGATGATGTGTTGCGAATAATGGTTCAAATATGAAATAAAAGTATGGTAAGACCAATTTTTCCATAAAATAAGCTTTAATCAAAACACAAAGTACTTTTACATGATTTATTTTTAAATAACAGAAAAATCGGTACAAAAGTATGAAAAACTTTTAATTATCATGATAACAAATAATGACAGTAACAAAATAATAAAAATTATTTTACTTCTACTATAATTTGGTGTATAATACTATAAATCTGACATAATAAAGTCTATAATTCTGACATAAGAGCTCTAAAAATCACAGCACCTACCATAGTTACTTGCTTACACATAATCAACACTTACTAATAAGGCTTAATTAGTTACAAGTATAAATACAACAATATGTAGTAAACCAAAGCATGTTTCTGATCACAAATTTATCTGAATTAAATGATGGTTGCAGGCTATGTTCTCTCAGTAAAGCATTTTTCTGTATAGATAATCAAGAAAATTTAAACGCACCTGTGACTACCATTTAAATCAGCAAAGTTAACCATTTAAATGAAAATAATACTAATTACTCTTCCACACTCTTTGATCATTACAATCACAGTTACGTTGCATTATTTGTCATAATCTTATATAATCAACTAATTACATTGTAATTATTCACAAAAGGCTTTTCCAATATTTTTTTAATTAATCGAACAGATGTCGGTTATAATTCTATTCGGCAGTAGTTTTTTATTTGTGTGAATAAGTGGAGTGGTAATCAAGATATCCAAAGAATTTAAATTTAGTCATCATTAATATTAGCAAGATGACATGGAAAGTGATGTTACGTGACAATTCGCAAAAAGCGGAAAATATGTTGATCTAATTATTTCTTGAAAACGCAACCAGCGTTGCCTATGTATTGTTCATTAAGTAAAATATCACTGAGAACTGTAATGTGTTTGCGTCTATCTGGTCTCGATCGCGCTAGAGGAATAACGTCGGTGCCAGCATTTTCTTTATGGGCCATCACAATATCATTTTGAATATATCCCAAATGTTTGCCATGTGTACATTTTTCAGCTGCTTCAGATTCGAAACAGCTCATCTTCCTTAAAACTGTTTTTGATACAGACTTATCCCATAAAACCTGGTACACGGAAAAGGTTCCCTTAAAAGACTTTAAATTATCCGGGATTAAATTTGCTTTTTGTATTACGTCTTTTTCATCTACTTTTCTTAATATAATATTTTCAATGGTTCTATTCAACAAATTGTAAAATTGATCGTACGATCCTACGTCTTCACCAAACACCACCATACGATCGGCAGTTCTTTTTAAAGTTGCTCCAACCCCATCGGGAGCACCCTTTCCGTGCCCAACTTCGGAATAATTCCACGTTATTTTAACAATTTGAGGGAAACTAATATAAATTTGGGTAATTATATAAAACATATATTTATTTCTGTATTGAGAAGTTGGCGAATCGGACAAAAAATGAATTGTGTCAATGAATGGATTTATTTTAATAACTTCCTCCACTAGAGGTATTAAATGAGCCCATATAGCTGGGGCATCATGACGTAGACAATCGCTAATTGTACACATGGAAGTTGGGGTGACTTGGCCAGTTGAAAAACTATGTGTGTATATTACAGATGTATGTAAACTTACCTGTTGTCGACTTCCACCAAAGGGGAAGGACTGAACCTCGGCGGCGTACTTTAAAGAATAATTCTCAGAAAAGTCAACATGGACACATGCCTCTTGTAAGTTAAGATTATCTTTAAGGTTTTTTAAACTTTTATACTGGAAAAGAATTTTGTACGTATGCTTCAAAAATAACTCCAAATTCACTTCAAATTTATGAATGGCATCCTTGGGTCTAACTATAACTTTCTCCTTCTGCGTTATCGTTTGCTTTTTCTTCGTGCCATTTTTAAGAATCACTTCCTTATTTATTCTCTTCCATTCGTAATAAATTAAATTGCGATCATTATCAAACTCATTATAGTTAAGATTGTTTGTCGAGCAGGCCTCACAAATTCTTTCTAGACAATCTGTGTTCCTGGAATCGCAACATATTTTGGAAAGCACTTCGTCACAGTTCTTTTCATTAATTAACGAAGCTTTATATAAGGCTTCAACCAGTAGTTCCATATTAAGATGTATTGAGCACAAACATGTTTCTCTATTGACTGGTTTGGGAAATACTACCCAGAAGGGCCGCAGTTTACAGAAGAATGAATAGCTGATTTTCAGTTTTAACTCTGTCATAAACTTTTTGTGTAAGATACTTAAAGGCATAGATAAATATCTTTTTTGCATCCTAGTCTTATTCCTAGTGATAAACTCTTTTTTTTCAGCAGCCATAGTACTGTTTGCATCATTAATATAAAATTGTTTAACTAATTGGACTAAAGTAGAATATTGTGATTCAACGATAACATCTTCATTATCCTCATTAATGATACAGTCTTCTGACGTAGATGTGACGTTCATTAGTTTCTTCTTGCTAATATTATAGTATTTCTTGATTTGATTATTTATATAATTACGTAAACTGCAATTATACTTGTAAGTTTGGACGTAAATTTTAGTTAGTATGCGAAGCGTTACTGAGAGCTGGCACTATTAATGAAAAGGCTGTAAAAACGATATTTTCATTAGTTTAATAATTATAGTAATTAATACGAAATCATTATTCTCAACGACTGTCATTGTCATCTACATGCTACGTCATTATTCTCTACGCGTGTCATTATACGCTTCACCAAATGTTACGAATAATGATGTTGAGAAAAATGACTATTACGAAAAAACGTGTCACTACAGGTTGAAAACTTGAGACAAATACAAACAACCTGAATAAATAATTAAAACGTAAGCTGTTACTGTAATATAAGACACTTATGAGACGGAAAAGCATAAATAACTATAAAAACTAACAATAGAGTGATGACGTTTAAAATTTTTACATTAAGGAGAACTAATTTTGAGCTTACCTTTCTCGATATGTGGCACGTGCGTGTCCCTCGAAGTGACTCGAACGACTGAAGGGTGGGACACGGCGGGCGGGGACACTATACTTGGCAGTTTAGGTAGTATGTTGGTTAGGTTATAAGTAAAACAAACTTTGCTGAGGATAATGACGTATTTTTTTTAACGAAAATTTGTTGGCGTTTTAAACAAACTTATACTTGCGTTTTAAATTTGGTTTTTAGTTTTATCAGTAACGACACTAATCATTATTAGTTGTCAGTTAACAGAATTAATTATTTGTTTGTCATAATTTTTTTACACGATGTAAATACGGATGACTGCCATTTTGGACATCGAAATTATTAGCGTTAGAGCTAGTATTTCGCAAATATTATTTTTCTCTTTAAATTACGAGTTTTTCGGCGAGAGGTGCCAGCAGAATTATAAATAAACAAAGCTTATAAGCAACTTCATGTCATAAAATTTCTTACCAATGAAGAAATAAGCGACCGGACATGAATTTTTTGTCGTTCAAAGATCTACCCGCTGACTGACTGACCGATCATCAAAAACATAGAAGGTTCAAATTTAGAATACAATTAGTGTTTAGTGTATAACATAAAATAAAATATTTTGCAATTTCGGTCCAGTTTTCTAGATACACCAACTGCATAAATAACTTTGTAATCCCATATAGGTAAATATATAGAATTACAAGTTACATAAATTTGCAGTTAATGAATCAGTGTACCTGTTTAAGTATAATATAATGGAATAATATGTATAGATAGGTTCCAAGATGATACGGGCAAAGAAAAATAGTAGAACTATCTACAAAAAGAAATGAGATGCCATCAAAAACAAACTTGTAAAAAAAACCAAGTCTCGCAACTCAGTTCTTCCTACCACCGTAAAAAGTTGTGAGATCCATGTAATACCAAGTCGGTTAATTTTTTAATTTATTCAGTCCCTACTTAAGGAACCTTCTGTCATAAGTTATTATGTAATTAGCTAACCTAACAACATCTTATAGCGACCTACAGTATGTTTTTTGACCCAAAAACGGACATCTTTATTTAATACTCTTATTCGATAGAACCCTGTGTGGTGCCGGGGATAAAGAATTGCACCACCCCATCTCTTCCCGTGGGTGTCGTAAAAGTCGACTAAGGGACCATTCCAGAGGATGGGCAGCAGCATCTCTCTGAGGTTACCCTCAACCTACTGCGATCGCCAACCCGCCTGCCAAGCGTGGCGATTACGGCAAATACCCCTCATATCCTTGGGGGAGGCCTTTGTCCAGCAGTGGACGTCTTTTGGCTGAGATGATGATTCGATAGAACAAATCATTTTAAAACTACGAGTAAAACTCCCGTGTGCCAAAACTACATAAAATTTTAATAATAAAAAAAGAGATTTTCTGGGTGATTTTTAAAATTTAATTAGGTATAATTAAAAAATATGGCGTAATTTTTCTTTTTAAGTAATGAAATATGTTAAAGTTTTGTGTTAAAGGTAATTAAGAAAATTTAAAGATGTGGAGAAATCGTCAGAAAAACTAAATTACCTATTTCCATTTTTTGTTTTTAGTTTTTAATTTTTCAATGCTTTATCCTGACTCATTGGGATTCAATATTCACTATAAATAATTTATATTATAGCTACACCAATGACTGAAAAAAAATCATGTCCTCTGTAGATATCAAAGTTATTCACTTCTAAAGTACTACTACTAGGTACTTCTAAAGTGCGTACTGCTGTGCTCTCTCGCTTAGGTGTTCGCGGAAGGCCAGCGTCAGGTTACTCTTTTAGGTGACCTGACATTATGCTGAGTAGACACCTTTTAGTGCCATACTTAAATTGTATTGTGTTGCACGTTTTGTTTTGTTTTGTATTGTATTGTATTCTTTTGTATTGTGATATTTGTAATAGTTACTTATGGCATTAATAAACTTTTTCTATTCTATTCTAAAGTTTTTTCTGATAACTTTTAGGGTTGTGTTCTGACTTCATAATGTTTTTTGTATTTTAATTATATTACAAATCAAATCAACCTATTCCCAGAATCAGACTGAATTATATCATATTATTATGTTCTTATAATAGAAACAAGTTCACCAAACGATGCACAAAAAGTAGGAAACAGTATAATTATGCATGAAAAATATATACATGGTGGAAATGCTAAGTGATCATCGATCATTCGATTATTCCTAAACTATATATCGAATTATTATCGAGTTATTCAGAGAAATCTGCCTACTTTAACTAAATTTCATTTTCTGTAGCCAAAACTTCAATACTATCATCATTCCATCCTTCTATTAATTTTGTATTATTTGCTCGTCGGTCATGCTTTCGCCTTTTTCTGGTACCAAAGTTAACATTTTTTTTTCGCAACATTTGGTTATACGGTGGAAACGCAGAATAGCCTCTTGACTTTAAATCTTGCTGAAGAAATTTATAAGTGTCGACTGTAAATTTTCTGTCGATATAAATAAACTGCTAATGCCTCGTCAGGGGTGTATGGCTGAGGTGTATGGCTTAGAATTTGAGTGGCTAAATTAGTTGACTTTGTGGGACTTTCTAAGCAAGTGTGTATTACAAATTGTAGATTGCAATTTTACCTCTTTTGATTTTACAATAACGTCTGACACAAATTTAATAAGCTTTGATTGTGGCTCCAGTTCAAGAGTGACTTGCAATGTTCTTTCTGATCTACGTTTTTGTTATTTACTTATTAAACGATACTCTGAACTAGGACCAGGCTTAGAAACAGTTATAAGCTCTGGTTCTGGAATGAGTTCTGATTTTGGAATAGCTTCTGATATAGAAACACGATCTAGATCAAGAATAGACTCAGCTTCAACAAAATAATTTTTATCAGAAGTATGTATATAAGTATTTTAATGCTGCAACACGTAGTCTTGTCATGCACATTAAAAGCATACAAACCGAAAACGAATAGTAGAAATAGTTTATTAAAAATTTTAGGTATATATTTTTTATTATCAGTTTAGTGTCAGCCCTAGTGATAAAATTTTCGAATCACATAACTTCTAGATCCAGCGAGATTTGGAGCTGATTTTTTAAATAGATGTTACTTGATGTCAAAGCAGCATTTTAATGTAGAAATTAAATCCCAATATGTTTAAATAGGTCTGTAAAAAAATACAATCGAAAATATGTAATCACACTAATATTATAAATGCGAAAGTTTGTGTGTATGTTCGTATATTTGTTGCTTCTTCACGCTGCAACGGATATTTGGATTTGGATGAAATTCGGCATAACAGATAGTTTATAACCTGGATTAACACAGGATAGTTTTTATCCCGATATTCCCACGGGAATCACACTATAAATATACTAAAAACGACAATTTCATTTTCCAATAAAAAATGATTTGTTGGTTTTGTTGTCATGGAAACCAAAGAGAATTTAATCACTTGATGGAAACTGTCAAAGCAGTACGAAGTCCGCCGGGTTCACTAGTAGGTAGGTATTTCATAATCTTGTTTTCTGTGGCCGCTAAACTTTCAGTATTTTTTTAGTAATACACATAAGTTGAAGTTTCAAGTAAATACAATGAGAGCCACAGTAAAAACTAAGTATAAGTTTGGTTTAAGCGATTTTTATGGTAACTATGGGAAAGCATGCAAATGTTTTCGGAACATTATATCTCTGGTTAGAAGCAAAATTGTCACACGGGAGTTTTACTCGTAGTTTTAAAATGATTTGTTCTATCGAATAAGCGTATTAAATTAAGATTTCCGTTTTTTGGGTCAAAAAACATACACCATGTCAATATTATAAATCTTTGATGTTTTAAATAGGTAAATAGATTGACTTCGCAATCGTACTAAACAATCTAATTTAATATGATACATTGTGTTTTCATGCGATGGTCAAGTCAATCTGTTTATTTAAAACATAAAAGATTTTTAATATTGATATGGTCACTCTAAGATGTTGTTATGTTAGCGAATTACGTAATAACTTAAGACAGAAGGTCCCTTATACTTAAGGGACCATCTTCAGTTCCTACTGGGACTGAATAAATTAACCGATTTGGTATTACATGGATCTCACAACTTTTTACGGTAGAAGAACTGAGTTGCGAGACTTGGTTTTTTTACAAGTTTGTTTTTGATGGCTGTATTCGTCTCGGTAAACTTTATAGTTTGGCTGATATTGTGATTATTTCTTGATCAAGATCTTTGGTAATTTATTTCACGACTCGGATTCTATTATTGTTTCTTGTCCGACGAATCTCACTGATTACAAAATTAGGCACCTACTTGGCCATCCAATCGAGCTAACCTACGTAATTTTCAAGACGGGTTTTCGTTGTCGGAATTTCATAACGTATAATAGGGAAGAACGGTATGTCATCATCATCATCATCATCATCAATTCATGCACGATCGATCTACATACATTTATCATACATTCGCGTAAATGGACTCGAGTCTTGTTACAACTATAGAGTTAACTACACACAATGATAGGTAAAAACACGCTCACAGCCATATTCTCAATTCTGCGTGCACACGGTACCTAATCAACGACTGAGATAGAGAGAGTTACTCCAGCATTGGTGCAAGCAAGAGACTCATAATCATCAGTGACGTCACGACGACGACGGACGGGTCAAACCCATGTCCATGTGTAGCACAGCACGTACGCTTTTCTTGTCGCACACTAACACGTCGTACATTGTTATTTACTGCAAATGACTATACAAACATCTTACGTTAGTCGTAATTTTCAATAAATAAATAAAAGACAAAATAGAATTCAACATTTTGGGAATTCAACATTTTGCAGATTCAACATTTTGCAAGTCAACATTATAATCCGGAAGGGTATTTTTTAAGGCATTTTGGTAATTTTTAAAGGGACATTACATTTAGATATCCCACACAATCTTCATTTTTTTTAGGGTTCCGTACCCAAAGGGTAAAACGAGACCCTATTACTAAGACTCCGCTGTCCGTCCGTCCGCCTATCTGTCTGTCTGTCTGTCCGTCTGTCACCAGGCTGTATCTCATGAACCGTGATAGTTAGACAGTTGAAATTTTCACAGATGATGTATTTCTGTTACCGCTATAACAACAAATACTAAAAAAAAGAATAAAATAAATATTTAAGGGGGCTCCCAATACAACAAACGTGATTTTTTTGCTCGTTTTTGCTCGATATTAATAACGGCAACAGGTAGACGGGTCAGTAGAAAGAGGGGTGAGAGGACGTGAATTTAAGACAGCCTCAATTTGGGCTAAACAAGTGGCCATTTCTTCAAAGGCGAAGTGAGTAAGTTGCAACAGTCGTTTTAAGTAATGCTTACAAGATTTAACTGATGCCTCGGCCAAAAAGTTGAAATGAGGAGAATAGGCAGGGGTGAAAACGAACTAGACGCTTGAAACATTCACAAAATATTGAGTTATATTATTCACTTTAAAAATACATAATTAAATTAAAATAAAATTAATATTTAAAACGATTACGTAGACGAAGATTATATAATAAAGGAATAATGAGATTTATACCTTCAATAAGATTATGGTGATTTTTATTATTATCTTCTAATATAGCAGCTCCTCCATCTTTAAATTTAATAGGTGAGATTAGTTGTTAGTTATCATTTATATATATAATTATTTTTTTAGGTTTGTTAAGTTATAAATTTTATTATTTTTATTAAAAATAATATAATAATTTATAATATTAAATAAAATAAAAATAATAAGAAAAAATATAAAAGAAATTAATCAATTAATTGGTATTATTTGAGGAATAAAAGGGCTCCCATACAGCAAACGTGATTTTTTTTCAATTTTTTTTTTCTCGGTCTTAATAACGATAACAGGTAGAAACTTGGAATATTTTTATAGATAATGGTACGGAAACCCTTCGTGCGCGAGTCCGACTCGCACTTGGCCGGTTCTTTAAACGTGTAACTCACTATAGCTGCTCAAAAGCGAGAAGTTACTAGCTAGTACCTACCCAATTATTTATTCTGTGGTACCGCAAATTTTCACTTCTTTGGTTTAATCAAGAATTACGACATAATTAATTATGGTTATTAAGGCGATTAAAAAAAACAGCCGAGGTTTGAATCCACACCCTTTGACATATTGGGTTAGGTGTTATGCTATTTTGGCTTTGTCCAACCCAAGTTGAGGGTGCGGGCAAATTATGGATTATTTTTAACACTTCCACCTCAAATTAAAATGTTGTTTACCTCTTTCTGAGCATGCTTTCCAAAGAAAAGGCCTCAGCCACGAGCGTACGACGCAAGCGAATTTCTGATTCATTGCGCGTTTACTATGGAAATTTTAAGTCAATGGTGATAAAAAGAACGCAATGAGCAGAGAAATTGCGGCGGCTACGCAAACCGCCAGTGATTGTGTAACCGAGCGGCAATAAATTAGCAACCGCTTGGTGGCGCCACTTGTAAATCGAGTTTCAGTTATACTAAGAAACAGTGATTATGCCAGTTCAAAGTGTTCAATAACTTTTTAGGAAATTATCAATGTTCCTCATTATAGCATAATGATATTGTTCGTCTATATGTTTGTCTTTTAACTAAAATACACATTGTTTAGCTTTGGTTAATAATTCTCCCATAGTACCCATTGCATGTGGCCCAGACTAGCACAGGGTCAAGACAAATGGCATAAGCAAAGAGAGGCATAGTCCAGCAGTCGGCCGAGATAGGCTGATGATGATGATGATGATGATGATGATGATGATGATGATAATGATGATGATGATAATGATGATGATGATAATGATGATGATGATGATGATGATAATGATGATGATGATAATGATGATGATGGTGATGATGATCACAAAAGTATAAGAATTTGTGAAGAAGGAGCTCTTTATCCTAAGCTGCAAGTTATGAAAAGTGGACCACCACTTTGACACCAGTCATTGCAAGACATTTAATTTTACTTTTTTTTATTGCACTGAAGCTGAATTAAATATTTATAAAATACAATGAAAAAGTGTAAATGCCTACCGGGAAACCGGGAAGGCTGACGTAAGCACAGAATAACTATTAGTACCAGGGTAAGCACTGAATTTTTATATTTTTTTTTAATTTTTGAGTGCTTTTAGCAGCACAGTGCCATCTATCCAATAGTTATTGCAACCGATGGCTATGCAGATTCATCTTTACAGATGAAATACCACAAATTCAATAACACAACACTATAGTAAATTTTATATTTTTATTTTTAATTGCTGCACTGAAGCTGAATTAAATATTTATAAAATACAGTGAAAAAAAGTCTTCTGCTTATGTTATGTTGTCTAAAGTTCTTCTTCTTATGACAGCCTTCCCGGTAGCATAATGGTCAGCGCAGCCACCCAGATGCGGAAGACCCAGGTTCGATTCCTGGCTGGGTTGGGTAGGCATTTAATTTTTTCACTGTATTTTATAAATATTTATTACATTTAATTATGTTCATTCAACTGGGAATGGACGCCTGGAACTTTTGTAATTGGTTTAATAGTACATTTAAGATTAATAATTATGATCAAGAGTATAGAAAGACATTCTCATACATTTTTATTTTCTATTTTTTTTTTCTTTTTCATTATTTATAATTCCTTCTTAAAGATTTACTTTGTCTGTGACTAATTTAATCCTGTGACTGTTTATCTACTTTTATAAGGAGTGTCAAACAGCTGTTCTCATTTTTCTATAGCTAGGTATATAAATAAAGTTATAGGTTCCAAAGTTTACACATATAAAACCATATTTTATCCTGATGTATAAAACATTTATCAGGGATCATGGTTACAAGAAGACTGAGGTGTAGGTCTTCTCAAAATTAATTAGGTATGTACCATGCTACTGTATACTTTACAGTTTGTATTAACCAACAAAGTTCATAGTTGATTCCAGTTGGTTTTGATTTGTCAAAATCTTTTATAAATAATAATTTGCTAATATATTGATCTGTGATGAATTAATTCCATCATAAGTAGGGTTGCCAACCCTACTATATAATATAGGTAGTACCCTACTATTTTAGGCGTTCAACTACTATTATTTTAAAAATATATTATAAAACAATGAAACTAATATATTTTTACTAGTTTTCTGTGATGAACACAAAGTGGAAATATGAGCGTAACAGAGCCAGTAATTGGTCTGATAAAAGCAGAGTTAATGTTGTTTTGTAACTTAAAATTAGATTGTAAAAAAAGTTACGAAGCGTTCCTTAAAAAATAAAACCTATTAAATAACTTGCTCCGACAGGGTGTTATAACACCCCTAAAAGTATTATATAGATGTACCCTAATGTAATACTTTAAGAGTTTTATTTACAACAACACACAAACACTTGGTCGGACTAAATGGATTAATAAAGCTCAAAGCAACAAAAAATATTCATTTTAGAAATAAATGAATATTTTTTGTTGCTTATAAAAATATTTTTGAATATACTATATTTTTGAATTATTTCCCTTTCTACTATATTTTTATGGGTAATGAATCTAAATATACTATATTTAGTCTAAAAAAAGTTGGCAAATCATAAGTATGATAATTCTGTAAACATTATATAATTTCATTGTGAAAAACACATAGATGTTGTATTTACCTACATCAGATTTTAAATAAAATAGCTATTAGTCTAGAGTCTAGATACATAATTGGTTACCTACTATTTTATTAAAATTTTAAATTCACTAAGCACTAAGAAACAAATATTAGAAAATAAAGAAATATTAGTTGAAAGTGAAACACTATAAACTATATGGATTTCATTGCCAGTATTTAACAAATTATTTGTTGACATTTGGATCATTTTGCAACATGATAAAGGCAACATTCATTCTAATGTACCTATTTTTTCATAAACTTTATAACATAATAGGAATAATGGTATTTTACAAAAAATGCATGGTATGGTGAGGGGAAAAAACCAAATTAATTAAATAGAAAAGTAGTGTCAATAAAATACTTTCCACTTACTTTAAGAAGCGTTGTCAATTTAATTTAAATTGACCATTTACATACTCTGTTTGTTCCATGTACCTTTCAATGAGTAACATGTCTATTGTAATAGTTACAAATTCGTTGGTAGTTTTGCAATTGCAGTTGCAGTTGCCGTTGCAATATTGGTGATGGATTAAGATATAAATGAATACTATGACATAGGAGTACTGTATTTGACACTTTACATTTGTGGAATACAAAGAACTCAGCAATTTCTTTGGTCATTGGTAGTAGTAGTAAATAATTATTCTTAATTTGTTACTATTAATGGATGTTAACATTCCTGACACAGGGAACTTTGAATTACATTTTAGACTAGAGGAGTTATATTACCTATCATTCTTCTTCATAACTTCTTCTATCTATCAAAATCATCTAAGTTTGACAAACTAAATGTAAAATTGAGTTTATAAGGCAAATTATCAATATTGTGAGTAGAAGCAGATATCCCAAAATGCGTTCTGGTAAACTGTCAAGCGCAGAAGCTGCTGATAAGTCGAGGTCTAAGGACTAATTATTTCATATTAAAGATTAGCTTACCGTAATCGGTCCACAACAGCTTGACGCTTAGGTGGAAGGATCATCTCCTCCATTGGCTGCAGCATATTCTGTGGATGCTGGGCGGGAGACGCGCCGGGCAGCAAGCTGCCCGGGCCGCCACCTCCCACGAGGTGCTCCACGGTGCCTTACTGGTCACTTCACCTCAAATCCTTCATTATGTCCGAGGTCCAACACAGCCCTACACCTACTCAAGTACTACACCTTAGGTGAGATAGTAACACTATAAGAAAATAACTATAACTTGTCCTGAACACCTTCACAACATTCATGTTGTCACCAACTTTTAAACTCCAGTCACTCAGTCACTCGATTTCAGTTTTTGTCAGTTTCTTTCCACGATGTAACAGTAACCGCTGTTATTGTAATTTGAATGACAGCAATACAAAACCTCTGAGTTTGTACAAATAAAAAACACGTCAATGTTTTGAACAAGTTATAAACTTCAATCAAATATACCTATCACGATAACTTGCTACTACTATACAAATAATCAGCAATTGCAAAAATTGTCCACTTCACTTGTTAAATGAAAACGATGTCGAAATTGTTTAAAAGCATGTTTCAATAGTTTCAAAAGAGTCACAAGCAGTGCTGCATCGTACAACAACCACAACAATGTCACAAAATGTTTTCTCTTCTTTTCTCAAACATCAACTGACGGACGCTTTCTTGCTTGTGTATCACAGCTTGACGTGCGTAAAAACGCTTGACGGACCGAGAGGCAGTGACGCAAGGGCAACAAATATTAAATTCCAGTTGCCAGCATTAATGATAAATTCACCCCTAAAATATTTTCATTTGTTATGTTTGACAGTGGTTCTATTCTTGTTTTAACTTAATTAATAAAACCGCACATGAACTTTTACAAAAAATAAAGGTCCCTAATTTATTTTAATGTTGAGCGAAGATAACAACGATCGCAAAATATAATTTGGAAATGGTAATGGTAAAGGGTAACTTTGGTCGATAGGTAGTATTTCGTGAATTTACCAATTTACTTAAGCACCATACATAAGATTTATGTAGTTCAAAAACTCTGTGACTGTGTGTCTACACTCTTGTGTTTTATACTGCAAAAATTTGTACCTATGTACCTACTCAAATAATTTGTGCATTTTATCGGCCATTGGTGCTAGTTTAAGGCAGGTTAGAGGCAGGAAGTTAAGACAGTTGCTTTTTAGATTTAAGTCATTTTATATAAAACTAGTAGCCCACTCCGGGTTCAATTGTAAATCAAAACCATCTAGAGACCCACTCAAACACATACAAAAAAATTCATCTAAATCGGTCCAGCCGGTTAGAATTAGAAGGAGTTCAGCGACATACACACAATACTATACACGGGAACAAAACGGTGTGGCCAAAATGAAAAGATCCACAGTGTATCCGATCTAGATCTTGTATGCAGAGTTACTAAGACAATATGATTATTAACTTAAATTTGTTGTACAATTTTCAATTAAATATTTCTATTGTGACGTCACATCAAAATAAACAAGTCTCAGCCCTAGTGGTTTAGTAACCTTTCATTAATATAAATATTTCATTAACCATTGCATGTCAAATTAAAGTTAATAATTATGTCTTAATAACAACACATACAAGTTCTAGATGGAATACACTTTGCATCTTTTAATTTTGACCACACCTTTTTGTTACACGCTATAAAGATTATAAATTTTGAATGCCAGTTATCAAGTTTTTTTTTCATTATTAATTTTAATTTTATTTTATTTTATTTTATTTAGTTTTTAAATTTTAATTTTTAACTTTGATTTCATTCTGGTTTTTATTTTATTTTGTTTTGTGATTTTTTATTGTAATTTGTATGGGTGGAAGCTGCCTAAATAGATAAATTTTTATTTTTATTATTATCAAGTAAAATTAATTTCAATAACGCCATCCTTAGCTTTTATTGGCATCAGTCGAAACAGTTAAAATTAAACCATAAAAAAACATCAAGGTAAGTATCTAAACTCTATAGTTTCCCAAAAATATCGGAAATATTCTTAATGTTGTAATACTGCTAAAATTTTCGTTCAGAAATCTAATACAAGCATTACCTAGGTATTGAAAAGTCACGTCGCACTGCGTATTGATAACTAATTTAAATAATAACAATGAAATGATTTTTATTCTAAACCTTCATATTCATATTGGCTTTAGCGTATGGAAATATATATATTAATCATTAATATTAATCTAAATGGAAAAACGACAAAAATCAAAGCATGGTAGTTTTATTTTATTTTCCAACTATTAATGTTTTACTAAATATTAGAGTACTCCGACCGAATTACTATTACTAGCCAATAGTGTTTTTGAAAAAATGCATGCACGAGTTCCAAACTTCCAAATGAAACAAAGCAAATGGCATAATGTTTAGAATCCCTTCGCATTAGAACTTGTAAATACAAAACAAAACATAATAAAATGTCGTTGACGTTGGAACTTCTTGGCGGGAAAGTAAAGCGTCATGTCTGCGGTTTTGTTTTATTTTCTAAAATATTAATGTGAAATAATGGTGGATTATTAACCGTTAAGTGTTCGTGAGTGTGCATAAGTGTTGGCAAATGAAACAAAACAGTGCAACGTTACTTTTTAAATTCTTTCAAGAAGCTCGCGTGAGGACTTAGTAAAGCCCCACATCTTTACTGAAATACTCGAGGGGTTGGTGGGTATATCATTTCTCACTTCCCATTTCTAATATCATTTATCATCATCATATAAGGAAATATTGTTTCTTTATGTATTACTTGTAAGAAAAATTTCTATGACACTGGCTAAAATTGCTAATCGCACGAAGCCATCAACTAAAAAAAAACAAGTGAAGCGTCATGTCTGCGGTTTTGTCTTATTTTCTAAAACTTGTTTTATGTCAAATATTAATGTGAAATAATGGTGGATTATTAACCGTTAAGTGTTCGTGAGTCTGCATAAGTGTTGGCAAATGAAACAAAACAATGCAACGGCACTTCAAATTCTCTCAAGAAGCTGGCGTGAGGACTTAGTAAAGCCCCACATCTTTATTGAGATACTCGAGGGGTTTGGGGGTTTATATCATTTCTCACTTCTCATTTCTATTATCTATCACTCATCATCATCCTATATATAGTTTATTACAGATAGTACTAATGAATTCAAGAAACTAATGTCATGGCAGCATGGTCTATGACCTTAGCTGGTTCCTCAGGGAACAAACTACACTGAAAAAAAATGTCGTTGATGTTGACAGTACTTGACAATTGACATTGACAGTACTTGACATTGACAGATAATTTGACATTGGCTTAATATGGCATTGGGTGGTGGTTGTCATTCTTTTTCAAAAAATTGTATTTGTGAATGGAATTTTGGAATTTATAGGTTATAATTCCAAAAGTTTAAAATATTAAAGATTTAAAATCTATAAACAATAATAATTATTGCTGAATACAATGTTTGCGTTACGTGTAAAAGTTCGTCACTGTGCTTTGAATGCTAGTAGGTTATATTTTAGCTCTTCCCGGAATCCAAAATATTTTACACAGGGTTTTTATGCTACGAATAACCGTCTTGGTACGTATTATCACTCAGTGTTATCGAACATCCAAACATCCAGAAAATGTGTCAAACATGTAGTTGCTGCTGTTGATAATCTTGAGTAATATTTCAAACAAGAAATTAGAAACCGATTAAGTGACCCGGTTGTTTAAACAAAAGTTGAAGTTGAAGTCGCTAACATCGTATATAAGGTTAACTTCGTCCTCTGAGACATTTGCCTGTGTAAGGCTTTATAGTTTTCGAGATCCATCGTTTGAGATTTGAAAATGAAAACAGGAATTTGCAATCTTATTACAAGAAATAATTAAAGACAAAAACTTAAACTATAGGTTGTCAATTAAAATGATGTGTGCAGATTTATTATATTTTATAACCAACATTATTACTTAATTTGTTTTTGTTTACAGGAAACATAGTTTACAATAATAAATTCTTCAGTACTGCAACAGAGCAAGCAGAACCTGTGAAAGGAAATGCAGAAAAAAGAGAATTCCAGGCTGAAACCAGAATGCTACTCGACATTGTGGCTAGGTCATTGTATTCAGATAAAGAAGTGGGTAGAAAGCATCTATATATTGTAGATAATTTCTCCTTACGCTTGCGCTTTCTTCATAGACTTGGGATCCATCACTAAATCAACAACTTAAAATCTTCTTGACAATAATTTATTCAGCTTTGACATGATTTAAAACTCCATGGACGTTAAACATAAACTTATAAAACTACATTATTAATAATCATAATATAATAAAACATCTAGTATACCGAACAATACAACAATAAGTAAAAATAATTTTTCTCTACTGACATTTTCATCAAAAAATTCAAACTTGTACTTTCCTAACAACTATTGCTTTTAGTTAAAACAAATTCCAGCTAGTAACAACCATAGATAAAATTCCTCTACCTATATTCCAACATCCCCTCTGAATTATATCTTTATCACAATTAAAGAAACAACCATCAACTAACTAACTAACAATACTAAACAATACATCACTAACTAACTACCTATCAACTCCATCACTAACTTTATCATCATTAACTACTTCATCACTATCTACAAAATCTACCACTAAGGCTGGTTTCAGAGTCACGCCGACCGCCCGCGAGGGTGGCAAACGCGTCTCGTAGATAAGATAAGATAAGATAAATGGCATTTATTTGCATAAAAACATGGTAACATAAATGGTGAAAAAAAAAAAAAGATTTTAGCCGGTACAGCATGTTTTTTACCAGTTCGGTGTACAAATATATTGGTAAATAAATTAGTCAGGGTATAATTCAACCTAACATATCAAACATAATTCAAGCAAATGTCAATCAATGTTTAAAATACATCGTAAGCGCACTGATGACCCACGCACAACTCTAAAACGAGTTTAGTATGACGCGGTTCATCAGCTCGGACAGTCGCGACGTCACCTTTCTTAATACATATATTAGTTATTTATTACCTTTGGAAAAAAAGGCAATGGTGAAGATGTATACAAACACATCCCTATAATTCAGCTTAAATGGCTGACCATCCCGCAACGTCGTAAGTCCAGAATTCTAACAACTCTATTTCCTATAGTAAATGATTCTAATTCTCTTTCTTACTTAAAATGTAGTTTCAGTTTCCTTAGTCATGCCCGCCAACTTCGCTCATCAAATGATCATCTTCTCGCCACTCCTTTGCATCATTCAGGATTTGCTGCAAATTCCTTCACGGTTCAGGCCATTCGATTATGGAATGCTCTCCCTGAAAAATTCGGACACGCTCCAAGTAAATTGGTCTATAAAACAGTAGTGTATAAACTGTTTTTACAGGATTCAACACCCACATAAGAGATTCCCATCATCTTTTCTTCTGTTATGTTTATTTATGTAGTCTATTTTTATTTAAGTTTGTTTTTATAGTATGTAGGTGTATTATATTATTATCATTTATTTTAATAAACTTAATATGTATATTTCAGTTGTTATTTTATGTAGTATATGTTTTATTTACGTTCTTTGTTGCACCGCTTACCAATTTTTCTGCCTAGCCGCTCTTAGGTCGACTGGTAGAGAATACCTTTGGCATTAAGTCCGTCTTTTGTACTTTATTTTATTTTATTCTGCAATAAAGATTAAATAAATAAATAAATTCTACTAGATTACTGAGAGGTGCATTTTCTATGTCTTTCTTGGATTTAAGAGAACATGATGGCAAGTTTTTCAAGCAGTTACTCATTTTGACGATTTGTTTTAGTCGCGCGATAGTACGTGCCAGCGCTCGCGATCAGCGTGACTGTGTAACGCACACTGGACACAGACTCCTCGACAGCGCGCGGTTGAGACGCACCGACTAACCGCGTTTGAATTGTAATCAGCGCGGGCGGTAAGCGCGGGTAGTTTTCACTAAGGAACGGTTCAAGGCAACACCTAGCTCGTGGCCCACGTCGCTTACTACCCGCGCGGGCGTCAGCGTGACTCTGATACTAGCCTAAATTATTTCCAACATCAATTATCTCCAACACCAATACTTCATTCAACACCAGTAACAATATTCTCAAACACTAATACTTCATCCAGCACCAATAATCCATAACATCAATACTTCAACATATCTTCAAAATTCCTCCAACACCAACTTCAACATATCTTCGAAATTCCTTCAACACCAACTTCCTGTTTCACATAAGTGTCACTTGCTTCACTCTGTACAAACTATAAAACCTCTTGCCACTAATCTAGCTTTACATCTCCCACCAGGCTTTATTATAAATTGCTTCCTGCCTTTTAACAATTTCCCATGTTTTTTATTCTTCTTCAAAGACTCCTTTTCTTCATTAATTACTTTCTGCCATAAATCTTTCTATTGCATCTTCAAATTCATCGTTATCTTCAAGTAAATTTCTACTCTAACTTCCCCTCTCAAAAATATATTCTCTTCAACAAATCTTGTAATTTATTATTTTGTACTCCAGTATCGGGCAGGACCACATCATCAACAGTGGAAGCGTGCTGGGCCCATACATAACCTATTGTAGAAATTACTCCTTACCCTTGCACTTTCTTCATAGACTTGGGATCCATAACTAAATCAACAGCTCAAAATCTTCTTGACAATAATTTATTCAGCTTTTACATGACTCAAAACTCAGTTTGACTCAGTCATGACTCCATGGACGTTACAAAGGTTTAGGCGCAGAATGTCCACTTCGCAAAATGTCCACTGGTCGCAAAAGGGCCCTTTTATTTATTTATTTATTTATTTATTTTTGGCACAGTAACAAAATACAAATCAAAACATACAATTTTTTACATAGAATGATATTTCTAAATTTGCATTTCAGTAACAACCGAGCACAACATTCAATTTAAATATATTAAAATAAAGAGAGAAAAAAAAAAAGTAGATACCATTCTCAATTCACAGTCTTATCCTTTACAAAATGTCTCTTTCGCATAACGTCCCTTTCTCAGAATGTCTATTTTGCAAAACGTCTATTTCGCATAATTTCCCTTTTTCTTCAAACTTTCTCATATCATATTTACATGTTTGACTGACAATTAGTATGGATATGGGTAAGAAATTCAAAATAAAAGTATAGTACAAGTCACGTTTATTTATTTACTACAATCAAGCAACTATATTATGGTTTTATCTTTAAACAATCCATACAAATTGTACCAGTCAAACATGTAAATATGATAAGAGAAAGTTTGAAGAAAAAGGAACATTATGCGAATTTGACATTTTGCGAAGCGGACAAAGAGACATATTGCGAAAAGGACATTCTGAGAAAGGGACGTTTTGCGAAAGAGACATTTTGCAAAAGGGACCTTTTACGACCAGTGGTCATTTTGCGAAGTGGACATTCTGCGCCTGAGCCGTTACAAAGATAAACTTATAATTACCGGACAAAACAACATTATGTAAAAATCATTTTTCTCTACTAACATTCTCATCAAAATATTCATAACTCGTTCTTAACAACTATATTGCTTTTAATTAAAACGAATGCCAGCCAGTAACAACCATAGATAAAATTCCTCTACCTATATTGCAATACTATACCCCTATAAAAATTATACAAATTAACAGCCATACTACTAAATTACCTTAATACCTAATAGGTATAACCTTTATGTATAAATTAGACAATATAAATATTTATCTTTTTATTTTTCCCAGGTATTCATAAGAGAGTTAATATCCAATGCAAGTGATGCTTTGGAAAAGTTTCGGTACCTCTCAGTGAGTGGAGTTCCAGACACCACAAATTTGGTGGAGACAGATAGACCTCTAGAGATCAGACTCGTAACTGATAAGCAAAATAGGACTCTAACATTCCAGGTCAATAAATCATATAGCTTGTTCTATCTATCTTAATTTCCATTAAACTAACTATAAGCTATCTATTTCTTACTATGTTGACTAGTAATGAGATTATATGAATTTGTGTTTAATATATAAAAACTTACAGGATTCTGGCATAGGCATGACCAAAGATGAACTCACTTCGAATCTTGGCACCATAGCTCGTTCAGGCTCAAAGTCTTTTATAGAAGAAATTAAAAAACAGGGAGCAGAACAAGCTGGCTCTATCATCGGTCAATTTGGTGTAGGATTCTACTCTGCCTTCATGGTTGCTGAAAAAATTGAAGTATTTACTCGTAGTAGTCGTTCAGGGTCCCCTGGATACAAATGGACATCAGATGGGTAATAAAATAAATATAATTAATGGAATCAGGCGTTATTTTACGGAAATCCATAGGACAAAAGGTGTTAATTCCGCTAACTCATTCGTTTATCCAGCTTGGATGCAGTACGCATGCACCGCCCTCCTGCCCGCAAAAAGTATGCACATGCAGGAGAAACAATGTGCAAGCGAACATGCACATTCACCAACACCGATACCCGACACGTGTTTAGCCCCGCCACGGGGTATCCTCATGAGCTGTTGACAGGTCGAGAGCTGCGCACCGACTGTTACGGCTACGCTACGCAGCTCCCGGCCCCTTATAAAGCGCCATCGTTTGACATTTGTGACGTACTACCCGCGACAATACGTAATAATGGGGATGAAACTAAATTTGTTTGGGTCATTCAACCGGAAGCTATTATTACAAATATGCAAAATATTATAACTGTTATTGTCGCACAAGGAATGGCCGGTATCAATTAAATGTTTTGTGAAATGTGTTAGGCCGATTTTGACATTAGATATAAGAAACATATTGCCGCGTATAGGAATGGCCATCTAGATAAATCACATTTCGCAAAACATTTGATTGATACCGGCCATTCCTTGTGCGACAATAACAGTTATAATATTTTGCATATTTGTAATAATAGCTTCCGGTTGTGTGTTGAAGCCATTAGAAATAATGAAACATACATAATAATGACAGTCATGCGCTGTTGAATGACTAAACAAATTTAGTTTCATCCCCATTATTACGTATTGTCGCGGGTAGTACGTCACAAATGTCAAACGTTGGCGCTTTATAAGGGGCCGGGAGCTGCGTAGCCGTAATCCGATCCGATCCGAACTCTTCGGAGAATTTAGTATAGCACGGGGACATGCACTTTTAAGTGTGTGATGCCGTTCCCTCTAGAAAACCTCCGAAGGTGATTCGTTTCACACGGCTTGAGGTACCCTTTAAGTACCTCGCCGCCCCAAAAAAAGCCCGGTGAGGCTAAAAATGCCGTTTGAGGCAATCAGCAATCTCTCCAAAAAAAAAATGTAGCCCTAACAGTCGGTGCGCAGCTCTCGACCAGTCAACAGCTCCTGAGGTTGCCCCGTGGAGGGACGAAACACGTGTCGGGCTTCGGTGTTGGTGTGCATGTTCGCTTGCACACATCGTTTCTCCTGCATATGCATACTTTTTACGGGCGGGAGTGCTGTGCAGGCGTACTGCATCCAAGCTGGATAAACGAGTGAGTTAGCGGAATCAACACTACATTTTATTTAAATTTGTAAAATAAATATATCTATTTGTTTTGATAAATATTGAGAATGAGAGTGAATCATTAATAATTTCATTGCTTTTACAGTTCTGGAACATATGAAATTCAGGAAGTAGAAGGAGTGCCAGTTGGAACTAAAATTGTTGTGCATTTAAAAACTGATTGCAGAGAATTTTCAGATGATGAAACTGTAAAAAGTAAGCATCCAAAGCTACATAAACAATACAGTTTAAATAGTTATATGTTATTAAGAGGGCAAAAATCAATGGTATATTTTTTATTTTTCATATTGTTATTTTACCGAAAACTAATGAAGATTTCTAATTACAGGTATAATTAAGAAATACAGTAACTTTATTGGAAGTCCTATTCTATTGAACAATGAGCAGGTCAATTCTATCAAGGTATTTATATTTGTCTTATATACCTTACTTAATATTTCAACTAGCAAATAACCTACAATATAAAACCTTTGTAATTTTGCAGCCTCTTTGGTTAATGGAGCCTAAAGAAGTGACTCATGAGCAGCACACGGAATTTTACAGATTCATAAGCAATTCTTACGACAAACCTCGTTTCACCCTTCATTATAAAACAGATGCCCCCATTAGCATAAGGTCTATCCTGTATGCGCCTGAAGGCAAACCGGGGCTTTTTGAGTTGTCACGTGATTCGGATGTTGGTGTAGCTCTTTATTCGAGAAAGATTTTGATAAAGAGCAAGGCTGAAAATATATTACCTAAGTGGTTACGATTTGTAAAAGGTAAATATTTTTAAAAGTAAAAAAATAAATAGCTTTAAATATTATTAATTTTGTAAAATATTTTCTTCTCTGCAGGTGTTGTTGATTCTGAAGACATTCCACTAAATCTAAGTCGAGAACTGTTGCAAAATAGTGCATTGATAACGTAAGTACCTATAATAAAATAGAATGAATCTTAAAGTGACATGTTTACAAAGTAACACGTTTTTGTACAATTGAGAAAACTTACAAAGTGACAAAAAACGAAAGCTCTCAACTAGAAATGGAAGTGTGCTAGCCAACTGGCAAGATACTCCTTCCGGTTTAGAAATAACAAACAAGGAATAAGGAATAAAAAAGAAGAAAGAGATGAACACTAGAAACCAATTGCTGGTCTGGTCCTAGTGGCAAAAAAAAGAGCTGGTCATCCTAGAAAGCGCTAAATGAATGACATCAAAAATGTATTTATTTATTTATTGCACTTATGTATACAGTACATACTTTCATACAGTAATCAAGTAATAAAATAGTATATGATGGCCTGTTACAAACCCTGTTAGGGCATCGCAAAATTATAACTATTCTTATATAATAGTAAATTTAAACAAAATATAAAATTAAAAATATTGAAAATATTGCCAGCGTGTGAGCTTTCCGTGGACATGTATAAGAACTTATTTAGGCTTACTGTTGAAAGCCAAAGACCGCAACACTGATTATTGGATTGGAGGAGGCCTATACTCATCAAGGGGTTCCCCAATAATAAAATACAAATATTTATGTCGATTTCATTAAGTATGTAACAAAAGTCATTTTGAGACTATTATTATTATTAAAGTAACATTAAAATATGCTTAATATTTATATTTCAGGAAACTGAGAACTGTGTTAACTAACAGATTCGTTAAGTTCATGATAGAAAAGGCACAAAAAGATCCAGTGGGATATGAAGCTTTCTATAGAGACTACTCCATATTCATGAAAGAGGGAATAGTTACAAGCCAAAGTGTTATAGAAAAGGTAAAATCTTATCATACCTCTTTGAGCGTTTTGGTTGTTTAGTATCTAAAATAAGTGTTTGAATATATGTATATTATATATTGTTTAAAATATACTGGTCAAATGAAACCTCTATTTTATGGTATTTAATTTTAGGAAGAAATTTCAAAATTACTTCGTTTTGAATCGTCGAAACTGGAAAATGGTGTAAGGACTTCCCTATCTGATTACGCTGCACGCCAGAAGAACGATCAAAAGAGTATTTATTACTTGGCAGCTCCAAGGTTGGTATACATTAATAACTAACTTAATTTAAATATTTATTAAATAGGTACTTAAATAAGTGTAACAAATAAACTTGTCCATTTCTAGTCGTGAACTGGCACAATCATCACCGTATTACGAATCTCTGAAAAAGCGCGATGTTGAGGTTCTGTTTTGCTACGATATGTATGACGAGCTTGTACTACTGGAGCTCAAGGAGTTTGGTGGAAGACAATTGGTATCTATAGAAAACGATATGCAAAAAGATCCAGCGGATGCGACTGCAGTTATTGGTAGTTATTTCTTAATTGTCTATTAGACACACATTCATCATTATCAGCTCATTTTTATGTCCCCAGTGCTGGGGCACGAGCCTTCCCTATGGATGGATAGGGAGAGAACGGGCCATAAACCACCACGCGGGCCCAGTGCGGATTGGTAGTTGTTAACGACTGCTAATGCTGCCGAGACCAACAGCTTAACGTGCCTTCTTCCGAAGCACGAAGGAGCTCGAGCTGATAATTTTTTGGTCACCCATCTGATGACCAGCCTTTTCGAAAGTTGCTTAACCTCAGCACAGCACTCGCAGACCGAGTGCGTTAACCATTGCGCCATCGAGGTCCTCGATGAGGAACACATTCATACTCTCGCATAAAATACATATTATGTAACTATATTATAGTTTGGCGCAGCAAATTTGACCGTCACTTCTTAAGGCGACGCATTGGAAATTTACGTGGCGGGATCTTGATTTTTCCCAACAATTACAAAACATATGAAAGTGACATTTGATGACATGATTTTTCATTTAATTGACATCATTTTGCTAGTTGCAGAAACACGATTTGTCAACTTTTATTATAACAGAGAATAAAATATCAAAGTAACCTTTTAAAACATAGATTTGGATTTTACAGGCTAACCAGACCGATTTAAGCATCTAAATTTTCTTAGTAGATTAGTCTTAACACTCACTTTAATATTGTAGTTCATTTTTTTTAAATAGTTTGTAGTTTTAATTTGAAGGAAAAAAAAACTATTTTTCTTATGGTACAGGGCGCAAACGTTCCGTATGAGATTTATAGTTTAACGGTGCGTCGCCTTAATTAAAATTCATAAACTTAATCATCTCACCAAAAAACTTTAAAATTTTCTCATTCGTTTTATTCCGCAGGCGGCGAGAGTTTGCAGCAACCACAGGTGGATGAGCTCATTACCTTCTTAAAAAATAATTTGGCGGGCAAAGTGTTCGATGTGCGCACAACGCAAAGGCTTGATTCGCATCCTTGTGTCATCATTGTGCCGGAAATGGCAGCAGCTAGACATTTTATTCGTACCCAAGCACAGCAGCTTAGTGAGGAAAACAGATTTGCGCTGTTGAGACCACAACTGGAAATAAATGCCAAGTAAGTTACATTCCAAACAGATATATAATAAAATAATTAATTTGTATTTAGTTACTTACTTATTGAATAATGATAAAGTTTTTATCTAAAAGTGTCTAGCAAGCAAGTTTCAGCTTGCAGTGTAACTGCTTTTGATTTACTTATTTGGGTATTTGGTTATAAACATGCTATTGATTTAAAAGTAGTAGTTTAAGAACATTGCCTTATTTAATTTGGCTGGCTTATGGAATGCACAATTTTAAAGACATAAATCTAAAATTCATTAATACAAAACATAAAAACATTAGCATACCAATGATCAAAGTATGCTCCTTTATCGTCTCAACAAGCTCTCAGATATTCGGGAAAAATTAAATATGAAACTTAATAATACTTTTTATTATTTACAGGCACCCCATAATCAAGAAACTTCACGGCCTAGTGTCAACAGATAAGGAACTCGCGAATATGGTGTCGCAACAACTGTTTTCTAACGCGATGGTAACTGCTGGACTCATTATGGACCCTAGAAATTTAATAACACACATTAACGATCTTCTTGTAAAAGCTTTAGAAAAACATTGATGGATTTATTTATTATACAAATGTTCAAAATTGTTTTAATTAAATTATGATTTAATTTAATCGTTTTTAATTATTTCTAATGGCAATGATATTTTGCAAGTCTTCATCAAGTCGACATTCGTACCAACATAAACGATTGTTCCATCCATAGACTGTTTAATATTGGGTATAATATAATGCCATCAAAAACAAACTTTAAAAAAAGACCAAATCTCGCAACACAGTTCTTCTATCTTAAAAAATTGTGAGATCCATGTAATACCTACCAAGTCGGTTAATTTATTTAGTCGCTACTTAAGGGACCTTTAGCCTGAGAGCCAAACTAATTCGCTATATGGAGACTCAACAATAATTCAATATCTGTATTTTCTTAACATAAAAAATTTGATTATCTAGTTTATTACATAATTCATTAGTAATCCACCAATATTTGTTACAGCGACATTAAAAAAAACAAATACAAAGCTTTTTATAATCTATAAAAAATGGGCAAAAATGGTATAAATATTATTTACTTTACATTTGAATACCTTTATTAGTTATCTTTCGTAAAATTTAATAATCCTCCTATAAATATAAATGAAAAACAAATAAACTTAAAAAACCTACGTAAACTCTAAAGTGGCATTACCCTATGTTAAAAATGCTATCAGATCAGTTTTTAATTACTTTTGTTTAATTTGCTTCCATTAACACGTAATGTACTAAATCCAATTTAAATTATATAATGATAATAAAAAATCTGCTATTATTATTTTCTTAGAGTACATTGTGCAGTTAGTGAAACAACCGACTTCTTCCTAAAGTATTAGTTTCCCGTTGAATATCTTTTTGGATTTCAACTTTGGTGCTTAGATAAGGTGAACATAAACACTTTTTCACAATAAAACCGGTGATAGCATATTTGCTGTAAAATTGCACCATTTTCGGGGTATAACTTTTTTTCGATACCTTCCAATGCGAGATTTTGTTGGATTCTAAAATATAGTCTCTTATAATTATATTTAATGGCCGTTTACAAAAATTTGGCCTGTTATTGAGTTTTTTTACAAAAATATCGGAAAGTTCTTAGGCTACCTCTGTTTTAAGTTATTACGTAATTAGCTAACCTAACAACATCTTAAAGTGACCATATCAATATTAAAAATTAGTTTACCAATTAGTTTTAAGCTTTTGTGTATTTGGTTTTGGATGTTTTCAATATGCATTATTAACATAACAATTAGCATGAATAGTCCGTCCACGCGAGTGCCTTGCCCACATTGCCCCGATGCCTCACGCCTCTTTATTGCTCCTCATGGTTTGAATGTGCACATAGGCCGTATGCACAAGGATTCTAGCTCTTTGGCGATAATTGCCACTGCCAGTCAAAATCGGGATGCGGAAGCAGATCCCAAAAATTTCAGCGACATTCCTCTCCTTAAAAAATCAATACGCGTTAAAGGGAGCTAGAAACTTAGCGGCTGGTAAACTTAGTTCATTAATTGATCAATGTTTACAATCAAATATCATTGGCGACTGGTACAATCTGCTGACATTTGCCTTTACAGCGTTGAATGTTCCGAGTCCCGATGCTCAAAAACGCTCTCTCACGGCAAGGGTAAAAGAAAACATAGAGAGTTCTTACATTTATTTTCAGGGGCTTAACCACGTAAATGAGCGGCAATTCTCTATAAATAAGACGATTGAGACCAAAGTCTATGATGGAGATTTAAGGGGCGCAGTTCGACTTCTTTTATCGGATTCTTCTTTCGCGCCTAGGAATTCCGAAACATTAAAAGAATTGCAAACGAAACACCCTTTGCCATCTCGTATTAAACATTTTCCAGCGGAGCCTGATTCGCGTTCTCCTTTTTTAATTGTCTTGTACGGACGTTAGCAGCGCTATCAATAGCTTTTACAATGGTTCAGCTGCGGGAATGGATGGCCTCCGCCCGCAACATTTGAAGGAACTGATCTCTTTGTCGGCTGGCGACAACGGTCAACGTCTCTTAAAATCTTTAGTGAGATTGTGCAACTTTCTTTTACAAGGTTTACTCAATAAGGAAGTGTGTCCTTTTTTGTATGGAGCTTCCTTGTGTGCGTTAAGAAAGAAGGATGGGGGAATTAGACCGATCGCAGTTGGAAATGCAATACGTCGCCTGGTTGCTAAACATGGCTGTCGAGCAGTTAAGGATCAAATAACTGAGTATTTGCAGCCTTACCAGCTCGGTTTTGGAACTTCAAAGGGATGTGAGACTGCCATTCACGCTGCACGTACTTACGCAGTTGCAAAGAGAAACAGTACTGAAGTAATATTAAAGATTGACATTAAAAATGCATTCAACAGTGTTGAAAGGGATACAGTTTTGGCAGAGGTAAAGGAAAATATTCCATCTTTGTACCCTTTTTTGTATCAATGCTATGCGGATCCCAGCCACCTTTTTTATCAAGACTTCAATTGCCTCTCAGGTAGGTGCCCAACAAGGTGATCCATTGGGACCCTTAATATTTAGTCTTGCGATTCAAAAAATTGTATCGTCTCTGGAATCGCCCTTAAACATATGGTACCTCGACGATGGTGTACTTGGTGGTAACCCAGATGCGATTGTCAGAGATGTTCGGCTACTTATATCAAAATTAAAGGATATCGGTTTGCAAATTAATAGCAGTAAGTGTGAACTTTTTCCATGCAGCCCAATAGCATCGAACTTTACTCACGTCGAGGACGTGATTCCGGGTTTAAGGTTGGTAGCTGAAACCGATTTGACGTTGCTGGGTGCTCCTATTTTCCCTGAGGCTATTCCCGCAAATTTACGGAAGAAAGGTCTGGCCATCCTATCAGCACAGGAACGCCTAAAACACTTGCCGGCTCATGTTGCTTTGACTTTATTTCGCGGTTGGCCTTTCAATGCCGAGGTTAACATATTCTATTCGAACTGCTCCGTGTTGGCTATTCCCCAATGAGGTGTCCATGATAGACAATAATCTTAAGTGCTCTTTGGAAGGTATATTAAATATTGACCTGAATGAGACACAGTGGTGCTTGGCTGCATTGCCGGTCCGGCACGGGGGTCTAGGTGTTCGCAGGGTACAGGATACGGGACTTGTAGCTTTTCTAGCTTCAGCGTACGGTGTGAGAAATTTGGTCACTAAAATACTCGCTTCAGAAGGTGACAATTTTCGAATTCCGTATATGGCTGAGGCTCTGTCAGCTTGGTCGGTCCTCCATCCAACTCAAGTTTTGCCCGATAAGCGAGAGGTTCAAAGAGAGTGGGACGATATGCTGTGTAAACTCATTTATGAGAGTGTCGAGACAAATGCTACTGGGGTCGACTTGGCTCGTATTAAGGCGGCTTCTAGGCCTGAGTCTGGTGCATGGTTACACGCATTACCGTCTCCGCAATTAGGAACGCTTCTTGATGATAATACACTGAGAATAGCGGCAGCGTTAAGATTAGGCTGTAACGTATGCGAGCCTCATCGTTGTGTTTGTGGCGCATGGGTCGAAGCAAATGGTCACCACGGTTTAAGTTGCGTAAGGTGTGCTGGTAGAATTCCGCGACATTACGAGCTCAACGAGATTATTCGACGGGCCTTGATCTCAATAAACATGCCTTGTGTTTTAGAGCCGCCTGGTCTAAGCCGAACTGATGGTAAAAGACCGGATGGCATGACGTTGGTCCCATGGCGAAGAGGTCAGTGTCTCTTATGGGACGCCACTTGTGTAAGTACCTTTGCGGCATCTCATTTAGATGGAGGTATTCGAGCATCCGGTTATGCTGCTGAAACCGCAGCAAGGAATAAGAAGCACAAATATGTAAATTTATGCCACACATACATATTTGTGCCGTTTGCTGTGGAGACAGGAGGTACGTAGGGCACCGAGGCCAAATTATTTATTTCGGAGCTGGGTCGGCGTTGCAGAGACAAGGGCTTCGACCCCCGCTCTGGAGCGTACCTGGTCCAAAGAGTTTCCTTAGCCATACAGCGGGGTAACGCTGCAAGCGTGATGGGAACTTTTGAGCCGAGTACGGTTCGAGGGGGCTAATAGTACAACAAATAAATTGTTGGCTTTGGGTATTTATTTTTTATATTTTGTCATTTTATTTTTATTACTGAAATAAATACTCATTTATATTAAAAATCTTTTATGTTTTAAATGTGTGGCTCATTTTGGCACGGCCACCATCACCAACCCGAAATCTGAGTTTACAGTTAATTAGTGGATAATTAGTGGGAATTAGTGGATAAATCTCAGAATTAGTGGGCCATGGTTCAAAAGTTATAAGGGATACAAGGTGGCCGTGCCAAAATGAGCGCTCATTTTGGCACGGCCACCTTGTATCTCTGAAACTACGTGTCGTAGCGAAGTTCTGATTACACCAATAATTAGTGGATAATTAGTGGGAATTAGTGGATAAATCTCAGAGTTAGTGGGGCCATGGTTCAAAAGTTATAAGGGATACAAGGTGGCCGTGCCAAAATGAGCGCTCATTTTGGCACGGCCACCTTGTATCTCTGAACCCACGGGTCGTAGCGAAGATCTGATTACACCAATAATTAGTGGATAATTAGTGGGAATTAGTGGATAAATCTTAGAATTAGTGGGGCCATGGTTCAAAAGTTATAGAAACTTCTTTTTTCCATACAAAAACAACATGTGCAGTCGCGCACATAAGCATTTAGTTATTACTTGAATTTATTGTCATACAACATTGATCATTCAGTTGTAGACTATAAAGGTTATTTTGGCAATGAAATTAATGGATTTAGCGCCAACTGTTACGTCTTTGAAAAAGTAGAAGTGCAGCGAAGTGCATTGTTTTGATTGCTTTATCTGTGTATGAGGTATTGTGTACAGGGCCGGCCCTAACCATCTAGGCGCCCCGGGCGAATCATTAATTTGGCGCCCTTTTATATTAAAATTTAAAAAACTGATTTTGAATTTGATATATTTTTAAAATAGTTATGAAATACAGTAAAAAAATTAAACGCCCACCCAACCCAGCCAGGAGTCGAACCTGGGTCTTTCGCAATCCGGGCGGCTGTACTGATTATGCTACCGGAAAGCCGCTCGGATTGCGGAAGACCCAGGTTCGACTCCAGGCTGGGTGGGGTGGGCGTTTAATTTTTTCACTGTATTTTATAAATATTTTAGCTTCAGTGCAGCAATTAGCACTTTAAAAATAAAAAAGTAAAATCATATTTTTTATTAATACGAATATATTAGAAAACAAGAAACATGTATCGCGTCCTATACTACGTTTGCCGATACGCGGTCTCCACTCAAGAACTCGTTTACTACCCCATCGGTTATCGGTTCTGCGGCTAATATGGCCGGCCCACTGCCACTTCAGTCTTTAGACTCTGTGGAATAGGCGACGTAAAGACCCGACGTAATTTCCCATATGCTGCCCAGCCTAGCTGTTTGCCACTTTCTCGAACTTGTTTCTACCCAACTGCAGAGTTTGCCCGAAGTAGACATACTCCTTTACAACTTCGAGAGTACTGCCTTGAACTGCAATCGGTCCCGGAATGGCATGTTCGTTAAACATAATCTTGGTTTTGTCCAAGTTCATCCGGAGACCGATGCATAGAGAAAAATCAGCTAGGCTGTTCAGCATGTATTGTAAATCCTGCAACGTTTCGGCCACGATGACGATGTCTTCCGCAAATCCTAAGTGATGCATTAACCGTTGATGTTAATCCCACGTCCTTTCAAGTCCAGCGTCTTAAACATATCTTCCAAAGCATTTGTGAACAATTTAGGGGATATAACATCCCCTTGTCTCACACCACGATACAAGGGGATATGCTTAGTCTGCTAGTTCTGTACTTGGACGGCCATAGAGGCGGCATTGTAAAGAGACCTCAACACTTGGATATATCGCCAGTCGACTTGGCATCGTCGCAGAGATTCTAGAACAGCCCAGGTTTCGATAAGAGTCAAATGCCTTCTCATAGTCCACAAATGCTAAGCACTGGGGCCGATTATACTTCTCGGTCTTTTGTATAATCTGCCTCACTGTGAAGATGTGGTCTATGGAGCCATATCCTCCTCGAAATCCGGCCTGCTCCGGGGGTTGAAATTCGTCGAGTCTTCGCGCCAGACGGTTTGTGATGACTCTTGAAAACAGCTTGAGACATGGCTTAGGAGCGAAATGGGTCGGTAGTTTTTCAATAGGATCTTGTCTCCTTTTTTGAAAAACAGCACGATGACACTCCTACTCCACGGCTCCGGAGTTCTCCCATCGAAGAGAACGGTGTTAAAGATGTTTTGTAGCTCCTTTAACACAGGTTTAAACCACCTGCTTTAAGGAGCTCAGACATAACACCGTCTTCGCCAGGGGCTTTTTCGTTTTTAAGCTGTTTAAGAGCCATCTCAAATTCGCTCAGGCTGACTTCAGGCAAGTCTTTGGTAAAGTGGCGGGTCAATGTGGCTCTGTGGTGTCCTCATTTTCGGGATCAGGTTGAGATGCATGCGAAGCGTATAGCTGACTGTTAAAGTTTTCAATTTCCGGAAGAACCTCTGGTTTTAAAGCAACGACTACTCCACTGGTTGTAGTCAACTTCGTCAAGTGGTTTCTCCCAAGAGACCGGACAAAAACTTTCGACCCCCGATTTTGCTCAATCGCTCGTTCAATCAAGCGTGTATTGGAGCGTCAGAGGTCGTAGCGTACCAGTTTGCTTATCTTCTGGTTGATAGCCCGTTGTTCAGACGTTTCTTCGGACATTTCTTCATGAATCATGAGCCTAAGGGTTTCTTCCGAAAACTTTGACTTTTTGCCTTTACGATATCCTGGTGTTGGGATATAACTCTTGAAGATTGTGCTTTTTGATAATGTTTAATGTTTCGAAAGGTGTTACCTAACCGTCTTCGAGATAGTGTTGCAGACCTAAAATTTAATCGCACAACAAATCTCCATCAATATTTGATTTAAAGTTGACCGTTAACTTTTCTTGCAATATAGAACAATGCTTATTTATGAATTTAGCTTTTCTTTAGATTGATAGATATCAAATTAAGTGGTAAAGTTAGGGCCTCGCGGTAGCGCACGTGGCGCCCTCTGGACCCTGGCGCCCCGGGCGGCCACCCGGGTCGCCCCCCCCTAAAGCCGGCGCTGATTGTGAACCTTGTGCTGTACGAAATAAAGTCGTTCACACTTGTGTAAACATGTAGTTTTTTTTGTTTAGTTGTGGTAAAGTACTTTGTTTTAAAAGATGAATAAAGACTACTCAGTGGATAAATATCTTAGTTCGTACAAAAGTTTGTCTAGGTGCAGTTTTATTATGATTGTGGACACTATCCTAAATTTTGTGTGAATTTGAATGAATATGTAGGTACAACAAGGTGTTGCCAGGTCACTTTTGCCACCTCTGAATAATAATAATAGTAGTTGCCACATATATTAAATACATAAAATCTGAACTTAATTAAATAAATAGATAGTACTTAATATAAGTAAGTACTTAATATAGGCGTAACAGAATACAGCCAAAGCACCAAACAGAATAAAAACACGAATACATGAGTCGGTGCCAGCATATCATGAATTAGTTTTAGATTACTAGCACTGACTACAAAAATTACTGATTATTGTAAATATTGGAATCGTGTAGGTATGTAAGTTAAGTAAATGATTTCTAACATCTTAGTTAGTTACATTTTTAAAAGCTGTTTTTTAAACTTTTATTTTAAATTTTGCTTTTTAGTGTAATGGGGGAATTTTTGATACTTATCTATTAAACATAATTTTTTTTAAAATGTTTATATAATTTTTACGCAAATTTTATTGCGAACAAATTACAAAAACACAAATGTTGAAAAAAATTCCACGAGCAGGATTTGATCCTGCACCCTTCTGACATACCGGGTCAGGTGCTCTTCCAATTGAGCTATATATATAGAATTGACGGTAGTTGTTGACATTGAATGGGCGCCTTTGGCTTTCAAAGTAAAAAGTAAATAGTGTTGAATAATTTCAGCGGGCTGGTTAGAACCACGATAGCTCAATTGGAAGAGCACCTGACCCGGTATGTCAGAAGGGTGCAGGTTCAAATCCTGCTCGTGGAAATTTTTTCAACATTTGTGTTTTTGTAATTTGTTCGTAATAAAATTTGCGTTAAAAATTATATAAACATTTTATAAATAGCTTGCCTACTTCTTAACTGATCTTTAGTATTTGTAAAAGTATTATGATCGGATGTTAATGACGGTAGTTGTTGACATTGAATGGGCGCCTTTGGCTTTCAAAGTAAAAAGTAAATAGTGTTGAATAATTTCAGCGGGCTGGTTAGAACCACGATAGCTCAATTGGAAGAGCACCTAACCCGGTATGTCAGAAGGGTGCAGGTTCAAATCCTGCTCGTGGAAATTTTTTCAACATTTGTGTTTTCATATTTTTTTTTTATTTTTTTTTAATGGCTCGCTCGCCATTAGAACAGCGCTCAATCATAAAGCTACGATATAAAGAATTAAACTGTTGAGGAGTTTTAAGTACCTTCCATCACCAGCTAATCAACATGGGAAGATGACTATCAATCAGACGCAAATAGGTACTTTAATATCATTAGAAAAAAAATAAGTAACGCGTTGTGTGTGCCTACAAATAAAGGTTCGGCAGACTAAAGAACATAAGTCGAACGATTATGTATGCATATAATCGTTTGACTTATGTGCTTTCATCGTCATCAGATCGTGACTTGGTGACAATGGGACCACCTCGGTATTGGAATTAAAAGAATTTTGAAAATCGGTCTACAATTGATGGAGATATCGACGGACATAGTTTATCTACATACAATAGTAAAAAAGAACATCTTTTCTTTGAAGTCGGTTAATAATTAAATTGTAAAGCATTCAAATGAGCCTTTTTATATTTTTAAAGAAATGCATTTATATACTAACTAGTTTTTTTTTTTGGTTCCCGACATTAAATTAATGTCATGTACAATTATATCCATACCGATTTTCTCTCTCTCATTTACTTACTTGCACTCTATATACCTAGATTCTTTATACCTTTCAATTTTAAGTTGTTAATTCAAATTATCAATAAGCTTCATGTACGCGATAGTACATCTACTATGGGAAAATGAAAAATTGATATAACTTTTCATAGAAGCTCCCACTAATTCTGAGATTTATCCACTAATTTCCACTAATTATTGGTGTAATCAGATCTTCGCTACGACCCGTGGTTTCAGAGATACAAGGTGGCCGTGCCAAAATGAGCCTCATTTTGGCACGGCCACCTTGTATCCCTTATAACTTTTGAACCATGGCCCCACTAATTCTGAGATTTATCCACTAATTCTCACTAATTATCCACTAATTATCTGTAAACTCAGATTTCGGGTTGGTGATGGTGGCCGTGCCAAAATGAGCCACACAAAACTGTTTGTTCAGAATCAGTAATAGAATCGATTTCAATATTTTTTATACCATGTTACATTTTGACTAAATAATATTTACAAAATCTCAAATAAAGTATACCCTACTAAAAACACACAACGGGACAGCCTAAAAAGCTTGTAACTTCGTGAGTTTTCAAGATATTATTTTAACTTTTTTTGTACTGATTCTTTAAATGAAAATATTTGACCTGTGTTTCGATTTTCGTATAAACTAAAAATAAGGTTGTAGATATTGAAACGTATATTAGATTAATATCGTAATATCCGATATCGAAGCGTGTAAAAACTATATATTTTTGGAAACACGATATTGCTGCATTGTTGCGATACGCTCGGTTCGGTATCTCGCTCAATATCCAAGATTTATGGATATAGGATATCAAATCGTATCGCCTCGCAATACGGGCTACGACGAACGAACAGTTATGACGAGCAGAATCGATGCAGGCCTACGTGCAACTGAAATCCAAACATTAAAATGCAGCCAGTCCTAAGCCTGGTAGAAATATGAAGGAAAGTTCCAAATAATGTTTATTTATGCAAAACTTACTCAAACTAAGTCCTTAAATAATACCTACTCTATTTAAAAGTATCCACTAAATATCCACCTAATCCAGAAAGATATGAATGAGAAAAATAAATTACAATTATTATCATTGTAATGTATTATTTATTATTAATAATTTATTATTACTTACAGTTAATATGGTTTTGACATGTGTTACCAAATACCTTAGCCAAAACAATACAGACCGATACACCAATATATTATCATCGTTTCAAAAAATATATAGTTTCAGAATCCGATATCGAATATCGATATATACCTAGTTTCAATTTGATATCATATAAACCTGATATTACCCACTCCTACCTACGGCCGTGCCGCTTTTTGTTCGACTTGGGGGGGAGGGGGCACTGCCAGATTAAATAATCGCCCATTAGTTCCGCTACTTGTTCATACATGGCGCTAGTTTAGTTTACACCCTTTCTGCATAGTGCTTTTAAGATTTCTCTTAGAGAGATTTCTTTTAGTGCGTAATTAGTACGTAATTACTGCAAACATAAAATAATTAGTGCCTCCTTAGTCTAAGAAATAAAGACCTTTTTTAGTGTGTACGCTGGCATCACGATCAAGCTGGCGTACACGTGATCGTTCTCGAAAACTACTTATATTATAGCAACGACATTTGATAGTCAAATTACACAAAATAATAATAATATGTCATGTTCATAATATCGATGATGATAATATTCATAATATGACATAGGTATTATTATTATATGTGACATATTGTGTCATTGGACTATCAAAGGTCATTTTGATACTCTGAGTACTGAAACATATGGAGATGGCATACCTACAAAAAAAACGTGTATACCTATACTTACTTGGAACCAAAAATGGCTCCTGTCCGTAGTGCTGCCCTATTGTGTAACGATATATTTATCGACACAAGTTTAATGTGACGACTTTATCAAAGCATCAACGGAATTATGCTACATAATTATTATAGTTTTAATGAAATGAAATGAAATAAAAACTTTATTACGTTGGCTTAGTAACAAGCACTTATAAATAGTCAAAATATCGATAGATATGTTTTATAAAATAAAATATTTACTGGAACTAAGAACAAACACATTTAGTATGTAAGTAGAATTTAAATAACATAATATATATAATTATATATATAGGTACTTTAGGGATAAGCAGTCCAGAGCAGACCCATCCCATTTATTTATTTTTTTATTTGTGTGTAGTGTGTTGAATGCTCTGCTCTGTAAACCAGCATGGGAAATTGATAAATAAATAAGAATTAAGGTTATGGATTTTTTATGCATTTGGCTAATATTTGTTTTATGAATATGGGACACCTCCACTACACAACAAAACTCCTTTGTTCCCTTAGCAGACTTACTGCAGGCACGGGATAAGATGCAGCTGGATCATTCTTTTTATTTTCAGCACAGCATGGGAAAAGATATAGGTAATTAAATAAAAGAAAATGCTACATTATGCAAAAATATATTATTTTCATACAACAAGGATTTTAATGATTATTATAAACGCTATGTTATAAATATATCAATAATGAAATGACGACAATAAAACAAGTTATTTTGATATGTTTGCCAGTAAGGATCATTATTCTAACTCGTTATTTATTTATTACTTCATCATCATCATCATCATCATCTCAGCCAAAAGACGTCCACTGCTGGACAAAGGCCTCCTCCAAGGATCTTCACAACGACCGGACATTTATTACTTACTGGTTATTTATTTATTCTCGATTTTAAGACACATTTCTTTTACATCGGATGAGAGTAGGAACACCTACATTTTTGATTGTAGGTACAAGTAATGCACTCAGTCTCATTAATTTACAATATAAATTACAAAGACACAGACAATGCAATTTTTGTAAATCTTTGACAATAATTGAAAAATCTACAATTTTCTTTCTTCGTCGTCTTACTTTTTCATTTAAAGCTTTAATTTTTTTCATATAATTTTTACATTTTAAATTTAATTTCTTGATAGTTTCTAGTGTTGCATCCGGAACCTGGAAATCAAAATTATAATTATATTGAGAACAAAAATAACAACTAAGTTATTCTATGCATTTTTACATTTTTTTGTCATTATTGAAAACTTGGATTTTAATCCAATTTATACCAATTCAATGATTGTCAAGTCAATGTTCTCATTGCCTTGACAATCATGGACCAGTCATACCCACTAAATTGGCATGCATACGTATGTAAACTTCGAAAACTGACTAGATCAATTGCTAGATATTGTCAAACTATTAATTTAATTGTTGCACTTTCAAAGGCTGCAAGCCAAAATTTTGTAGGCTCATGGCTTTTTTATAACCTGGTGGGCGGAGCAAGTGGCTGTTGAGTACATCAAAAACTTTATTCATAGTATTTATGAACTATACAGTTCCGCTGCAATCATCAAACACATTTAATTTAAATAATCGCTCAAGACAAGTTAATAAAAAGATACTTTATTTAACTGCGTCGTCGCCTTAAACATACATAAAATAAGGCAAACAAAAAATGTGTCCTCACCAAAGCAGATGTAGTATGTTGTAAGCTTGAAATTGATTTTATTTGATTTTGTTCATTGTTGACTTTAAGAGGCTGAAAATAAATAAAAGTACCATAAATGCACATATTTCGCTTGAAAACTAGAAATTGTTTCTTACTGAAATATTGCAAAGGTTCACTTTTCAGTTAGATCATAAGCACCTTATGTACAATAAGATATAATTTAAATAACATAATAGCCCCACCATTGCAGCTGACGATGATGTAGCGTCCTGTTGGTAAGTTGTTCTTGGGTTTTGTTCGTCATATTTTAAACAGATTTGATTAGGCTGAAAAGAAGAAATCAACTATAACATTACAAAAGAAAATTTCAGTGAAATATGTTTTAAGCACAATTTAGGTAATAGCATCGATGAGTAAAAAAAGAAGGACTCTGCGTCACTTACTTAATATTATCTTAATTTTATAAGTTACTATAAAAAAAATAAAAAAATAAAAAAAAATATAAAATAAAATAAATAAATAAATAAGTTACTAATTTCATTAAAATACCTACATAGGACGATTGGTTACAAATTAAGTTGGAAAAAGCAGCCTTTAATTATAATATCAAATTAATTTTTTACCAAAATGCTTACCAGAAAATAAGATGAAGGAACTGTACCATCACGTAATCTTGTTACCTACATCAAGAGTTCTGTTGAAGCAGTTTTCGTCAATGTGCATCGAGCAAATGTGTACCACATTTTATGTCGCGGATTTATATTTTCTCGACCAATAACCTCTATCCATTTCTTCTTTAATGCTTCATTTACAGGAAATCTGCACAAAAAACACCATTGCAAAAAATATAACTATCTAAAATGTATCGATACATCAAAACATCATAGCGTATCACTAGATATTCATACTAAATCTAATCAAGCTGTAATCAATAAAATAACAACGAATACACTATATACCACTAACATACATCTTTATTAGCTTTCACAATATTATTTTGATACATTACATTACACGATAGCCATCTATTTTTATCAAAAATAGTGAAAATTGAATAATTACCTATGGAGAGTCAATGTAGGTTGATTTTTATTTCTTCTTGCACCACACTGCTTAACACAACACGAAGGCATGTTTTGGCTTTCCGGGACAATGTTCTGAATGCCACTAAAATCATATTTTTGGAGTTTACAACGATAAATCAACAAAAAATATTTCGAGCTATCAACCATTTGACAGGAGATGTACACCAAACATTGGAACAAAATATGGCGACGCCGGCACGCGTCAAAAAGCTCGTGACGTCACTCAAAAGTGTTGCCAAAATGAGTACAAAGCAAATATTATATGTCTCTTTTTTCATACACCACAATCGGTTAGTTAAAAAGAGATAAGTATATATCTGTAATAAATGTGTCAAATCAATGTATATTTTTATAAGCAATTTTTTGTACAGATCAATGTGGCGTCTTCATATGTTTCAGTACTCAGAGTTTTGATATGTCAAATGTCATCATATTATTATTCGACTACTGTAAGGCTCGCTCGTTTTTTTTTACATAGTTCCACTGCGATTTCACATAAACTATTTCTACTGACAGAGTCAGAATTTCACGCACTAATAATACAGATAAAAATTATAAAAATAAGAGTTCGCTTTCTGTAAGCACTAATATGCGTACGCTGTATAGATGCCAGCTCGAAATGTCATTCACAAGTCTTGTTTAATATCTCCGTTCCTTTAAGAGCAATCCTTATGAAATTTTGCATAGTTGGGGCATTAAGAAGGCACTAAATGTGTGTGTAAATTTCGTTGCTATAATATAAGTAGTTTCGAGAATGATCACGTGTACGCCAGCTAGATCATGATGCCAGCGTACACACTAAAAGGTCTTTATTTCTTATACCAAGGAGGCACTAATTCTTTTTTGTTTGCAGTAATTACATACTAAAAGAGGGCATAACAACAAACGTGAATTAGACCATATGTACGCCAGCTTAACGGACACTAATTATGCACTAAAAGAGGGCATAACAACAAACGTGAGATCGACCATGTGTACGCTACCTTAACGGACACTTATATTTTTATGTAAATGAGCGCGCTATGTACACGGTCAACACAATTTAAAAAGTTGCAACACTGCTAACTATAAACAAAATCCCGCTTTTTTTTAATGAATATAGCCGATCGACCGAAGCCGACATCAATTTTCGCGACATTTCTTCCCCGTTTTCGCGCAATTATTTATTTCGTAAATTCTCTAATAATTGTGAGTGAACGTATGTTTTCTGAGTGCAAATAAATTTAATAACCACAACCAGTAAGTACAATCTATAGAGAACTTTGTAGTTAGTTAGATTTTAATCAATATTTTGCCTACAATCTATCTACCTACGCTTTGCAGCCATGAGTACGGTGCATATAAACAAATTAGACGATGACGAAAATAAATCGCCTGACAAGAAACAGATAGAAGCAGAAGAGAAAGAGGTAATGTTAAAAGCTGGAGAAAATTTGGAAGCCACTGGTGAGAACGATGATGGCGGGGGACCTGTAAAAACAGCTCTTTCGGGAGAAATTACAGAACAAGGCAGGGAAGTTAAACCGAAATTCATCCCTATAGGCGCAATTAAAATGCCTGGCTTTTTTACAAAGAATTCCGACAAAGATAAATCCAAGGTATGTAATTTTTTTGCACTGAGACCCATTATTTAATTTTTTATGTCAATAATTTTTATACATTTTTCGTTAAAATTTTAGGATGATGATGAGATACAAAAGGATAACGATAATGAAAAGACTGATGATGAACCTAAAATCAAACGTAATCGTTTACAATTTTTACATACATGTCCATTCACACAGTTTCTACACAAGGCTAAAAATGGTTAGTATTCAATGTATTTGTCTATTCGTCAGCAGTTGCTCAAGTAGTTACTTGGGGTAACAACAATGCATATTATATATTTTTTTCTATCAATTTACCTATAGATAAATTCATGCCAACGGTCTTTTTCTCTTTATACTCCAAGAGTAAGAACACAAAGTGTCTTACCTCTAGACACCATTCTGCTAAGTTGCATTGCTGTATCCAAGCACTTTGAATTTCTTGCTCACTTGACATTCATATTATGCATATCAGCCAGCAAGTTATGGATTAAATAATTATAACTGGCATAGTTTTACCTGACTAAATAAAATAAAAAGAAATACCAAATTCTGTACTAGATTTACCTTTAGATAAGCTTAAAAAACATGTGAAGTCTTTATTACTTATAAAAGGTTATTATACAGTCAAAGAATATTTAGATGATAAAACAGCCTGGTTATAATAAAAATCACATATTATATTTGAATCAATTTATTAAAATTATTATTTATACTTTTTATACTGATATGACAGCCTTTATCAGCATTGTCCTACAGATAACAAACAGCGTTGCGTTAAATAGATCATTAAGTTTTTGTTTAGAGTATCTTGAGTGTGTCATGCTCTCTTTACTGTCTCTGCGGTGGTGGCGTGTGCGTCGGTTCGTTACGTTCCCTAAAATATGGTTGAGCGAAGCGATGGCTGATTCATACGTCATGCTCGTGAACGGGTGCCGCCTGTGGAGGCTGGTCTGCTCTTGCATACTTATCTTATTTTTAGTATTATTAATTATAGTTTGACTTTGTTTTACCTAAACAATTTTTGACTTTTACTAGAGTACTGTAGTGGTGCTGTATGACATTGTGGAAATTGAAACTTTTACATAATTATCTGATGTAAATTTGTTAATTTACATTTTTTATTTTAACAGCATTGTCCTACAGATAACAAACAGCGTTGCGTTAAATACATCATTAAGTTTTTATTTAGAGTATCTTGAGTGTGTCATGCTCTCTTTACTGTCTCTGCGGTGGTGGCATGTGCGTCGGGTCGTTACGTTCCCTAAAATATGGTTGAGCGAAGCGATGGCTGATTCATATGTCATGCTCGTGAACGGGTGCCGCCTGTGGAGGCTGGTCTGCTCTTGCATACTTATCTTATTTTTAGTATTATTAATTATAGTTTGACTTTGTTTTACCTAAACAATTTTTGACTTTTACTAGAGTACTGTAGTGGTGCTGTATGACATTGTGGAAATTGAAACCTTTACATAATTATCTGATGTAAATTTGTTAACTTACATTTTTTATTTTGTTTTTTTACACGTTGTAATTGTCTTATATATATTTTTTGTGTTTATTTGTAATGGAAAGTGTTCTGCTATGATAGGGCATTTTCCAATATTTTTGACGCTGTAAGGGAGAAAAGAGCTGGACACTTGCTCAGTTTCTTGCCGGTTCTTCTCAGTACAAGATCTCCCGCCCAGAGTAGATTTACGAACCGATGGCATAACGACATTCACAAGAGCTACTTGTAGCCTAAACTGAATAAATGATTTTGAATTTTGAATTTTTTGAATTTTTTAAATATATCTAAAGGAATTGTGCTATAGACCACTTCAGCATATTCATATAATAATACTTACCAACTTTAAGGCACTTTCGTTCAATTTTAAAGACTTCATGAACTGTTATGATGCACTTAGAAGATAGAAAATGAATACCAAAGTTGCTGAGAATTGCTATGTTTACAGTTAATACTGTTAAGAACTGTCCTGTCTTCTATGTTATTAATGTGTTCTATAAATTCATGTTTGGACCCGTGCCTCCTTACTTGTTTCACAGAATACCAGTGCCTTGTCACTTGCCACGTCAATGTCATGGGCTGAGTGGTGACCATTTTGGTTGCATAGCTAAAAATTGTAAATGTCCAATATGTTAGTGGTCATGGATGCTCCAAATAAATATTTTTGAGTTTTCTGAAAATATGTGGTGTCACAAGTTTTTATTCAGTGTGTTAACAAAACTCAATTCTTTTAGGGGATGGTGAAGGTGGTGAAAGAAAAAACATCTTTAACATTAAATACCCTAAAGTATTTAAAAAACGCTCTGAAACTAACCCTGAGGCAACTCTAGCTTCTATGGAGACTCTTGAAGATAAACTGGACACCCCTAATGATGGAATGGAAAATGTAAAATTAGACATGGTATGTATTACATATAAATAACAGATTTGTTAATGCAATTTTATTAAAATAACAATCTTGAATGTGACTGTAGTTCCTATGACACAAAACTAAGTCTTTACACAATTCAGGCTTGTCCTGTCCTGTAAAACAATGACTTCAGTTAAACCTTCAGTTCTCCACTGTGAATACACACAATAGAATTTTAATTGTTTAATCGGTTGAATGCCGCAAATATCCGACAATAAAATTTAATTATTTGGCTGTGTGGATCCACGTTCCGGCATGCCAGAAGTTAAGTCACTGATCAGTGCTCTCTGTAGCTGAGAAGTTAATTTGACATGTTGTTGCCAATTTTTTTTACTGAATTTAGGCAATGTTGTAATAACTGGCTGTTGTAATATTATTTGCTATTTTTTCTATTGTATTGTGACAATGATAATACCCTTTATATTAGCCATATCTGCATTATTATATTAGTAATATCTGCCCATCCACTACTTGCATCACTCTTATTATTTTTACTTATTACTTATTTGTTGTAGGAGACTGAAGAAGGCAAAGTGGCAACCAGGTTGCCTCTCAAAGAAAGAATTCGTCAAAAGAAGTTCATAGTTGGTGAGTATTACCCGAAGAAGGGGATGGACTCATCGTAATATGTATTATTTTTTTTGCTTTTTTTTATTTGAGTTTATTATTTTAGAAGCAAGTGATCTATTGCCTCTGACTAACATAAGCTGTATGATATTTATGAGTTATAATCAAGTTAATTTTTATATTATATGAGTCCTAGGTTCTAGGTGCCTTCATGAAATGTAAGGTATGCCAATAATCTGATACCAGTTAATATTTTTTGCTAACTTATATTTCTCTTTTCATTTCTTATATTAGGGATCTTTCCTTATTACCACAATACATTTGTATGATTTGTAAAAAAGGGTTCCCAGGTCCGTCCATGGCAGTCTTTTACAGGGTATTAAGTCCCTCTGGGTCACTGTAAGACATGCATGTATCATCTGCACATGAAGCTAGTTATAGTTATAAGTTATTTAAACGCCGCCTGATACTATCAGTCAGTCAGTTGTACAGTCATAAGCATTAACATTATACAATGTAACTCTTAATGCAATTAATACAAGTCAAAAGTGTATACATGTTTATTCTCGTAACGGTTCCTCCTCCTTTTTCATAGGTAGAGTTACCATTTAACAACTTTTTATAGTTTTTTTTTAATTTGCACCACCACTGTTGGCAAATAGCTGTGAAAGAGGGATTGTCGATTTACGCAGATGATATAGTGGTGATGGCGCTGGTGCTGCTGGTGCTGTTGACGGTGATCGTGGGGGTGGCGTTGGGGGCGACCGCGGGCCCGCCGGCGGAGCGCCCGCTGCGGCTCGGCCGGTACATGACCACCATCACCACCTGTGGACCTGTCGAAGGGTGAGTTGTATGCTATGCTAAACTCTTAGGCCCGGGTATAGTTTTAAACCAGCGGCTTGTAAGCCGGTAGTTACCGAAACCAGCGGCTAGAAACGAGTAACCAGATACCTGACTTGAGCACCGAAAAAAACGATTTTATTTTATTTATTTATTTATTTATTGGGGTAACCAACAAAGCAATTACACAAAAACTTACTATAACATACATTGCATCTTACAAAAAATGAGTAATGCTTTACTTATAGGTACCACTACATGCAAATAACATAATTATTATAAGTTCAATCTCAAGTAACAGACATCCCTTAGAGACGAAATAATATAAAAATTTACTACAATGAAAAATAAGTTAAATAAATTAAATAATAGGTTGTAACAAAATTTTGTTCTTAAAACTTTTACCTGTTTCCGAGAAAATATCTATATCAGTGGTTTTAAATAGTGCGTTGTATTTGTTTACAATTCTGTTCAACGGCGAGTAATGGCCAAGATTTGTTCTTGAAATACCGCTGACAAAAGGAATATACTTTGAAAGACGAGGAAGTTTCAACGGCGCATTAAAGTTAATTTTGGATATGAGAAGAGGACTGTCAAAAATACCATTGACTATTTTATATAGAAACATGTGATTCTGCAAGCCTCTTCTATTATAGAGGGAGTCCATTTTAAAGTACTCCAAACAATCACTATGCGGAAGCTTTCGTGCCATATTACAACTATAGGCAAGATGCCATAAAAATCTTTTTTGAATTCTTTCGATGCGTTTAGTGTGGACTTCATAATGAGGGTTCCATACGGTGCTGCAGTACTCAAGATTGCTCCTCACGAGAGCGTTATAGAGCAATATTTTGCTAGCAGGATTCTTGAAGCCCTTAATGTTACGCAAAACGAAACCCAACATTCTAAATCCTTTAGTGGCTATGTTATCGATGTGGACATGAAAACGTAGTCCACTGTCTAATGTTACTCCAAGGTCACGTACCTCATGAACTTGGGTAAGGGTTGTGTTTCCTATTGTGTAATGGCTTGGGCAGGTGTTTTTGCTTCTAGAGAACTGTATGTAGTAACATTTTTCAATGTTTAAAGACATGCAGTTAACATCGCACCATTTTACTAGAGCATTAATGTCAGCTTGGAGAAGAATCCGATCGTTTGGAGAACGTATTTCTCTATATAGTTTGAGATCATCAGCGTATAAATAAAATTTTGAATTTGGAAGAGAAAAGACTATGTCGTTTATGAATATATTAAAAAATAACGGACCTAAATGGGAACCTTGTGGCACACCGGATAAAGCCATGAACCGCTCAGACTTGTACCAACCCTTGTACCAACACTACAGAGTAATTGTTAAACTCTTGTTTTTGTTATACAGTAGCACTTATAATGTTCTGCTATTTTTGTTTTTTTTAAATAAACACCGAAAACCGTTTATACAAACAGGAAACTATAAAATAACGTTTGTGTTTAGGTGGTGGTGTATGAAAATTATAAGAATAAAGGTAGCTAAATTAGTTTACTTTGTATTTAATCATCATTATAAACCAAACAAAGAAATACAACTAAATGCTTACTATTACTAGGTATCGGTCCACACTTATTTCATGGATAAATACATATTTTAAAAAACATCTCTGACAAATAGATTATTAAAATAGTCTTATTCCACTGCTGTGTCACATTTTGTATGAGAATTTCGAGTAGAGATGAAACGGATATCCGGCAACTATCCGGTATCCGGCCTATCCGGCCCAAATTTACTATCCGGCCGGATACCTCTTCTCTTCTGATTTATTTAAAGAATGCCTATCCGGTATCCGGCCGGATAGTAAATTTGGGCCGGATACCGGATAGGCATTCTTTAAATAAATCAGAAGAGAAAAAACAAAAACAAGAAAATAATCATGATATCAATGAAATGTAAGCAGCCGTTTCCAGCCGCTAGTTATCGCTAGAAATTATAATAAGCCGTTTCTAGCCGCTAGGCTAGAAATTTATTTATTTATTTAAGGAGAACCAACAAAACAAACACCATGTACATTTATGAAACAACAGATAATGGGTTACATTCTAAGGCGCTGTCTTAATTAGAGGTTGCCACTGCCACTTGCCACTTAATGGACCGCCATTACCGGACAACTGATCTTCCTCGCAGTGTTTCCGATGACAGCAAATCATAATTATTAAGTAATGTCAATTTTGACTGTGTCAACGTAAACCAACATTTAGATTGCATCGAAGCAATTAAAAGTTTGTTATGCGCATTGAGGCTGCGCAGCTTCGTTCTCATACAAATTGTAGTTAACTTTACTTGTAATCATAGTGAAAAACACACATTAGATTATGTGAATTATTTTCGTTATTTCTTCTTCTTCTTCTTCAGCCTATATACCCACCTGCTGAGTGTATGGCTGGCTGTATTTAAATTAATCTAATTCCAACTCTTTTCCAAACTGTTTGCACTGTGTTTATTCTTTATAGGCCTACCTAATATTATTCAAATGTGAATTCTGTTTACAGCATTCTGGATGAAGGGGTATACAAATTCAACAACATACCATATGCAGTACCACCGGTAGGAGAAAAGAGGTTCACTTACGCCCAATCATTGAACAACATATCCATGTGCTGGAATTCTACCCACAAGGCCCACGAGCCGGGCAACCTCTGCCTGCAATTCTTGGAGAACGGGACCATTATAGGAGACGAGGACTGCTTAACCTTAGATGTGGTAACTCCTCATGTGAGATACGACTCTCCGCTGCCAGTCGTGATATTAATTGGGGCCAACTCGTTAGCGGGTGGTATAAGCCCGGCTCAGCCTTCTGCACTGTATGCGCGAACTAAGGAGGTCGTGTTCGTTCGACCGAATTTCAGACTAGGACCGTTCGGTTTCTTGGCCCTTGACATTCTGTCGAACTCCAAATACCCGCCTACATCAGGAAATTACGCTCTTAGCGATTTGTTGGCAGTTTTACAATGGGTCAAATATAATATCAGGCACTTTGGTGGCGATGAGTCGTCTGTCACTCTATTAGGTCACAGGGCCGGCGCCACATTGACCGCTGCCCTCACCACTGTGACTAAAGCTCAAAAACTCTACTCCAGAGTGTGGCTTTCGTCCGCTTCTGTAATATTCCCAGGAGAGGCACTCGAGCAAACTCTTAAGAATTACGATCAATTTAAGCAAAGAAGTAAGTGCAATGATATCGAGTGTCTGCAACGCATTTCGACGACAGAGATTCTAAGCGCCACCCCCGACACGTGGCTGGGAGACAACGTCGGCACTTTGCCGGTCAACGGCGAGTTTCAACATTCCTGGCTGGTATTAGACGGAGATTATTTGAGGGTCCACGTATACGAAAGTTGGCACGCGCAGAAAGAAGCCAAAAAGTCCGGCAAAGACAAGGTGTTCAAACCCATGGTGTTCGGCACGACACAACATTCGGGCCATACAGACTTGCTGCAAAAGAAACATTTGAATTGGACATCGGAAATTGTGGAGCAAATGGTAAACGAGAGCGTGATTGGAGAGAAGAATTTGACCGCTGCCGTTTTTAATCATTTCGATAAGTCGTATGTCGGTCTGGTTGAATTGATTTCGTCGCTGCGCACTCTGTGCCCGCTGGTGAGTCTCGCGCGGCTGCGTCTCGCGGCGCCGATGTACGTGGTGACGGGCGCTGGCGGCGGCGCGCTGGGATCAGGCATCGCCGGCATCAATGCCGACGTCGAGGCTATCCTCGGCACGTTCGACTCCGAAACACCAGAGCAGAGGCGCTACATGGCAGCTATGCAACAACTGTTTTATTACTTTGTGTGGCATGGCCATTTGCCCGGCCCTGAAACCGGCTTTATCACTGTCGGTCAAGACTTACTCCCGCTTCACGGCCTGCCCGCGTGCGACCTGCTCATACAAGAAGACCTAGTGCCAAGATACGCCCATATCGATTAGGGTATACATTTTCACAATCATGTTTTAGAATACACGTTTGGCTGCCCAGTCAACTATACTAATTAATGTTTAAACCTAAGCCATATAATTTTAAGTCCGAGGCCTATATACTCATTCTTGATATGATGATTTTGATACATCGTTAAGGTTATTTTTAAGAAAATGCATATCTGCCTGCTCTCTGAGCTCGACGATCTCAGTTTGTTACATTTGAATGACCGAATTTTACTAGAATTTTTGAGGTTAGTAAAATATTTTGTTTTGATAGAAGTATTATAATTTTATAAAATTATAATTGTACCTTTACTCGTTTTTGGAAGACTGATTATAACCAAATAGAAAAAATGTCACCTCCTTGTTAGTGATAAGATAATTACACTAAAATTGGGATTACTTTCGACTCTCAGCATTATTTTTGTAAGTAACGAAGTAATATAATTACTGCCCGTCTTCGTCCTAATATAACATTGTTTTTTGATAAATTTAACTTTTGTTATATTTATCTCTTTTGTATTTTTATACTAAATCACAAATAGAATAAGTGTCGCTAGCTTTGCACTGGGATACTCTTTTTTTATTGTAATTTCAAGACAGTCTTCCCATACCCAAAGCCAAAATTTTATACACTTAAATCGTAAACATACATTTTGCTTCATTTTATAGGCAACAGTTCTTACCAGCAGCTAAATAACTTTCATTATTTTTAGAATAGCCCAGTCCAAATACATAGTATTAATACGAAGCTTAGGTATTATGATAAAATGTTTGTAATTCAATAAGTTAAAATGTAGTCACTATATATTTAAATTGCATTCTAGTATTGTGATTTCTTTAAGTCTGATTTTTAATCCAAAGAGTGATTTGTGATTACGTTCTTAATAATGTTAAGCTATTTTTGTATTTAATATTAGTTTTGTTTTATTATGTGTAGTTTAAGCAACATGCGTACCAAACGAAGATGGCTTGTGAACATAGATCACTGTGATAAATAAATCATGGTCTCAGATGTAATATAAAACTTAAAGAAAATGAATCTCAATACAACCAATACTCATTCGTGATATTTGTCCACAAGTTTGTTGTATATCTTGCCAATGCTTTTTGTATTTTTATGTAACTTGTGAATGCACCAGTAGTTGTCGATACAGCTTTTGCGTTGTTTTGTAAATTTATTGGAGAAAATAAATGTAAGACTGAAAATATTTTTTTATTTATCACGATGTAAGTAGTCACGAGCACAATCTTACTCTTATTACAATGGAATAAGTGTCAAAACTAGTCAAAAGAGTATTCATATTAATTAATACTCGTGACTGTATATTCCTCGCTCAACGCAATTTAAAAAATATATATATTATTTTATTTGATTTTTTTATACAAGCTGACTTTTATCACCGTCCAAACCTTCTGAGATGACTCCCGTGATACAAACGATCAACTCTTACTATTGGACTAACTCCCAAACTCAAAAATAAAATTCAGCTCTTCCATACAAAACATCAATATTCATTCGACCAAAATGTATGGGTTTGACGCAGACCGTCCCATTTGCATTTCGTTAAGAATTCAAAAATGGTCACAGTATAATTGGTAAAGGCCGGTTTTCGTCTAAATGTTCTAACAGAAAGTATAGGATATTAATTTTGATAAAAAATACAATAAGCTTCGAACAAAACTGAATCGTAATTCAGTAACTGCAACAATTTATGAAAAAAATTACATTTCTACAGTTGGCAACATCACTTCTATAATGAACTAGCTGTGCTCGCGACTTCGTCCGCGTGGAATAGTGACTTTCGGCAGCATTTTTAATTTTTTAGGCTCTTTTCCCGTTTTTGCAACATTTTTCACTGATGCTTCGCTCCTATTGGTCGCAGCGTGATGTTATATAGCCTAAAGCCTTCCTCGACAAATGGACTATCCAACACAAAAAGAATTATTCAATTCGAACCAGTAGTTCCTGAGATTAGCGCGTTCAAACAAACAAACAAACTCTTCAGCTTTATAATATTAGTATAGATAGGACGTTTTTGAATGTTAAGTGAATGATGATTTTTAAATATTAAATATTGTAGTTGATTTTGAAACAATACACATAATTATTTAAAACCATGTTTTTTTTATCAAGCCTACCATTTTTGAAACAATAGTTCAACTTGTAAGTTGAAAATGTTATACAACTTTTATCTGAGTGTGACCATTTTGAGAATGGGACCTTTTTTGAATTCGTGACGAAATGCGAATGGGACGGTCTGCGTCAAACCCAAATGTAACTAAAGGAAACTAAATCAATTAAATGTAAATTTAATTTATTTAGTTTCCTTTTTATTGAAGTCTGTTTTTTTTGTTAAAATATTATTTTATTTTACGATTTCGTCGATACTCGAAGAATGAGAGAAGGGGCTAACGGGTTTTTGACAACTATAGTTCTAAATAATTCCGGCGCGGGGACGCAGGCAGTGGTGCCCAGTAACTTACTTTGTTAGTGATTTTTAGCAAAATGCATCGAAATTTTTATTTTAAGCCCGTAGAGGCAGTGTGCTGTGTCATCAATACTGTTTGTGTTTTATTTTACACACAAAGCTAAATAAATGAAATCCCTTAAATTTGAACCGCCTTCTGTATTTTAGTGATTAGACCATCGTCCCGGTTCCAGACCCAGAGGCCACGGTTTCCACTTCCAGCAGCTTATTAGGTATTGTTTGGCGCTATGGCTTGTTTTTAATTTGGCTGGCTCTGTAACACCATCTTTTTTCTAAATTTGTTTGTTACTTATCAGCAATGGTAAGTGATAAATAGCCAGGACCTCAGTAGTTGAGATATCAGGGTAAACCACGCTTCCTTGAAGAGCGACCCACCCTCCTTTTCAGGTGAAATTTAAATCCGAGCACATTCAGATTTTAAAAAAGAATTTAAAACTTTTTAAATAAAACAAATTCAATCTAATGTTAGGAACTCCTGGTTTATTTATTCTGTGCTCCTGGCTGAGTTCATTATTGAAATAACGAAGGCGCACAGATTCCGACGGTCACTTCGAGAGGATGGGAAAGCGGAGCATCAAATGAGTCTATCTCGGTAAAGTTAGACAATTTCTACCCTCTGGTAGAAATTGTCTTTGATAATTAATCTTCTACTCTTAGAAGAATCACTAAAATCTAAGTTCCGAACTTTATTCACCATTTAATTCGTTCATTAATTCACGTTATCATTAAATGCTTATGAACGCGACTGTACATGTTGTTGTTTGTATAGGAAAAAAGAAGTTGATATAACTTTTCATAGAAGCATCGACAAATTCTGGCGTTTGTCGACAAATTATTGGTGTAATCAGATCTTCGCTACGACCCTTAGTTTCAGAGATACAAGGTGGCCACGCCAGGATGAGGGCTCATCCTGGCGGGGCCACCTTGAACCCCTTATAACTTTGGAACGGTGGACCGACAAATTCTGAGATTTCACGACAAATTCCGACAAATTATTGGTGTAATCAGATCTTCGCTACGACCCGTAGTTTCAGAGATACAAGGTGGCCACGCTAGAATGAGCCTCATCCTGGCGGGGCCACCTTGAACCCCTTATAACTTATGAACGGTGGACCGACAAATTCTGAGATTTCAGGACAAATTCCGACAAATTATCTATAAAGTCAGATTTCCAGTTGGTGATGGTGGCCACGCCAAGATGAGCCACACACCTTAATAAGTATCGTTATTTTCATAAACTTAATTGGTAGCGGTAATGATGGTAACGTTATCTAGAAAAGTATTGTAACTTTTCTCATTACCTAATGCGCTTTAGCTAATCTGCGTAGTGCGGCTAGGTAGTTAATTTACCGGTTGCCAGCCAGGGTAACGATACAAAGCTTGACGCTTTCGAAGCACTAAGAGGGGACGACGGCGATTTTTGAACCGGTGGTGGTTGACTAATTCTCACACTCTAGTCTTATTGTAAATCAGGTGAGAAAAGGGCAATCAAGGCCTGCGCAGACGACGCACTTTTCTCCGCGGCGGAGAAAAAAGTACGCTCCGCGAATAAAAAGTCCGCCGCGGATTTACCGCGGACTCGACGCACACGGTGTGCGATCATTTGTTGCCCGGAAATGTAGAGAAGTGCACGCTATGGAAGCAAATATTCAAAATTCAAAATCATTTATTCAGTTTAGGCTACAAATAGCTCTTATGAACGTCATTATGCCATCGGTTCGTAAGTCTACTCTGGGCGGGAGATCTTGTACTGAGAAGAACCGGCAAGAAACTCAGCAAGTGTCCAGCTCTTTTCTCCCTTACAGCGTCAAAAATATTGGAAAATGCCCTATCATAAAAAGACACTTTCCATCACAAATAAAAACACAAAATATAAAGGACAATCACACATATAAAAAAAAAACAAAAGAGAAGATATAATAATATCTACATTTGCAAAACATCAGTTACCAGAGGTTACGTTGTGTTGCAATTAACAAGAAGTTTAAGAAAAAGAGAAGACATTTTAAAAGAAAATACTGGGTCCATCCCCTTACATCGGATCGATTAACAATAAATTATCGCTTTATTTTTATTTTACTATGACTTCACGAAGTGGATTATTAAATTAATATATAACTGTTGTTGTAATAATAATAATAATAATAGTAATAATTTATTCAATATCTTTTACAAAATAAAACAAAAGGTACATACAAATTCTTACTATCTAGGAAAAATACAAATTGTCATGCCTGAACTAGGAAATCCTGTTTTTCAGGCGAGAAAATAGGGCTAAACATTTTAAAATAAGTATAATTGTAAATAGTTAATAGGTATTTTACATATGCATTATGTGAACAATAAAATCAAAACATTAATCAAATAAAAGAAAAAAGAAGCGTTAAATTATACATACATATACTTAGCAAGTTTTTTTTTTGAACTATAAAACAAAATCTACGAAATAAAATAAAATAAAAATTAAATAAGTAGGTATACCAATATTTACTTATCCACAGTCAACAATTTCTCTGTATCGTCATAGGACATTATTTGCAGGGCATCCTTTAAAGCTATCTTACACTTATTGTAATTAAGGGAATATATATTTGCTATCGCATTAAGTCTATTATAGAGAAGTGGTCCTAGGTACATATAAAATTTGGAGGTATAAGCATGTTTTGTGCCAATTCTATCTGTACAAACTATGTCTTTTCGTCTTTTATTAGTAACTTCAGAGTTGAAAGGAAGGGCAACGTGCTGCTTTAGTACTATACTCAATATAAATAGCTGACGGACTGTTAGTAAGGAAGGGGCGGAAAGTGGACATCTTGAGAATTGCTCTCTGTGCTCTCTCTATTGTTAACAACAACGATTTACCCGCTCCACCCCATGAGCTAATACAGTATGTTAGTATGGACTGGCATAGAGCTAGGTACACTTGCCTGATTATTGTAGAGTCTGCAATATAGCGTAATTTTTTGAACGCAAATATCATCTTACGTATCCTATTACTTAAGGCTTCTATGTGAGGTTTAAAAGAAAGAGATTTATCTATTATAACGCCCAAATATTTTATTTTATTCGTATTTTTAATACTGGGACACATACAATGGTTGCCATTGGGGACTCTACAACAATGAGCATATAAAGTTAAGTTAGTTTGAATTGGCATTGGCAAAAAAGAAGCGCAGTGTCGTCAGCGTACGATAAAACTATGCCATGCTCCAGCTTGAGATTACAAAGGTCATTAATGTAAATCAAAAACAGGGAAGGTCCTAGGATACTTCCTTGAGGAACGCCAAAGGATGTATTTCTCTTCTCAGCACTGAGGACGCTGCCAATCCTTACGCATTGGGTACGTTCTTCCAGATAGCTTGTAAATAGTTTTAGCTGAGTTCCTCTTATACCTAAAGTTTCAAGTTTGCGCAACAGAATAGGGATTGAAACTGTATCAAAAGCTTTGGCGAGGTCTAGGAAAATGCCTATTGTGTGTCTTCCTTTATCAAGTTCGTGTATTAAATAGTCAGTTAAATGGTGTACGGCATCGGCAGTCGATACTTTAGGTTTAAATCCAAACTGTGTCTTAGATAATATTGATTTATCCTCCAAATATTTAATTAATCTTTTATTTATAATTTTTTCTAATACTTTAGACAGAGACGGCAATAAGGATATAGGTCTATAATTTGACACTTGATCTTTACTCCCAGATTTGTACACAGGTACAACAATGGCTTTTTTGAGACACTTGGGAAAGCTTCCTGTTGATAGACATTTGCGGAAAATATAAGTCAGTGGCGAATAATATAAGATATAAATATAAGATATGTCTAAATTGTTTGATATTTGATATTTGATGGCTTAAAATGACGTTCATAAGAGCTTTTTGTAGCCTAAACTGAATAAATGATTTTGAATTTGAATTTGATAATTGTATTAGGAATATTATCCCACCCAACTGCACAGTCATCTTTTAAACTCATAATTATGCTTTCTACTTCGGTTTCGTCAGTATCAAGCAACGCAAAGGATGTTAAGGATGTGCTACACATAGAAGTAGTGCTTGTCAGGTATTGTGATTGGCTTTGAACTTTTTCTGCTAGACACTGACCCACATTAACAAAAAAGTTATTTGCAATGTTAGCAGATGTCAAATTTGATGGGTGTGTCTGTAATAAACCTGAAGATGACTCATTTTGCTTTGAAGTGTATGTTACATTTTTTATATGTTTCCAGATCTTTTTACTATTTGAACCAGCCTTTTCCAGTGCAGTTTTGACACAGTAGCTTTTTACTTTTTTTAATAGGTCATTACAAAAATTTCGATATCTTTTGTAAGTTAATTGTAAAATTGAATCATCTGGATGACATTTGGCTTTTATATGCAGTTTATCTCTGTGTTTCATACAGCGAATGAGACCTGGGGTAATCCATGGCTTTATATTATAATTTTTGTTACTAAGTCGAGTATTGATCGTGTTTATTTGAATCGCATGTTGCACATTTTCTATTAGGTATAACATACAAAACTGCGGGTCAGCGGAAAAGTATACTGGGTCGAAATTAATGTTACGTAAGTCTTCTTCAAGTTTATTTTTATTTAATTTAGAGATTATGCGAGTCTTGTCTAACTTAGGTAATTTACAATTTAAGGTTAGTAGGGCAGCATTGTGATCGGTTAATGTCGAGTTAATAACAAGAGTAAGTGCGGGAAATTTAGATTTAAGTAGAATATGGTCCAAACAGGAACCACTTTGATGTGTAGGAAGCGTGTGCGTAGGGAGTAAACCATGAAATGAACAAAGGTTAAGGTATTCCTGTAAATTGCTATACAATAATAAATAACAATACTTATATATTTAGTATTTTTTTCGTTCGATAATAAGTCGCAAACAGAAGAGGAATAAGCCTCTTGACATACCGCGTTCCATAACTTTTCTTAAAATTTCGGTCGTGATACTCATTTTTTGACTTATCATATATAGAAGTTATTTTATCGACTTCTTTTATTAAAATCTTAAAATCGATTTCCTGCGTCATCGTTTATCGTCGTGCATACGTACAGTCGGCGGCAGATCAACCTACCCAAATCTGTCAAATTTCTCCATTAAATATTGATCCTTATAACCTAACCATAAAGTTCAAAATTGATTGTAGAAATTTGACAGTTTTGGGTAGGTTGATCTGCCGCCGTGTGTACGTCACTCGAGCGCACAACGCGGACTAAAGTCCGCCGTGTGCGTTGCTTCGCCTAGTCATACGAGTTCTATTTTTTTCGGGGACTCCCGCGCACTTTTGTCCGGTCCGCTCTCTGCATGTCCGCGGTTATTCGGGGGACTTTTAGTACGCGGTACTTTTAATCCCTCGTTTGCGTTACTCGATACAGTTGTAAGCCATCTATTTTAGCGGATAAAAAAGTCCGCGGACAAAAATCCTTCGTCTGCGCAGGCCATCATACTTGTGCGCCTTACCGTTCGCGAGATACAGCAACCACCCAAAAGTTACCCCAGCGATATTTTGAATAACTTCGGAATTATAAGACGCACAAATTTAAGACTAACGCACATTTACAGCGCCCCAAGATTTATCTTCCTGGGTACTTATTTTTTTGATAAGTCCACAGGAAAAAAAATATGCTAACTTTCGCGAATATCTCAAAAACTACTGGACGCACAAATTTAAGATTTCGCGCACAATTACACGAGATGGAGCACTAATTATTCTATATCAAGAATCCAAGAAATTCGACAACATTCCACTGGGGTAACGCACGCTTAAAAAAGGGTAAACATCGGAAACAGATTCCGCTACTCAATTATGAGGGTGCAGGGCGGTATTCATGTTAATACACTCGTAATAGCGCGTTCACATATGAACTGTAATAGAAAGCAATAGTTGGGCATTATTAAAAATAACATAATTCATTCATACATTTATTTTAAAAATACAATGATGCAAAATCACGCAATAAATGCAGTCACAATAGTATAAACTTCGATACAACTAAAGTACCAATAAAACACGCTTATATATTTAAATCGAAAATAAATAAACCAGTAAATAAAATAACTAAATCATATTATCCAGGAACATTTTTAAACAGTGATAGGATATTTTATATTAGTAACATAATTCTGAGATTGAATTTAAGAACCTATAATGATATAACAAAAGGTTAAGATGACTTTGGTTTTCAGCTTCAAAATGTTAATGATTACGTTCGCGTAACGGGGATATAACCGTTTGTACGTTTTCTTTGCCAATTTTGTGTGTCTTGCGAATCACAGAAGGCGACTTAGGTTTTAGCTGGACCTGCTCCATATCTTTCTTCATTTTATCAATTATCGACGATTGTTTGGCGACAGTCATTGTCAATTCTTCGTTCTCTTGGCGCAGCAGTGAAAGCTCTACAACCAGAGACTGTTGATCTTCGATCTAAAAAAAATAAAGGATAGGTCAAAGTATTATCTACGGTTTTGAAAAAATATTATTCCTTGATATCATTAAAACGAAACCTAAATTTTATGTTACTCATATAATTTAATAATAAGAATATGGCTGTTCGACAATAAACACCCAAGCCTCAGCCACCAGCGTCTTGCGACGCAGCGAGCGCATTTCTAGGGCTTGCGCGTTATACTACCGCAGTCATAGTCAGCGGTGATAGAAAAAAAATAATTTTATTTTTATTTTAATCGGTACATAAACAGCCGAGGCCAAATAAATGTACACAGCTAGCATAAGTTGATAACAAAAGATAAATAAAAGTAATGACAAAATGGTGCATAAACACTAAAACTAACAATAATCATATTATTCATAAAAGAGAGGACTGAGGTGAACTCTGAAATCTGTGAACCACAGAACAGTCAATAGTCATATCAAGTCAGTAATGAATTAGAAATCCGCTCGCCGCGTCAGAAGAAACTTAATAATATTTGTCGTAGCCGGTCATGAGTATTGACACCAAACGAAACGTAAGCGCGCCCCAAGCGGCGATTCAACAGAACTACGTTTTGGCGCGCTTCGACGGAGTCGTGATGTTATCTGTGGACCCGAGCGAGCTCACTTTTGATCGGGTCGCCACGGAGTGAAGAGTCGTCACGGAACTGTCCCACGTTTCGCCTAGTGCCATACTTTAATTTCTAGTAGTAACAAGTACTATGTTGTAACTTTGGTTTCTTGTAATATAAAAACAGTGTTAAAGTAAAACCTCTTCTCATTTGCACGATTCTTACATCTACCAATACAATGTCTGAAGAAATAGTACACAATATCTTCTAATTCCCACATCAGAAGTGAGATGTAACCGACGCGAACCACTAGAAGAAAACGATGCCAAGTTTTATCGTAAATGACAACGGATTTTGAAACAGCGAAATCAGAATTGTATGGCGTTACTTGAAGTTTAGAAAATACCGTGATATGAGGAGATTCATTACCGGAGTTTATACGCGTGCGTAGCTACAGTCAACGTATGGATTGCTACATTTGACATGTGAGTGTATAACCGAGAAAAATGTACAAGGTGCACTGCATTAGTGATTAATTGGTGAAGACTTGCTTAGTGAAACCTTGCTTAAAAATTATAAAAGGACAAAAACAACATGGCTTTTATGCTTCACGACCTTCAACGACAGTGATGGCTCGTTTCAAGGATGTCATTTTAGAATAGAAACTTTTGCCATGAAGCCATCACTAGCCCACGTTGCACAGTCACCGGAAGATTACAACGCTTTTACTATCGAAGTCAAAACTCGTGAGCAACGGGCGTTCTTACTTTAAGGGACCTATGCCTGCTAAACCTCCTGGTCCCAGTCCCACGCGATGCTTCATCTGTGGGAAACCGACACTCTGACTGAAACTGGGACATCGCAGCACCTATTGCCTCTCCAAGGATAATAAGGTCATGTAATCGTTCCATTATTTTAGTGCTAATTATTTTGTCAAACATCGACCAAATGCGCCTGGTGTTATGTTTCAGATGTGGAGGCACGGATCCCTTTGCAAGCAAGTGCCCACGCGCTTATACCATCACTGCGGGGCGCGGGGAAAGGCGCTTCTAGCAACTGCGGTGCAACCGGCAGCAGCGACACCGACACCGGCGGCGTGGCGAGCAACAACAACCAGCGTCATCGGGTAGCGAGACCTGTGCTGCATCGGCAACCCTGCTGGACTGCTGAATGTTTCTGGTGATGTTTTTTTGTTTCATTATGGTTATTTTTTGATGCTTAGAAAGTTCTATGATCAAAAAGTCAAATACCTAGAGGAAAACTTTTACATAATGAAGTAACAATGAGAGTTACTGGACAATCTAATGTTATTAGTGTACTGTACTGTACGTTATTATAGCTGGACAAGTTTATTACAGGTGATTTTGTCTTGGTTAAAAATAGTGAACGAAACCAAACCAAGTTAGATAATAAATTAGAGGCAAACGAATTAATAATTTGATATCATTAATTGGTATTGGCAATAAAAATGTAAACTCACCGTACTTTGCAAATATTAAGTCAGGTAGAAATTAATAATTTTGCGACCGAGATTATATTTCAAGTTTTACCAGATGCTTATTTAAAAAGTAAAATTTTACTAGGCCGTAAGATTTTAAATAACGGGTTTTGTGTTAGCACAAGTGCTTTTGAGTTTACTTTGATATAGAGAGCCAGTAGTTTATTAAATGATGAGTAGTGTGTAGGTACCTGATGGAGGTAGCTCATGATTATGATACGTTGAAAGCATTAAATCCTAAGCGAATTTACAAATACGCACACGATAAAGAAGGATGCCAGAAGGTCATGTACCAGTCGAGGTTGAGGTGGAGGTACATGATTGTGACCCAATTGATAATGAGTAAAGTTGTTGTGTGAACTCGAGTTAGGGCTCTAATGACCGTAGTGTGTAGTCAGAGGGTGATGCACACGTGCGCAGGGTTCCACTGAGATGGACGCGCGTAAGCGACTGGGATCGCTGTTCGGCTGTGAGAGCCATGGCATTAGAGGGGTAACTCAAGGTGATTTTAAAGCTGACATTGCTTGTAAATGATGAAGTTTGATTTGTGGAACGAATGGTTCATGACCCTGGCTACCTGGTTACCTAGTTATCTGGTTTGGATTGTCTGGTTACCTTTTCTTTTGTTAAGCTACAGTTGATTTGTTACCTTTCAAAGTCGCAAAAGTTCAGTTTTTAGTTATTTTATGTAGAGACGTATGTAGAGACTTATGTAGACTTATGTAGAGACTATGTAGAGACTATGTAGACTATGTAGAGACTTATGTAGTGTTATGTAGAGTCTTATGTGGAGTCTTATGTGGAGTCTTATGTGGAGTCTTATGTGGAGTCTTATGTGGAGTCTTATGTGGAGTCTTATGTGGAGGCTTATGTGGAGGCTTATGTGGAGGCTTATGTGGAGGCTTATGTGGAGCCTTATGTGGAGCCTTATGTGGAGCCTTATGTGGAGCCTTATGTGGAGCCTTATGTGGAGCCTTATGTGAGGTCTTATGTAGGGTCTTATGGAGAGCCTACTGTAGGACCTTATGAAGAGCCTACTGCGGAGCCTACTGCTGGGCCTACTGTGGAGCCTATTGTAGTGCCTAATAGAGAGCCTACTGTAGAGCCAAATGTTAGAGTCAATTGTTGTTTGGTCAGGATAGACCGAACGGAAAATAATGTGCTTGGTTATCTTTTTTACAAACTAAATTGGAATCTAAGTTCAGAAGACCATTTCAGATAATAGAGATCTTAGATGGTGACCGTTATGTTTTAAAGTCGTATCAGGAAGATGTCTGAGGGCCAGGTACCCATTGAGATCGTAGATTAAGTAGAGATAGATGACGAAGTGGCATCTAGTTAATTAGACATGCACAGGTTCTCGATTCGTTAGGTCGGAGACTGTACCAGAATGCCGTAGCCGTAGCCTAGTTGAAATCGGCGTCTGCTCTTTGAGTAGTCCGTGGGTAGGCGGTAGGCGGTAGTTCTGGGTGGTACAGTCGGATCTTGCCTTGTAGCGAAGATCATAAAGTCAAGAGTTACTTGGGTTTCCCGTGGGGAAGACCGCAGAGCAATTGTGTTTGCTGGTGCTATTGTTAATAGCTGTGTACCGCGAATGATTACCTGGTGCTTGGTTTAATTGTTTTGATTGATGTGTAATTTGTTCTTTTTAAATAATGAATGATGCTCAATGGTGCGCGGTCTCAGTGATCTTCGGATTTTTTAAATTGTGTTGTAATTAGCTGTAATGCCCTGTAGTTTATAAATAGCGCAGCTATTATTAGTTTTTTTCATTTTTAGAGAATAAACGTAGTTGATTAGAGTATAGCTCAGAATAAACAAACTAGAATAGACCTGTTTTGTTTATTTTTCTAAAGAACTTGATGAGAGTTGGTTGGAAATAGGATTGGCCGAACGGAAACTGTGCTGTTCTTCTCCTGTTTCAGATTAACACACGAGGACGTGTGTCACGCAGGATGGCCGTGTCGTAGCCGGTCATGAGTATTGACACCAAACGAAACGTAAGCGCGCCCCAAGCGGCGATTCAACAGAACTACGTTTTGGCGCACTTCGACGGAGTCGTGATGTTATCTGTGGACCCGAGCGAGCTCACTTTTGATCGGGTCGCCACGGAGTGAAGAGTCGTCACGGAACTGTCCCACGTTTCGCCTAGTGCCATACTTTAATTTCTAGTAGTAACAAGTACTATGTTGTAACTTTGGTTTCTTGTAATATAAAAACAGTGTTAAAGTAAAACCTCTTCTCATTTGCACGATTCTTACATCTACCAATACAATGTCTGAAGAAATAGTACACAATATCTTCTAATTCCTACATATTTATAATATTTATGGCTGGACGACGACGACGGTAAGAGTATCTTGTCGTTCCCTAATTCAAGGTAAAGTTAATGAAGATGGATTCTTAAGTGCAAAACCTAAGTGGGACTGAGCAGGACATCTTAGAAATATGAACGCTGAAAGATGGGCCAAGACTTCTCCCGATTGGGGACCTACAGAGTCACCTACCAAACGTTGGCGCGACGATCTGGAAGGATGGCATAGTGACATAGTGAGCTACTTGTAGCCTGATTTGAATTATGAGGTCTAAAGAGATTAAACGAAATAGGGGCGACTATTGCACAGCAGTGGGAATTAGGAGCTATTTTAAAACTATATATATTTTATGAGATTCGTTCCACCTAGGAAAGTCTGAGACGCTAGGAGGTCTAAAGCGGTAGAAGGAAATAGGAGCAACTTTTACGCAGCAGTGGGATATTGGAAATTCTTAAAATAATATATTTTATGAGATTCGTTCCACCCAGGATAGTCAAAGAAAGAAGGAGCTCTCAAGATATGAAATGGTGGCGCGTCTTGCGCAGCAGTTGGACATCAGAAATTTAAAAAATAAGATATTATTATGTTAGTAAGATCTAGTACCTGTTGTTGGTAGCGTTCGCTGTCGGCCTCGAGGCGCGCGATCTCGGCGGCCGCGTGCGCAAGCAACGCCCGCGACTGCTCGGCCGCAGCGGAGGCCTGCCCCGCGTGCTCTGTCGCTAGCTCGCACAACATACGCTTTTTCTCCACCTAAAATAATAAAACTTAGCTATAAAAACACATTTACAGTTTTTGATTTTATAATACTTAGTTTTATTTTTATAATTTGAAAAAAAATCCACGAGCAGGTGTCGAACGACGACGACGACGACCATGACGAATCGCGCTCGTGGATTTTTTTCACACTTTTTCAAATTGTAATTTGTTTGCAACAATATTTGCGTAAAATTACTAAATAATTTTATTTTTATTTTATAACACAAAATTATTACAGATTGTTTTTACCTACAATGCAACAAGATAAATATGTTTTATCACTATGCGAAATTTAATTTTGGATGATGGGCAATGTCTCATTTTGCGTGTCTATCTTAAGGTCATACATAAGTTACCATTTTTAATGCTGAAAAAACCTTATCATACTGTGACTTACCTCATCACGGAGCATCTGGATTTGACTGCTGGATTCCTTTTTTATAAGCTCAACATCTTCAATTAGCTCATTCTTAATTGAACCTAGTTCACGGTAAGCTTCCTTTTCAACATTTTGTAAGCTTTCAATCAATGACACATTGTGTTCCATGATACGATTATGCTCTTTAGCCAAAGCTGCCTTGGATTTCAATATATTTACCAAAGCTTCCTTATATTCATTATATTCCATGATTGTTTTGTTAAGTGTGTTTTTGTAAGACGATAGTTCGTTCTCCAAAACCTCTTTTGAATTTGTCAATGTCTGTACAGTACTTTCCAAGTGTTCAACTTCGCTGTCAGAGTCCCGCAAGCGCATAGTCAGGACTTGAACAATATCCCTGGTAACTGACAATGACATTTCAAATCTGCTCTTTTCTTTAGCTGCTTTATCAACTTCCATTGTTAATTTGTTAATTTCATTTTCAAAGTCTATAATTTTCTTCTTAGATTCATCTTTTAACTCCTCTATTTCTTTAAGAATATTGTGTTTGTCAGTCATTAAAGATTCCTTTTCATTTTTAAGAGAGTTAACTTCCCTTTTTAATTGTATGTTTTGTTCTTCCATGACACCAAGACTATATTGAAGATCTTTGGTTTCTTTCTCTAAATACTGAATTCTGGCTTGCTGTTTGGACCAGTGTTCTTGAATGGTCCGGGTGCGTTCATCAAACTGTATCTCACACAATCTTAGTTTTTCATGGGTAGCCTCATTTATCTGGTCAAGTTTGGCTTTGAATTCACGCTCTTTAATAATTAATTGTTCTTGTAGTTCTTGTATTACATCATCTTTTTCTTTTAACATATGATTTTTGATGGATTCAATTATTTCATCATACTTTAGTTTAAGGTTTTCTTGGTCTGATTTGTTTTTGTTAACTATTGATTGTTTCTCTTCTTCCATTTTAGCTTTCAATGTTTCCAGCTCTACTTTGTACTCTCGTCTGATACTCTCATTAGCTTCCAGTGCTAGTGCATGATGACCTTTTACCATGTCTAGACGTTGGCGATTTTCTTCCAGACATGATTCTGTAGATGTTAACTTATTTTGCAAATCTTTGCAAAGGCTATCTCTGATTGTTATGATTTCTTCAAGATCTGATAATTCCACTTGTTTGCTACTAACTTCTGCTTCTAATTTGTCACATTGCTTTTCCAACTTACTTATATATATTTTTAGCCCATCAATGTCATCATTAGCCTTGGATGCTTTACCAACATTGTTATTGCCTTCCTTACCATCAGAGCTTTCATCTCCTTGATTTAAATTAATTTGTGCAAACTGTTCATTCATTTGACCATAATTATTTATAGACTCTGAGGTGTTGGATATTAGCCTTTGAAGTCTAGCAATCTCTGATTTGAGTTCCTCAATGTGTTTTATATACTCCATTATTGTGTGGTCTTTATTTCTGTAATGATAAAGTCAATATAAACAATTACCCGAACCAATTTACATTATTAATTTAAAAGTCCTGTTGAATATACTTACTTTATTTCTACTTCTTGTGCCTTAAGTACTTCCTCTTGTACTTTGCTTTCCTGATGTTCAGATCTAACATTCTTAGTAGATGATAAAGTTTTCTTGGCACTATTAAAATGTTTGATGCTGCATGTGGGTTTTACTGGCTTTGGCTGGAGGAAAGGTATTAGGTACATCACATTACAAGTAAATCTTTAAAAAAAAACCTATAAAATAAGCTAAAATTTCGGAATCTATAATAAGTATAAACAATTATTGCAGCATTTCTGCTGTATTTTTTTTTAAAGTAACAATGCACTTTGTGGCATTGTTAATAAATTACATTACCATGACATACATAACTATGTTAATAATGAGAAACTTATTAAACACTCTTTAATATTAACAATGTAATTTGAACTTGATTTATTAAATCGACAGCAATAATTGATTTATTTTTAAAGCAATTAAAACTTACCGTAACAAAAGATTTCACACTTTTAACTGAACTGCATTGAGATTGCGTGTCGTTATAGGTTTTGGTTTGAGACCCTACTGCAGAAGTTATAGAAGTAGCATTTGGTTTTGATGGCAGTTGGGGCGCTTTATATATTTTTTGTATCTTTTCATTTTCTGATTTAGGCGCTCCCTTCGTCACGGTTTTAGGTTGAGCTAAAACATAAATAGCAGTTATTACGACGTAGCTCAGAAAACATTATTTCATAATACTCTATGTACCTACATAAAAATATTCTTACCCAAGGGTTCAAACCGCTTAGCTTTTGAAAACATAATTATATTTATAACAATTTCACCAATTAAACTCCGAAACAAACAATTGTTAAAAAAATCATACGTTATTCAACGCTCCCCCTGAGATCGCGCGCGAAAATGCTTCAGCTGACTATTGGACTGTTGGAGTCTGCTCAAATCTGCTGAACGAATTTTAAGTGATTCAATTGATGAATAGAATGACCGTTATGTTATATGTACGTTCCGTTACATGTAAATATTTTAAAACTTAGGCTTAGTTTTCTGTCGATTACTTCATACACATTAATATAAACAAATAAACTCCTAATATCTATCAATATACTAAACATAAAATAATGTATAGTAACTTCAGTTCAGACAAAAAAAAAAGCCTTAGCACATAGTTCAGAACTTCGGTTCATATCAAAGCAATTTTTTAAAACAGCGCCATCTAGCGTCGAGTAGCTTACAGCTGAACGCACCTAAAGGTGCTCCCTCACCAGGAGCGTTCGTCTGTATTTTTAACCAACTTCAAAAAAGGAGGTTACTCAATTCGACTCATCATATTTTTTTATGTGTTCGCGGATAACTTCGTCGTTTATGAACCGATTTTGATGATTCTTTTTTTGTTAGAAAGGAGATATCCCAAGGGTGGTACCATGATAAGGAAACCAAGACCTGATGATGGCATTCCAGAGAAATCGAGGGGAACTTTCAAAAATCGTAGTGGCGACTAGTGCGTTTGTTAATGTTTTCATTAAGCATTTTAAAGCACTACTATTTTATAAGACGACGATTTACAGCAATTACAATGTGTTTGGGCTTGATTAATTTGTATTGATGAGAGCTTTACACCTAGATGGGTTGTGTGACTGTCATTAGGGGTCTAATGTCAAGGGAACTCCTCAACATTTTACAGTAGCTACCTTGTGTTTGGTCTTAATTCATTTCTATTGATAAGAACTTTGCACCCATATGGGTTATAAGTGCCATTACACAGCAATGCCTATCTGCGTTCCGTTTCATGATAAAACGTAAATAACGTTCCGTTACACGTAACTTCAAACACGTAAAAAAACCCACGCGTCTTCGCGGGGTGTCAATAAAGGGGTAACCAACCCCTATAAAAATCAACCCTTATCAATTCCAAATTCGGAATGCAAATTACAAATGCCAACCCAAGCCTCTTAATTGTGAAATATGGAATAGAGGTCAGTGTTCCAGTCTGCAGCAAATTTCAGACAAACAGAAAGTACACAGAAGGAGCAGAAGAAATAAATAAATAAACACAATTTGTTTAAATATTTCTTTAATGTATACATAGTCACAGCTTACATTGATGGGGGTGGTGGTGGAACAGGCAATAAAGGAGGTGGTGGGGGAACTCCCATCATGGGAGTACCAGGAGGAGGCGGCAAGCGCATGCCATGACTCTCCCACATCTTTGGGGGAGGAGGAGGCATCCGCAGGGGTTCAATTTTAAATGCAAACTGCAAAAAGAACTGTTTAGTATCCTTATTCCAATGAGTCCAGAATTTGGAGTCATGTTTCTCCACTTCCCGACTCGGTACTTTGAATGCAATGGTTTCATAAGGCTCTGCAGCAAACAGCAAGTACTGCCACCTGCGGTCTGGAGGCTCAATCTTTTGCTCGTAAGCAGACATGAAACGATGTCTAGGTTGGACTCCTTCAGCAATTTCTGAAACAATGTTTTATGCTGGTTTAGGTGTTGATAAAGAGACCCTATTGTACCAATTAAACAATAAAGATTTATGACAACATATGCATTACCTAGGATACAATACAATAAAATAATAATGTATTAAAACAGTTTAAATCATTAACATATTTTAATAGAACATAATGTAGGGGGTATTAGAATAAATAAAAAATAAACAAAACAAGCAAACCTGGGTAATCAACTTGAAAAAGTAAGCTTTGCTGTCCATTTTCAGGATCCTTTTGCTTTGTCACTCTGTAACCAGGACGTCCAATTTTCACAAACTTTTTAGGTTCAATCCTAGGCTTTTCGGGGGCCAATTGCTGAGGTGCTTCCTTAGCTTCTTTGGCAGCTCTTCGGGCTAGATTAGCTTGATGTTTCTTTCCTTGAGTATGAGCTAAATAGCTTCCTTCATTGTTGTGCAGCGTAAGACACAGTTTACATTCATATGATCCTGAAAAATAACATTAGATGAACTTTACTGTTTTTATGGTATCAAATTTAATTTGATTGGGAAGAAATGGTAAGGTTATTATTTGATTGGGAAGAAATGATGAGGTTATAAATGATATGACAGACAACCATTATTACAAACCTAAGTGATTTTTCATAAAATAGGGATCTTTATTTAAATCGATGGTCTCCAAGGCAAGTTGACGAAGCCTCTCTCGCCGATCTCTATTGCTTTCAGACCATGACGCTACACCTCCTCCGCCCGTTTTGCCACCCGGTCTATTTTGGAAATCCATGTTTTTATTATTTAAGTAGCAATTTACGATCCACGACTTCTATGGGGCTTTGTAAAACACTTGTTCAATAAATAAATTCTATTCAGTTCCCAATTTCCTGAAATGCAACACTACCACATCAAAAACACAACCCCCTCAACCACATTACCACAGCAGCTTAATAAATTTTAAGATAAGATATTATGATCTTTGACAGCAGCAGGGTTGCCAACACATGAACACAATACCATATACCACAAATAGATGCTAAATGACATCTGAAAAAGTGCTAGATAAATATGGATTTTCAAAAATAGTGCTAGTTTTTTTGGACTTGAAATAAAATTAAAATATAATTTATAATTAATAAAATTACAATTTAAAATGAAAAAAAATAATATGCAAAATGTAGCTGTAACAATTATTTTAAATCTATATCCAGTCATCTTCACTGTCATCTGTATCCATTGCCGTGTTTTCTTCTCCTTGTACTAGGCATGAGTTCGATATATCAAAACGTAACTAAAAACGGATATGAGCCCCATATCATATCATATCGATATGGAAAACTTCATAACCGATATAAGAAAAACTGTAATACCGAATCGAAAACCAAAACTGCATATGAGAACGCGATATGATAAAACGCAAAACGCTATACCGTTACTATAACCAATATAACCATATCCAAAGATAACTAAAACCACTGCATAACTTCAAATGTTTTGATATTCGCATCTTCCCTTTCTAACTAAGCATAATCTTTATGGTGTAAATGAGACGAAGCGAATATGAACATTGTTAGATTTGACTTTGTAAGATTTGACTTTGCACTTTAATGTTATAGTAATAAGACGTAATTTGGAGAAAAGCGATTATCAACCAAAATCGTTTCGTGTGTGTTTTGTTGGGAAAATGAAATAGGAGTCTAACCGCCCTAAACATAAAAAATAGATTTGCGTAAGTATTTGTTGTTGCGTTGTCGATCGTTTTCAGTTTTCCGTTAAAACTAGTTATGCGTGTTGGTAGCAAACCATCTCACTGATATAGATATCTGAAAACGGTTTTCGATATCGTTATGAAAACTGAATATCGGTTACGTAACCGTTATCATAGAAAACCGAAAACGCCCATATCTACCTTGTACTGCCGCCACCGTTGAAGTGAATGGTTGCTCACGATGACTTTCAGCCAACTTTTTTAATTGAAATGTGTATGTAAATTTCTTTTTTGCCTATGTATGGCAAGTCTTGTTAAAATTTTTAAGCCTCACCCTGTTCGGATATGAATAATCGAATTTAAAGAGTCCAATTTCATTTTATTCCTTAGTTTATCAAAAACATATCCTTGCGTGGCGTGCTTTTTAGAATCACTTTTTTTTCATCATTTGCCCATAGAAGACACTCAAGTATCTCCTGACGTAAGATGCAAAATACTTTTTGGACACCCAAGTGGATGAGCTATTTAGTGCTAAAAGTGCTAGGTGCTGTATGCTTTTGTTTCGTGCTGGACTCATGAAAATAGTGCTAGCACTGAAAGTGCTAAGTTGGCAACACTGGACAGCAGGAGCAATCAAGCACTCACTTCCTCTGAATAACTCACTTCACTCCACAGACGTATTATACGTCTGTGCTTCACTCAAACTCAATCAATCAACCACAGAGTATGTATGGGTGCCTTCCGAGTCATGATTATATCGATATTAGCGAGATAACAGTCGTTCCGAATCGCCGTGAGCGCGTTCACAAAATCTAGCGTGACGTCACTTAAGACGTCATTGTCTTCGCCATCTTGCGCTCACAGCGATCATGCCTCAGGGCGAAATTACTGTGAGCGTCCTGTCAGTTAGCAGTAAGTTAGCAGTCAATGTCAAAAGTAGCCGCCGCGCCGCCGCGCCGCCGCGCCGCCTGGATTTTTAAACATGGATTTTTTATTGTGAGGGAGAAAGAAAAATAAAAAAAACAAACAAAGTTCGAGGTTATGAATAATAGTACTTAAAAAACGTAAGCTTGGTAACGAGCGTTCCGAATCAACATTTGTCATTTGTCGGTTTTAGCGCGATAACCGACTCGGAACGGCTGTGAGGATTAGTAGCGCTGTAATCGATATAATCGTGACTCGGAACGCATCCTATCATATAGGGTTGCCAACTATTTTTCAGGAAATTAAAGTAAATCTATGACTAACTAGTATAAAAAAAAGGTATTGAAGAAAAAAATAAAGTATTTTCCACTATTTAAATGTTTAAAAACGTAGGTATTTGTTTGTACTCTAATGCCGGCAGTACACTCTCGTCCGAGAGCTCTCGCCCAGCCTCGCCCGAATGCCTCTTGTGACAGCCCCATTCACGAGAGCGACTCTGTACATTCTCGCGTCGACAGTCCATAAAGAAAATTGTATATGCGTCAGTCGCAGTTGTGAACGCCGAGAGGATGGACGTATACATTGCGTCACACGTCGCCGTCTTTACGTGTAGCATAGTTTTTAATTTATATAAGTATATTATTTGTATGTTTGTTAGTCTGTAAGGTATCTATTCTAAGGGCCTCTTTGTATTTGACTATCATGTACACTGTTTTGTTGCCTGAAATAAATAAATCTAGTCTATTCTATTCTATTGAGATTGCTGCTGCCGTTGCCTTGTGTGCCATCACTTTTTACAAATACTTATTAATTGCACACACAAAAAAAAAGATATGGCGTAAGCGGCGATGGTGGATGGTCCAACCAAAGGACTAAAGACGCGATAGTGTGTACTTGGGTGCGCTCGTCTGGTCTCGCGAGGGAGAGCGAGGCCCTTTGACTCGTGCGCAAAAAACCGACACGGGACCGAGAGCAGGCGAACGACAGCGAGACAGCCCGAGAGGTAGCGAGAGCTCCTGTACACTCTCGCTCTCGGCCTGTCTCGTGGTGTCTCGGCGAGAGTGTACTGCTGGCATTAGCACTATCTAATAATTTTTTATTGTTAAGAAATTAGCGTTGCGTTTTGTTTCACTTCACCTGAGTATCATTCGCAAACGCACGCATTAGTCGGAAATAAAGTATTTTCCATACTTTATTTTTATTAAAAAGAATAAAGTATGGGGATGGAAAATAACGTAAATGGGATACGTTATTTTAAAGTATGGTTGGCGACCCTATTAACATATCATGTCATGTTGACTTTGTTTTTTTTTTGTGTATTGTTTAACGGCTCCGGATGAAATCCATCAAGCCTATTCGTTCGTTCTAGACACTTGTCTGTCTAGTTTCTTAATTTCATTAGTATTTTTCCCTTCATGTATGATGATGATGAATGAGAAGTGAGAAATGATAGACCCCCGAACCCCTCAAGTATCTCAGTAAAGATGTGGGGCTTTACTAAGTCCTCGGGCAGACTTCTTGAGAGAATTTGAAAAGTGATGCACACTCACGAAAACTTAATGGTTAATAATCCACCATTATTTCACATTAATATTTGGCATAACACAAATTTTAGAAAATAAATCAAATTCGCAGACATGACTCTTCACTTTTCCGCCAAGAAGTTTCTGTTGACTTTGTGTTACTAGCTTTAGTTATTATTCTGAGCTCAGAACAATAACTAAAGCTATAGAAGGATAAATAAAATAAAAATCCTGCAACTATGTTTAGTTCCGTTCTATCTTATGGCTAGAAAAGGAGGTTGGAGTGCGACAAATGGTTGACACTTAACTGGTAGTTATTATGGTATTTTTTGTATTGTTATGTCAAACGGTCATCAGATAATCGGTGATCAAAAAAAATCTTTGAGTCCTTTATAAAGTCATTCACTGCATTACCTCAAATATAACGTCACAAATCTGGTGACACCTTCGAAATAACGAAAGAGAAGGGACAATCGATCTCTTTCCAATACATCACTTAGGTTCATTAGTTAAAATAGAACGAACTGATGAATGAGTGTTGCTATTTTAGTCCGGTTTCTATAGCTTTAGTTATTATTCTGAGATTCTGAGGGTGTTACTAACACTGACACTGACAGTAACATGTTTTTCCCATGGCATTATGGACACAGCTTAATTTTGGCAAAAAAACAATTTTAGCAAAAAAAAATAAAGAAAATTCTTCGGAGTCCCGTTTTATTATGGTAGCGTTTTCTAACAAGTTGTCTAATTCAAGTTTGTCGTAACACTCTTTAGGGGTTTACTCGTACACATGGTCGATTCCACGTTGCTATGCCGTCTTTTAGTACGTAATTACTGCAAACACAAAATAATTACTCCCTCTTTAGTTTAAGAAATATAGTGTCTTTTATGATACCGTTGATTTCACGTTTGTTGTTATTCCCTCTTTTAGGTGTCCGTTAAGGTGGCGTACACATGGTCAATTTCACGTTTGTTGCTATGCCCTCTTTTAGTACGTAATAAGTGCGTAATTTGCAAACACAAAATAATTAGTTAGGCCCCGCTGCATCACCACGCGCCTAGCTGTCATACCCCACGCGTACCTCATGCGACCCGCGCCCTACTGAGTTAGTTCAGAAAAAACATCCCTGATCATTTATTCATCTACTAAAACCTAGAATAAACCATAACCATAGAACCTGGAATAAATTTCCGATACAAAGAAATAAGAATATTCGAAGATACCAAAAACTATAAATTTATAAGACAGGAACGAGACAGTGGGTCATTTGCTAGAAACATTCCATTATAAAAAAATATTGCTTTACAGTCTATGAAAATATAATTCTATGAAGTTTTGATGAATATTAAACAAACGCATGAAGCTGTACATACAAAGCTTCATGAACAAACGACCGTGTATACTTTTTAGTGCACTTTCCATAGAAAGTATAATAATTTAGCTCAAAAGTGCATTGGCCACACGTAAATTTTCGCGCGAATCTACGGTCTTTGAAATCCAATTTCTTTATTTCAGGTGAATGTTTTTAACTAGAAATGTGGTAATGTGATGCAAAAGGTTTATTGGTTTTATAGAACTGTAAAAGAAATACATAAATATTGTATATTAGTCGGTAATAATAACTATAATTGCGGGTATGCATAGTTTTGCGCGGGTTTTGTTGCGTATATGTGTGTGAGGGTGTGTGTGTGTGTGAGGTGTTTGTGTGTATTCGTGTGTGTAAAAATAAAAATAAAAAATAAAGAAGGAAAGAAAGAAAATACATTTATTTATTCATTTTTTGGAACACACTAAGTGCAACATAGTTATTATGTGGATTTTACTTTGTTCTCAACATGATTTGCGTGGAGGTGTGTATGCCCGCAACTGTAGGTACGCCTGCACAGTCGGCGGCGGATCAACCTACCCGGGTCTGTCGGGTTTCTCCAATGAATATTGATCCTTATAACTAAACAATAAAGTTCAGGATTGGTTGAGGGAATTTGACGGTTTTGGGTGGGTTGATCTGCCGCCGTGTGCACATCGGCCTACCACGGGCTGTCGAATTTTCTCGATGGACTTTGAACTTTATGACTAAATCATATGGTTGGAAGTGTATTGGGGAAGTTTGACAGTTTTGGATGGGTTGATGTGCAGGCGTCTGTACATTATAAATGATTAAATAAAAGTTCTGTAACGTTTGCTGCTAGTGCTTGCTGTTTTGTAACTAATATACCAAAAAAATTGATACGTGTTCATTCACCTCAACTTTTTCTAGCAATTTGATTATTACTGTTTTGTAATCTGTAGTTAACGATGTTGGTATCGCAATGGGTATAATAACTTTTTAGATTATAAGAACAACATATTATTTTATTGTGATATTGTTAGTTGACCCAAATAAATAAAAAAAAAAATAATAATAATAATTAGTTGAAAATGTTCTACAAGGATCCGAAAAAAGTATGTAAAAAGTTCCAACGTCCTATTTCAACTTGAAGCATATACATAAACAGTGATATTATGAAGAATAATAATCTAATTAGTTTTTATTTCAGTTTTTGATGTTATTCTACTCTCCTTTCATACAAAAAAAAAACAACTGAAAAAACCACATTCGAACAAAGTAAATGACATTCAAAGAGTGAAAAAAGCCGTCCGAATTTGGTCAGCAACAGTAACGCGTTCACTCACTCTATTCGAACGGTTTATAAATATGTCATTAGAAAGAGAATTTCATAACGTCCAAAGTCACAGAACATTTCATCCAAATCCAAGCAGTAGTATTTTCACTATAAGACAAAGTTTCGCTTGACAGCTCCCGTCCCCCCTGAGTGACGGGCGGGCCCAACTGAGTTAAGAAATAAAGACCTTTTTTAGTGTGTCCAGCGTCCACAACGAACAAGCTGGCGTACCGATGACCGTTCTCGAAAACTACATATAATAAAGCAACGAAATGTACACACATATTTAGTGCCTAAGTGCCTTACAAATAAACAAACATTATGGTCCAAATAGTTATTCCGTGTTTTATTCCTGTCATGTAAACGTCATTTCAAATTAGAGTAACAGAGACAAAACACGTTTTGACGCCAGCTCGAAATATCGTTCACAAGTTTTATTTGATATCTCCGTTCCTTTATGAGCAGTCCTTATGAAATTTTGCATAGCTCAGGCACTAATTAGGCATTAAAATGTGTGTAAATGCTGCTATAATATAAGTAGTTTTCGAGAACGGTCTTTGGCACACTAGCTTGATCGTGATGCCAGCGTACACACTAAAAAAGGACTTTATTTCTTAAACTAAAGAGGCACCAATTATTATGTGTTTGCAGTAATTACGCACGCACTATGCCAAAAGCCCATGCCGAGTCTCTTGCGGCTTCTTCTTGGTAAAAGGTCTCCACCGTAGAGTTTATGAAGTCATGGCTTTGAATTGTTGTTCAAACAACACATGTAAAAGTACATTTTGAATAAAAAAAATTGAAATTATTGAATTCTGTATGAGGGCATAGCAACAAACGTGAAATTGACCATGTGTACGCTACCATAACTAACCATAGCTAACCATAACAGACACGATATCGAACCAGACTTGCGATTGTGAATGACATTTCGAGCTGAAGTTAAAAGACAACGTACTCAACGTGCTAACAGAAAGCAAACTTTTATTTTTTTAGTTGTTATATGTATTAATAGTGCGTGAAATTCTGACTCTGTCAGTATAAAATGTTTATGTGAAAACGCAGTGGAGGATTAGGAGGATGGAAGTATATAAAAAATTCACAGATCTCGTGCCTCTCACGACCTTCGGAGACATTGGAAATGAATATAGACAAACCGAAATGTTAAATCATTCTCTGTCCGTCTATATTTAGTTTCACAGAACACTATTCTAGCTAGTCCCTACCGTCGTATCTTAATACAAAGACGACTTCTGACAATAAAACCAACACCTATTATTTAAAAATAGCTTTTATTTTATTTCATTATATTCGAAGAACATAAAACTGTTAATATTAATGTTACAACTGATACTAATAACTAATATTTTCTTTAAAAAAATAACTTTTACTTTATTTCATTATATTCTAAAGTATGTATATTTATTATTAATATAAACACATAAAATACAATCGATACTATTCGTTAAGGATGACAACATTATCATAAGATTTATTCACACCAGCTTCGTCCTCACTCGAAGATGAATCGCCGCCGCCACCACCACCACCGATCCACTTGGAATCGAAGGCGAATTTCTTCTGCATCTTATTCTTCATTTCAGCATCGGGTCTTTGTAATTCTTTCGGGATATTCATATAAGCCATGAATTCGATCTCAGAGTCCAGAGATAATCCCGTACGCGTTATTTTGAAGCCTGATATCGATATTATCGCAAAAGCATGTATAAACTTTGATTCGATTATAAGCTTTTTCCATTTGACAGGATCACATTGATTCCTATCGGGATTTTTGAACTCCATCAGTTCCACGTGTATCCTACTAGGAGTATCCTTCGTCACCGACAATAGTTTATCACGAAGATTGAACCAACATTTGTGCATTTCCAATTGAAATTTATTCATTGTTTCGGCAAACGGTTCCGTGGGCATGACTCGTTTCAAATCGTTCACCAGTTTCGACTCGACGAATTCTTTCATCAAAAATTTAGCATTAACTCATTAATTTAAAATAGATATACTGCTCAAATTAATTAACGATAGCTTCGTTAAACTTCAAAAAAGCTAAGGTCCCTAGACCGCCGCCGCAGGTGTGAAACACGTGCGTAGTTCGGTCAAACGATGGCCGGAGAGCCGAGACAACGACTTGTATTATTGTTTATTGTTTAGAGAATAAAAACTAAGGCATATTGTTCTCTGTCTGAGGTTTTTTGCTACCTGCTGCGGAGTACTGAGTTTAAAAAACGAAATGACTGTGATCTTTATTTTACAACACCGAAGAGTCAGTTTTGGATTGTAATAGTGTTTATTATTTTAACACATTTTTAAGAACTTTTAGCCTTAAACGCCGTTTAGTCATTTAACGTGAAGGAAGTGAAAGAAATTATTAAGTAATAAAATTTGGTTATGCCGTGCTCCGTTCGCATCGCACGAACATTAAAATTCACGTTAAACATAGCTTTAATTGAAATAAACTATTTTAGAATTAATTTAATGGTGAAAAATTATTTTTAAATAGCCTTAATGCCCATCACGCTCGTTTATAGAACACAGATGTGCATATCATCGCGTGACCTACATCACAACTGAAATAAACAAGATTATCTATTTTCCTTAAAAAAATATCTTCAATAACACATAAAATATAATCCTCACAACTAAAAAAACCCCTCATTAACACATAAAAAGTTACTACGCTTCAATACAACTCATAGGAGTGCCCGTCATGACCCATCGGTCTGCGCGCTAAATAAGATCGCCACCGAAAGGGCGCTACTAAAACTTAAACTATAAAAGATAATTTAATTCTGTTTTTTGCAAATTGTACCCTAATTAATCCACTCGGAACGTATTTTGAATTAAGACTCTATCTATAATAGTCTCCGAGTAATCGCCGATTCAAGTCAAAATAACCCGAACAAATCGCGTTATTTTTCGACATTTTTGCATTTTTTTCAAAAAGTTTTCGATTTTTTCAATTTTTTTTACATCATATTGTAGATCTCGTTAATACGCATCTTTTGATACCCTAATCGTTGAATTGACGACACTAGAGCAGAATTTCACTATCGCTGAAAATGCCTCCCTACTACACGATCGAAAAAACATTTCCAATGTTAAAAATATGTAAAGTTCTAGGAACAAATATGTTGTTGTCATACAGTGGCACACAAAATTAATATTATTTGAGATATATCTTATTACACAGCGAGATGTCGTAAGTTTTTTAAAGTAAGCTTATTTGTTTAGCCTATTTTCCGTTCTCATTGTCGTTAACGCCATTGACGCCAGCTCGAAATGTCATTAACAATCACAAGTCTGGTTCGATATCTCCGTTCCTATAAGAGCAATCCTTATGAAATTTTGCATAGCGCTGGCACTAACTGTAGGCACTAAATATGTGTGTTAATTTCGTTGCTATAATAATAATAATAGTTTTCGAGAACGGTCATGGGAACGCCAGCTTGATCGTGATGCCAGCGTACATACCAAAAAAGGTCTTTATTTCTTAAACTAAAGAGGCACTAATTATCTTGTGTTTGTAGTAATTATGCACTAAATACGCATAGAGGGCATAACAACAAACGTGAAATCGACCATGTGTACGCTACCACACACCACATTTGGGTGTTGCATGGCTGGCTGGAGCAACCTTGAGTGCACGATCATGTCGGTCGAGCCAGCATTAAAAAAACAAGTGTCAATGGAATGTCAAAATAAATAACCTCTGCTGATTTCTTTCGAATTTGTCAAAGTTGCCGAAAGGTAGTTTTCTTTGTAATAATCATCAAAAATACGATAAATCTTAAAGTTATTTTGAATGAAGCTTATTTCGCGTAAATTATAATTGACCGTGGCAGGATATGCTTTATATATTTTACGATTTGTAATGAGGTACGTAAATGATATCAAGACTTCGTCGTGACATTATTTGTTTCAATGTTTTTCAGGTACTGACTCAAGATGTTGATGCCAAAAGGGAATCGTGTGTCAATCTATGAATACCTCTTCAAAGAGGGTGTCATGGTTGCCAAGAAGGATTATCATGCACCCAAACACCCAGATCTGGAGAAAATTCCTAACCTCCAAGTCATCAAAGCAATGCAGTCTCTCAAATCCAGGGGCTACGTAAAGGAGCAGTTTGCGTGGAGACATTTCTACTGGTTAGTTCGTATTTGTTATTGTTTGCCAAAATTTTGTTACCATAATAATAGCATAATACTTCTACCATTATTGGTGGTAGCTAACTTATTAAGTTAAGTACCTACCTGTTCTTTATAATAACTTCTTTTTTAAAACTATACTTTTTAGCCTGACTAAAACAAGGGTTGGAGTGTAGCCTTGGGCTGGAGAACTTCGACTTCGACTTCGACTCGACCTCCCATAACCCCCCTTTCTTTTAATTTTAATGGATAGAGGTCATTAATAGGAACAATTTATGTCTTATAAACTTTTTTGTAAAGATACATATTTACCGAGATATTAATTTTTTTATTTTATTTGGACTTGTAAAATTTTCGTCAGTTTTTTTTCGATGTTCTTTAACCCGCCCCTTTTTTGATTCAACGTGTTGGGGTGGTCGTCGCCATTAATTTATTTCATGTACATGACATACCCCCAAATCATAGTTTCGAGATATCATCATCATCATCTCAGCCAAAAGACGTCCACTGCTGGACAAAGGTTTTGTGCTGCTCGCATCCAGCGGCTTCCTGCGACCTTCACCAGATCGTCGGTCCACCTTGTTGGAGGCCTGCCCACACTGCGCTTTCCGGTACGCGGTCGCCACTTCAGGACTATCCCGCCCCAGCGGCCATCAGTCCTGCGAGCAATGTGACCTGCCCACTGCCACTTGAGCTTAGCAACTCTTCGGGCGATGTCGGTTACCTTTTTGTTCTTCTGCGGATCTCCTCATTTCTGATTCGATCATGCAGAGAAACCCTGAGCATAGCCCTCTCCATTGCTCTTTGAGTGACCTTGAGCCTTCTTATGAGGCCCATAGTGAGCGACCACGTCTCAGTCCCGTATGTCATCACTGGCAACACACACTGGTCAAAGACTTTCGTCTTGAGACACTGCGGTATATCAGACGAGAAGATATTTCGTAGCTTACCGAACGCTGCCCAGCTTAATTGGATTCAACAATTGACCTCTTTGCTGAAGTTGGACCTACCTAGCTGGACCGTTTGTCCCAGGTAAACATATTTGTCCACAACTTCAAGGGCAGAGTCCCCAACCTTCAGAGGAGTGGGTACGACACGTGAGTTCGACATAACTTTCGTCTTCTCTATGTTCATTTTAAGGCCCACTTGTTGAGAGACTCTGTTGAGGTCACCGAGCATTGCGCCGAGGTCTTCCAGGGTCTCAGCCATGATCACTATATCGTCAGCAAACCGAAGGTGGGTGATGTATACGCCGTTGACGTTGATGCCGAGTCCTTTCCAGTCCAGAAGCTTGAAAACATCTTCCAGTGCAGCAGTGAACAGTTTCGGAGAAATCACATCTCCCTGTCTCACTCCTCGCTGCACTGTTTAGGTTTCGAGCTCTGGTCCTGAAGACGGACTGACATAGTGGCGCTTTCATACAAACACCTCAACACTTCGATGTACCGATAGTCAATTTGACACCGCTGGAGAGACTAGCACGGCCCATGTCTCGAATCGAATCGAAGGCTTTTTCATAGTACACAATCGCTAAGCAAAGAGGCTGGTTATACTCTTCGGTCTTCTGTATAACCTGCCGCAGCGTATGTATGTGGTCTATGGTGCTGAAGCCTTTTCGGAAACCGGCTTGTTCGATAGGCTGGAAGTCATCAAACCTGCGTGCGAGAGGGTCTTCAGCAGGGTTTTGTCGCCCTTTTTGAAGAACAGTACCACCATACCTTCGTGCCACGTCTCTGGCGTTCTGCCCCCTAGTACGACGGAATTAAATAGCTTCTGAAGAGCTACGAGTACCGGTCTTCCGCCTGCTTTCAGAAGCTCGGCCGTAATTCCGTCAGCACCTGGTGCCCTGCCGTTTTTGAGCTGTTTGAGAGCCATACTAATCTCGTATAGGCTGATGTCCGGGATGTCTTCGGTATAGTGCCGGGTTAACTTAGCTCTAGGGTCTTTAGCTAAGCTTTGTACAGGTGGCCGTGTGGATGTGTAAAGCTGTCCATAGAACTTCTCGACCTCTCCCATAACATCGGACCTGGTCGTGACAGTTCTGCCGTCATCGGTTTTCAGCGTCGTCAGTTGGCACTGCCCAATACCCAGATCTCTTGCAAACACTTTTGAGTCTTTGTTCCGCTCAATGGCCTCTTTAATACGGTTAGTATTAAATTGGCGCGTGTCGCGAGTCATAGACTTCGAGATCTGCCTATTTAGCCGCCGAAACTGAGACGCATCACCTGAGGAAAGCAGAACCATTGCGCGCCGCTCTTCCATTAGTTTTAGGGTATGGTCTGAGAACTTTTTGGTTCCTTTTGCATGGTGGGTTTTAAAGTACTTGGACCCAACCGTTTGGACAGTTTCCACAAACCTGTTGCTGTATTCGTCCACATTTTCGCAATCATTTAGGCGCTCGAAGCGATTCTGCAATTCGAGCTGAAAGCTTTCGGGGTTTTGGATTTGGATGGGTGCAGGACGGAGCGTAGACCTTATCAATCGACGTCTTTCCAGCTTAACGTTGATATTCAATGTGCCTCTTACCAACCGGTGATCGCTGCCAGTTTTAAACGCATTGATCACAGTGACATCATTGAATATTTGCTTCCTCGTCGACATGATAAAGTCAATCTCGTTTCTTGTTGCACCATCGGGACTCATCCAGGTCCACTTGCGGTGCTCAGCTTTCCTGAAAAAGGAGTTCATCATAAAGAGTCCCTCCCTTTCCAGAAGGTCCGCCAGCAGTTGGCCCCGGGAGTTCCGATTACCAACCCCAAATCGTCCCACTCTCATCTCATAGCCGCTTCGTTTGCCCAGTTTTGCGTTAAAGTCTCCCATGACAACGGTGTAATGAGTTTTGGAGGCTTGTATGGCTCTAGAGATGTCCTCATACGTAGCTTCCACCTCATCGTCAGGGTGTGTCGTAGTAGGAGCATAAACCTGTATGACCTTCAACGAATACCGTTTGGTTATTCTGAGTATAAGGTACGCTACCCTAGGCGACACACTCCCGGTCTCGACAACGTTGTTCACGAGGGACTTGTGGACGATGAACCCGACACCACATTGGGACAGTTGTTCGCCCTCCCGGAAATAGAGCAAGTTACCGGACTTGAGGATTATCGAGTCCTCCCCCTCTCTTCGGACTTCAGATAATCCAACTATATCCCACCGTATCTTGCTCAATCCTTCCTCCAGTTCGTAAATCTTCTCGTCAGTCCGTAATGTGCGCGTGTTAAATGTTGCCAGGGCCAGAGTTCGTTGTTGGCGGTAGCCAGGTCTCTGCCGGAGATTCTTAGCACCCCCTGCCCCGTCGCTGCCTTGGCCGCTACCGTAGCTAGGGCGAGCGGGGCCGCCGGGGACTAGGGGCCGGTTTTTGCTGGTGTGCATATCATGGGGGGGGTATTTGCCATAATCGCCACGCTTGGCAGGCGGGTTGGCGATCGCAGTAGGTTGAAGGTAACCTCAGAGAGATGCTGCTGCCCATCCTCTGGAATGGTCCCTTAGTCGCCTTTTACGACACCCACGGGTTGAGAGGGGTGGTGCAATTCTTTATCCCCGGCACCACACGGGGGCCGAGGCCCGGGGGGGGGGGTTCGAGATATATGATATATAAAAAATGTAAATAAACTTCAAGGTCAAAAACCTCGAAAAACATCAACCTCTGAAAAAAAAGTTTTCTACAAAACTTGTTTGTATTAATAGCCTTAATAAGATAGGCATGACAAAAGGTGACGTTACGGGGACATCTTAGAAAAAATTTCTAAGTGTTGTGCCCCTTTACCTACAATAGCACCGTAAAGGGGATCCGGGACTTAGAAAAATCTTGACGAAATTTTTGATGTCCTTCTAGCTTACTTTTTATATGCTTATCGTGTCAAGGACATGATTACCAACAACTTTGGTAATATGATGTTTTTCGAACAACGCATAGTTTTCGATAAATTTTTTAATTACAATACCGTGTTTTTTTTGTGGACTTGTGGCCAAGGGTATAATCAAAAGAAAAAGTAAAAAACATGTCATTGTCAGTTATTTGAACATCGAACAATGGCCAAAAAATATGAATACTTATATGGACATATGGTGTGTTTCGGAACGCTTGTATGGGGACTGTTAACGTGTTAAAAGTGACGAGACACTCACTTGTTAGCAGCTCATAGAAGCCACACTATATAGACATTATCAAGGCGACACTCTGACCAATCATTCTAATAAATATTATACTAATTGTTGATTTCTGAATGCTAATGATAATTTAAAAAAAAAATTATTACTGAAATTATGACAAGTCTATGGTTCTAGAGCCCATTGAGTAAAATAAGGACTTGTGTGCCTCATAGGGTACACAAACTCGGCGGAACCGCTCCCTGTGTACCATATACGGTATACCGGACTGTTAACGTGTTAATGAAATGATAGTGATTTGGCCATTAATTATATAAATTTATGTAAGTAAAGGTGCTTAACATGTTCATGAGACTGTTTGCCTAAGACATAGTCTCTAAAGTTATTAAAGAAAAATGTTTTTGACCTTGTCTTTAGGTACCTCACAAACGAGGGTATTGAATACTTGCGGATCTTCTTGCACTTGCCACCTGAAATCGTACCAGCGACCCTGAAGCGCTCAGTGCGAACAGAGACCGTCCGACGTGGCGCTGTTGGCCGCCCCGACGCCCCCGCGCGCTCGGCAGAGGATCGCTCGGCGTACCGCCGCGCCCCCACTACCCCTGGCGCACCGCACGACAAGAAGGCCGACGTTGGCCCTGGCTCTGCTGATGTTGAATTCGTAAGTATTTTTATATGAGGCAAGCATCTTAGTGGGGCCTGCTAAGGTTTCCCTCTCGCAGTAACACTTCGACCCATCGGGATCTTTGTGCAATAATACAAGCATACTCCAACTGCAGGTTGCAAGCCTGGGATTTATATAAACCAACGTTCCTTGAATGTACTGCATAATATATATACACCGTTATTTTTTAATTCGGTTCCGGTCGTCAAACAGATAGGACGTACGTGAACTGTCTCTGCGATAAAATACGGAAATTCAGTGCAAAATAGTGTGATTTACTGTGTAACTGCCTAAAGTAGCCAAATAAAACTAAACAAAGTCGATCAACAACAAAACAAAGTGGAAACCAAACATTATTACGGAAAATTACTACATTATCAGCGAAAAACATAACCTATAAAAGTGCAAAATCATAGACTACAGTGAAGTTAGCAATAGAACAGTGTAAGTCGTACCAACATCACAAAAAACCAATCTGTCAAGTGACACTGACAGAGCGCTGTCAACTGACAATTCTGGTGTTGCCATAACAATAAAATTTTCCCTAATAAAATGGATAAAAAAGATATGGAATGGCTAGTAACAATGATAGATGAAAAACTAAACAACCAAACACTTCTGATAACCAAGTCTATAACTGAAAATGTAATGGAGGCGCTTGATAAAAAAATGAGATACATTACGGAAGAAAACAATATATTAAAAACAAAAATATCTGAACTGCAACTTGAAGTAAAATTCTTGAAAAATGAGAAAAGGAAAAACAACCTGATATTTTTCGGAGTTGAAGAAACGGGGAAAACCGAAGGTGAGCTTGTTGATTGCATAAAGGACGCCATAACCGACTCAGGAACACACTTTGAGAGCAATGAAATTAATAACATATACAGAATTGGTAAACGGATCAACAACAAAAATCGCCCTGTTGTGGTTTCTATCACCATTTTATGGAAGAAGCACATCATACTACGAAACAAGTCCAAACTCCCTCAAGGAATATATATTAAAGAAGATTACTCCAAAGAAGTGCTGGAAAAAAGAGAGCAGCTCCAGATACAAGTTGAAGAAGAAAAGAAAAAAGGAAACATAGCATTCATAAAACATGATATATTAGTAGTGAAGAAAAACAGAGACAACAACCCAGAAAAAAGGAAAAGAGAAGAGTCAGGTTCTCCAAATTCTTCTATGCAAAAGAAGTCTACAACTTTCACTTCAAACCGACAAATAAACTCTTCAACCAAACCCCCAGGAAAAGACATTATTAGACCAAACATACTCAACTACGTTGAACGGGGAAGGTCGGCTTCACTATCGGAGATCCCAAAAAACTTATAAACTGCATCGACACCCGGAACCAAAATTTCACAACCTTATATAAACCAACTTTTTATAAAGACACCCCAATCCGGCCGGTCACCGTGGGGTTTGATGACTATCACCCTCCAACTGACTTAATAAAAAGTCTACCACGTACCCCTTCTAAGAAAAGCCGTCACAACGAAAATATAATACACATAGCAACATACAATACACTCTCCTTGAGAACAAATGAAAGCCTAGCTGAATTAATCCTAGCTCTAGATAACATACATTGGTCGATATTGGGTGTGAGTGAAGTACGACGTCTAGGAGAGAACATAGAAGACCATGGAGAATTTATATTGTACTACAAAGGAGAAACGCCAGGCCAATATGGAACAGGATTCTTGATAAAGAGAGAATTTAAACAACATATTGATGAATTTATTGGAATCTCAGAACGCATTGTGATACTTAATGTAAAGCTACCGCCTAAAAATGAAAAGTGGTCAATTGTTCAAGTCTACTCCCCAACTGAAAAATCCAGCATATCAGAAATCGAGTCCTTCTACACCGAACTATCAGATGCAATAAAAAACCACTCGTGCAATCATTTAATAGTAATGGGAGATTTTAATGCTAGAACGGGGGAAAGAAGAGACGGGGAGGAAATTGTACTGGGTCCGTATGCTTCAGGAATAAGAACAAGGAATGGTAGAATGCTAATGCAATTATCCTACGAAAACAACCTAAAAATACTAAACAGTTTCTACAAAAAACGCAAGAATAATAGATGGATATGGATACATCCAGATGGCAACCATAAAAACGAGATAGACTACATCCTAACGAATAAAAGTAACAAATTTCAAGATTGTAGAGTTGTTAACAATATTCATTTTAACAGCAATCACAGAATGGTTAGAGCTAAATTACAACTTCATTCACTCAAGAAAAACCGCCCCTTTATAATGAAGGAAATCAATAAGGTAACGTTGGAAAATACCGAAATATTAAAAGAAAAACTAGAACATTTCATAGAAAATACAACAGATTCTGATATACAAAATAAATACAACAAGTTTCAAGAACTTCTATACGCAAATAAAAGAAGTAAACAAGAAGGCGGCAACAAAAGTTTAAAATGGATGGGAAATCAAACTATAGAACTCTTACAATCCAGAGCAGAACTATTATTAATCTCTAATAAGTCAAAAACCATAAGGAAGGAAATAGCCATGATAAATAATAAAATTAAAACTCAAATGAGAAAGGACCGTCAGAGGTACAGACTAGATATTCTGGAAAAATGCATACAGAGAACGGGAGGCATCAAAAAAGCAACCAAACAACTATTAGAGAAACAAAATTGGATACCAAATTTATTAAATAAAAACTACAAATGTCAAAAGCGCCGTCCAGAAATTATGGCTATAGCTACTAGTTTCTTCACAGAATTGTATGAAAGGAAAAATACTATACCAACAACAATCCTAACGGGAGAAAGCAATGTACCAGACATAATTTTTGCAGAAATAAACAGAGCTGTGGAAACCCAAAGGAAAGATAAAGCTCCAGGATCGGACGGAATTACCAACGAGTTCCTCCTGATAAATAAAGACCACCTAATACCAACCCTCAAACACCTTTTTAATGGAATACTACACAGCGAAATAATACCTACCCAATGGACAGCGTCGACTATAATACTTCTGCATAAAAAAGGGGATAAAAGTAACATAAATAATTATAGGCCGATCAGCCTATCATCAAACATTTACAAAATTTTCGCTAAAAGATGAAAGTCAGCCAAGAGAGCAAGCAGCATTCAGAAGTGGATACTCAACTTTAGACCACATCTATGTTATCAAACAAATATTTGAAAAAAGCAAAGAGTTCAACTTCACTTTCTACTGCTGTTTCGTGGACTACAGCAAGGCTTTCGACACAATAGAACATGAAAAGATCTGGCAGGCACTTAAGAACCAAGGAGTCGAGAATAAATACATCAGGATACTAAAAAACATCTACGCTAACAGTACAGCTAAAATTAAATTAGAGAAAGAGGGAAAAGAGATAAAAATAGGAAGAGGAGTGCGACAGGGCGACCCCCTTTCACCGAAACTTTTCTCAGCAGTTCTGGAGGAAGTCTTTCGTCAATTAAATTGGGAAAAATGTGGGCTGTCCATTAACGGTGAAAACCTATCACATTTACGATTTGCTGATGATTTGGTGATCCTCTCGCAGACAAGTGAAGGCCTAGAGATCATGTTGAATGACCTAGATAGAGAAAGCCGCAAGGTGGGCCTAGCTATGAACACACAAAAGACCAAAGCTATGACGAATGGGAAGCAAGAACCTATCAGGATCAATAACATCCTAATTGACTATGTCAATGAATATACAGGTTGTAGATTTGCATTCCCGCCATAAATTTACAGCTGATCGTAATTGGTACACTTAATGACTAAAAAATACTTTTAACACGGAGAAAGTAATAAGGAACCGATTGATTAATAAAATGATCTCAGTGTAAATTAGAATAGCGACCGTCGACTGACGAGAATAGGGGTGCAGACCGTAGTAGGTACATAAGAGCGCAGCGGGCGGACATTAAGTCGATGAACTTACGTAAACTTGTAGGTACTATTATGTATTCTGTGGTAAAGTGGCTTACTCTTACGCATAAGTATACTTGGCACCTTCACGTTCTATGCACAAATGAGCACGGCGCCTTAAGTTTCTAGGTAACTTTTGCAGCACACTACGATTTGACCTTACACTCTCAAAAGCCATTAAAATATTTTGTTTTAACTGCACAACACTCGTGATTTCGTCTTTATAAACCATTCTTTTTATGTCTCCCCACAAATAAAAGTCACAAGGAGTCAAGTCTGGCGACCTCGGAGGCCAGGGCACTGGCCCACCTCGACCAATCCACTCGGTTCCGAACACTTCGTCCAAATAATCGCGCACTTGGCGTCCATAATGCGGAGGCGCCCCGTCCTGGTGGTAAAAGAGATTCCGGTGAAGAGCTAGTGGCACGTCGTCAAGCATTACGTCAACTACGTGCTGCAAAAGTTGCAAATACGAGTTGCTGTTGAGATAACCCTCGATGAAATAGGGCCCGAGTAAATGTCCACCAACAATGCCAGCCCACACATTGATGCTAAACCTATGCTGGAACGAATCTTTTTTGGTCTTATGCGGGTTCTGTTCGCAGTGAGCCCACCAATGTTCATTGTGGACGTTGTAAACACCGATGCGCGTAAACATACACTCGTCCGTCCATAGAATGCTGGCTTCTCGGTGTTCTAGTACCCAGTGACAAAAAGTGACCCGGGCGGCATGATCTTGCTCGTTCAATTCTTGAACTCTTCTGAAGTGGAACGGGTGCTGTTGCTCCGACTTAAGAAGCCGCCAGACTGTTGTGTGGTGGACATTGAAGTGGCGGCCAGCATCACGAGTACTGGCACGTGGTTCCCTCTCGAAGTATTCGAGTATTTGCTCTTGCAAATCGACTGAGAAGCCCACACTGCCGCGACCCTGCGCATGTCGAGGAACGTTGAACTGGCCATGATCCCTCAGTCGTTGCGTGGCAGCAAGCATTACCTCGCGCGATGGAGTTGGTCTGTTTGGAAACATTTCCACAAACATGACCACGGCTCGACGTAGACTGTTCCCACTAATTGCGTATAATCGCACCATCTCCACAAGTTCTACGTTAGAATAATTTTCCGTCATTTTACTTTTTTTACACACACAAACAACACACCTAAGAACACGTTTCGCTCCAAATTCGCTAGGGCTAAGAAATGTGTCACTCGTTCGGGGTTGCGCGGCACACTGGCTTTGATGCGTGCGGCGTGCGCCCGCCGCCCGCCGGCCGCCGGCGCTCGCCGCGCCGACTAGGCTGCGGGCGCGCCGCGAAGCTCGAGCTTGTTGCTACCTACTCGTGGTCGGGTGCGCGGGCGTACGCGAACGAGCGTTTATTTTTTAGTGCTACGCAGACGTGCGATTCGTATTTACAGATTTTGAAAATATGATTATTATTTTTTCATATTCTTTTTATAATTTATTTGTAATAAGTATAAGCAATACGACTGCTGCTATGAATATGGCGTGAATGCAAATCAACAAGTTGTATAGCTATTTTTTTATAGCTGCTCTGAATGGGTAGTAGGTAAAAAAATGTTCGAAATAAAATTATCACTTGTGTTAGTCCCTTACCGCACGGCCAAGACCACTGACGTCTTGCGATGAGGCAAGCGATTTCTAGTTCATTGTGTTATTTCTATAACCGTTGACTATGACCGTTGTATAGCGCGCAATGAACTAGAAATCCGTTCGCCGCGTCGCAAGTCGCTCGTGTTCGTGGCAGAGGCCCTACGTACCTCCCGCCCCGCGTACCTACCGCAGGCGAGGACTCAGTTAAGCAGTCTAGCTATAACAGATTTTAGAATAACTTATGTGGCTACACTTCCTATAGTTTTAAATAAGCTTTTCTGTATTTATAATTGGGTTTCGGATTTCTTACTTAAGATTTTTTGGTTTCTATAAAGCTAGCTAGTAAGCTAATTACTGCCAAAGTGTATAAAAGATAACACTTGAGAGAAAAGGAATTGAGTCAACCAATTTTTTTTACTTTAGTTTGATTGATTAAGGAAGTCACCTTAACCTTTTGAGCGCCACAGTCTTCTAGGGAAGACAGACGTTTCCGTGCCCTGAGCGCTACGTCTTTACTAGAAGACAAAATCTGATCATGACGTTTAATAATAAAAATACGTAAGCAAATGCTTTGTTTTATTTTATGCGTACTTTTACTATTGCCTAAAACAACAAACTTACATTTTTATGTTAATAGGGGCCTTTGTTTATTTTAAAAACGGCAAAATAATACTAGGCAAAAAAATTATAGTTCCCCAGGCGCCATAGTCTTTATAGGAAGACGCCTAGTGATGTGGTTACTTAAATAAAACACTTTTACTATAAACCGCAATTATGAATTTGAAAAAAATATAGTTCATGATGATTAAGTATATACTAATGTATTTACGAATCTTTAAATACACACAACGTACCGTACTTTGGTAAGTACGGATATCAATATTGAATGATCCCGTCCCGCGCTTCATACGTCATAGACAATTAAAAGAAGATACCCTTTGACGTCATAGACGTAAGCGCATCAAGGTCAGTGCGAAATAGTGCCGCTCCGAGTACGGATGGTGTTTGTTATTGTTTTCATTTGCAATATTGTAAATAAAAAATGAGTGAAGATAACGAATTAAGTTCCGAAAAACTAATATGAATTCTACAAGATGTGGAATCGTATGCTGAATCCGATGAAATCGATAGTACATCGATACCATAGACATCCCTAATAAAAATTGAATTTCACGCTCATTTTACGTGCTACGGGCGCCAAGGTCTTTATATGAAGACAACGGGATGACGTCATAACGCCATAGGATGTTCTCAATTTATTATGGCTGAACTGATTTATGTTTTTTTTTTGTCATTATCTATAGTGTATTCTGCTTTTTCTTATCAACGCTATTATAAAATAAAACCAGGTTTTGAAAATACGTCATTATTTTATTTATCTGTAAAATTTAAATGTCTTTAACAGTATATTTATGGAATGAAAAATATGTAAATAACATTTATCGATAAAATGATTACCCTCATCACTACATTTTACTATACACATTTCAGATTTAATTTTATCTTCATTGCATTATATTAAAAGTTCATTTTTTTCTTTTACAGAGAGGAGGTTTCGGACGAGGCAGGCCTGCGCCTTAATTAGGTTTAATAAAAAATATATTAACATAGTAAAATCTTTTATTTCCGCAACACAGTTCCTTTTCTGATTATATAATCTTCTATCTTCTTCTATCTTGCAGACTAAGAAAACTTATGTGTATCTTTAAAACTCTTAGACACGTAGCCTGCAAGCTTCGATCAACAATACACTAGATAACCGGTCAGGGTGTCAAAAACGGCCGAGCGAATAACGCCTCACTTTCAAAGTGGGGTCTTATTTCTATTTAGTTCGCTGTTGACTGCGCCAACGTAATGACGTACCACAAATGCCTCAGTGTGTATTCAAAAACTAAAAATAACTATCGAAATAAAAATATTTCGAAAGGAATATCATACTTTCGGTAAGTAAATGCTTTTTCATAATATAAATAATAAAATACCTGACTGTTTTTTATGAAATAACAATCTTTAATTTTCAAAGCCAACTCACGCGCCAACATTTGCTAATGTTTGGCCAACGTATAGTAGTTGCTCTGGAACAGCAGTAAAGTCAATAATGCAAAAATTCGAAATGAAGTAAGTAAAATTTCGTGTCTGCTATTTTCTGTTTTATTTTTTTATGTAATAAGGTCTAATTTGGATGTAAGGGTCTTGGTATAATTTTTAAATACACAAGCGATAATTTCAAATTTCTTATCTCTTTGTCTTTTTCGACGTAAGATCGTAAGTGAATGTCATAATAATCAAAACTGCTTTATTCCTTGCAAAAAAGTATAAATTAGGTTGAAATTATCAAAACTTAGAATAGTTTTTTTCCATTTGTAGTAAAGTAAGCCGATGCCACGCCAATGCCATATTTAAGATTTGTTTTAGTTCGTAAGGCGTTATCTAGTGTATTGTTGATCGAAACCTGCAAGAAACTACTTAATCGAATCTACGATTCTTTGACAATATACTGCATTACAATATGGTGTGGTGCCTTAAAGACTCACTTTCTACAGGTTGAAAGAGCACAAAGAGCTCTTCTAAAGGTGATGTTTTTCAAAAAGCGCCAATTTCCAACTAGCAGCCTTTACTCTATAACAGATTTGTTATCAGTTAGAAAGCTCTATATCCTGCACTGTTTTGAGAAAACACATGACCTTGGAGTACGATATCTCTATTCTCAAAAGGCGTAGAGCGGACAGAGTCGCCTATCTTCCTATTTATATAACAATAAATAAGAGCCTAAAAATTATCCATTGACCTTACGTGAATGCAGGCAAAAATTATCAACATGGCTGAAGTCCCTGGAATATGATGAGACTGAACGACTTCTTAAAAATGAAACCTGACACTCACGCACATACACACTCACACCCTCATGCACACACCCCCACATACATATACACAGTTGGAGTTTTGGCAAACCTCTCAGCGTAAACGATGATTCATGACAATTTTATTAAAAGTTCCATTCTTTTCGTTGCAATTCCAACAAGCTTGAAATGTATAGGTAATGTTCATATATAGCGTTGTGTTATCAAATTTGTAGTATTTCATCTGCAAAGATGAATCTGCATAGCCAACGGTTGCAATGACCGTTGGATAGATGGCGCGCTGTGCCGCTATTAGCACTCTGAAAATTACAAAAGCAGTGACAAAATTCAGCGTCTACGTCAGCCTTCCCGGTAGCATAGCGGTCAGTGCAGCCGCCCGGATTGCGGAAGACCCAGGTTCGATTCCTGGCTGGGTCGGGTAGGCGTTTAATTTTTTCACTGTATTTTGTAAATTTTATAAATATTTAATTTAGCTTCAGTGCAGCAATTAGCACTTGAAAATAAAAAGTAAAAAACTATAGCGTTGTGTTATCAAATTTGTAGTATTTCATCTGCAAAGATGAATCTGCATAGCCAACGGTTGCAATGACCGTTGGATAGATGGCGCGCTGTGCCTCTATTAGCACTCTGAAAATTACAAAAGCAGTGACAAAATTCAGCGTCTACGTCAGCCTTCCCGGTAGCATAGCGGTCAGTGCAGCCGCCCGGAATGCGGAAGACCAAGGTTCGATTCCTGGCTGGGTCGGGTAGGCGTTTAATTTTTTCACTGTATATTGTAAATTTTATAAATATTTAAAATAGATCGCTTACAACTGTATCGAGTAACGCAAACGAGGGATTAACCTTTTTACCGCCCAACTATCCTGCACGCGATGTCCCGCTGTACGCCAACGTATAAATGTATTTTAATAAAGTAGGTACAAAGAAGAACTTCTATAGAAGTGCTGGCGTGGACGGCACGTAAAATTTCGAACTTCTATAGAAGTTGTTGGCGGTAAAAAGTACCGCGTACAAAAAGTCCCCCGAATAACCGCGGACATGCAGAGAGCGGACCGGACAAAAGTACGGGGGAGTCCCCGAAAAAAATAGAACTCATGTGACTAGGCGAAGCAACGCACATGGCGGACTTTAGTCCAATTCTTATCTATGCTTTAGTCTGCGTTGTGCGCTCAAGAGTGACGTACGTATGCACGACGATAAACGATGACGCAGGAAATCGATTCTAAAATTTTAATAAAAGAAGTCGAAAAAATAACTTCTATAAGATACGTCAAAAAATGAGTATCACGACCGAAATTTTAAGAAAAAGTTGTGGAACGAGGTATGTTAAGAGATTTATTCCTCTTCTGTTTGCGACTTATTAATGAACGAAGAAAAAACTAAATATGATAAGTATTGTTATTTATTATTGTATAGCAATTCACAACAACAATTTTATATTAATTTAATAATCCGCTTCGTGAAGTTATAGTAAAGTTCAAAGTAAAAATAAAGCGATAATTTATTGTTAATCGATCCGATATATGGACCCAATATTTTCTTTTAAAATGTCTTCTTTTTTTCTTAAACTTCATGTATATTGCAACACAGCGTAACCTCTGAATATTTGCTTCCATAGCGTGCACTTCTCTACATTTCCGGGCAACAAATGATCGTAAAATCAGCGTCTCTCTGTGATATTCTCACCTTACTGCGATCGCCAACCCGCCTGGCAAGCGTGGCGATTATGGCAAATTCCCCTTAAAATGATTTATCCTTGAGGGAGGCCTTTGTCCAGCAGTGGACGTCTTTTTGGCTGAGATGATGAGATGATGAAATGATCGTACACCGTGTGCGTTGAGTTCGGGGTAAATCCGCGGTGGACTTTTTATTCGCGGAGCGTACTTTTTTCTCCGCCGCGGAGAAAAGTCCGTCGTCTGCGCAGGCCATTAGTTATTCGTTTGAATTTAAAAGTATCACTACAAACAGCCAACGGTTTTCTGCAACCAGGATCTACAGCTATGATTTTAGCGAAATCAGACGTGCGTGAACGTTTAACAGGAGGTTCATCAGGGTTCTTCTTTTTCTTGACATATCTATTCATTGACAGACTTACACTTACGCCGTCAGTTTGTATACAACATCCGAATTTTTTTAATACAAATGAATCAAGGATTTCATAACAATTTAAATTAAATAATTTTACGCAAATATTGGTGCGAACAATTTATCAATTTGAAAAAAGACATTGTTAAAAAAAATCCACGAGCGGGATTCGAACCCGCACCCGATGACCGGACCTTATTCTTTGTTTATTTGTAAGGCACTTTGTCTTTTTTCAAATTGTAATTTGTTTGCAACAATATTTGCGTTTATAAGTAAATAATCATAAAAACTTGATTACAAATAAAACTTAGGTACCTTGATATATATTCTTTTAATTCCTCAATTATGGCGGAGCATACTTCTGGAATAATACCACATATGGCTTGTTTCGATACTCTGGAAGGTATATTGTAAACTTGTGTAAGTCACCACTAGCTAAAAAGCGAAGTGTTATTGCCAGTCTGTCTTGGATTGAAATTGGGGCCCTTAAATGTGTGCGATTCCGATAAATTCTTAGACCGACTAATATGAGTAGATTTTCAAATGTAGTCATCCTTGTGAAATTTTGAAATTGTCCGGTTAATCTCATGTCGGCCATTAATTTTGCACCAGCTCTCTTGACTGTTACAACTCTGTACGCCACCAACGTCGAAGTCTTCAGCGTTTTTTTTTATCACATCATTCACTATTAATAATGAAGCACCGACAATCATCGTAGCCAGTAATTGGTCGTCACGATCCATTCTCTTCGCGTGTTTTCGGCAGACTGAGCTATGAAAAAAGTACCTACTCTGTGGAGCTATGTTCGCCGCAATCGCCGCGCATGCCGGGAACAGATGCGAGTAGATACATGCTCGGTTCGTGCGCGCGCTGTGTCCACACTTATGAAATACTCCTTTCCTGTTACATTGCATGTTACGTTACAGCAGTCTGTACCCAGCTTAATATTAATTACTTCCCTAATAAATTACCTTGGGCTTGATGTGTCTCTATTTTGATTAAATAATAACATTTAAATACCACCATTATTATAAAATGCACTTAGGAACAAAAGGAATTACTGTATTGGGTAACAAATAGAGCATTATGTAACTGAAATAATTTATTTAAACCTTTTTGATTGATTAATTTTGTGTATCTTGCTCCTTAGCAGTTTTAACCGCAGTAATATTTAAAAAAAACAGGGTTTATTCAATCTAATATTGCAATGATTGAGTCTATGGTAGATCAAGCGTAACATCCTTGAAGCGTATATGAACACGAGGGCTTGAGAGTTACGAGCTGATCAACTTGAAAGTCTGTAAAGGACTTTAAGAGCGTTTACGCCGCACACTAGCGCCGCCAATGAAAAAAAAAACATACCTAGTAATTAGAGATAGAAAATCAAATTATGCTTAACAAACTATTTGAATGAAGTAATTTATCATTTTTACGTCACCTGAAATGTTATGGTTTAGTTAAATACGGCGTTATAAAATGTTTTTGTTTTGTTTATGTAATTTATAACGCAAATTTTGTTGCGAACAAATTACAAAAACACAAATAATAATTTCGGCGGGCTGGTTAGAACCACGATAGCTTAATTGGAAAAGCACCTGACCCGTTATGTCAGAAGGGTGCAGGTTCAAATCCTGCTCGTGGAAATTTTTTCAACATTTGTGTTTTTGTAATACGGCGTTATAGTTAAAAGTGGCCGTAACGTTTTATTAAAATTTGAGAATAATTTGATTTTCTATCTCTAATTACTAGGTATGATTTTTTTTTCATTGGCGGCGCTAGTGTGCGGCGTAAACGCTCTTAAATAACGCAAAAAGTCAAGCGAAGATTTAAAAGTAAAGGTGACGTTATAATTGGTTGCGTTAAACGCATCAGTTACTTTACTAAATATCAGTACCAATTTAACTTCATAGAAATAACGTTACTAAAAGAAAGTTATAGCGGAAATTTGGTAAGGGTATCAAACCCTGAGTCAGTACCTGTGCTATACTAGTCTTGTAAAGATAAAGTTATAAAGACTCATTTCCTTGTAACTAACCAATTCTAAACTCAAACCTCGCAAGTCCGTGTTTATAAATACGCGATTTTTCACCTCATTGTAATGCAATAGACGTCGTTTTGCATGTTATACTTGTAACCATACAGACAACCCATACAGATAACTAGCATGGTTGAGGTTTGGGCGGGTCGGGCTTTGCGAATTCCCCAACTTTGTCCATGTAATATTGGTAGGCGCGGAATGGCTTCAGCTCCCACGGCACTTGATCTTCCATATGTGTGAGACACACACCTAGATCTTCCAAAGTAGGCACATCACACTTAACTATATCCGTGGTGGCTTCCTGTAAGAGAAAATTTATTTTGAATATAATAATAATAGAACTTTTGATATAATATAATTATAGGTATTTAATTAAACTTTGCACTAAAGGAATTGATTATCCGTAACTATTGGCCAATTTCAACACACACACTCCCAAGACTTCAAACAGATTGTTTTTATGTATATACAGGCTAGTCAAGGTTTTCTTATGCAAAACTAAACTGGGTTTGAAATTGCCCTTGACTAGAATGTCAAAGTGTATATTGATCCATTGACTTAAAATATGAAGATAATATAAGTAAATTTGTTAAGATTTGTTCTCACCATATGGTTTTCGTAATAATAACGTACATATATATATATATCTCATGCTTTTATGACAGTTTTTCTGAATGGTAGGAGACCGAATAAGGTTGCCAAGCTACCCTCAGGAAATTAATAATTTTTTAGACTTACCCTTTCAATACTTTCCCAATGCAAGTTTCCAAATGGGTAAGCTGGTGAAATCATGTTAACAAGAGCAACTTTTATTGGGAACACTGGATCATATTTCATGTCGTAGCGCCTGAAGCCCCAGTTCTCCTTGTCCTTTCGCATTAGCTTGTAGAACCAGTCAACAAGGTCTGCCAACAAGTATCTCTTAGGGCTGGAACACACCAAATACAATAGTATTAACAAAACTTAAATCTATATTTATGTATTGTGCAACATAAATAACATTATCCCAATCCCAACCAACAGCTGTCAAACTGTACTATATAAAAAATAAAATTATTTAAGTGTAGTTATTAAGTCTTTAATGTAATTTATTAGGGCATTTAAAGGTTTTAATCATTGAACAACTGTCTATATAAAAAATGTATTTTTTAGTTAAATTGTTGACTTTTCTGTGAACTTTAGAATGGGCTGTTTCCCATTCTAAAGTTATAGATATGTAAAATCTTAAAAAATGCATTATCCAAAATTAAAAGGATTAAGCGAAATTTTGTACTACATACCCAATCGCCTGATAGATCTGGCACCTACTATCTGGGTCACGAACCGCATTCACAATGCCTTGAGCTACATCAGACACAAACACAGGCTGCTTGATAGTAGCCATACCATTTTTATACAATGGCATCAGTTGACCATGTAGACGCCAACCAGAGGCAAAAGCCCTGTTAAAACAAAATAGTATAGTTTATTGACAACTATTAACTGCTACTTCAATCAATGTATTTTTTGTCATGGATAATAATTGATGTTCACTAATGATTGAATGCTCTGCTTAAAATAAATATAGTACTTCAACTAAGCCATCCATCATCATCATCATCAGCCTATACTTGTCCACTGCTGGATATAGGCCTCATATTGATTAGTTCATTGACTGCAATCAATGTATATCAGAAATTAGAATAAGCTTTTTAGAATAATTAGGGCAAGGCTAAGGCAAACATTCTTGCCTCAAGAATCTGTCTTCTGAGCCATAAATATCAGAGGCTTTAATAATAGTGGCGGTAGGAAACTCTTCTTTCACAGCACATTCTCCTTCGTGTTTGGAGATCTTGAACATTGATGGCTTGCTAAGCACGAAAGGTTTAGGATTTTCGGCGGCATTCAAGTAAGATAGATGGATGTATCTCTCTACTCCCATCTCACGGCAAATTCTGTAATTTGGCAAAATTCAATTTTATCATTTGTGCAGATTCACAAATATTTAACATATCAGTTAGATTAAGAACATGATCTAAGAGTTACAATATTGAAAAGTAATGAAACACACCTGGCAATGCGCCTTGCTCCGTCAACATGTACATCATTATACTTGAAATTCTTAGTTTCATAGTCTCTTCCCACAAGGTTAATGACCACATTAGAGTAACGTACAGCCTTTGCAATAGATTCCTCGTCTCTCAAATCAAATGGAGTAAAGAGTACCTGACCCAGGTCTCCACAGACTTTTAAACGTTGGGCATCATAATAGTCACACCTGTATGGTAGGATCATCTGTAATTTATGTATGTACATGAGTTAACTCTTACTTTTCTATGAAGTTTGAATGATATCCTAGTAAATGAAAGCAATAAAGAACTGTTTACTTTTAAATGAAATATAATTAAAGAGTAAAACCTGAGTGCCAATTTTCCCAAGTTTATTGCACACGTAGCGGCCCACGAAACCAGTGCAGCCGAAAACTGTGGCAACTATTCCATTGAAGCTACTGCGGCCGCCTGTGCCCCGCTTATACGTGGCTATGTTAGGCCTACTATCTGAACTGTACTGAGCCGATTTGATGTAAACAATTCCCATAGACCCATGCTTCGCTGGAAAACATAAAGACACTTTCAGTCATATTAAAGCGTTTTTACAAACAGATTTATAGACGGGTATTTAATATTTTTTTGTATTTCCCACATTTACAGCGCAATTATGTAAGAGTAGTAGTACAATCAAAAGATCTAAATAGAAACCATTTATATTAGACTTACGAATAATTTTAGCCGCGAAATGGCCTGTTAAAGCTATTGTAGCCATTTCAGGGCCTGTTTTTAACTTTATCCCAAATAATTTGTGGTCTTCTTCGACCAATCCTCTTTTGAAGTTTCGAATTTCGATTCGATTGGTTGACTTTGACTTTCTTGACTTTGACACAGAGATTAGATTTATCTGTAGATAAAATTAATTTTGGCAAATGTAACAAGCATTTACAGCCTAATATTCAGCCAAGTTTTTTTTTTGTAGACTAGATGCTAAATAAGCTAATGCTTATAAAGTAGTGAAACCACGTATGTGCATTTTCTCTAAGAAATCGGTATTGATGTAATTAACTTTTATAATAATTATATTTCCTATAATATTTTAAGCCACAATCTTTAAAAAATATAAAAAAAATATATTACAGTTAGTTTTAAAAGAAGTTTTGTCTCTCCTGTAAAGTTTGACAGTTTGCACATACGAGCTATCACATCTTGACCGACGATATTCAAAGTACAAAACAATAACGCAGGGTCGTAGGTACTCAGGTACTCAGGGATAGAGATGTAAAATGACTGAATATGACCAGTCACGATTGTCAAAAACCGTATTTGACCGGTCATTTATTGTCAAATTCAATCAAATTGACTTAAACATATTAATATTTTTAACTGTTAAAGTGACTAAATATAGGGTAGGCGTTTAATTTTTTCACTGTATTTTGTACATTTTATAAATATTTTACTAAATATAACTAGTGACAACTATTAAATACGATCAATAGAATGTGTAGCACTTATAATGATTTGGTTAACGAGCCTAGGTTTGCGAACATAGACATAATTTTCGGATAGTTATTTAGCACTTATACGCAAGCTTTTAAGAGCGTTTACGCCGAGCGCGAGACCTTAAGTTTAGGTTTTTAAGTCCAAATATCACGCACACAGAAGCGGGCTGTGAGCGCGCGTGAGTGTGTGCGTAGAGTAGGCTAGTTCTGCTCACTATAGTCAAACTCACTACTTTGATCCGTTCGAATTTAGTTTTTCGGTATACTTAGAAATTATTGAAGTGAAATCTTTTTTAGCGGCGTTGTACACTTTTTTTGTAATGGGTAAAAAATGTTAAATTCGCATCAAGACACGTGACCTGATCGAAAATGTAAGACGTAAAATCGTAAGACGGATGGAGAGTAGACAGCCGGCGCGGTGTAGGAGAGGAAGTATCCCCCTCTCTTTCTACGGCGCGGCGAAAATGTATGCCTGTTGTTTCGTTTAGGCGGCGCAGGGCGCTTGCGCGAATAAATTGTCATGTTTGTGTACGATAGCACAATAAATAAATATTGTATTCTACCACATAAATGATAGTACTTTTATACTGATAATTGAAGCAATTCGTGCAAAATTATTCCCTAACCATTCCAAAATATCAAAAATGCACAACGTTAATATTCAAGTTTTCACTTCTGCCGGCACTCCCGGGGTGCCACCCTTCGTTTTTTTATTTTTAACTATGGGCGTAAACAGATGACTAAACTACGGATACACGAAATAAGTACCTAAGTATAATATTATATTGTATGTATTTTTATTAATGTTGTAATTAATCTTATATCACAAAATTATAATCAATACCTATCTGTTCCTCAACGATTTATTTTGGACGAATTGATTTGACGACGACACATTTTATTTTATTTTATTCATAGTTCGGCAAATGTCTCCACTCCACTTGATGTTAAGTGGAAATGGAGTCCCTGTTGTTCCCTGCATGACGTTGACAGTTGACAGTTTGTTGATGGTTTGAGATACGAAACATTTAAGAATCCTTCTTATTTAAGTTTTTCTTCCAATATTTTACAAAGAAATGATTAATTGTATGGGCAGTCAAATAAATTGACCGATTTTTTAGAATATATCAATAATAATATGTTGTCTATTACCAAGCCCAATTTTGCTAATCTCCTTTTAAAATAAATTTTGTATAAAAATTACTTGGAAAATATGAGCCACATAAGCACAAAGCGCATCATGCAGCAATAAAATAGGTGCTGTCAAAACTCGGTCAAGTTATTTGACTGCCCATACAATTAATCATTTCTTTGTAATACATTGGAAGAAAAACTTTAATAAGTAGGATTCTAAAAACCATAATAATAGCTAAGGATACTTTAAAAAATTAAAAAAGCAATACACTTATTAACAAAATAAATAATTAGTCTACAAAAGTCGCACTGCTATGATATATGATATGATGCTGGATATGGTGAGGAGATTGGGCCATAGCCCATAGCGCACACTGGCACGGGTGCGGAGCAGTCGTGACAAAAACTGGGACCAACGGTTTTACGTGTCTTGCAAAGGAGGGGAGAGAGAAACACACACATAGATGGTATTTCCCACCCATCCCATGGGCCAGTTTAAAAGAGCATCTAACCTCTTTGGCATACCTACATGTCCGCCATTTTGAAAAATACGTGTTTTGGCGGCCAGTGATGAAACGCATGTCAATCGACAGAGTAAGTGATTACAAACAAAAAGTGTTCGGTGATGAAATCTCTAAGTGATACGGTTTCTGAGATATTAGACTCCAAAAACAAATATTTTATTTTAATTTATTTGGTTTCCTTGTATGACAAAATAAGTTTATGTCGGCGGCGAGGTTGTTTGTAGGTAGAACAGTCGAGCAAACTCGATTTCGTTGATAACACAGTTAATCTTGGATCTTCAAAATAAAGACGCAGTCGTATTCCTTACAGTCAATTTAATGTTATTTTAACATCAGAATTTAATTATTTAAAAATAGTTGGCCGATGCAAATGGATTTTAGAAACGAAGTGAGTTCTGCGCGTGCGTACTCTCCGGCTGCTACCGTTCAAATGTGTCCAGTCCGTTGTTGCGCCAACTGACGTTGACGTTCCGCGTACCATAGAGCATAGGCTGCGCAGACCACACTCAAGTATAGACTATACTTGTCGTTTCTAAGCGATGCTAGCACCATGTCTCCGACATATATAATACGAAACATACATATATATATATACATATCAGTCAGCTCATAGCTTCTTAGCTGCGGCCTAGGACGGCGTCCCTCTATACAGGTGGCTGTACTGAACTGAGTTCACAAAACAAACACCGTGATCCTGGTGGACCGGTGGACATGATAATGCAAATAACAATAACAATAAACACAACGTAACAAAAAACTGCTCGTGAGGAAAATAACCATTCGTGCACTTACACCAGAGGTTAGAAGCCGAATGAAACGATTCACTAAATAAAAAATGTTTTTTTTTGCTTAACTTTCTGTTTTTGGAGTCAAATATCTCAGAAACCATATCACTTAGAGGTTTCATCACAGAACACTTTTTGTTTGTAATCACATACTCTGTCGATTGACATGCATTTCATCACTGGCCGCCAAAACACTTTTTTTTTTTTATATTAGAAGGAGGCAAACGAGCAGGTGGGTCACCTGATGAAAAGCAATCACCGCCGCCCATGGACACCCGCAAAACCAGAGGAATCACAGATGCGTTGCCGGCCTTTAAGGAAGGAATAGGCTCGTTTCTTGAAGATTCCTAAGTCATTTTGGTCCGGAAATACCGCCGCTGAGAGCTGGTTCCACAGCACTGTAGTATCAAAAGTTTCAAAATGGCGGACATGTAGGTATGTCAGGTTCCATACAAAAATGATCGAACCTCTTTAATTTGTTTATGCTCTCACCAATTATCTAGCTCAAGATAAGTATTCTTAAAAAATTCGTTAGTATAGTAAGATAATGGATAAATGCATAGACATGTATGCATGCATAAACATAGAAAAAACACCTAGACCCGAAATAAATTTAGAAAAACAGTCCTTCTCTAAATTAACCCGACCGGGAATTGAACCCGGGGCTTCGGAGACGGCGCGACGCCCGACCCGGCGTGCTAACCACACGACCACGGAGGTCGTCCAATTTAAAAATGTTGCAATTCATCAAAAGTAACATAAAATAATTTATTCGCTAAAGTACTAAGATTTGCTTATCGCGCTACAAATTTGAACTATCTTCGAAATTACGGCAATTGTTCGACAATCGTCGGGTAGAGCGTCGAGCGACGTGACCACTCTCTCAGAGGCCTCGCGGCGGACTGATTTGACACTAATAGAACGCAGAGTTTTGTAGTAGTTTTAGAGCAGTTTTAAAATATTTATAGAAAAATTATAGAGCTAATTTAGTAAAAAGAATTTTGCGCATAATTTAAAGAACACTTTTTTCTATAGTAAAAAGCTTTTATCTCATATTTATATAGTAAGTATATTAGAGAAAACAATTATTTTATCACCTATAATTTCTTTAAAAATTCAAAATGTTTGGATTTTTAGTTTTTGTTAGTAACCAAAATCTAAAAATGTTTTCAACAAACTATTTTGCTGAAGATCTTTCAAATTGAAATAAAATTTTTGTTCTTAGGTTTGTCAGTAATTTAAACACATTTTTAAGCTTCGAAGTTGACGCGGAAAGTCAAATTATGAAAACCTCTGTTCAATTATCTTGTTATAAATTCCAAAATATCCATAAATCTAAAAATGTTTTTAACAAACTATTTTGATGACAAAATCGCCTAATGATATAAGTAATTAACATATTTGTAAAGTAAATATTCATAGATATTAAGAGGTTTGAAAAGTACAGTTTTTGAGCAAAACGGCGTAAACGCTCTTAAGACCTTTACACTTTTTAATTTAATTTAATTTTATATTATGTTTTTTTGGTATTAAAATTTTATATTTTTATTGTTATTTTTAAAATTCCATTGTATACAAAACTGGTTTATGTTTTATTTTTAGAACGTTATTTGGAATTTGTTTGGTTTGTTTTTAGCTTCATAATTTTTTTGTAAATGCTGTGTATCCCTGTCATAAATTTCATACATATCTTATTACTACAAACATCTAATTTTAATCAAAACTGTGTGAACATTGTTGGTGTACCTTTCAAAATAAATAAATAAATAAATAAATTTACATTACTGCCAATTCCGCCAACATCGCGACACGATTTCAGTTTATTTAAAAAAACAAAATTGTTATTCTGTGTTCATGGAGGAGTACGTTTCTATGATGTTTATGTCACGTTTCCAAAAAAAGTAGTATATTTAAGTATTTATTAGCTAAAGAAAATTCATTTTACTCTTTGTTTACTCATACTGCGGTAGTGCAAGTCGTGACAAGTATCAACTGCGCGTGACGCGGCGTAATAAAAAGAATTTGAAACCTAAATCTAGCTAAACGCTTTTTTTACATTTTTGTTCAAAATAAATATTAAAAAACACTAAAGATCATATTGACCATATATGACCCTTTTTGACAGTAAATGACCGTTTTTGACCAATTTAACCGTAATTGACAGTCAGTCAAATTCAGTCACTTTGGTCATTTTCATCTCTACTCAGGGATAAGACAAATAACTACTAAGTATAGGTAATAGTTATAATATTTTTTTCATCGCGATACACAAAGACATACGATTACGTACGTCGTCGTCGGTATATATCTTAACTAGGCATTATTATAATATTACAAGAAATGTTAATGTATGTAGACATATTTTTCTGTTTCAGTTAGAAAAAGACATAGAAAATTACGTTACGTATAAGTTGGTTAGAAGAAGACTCAAACTGAAGATTCCGTCAGCCTCATAAAATTAAATGTCAACAGCCTCTAAAAAATTCTGTAATAAATCTTTTTTATTTTTAATAACCAACCTTAAAACTTCATAATGAGATAGGTATATTTTATGTTTCAGCAAGTTTAGAAAACACTGATGTTTTTCCAAAAATACGTAGATTTTTCACTCAAACAATAACTTTCATCATAATCTTCTTCAAATATATCTACATTCTTTTTGGTTTCAAAGTTTTCATGTATCTCATCATCATAAATATATTTTTTTATTTTTTTTTATTTTTTAGCGGTGACGACCAAATGTGTGACGCTGGGAACCTATTTAACGCTGTCAAATGAACGTTTTTGAAAAAGTTCCTCTAGAGCTACTTTTCCCATTGGCATTATCGTTGCGTAAGGTTAAAGTAAAGAAAGATGCTCTAAGTTGCGTCTTCTTTTCAACACTATTAATAAATATTATTACTAAGTAACTCTTTGGTCGAATGACACTTGGAATGGTTTATATTATAACTTAAAATTTGTTATGAGGTTTTTAACTATTGTAGGTACCAGAGTGAAGATGTTTTTTAGTTGTTAATTAGGTAAATAAATAAATTGTAGTCTGCTATGCCAATATCAATGACTGGAGTCGGCAAATTGCTAAAGATAATTGTTTGAAGTGTGCATAATAAGACTATAGTAACATTAGAAATTTTAGCAAGCCAATTTACGGTCAGAGTGTCGTACATTTTAAATTTATGTTTACTTATATGTTGTTTACACATGCTTTTCATATTTAAGTACATATTGTGTACGGACTTAGAATGAACTTTTAGCATCCGATGGCACTATACACGACCTCTGTGGTGGGTGTACCCACCAGTCGGCCAAAGATCTATATGCCTGTATGCCCCAGTTTTGATTCCCAGGTGCAGGTACATATTAATGAGGAGCTCGATGGCGCAGTGGTTATCGCGCCCGTTCTGCAAGGGCCAAGGTTTATCAGTTTTGCTACTATTAACCAAATCCGTTATTTACGACTAAGCAAATCTGTTATAAATAGCTACCTACACGAATGGATTTGATAACAAAACATTTAAGCGACTCTCGCAAAGGCCGGTCATCGGATGGGTGACCCACAGTTTATCATCTCGAGCTCTTCCATGCTGCGGAAGGTGCCTTCCGACGTGCGTAAAGCCGTAGGTCCCAGCTGCTTTAGCAGTCGTTAACAACAACCAATCCGCAGTAGTGCCCGCGTGGTGGTTTATGACCCTGTTCTCCCTATCCATTTATAGGAAAGGCTCGTGCCCCAGCTGATAATTACGCCAATATTAATGACTAGTCTGCAAATTACTGAATATAATTTTCGTTTTGTTGCTTGGAGTTGTTTAGTCGCATAATGCCTAATTCGCAAAATGTCTAGTTGCTTTTTATATCCAGGTACATCTGTTTGTCCTTAGGAGTGTTGGGATGAACTTTTAGCATCATCCCACAGGCCAGACAAAGATATATGTCCCAGTTTTGATTCCCAATAGATGTACATATTAATGTGCTGAGTTTGATTGGAAATAGGGCTAGTCTTAAGTCTGCTTGGCTAACTACCACCAACTTATCTGTCTGTCACCATAATAACAACATTGGTAGCATTATCGTTTCCAAACAAAAGAAGAGCTGCTAGTTCTTTCAATGCGCAGTGCGCTTAAACCATCCATCACTTCATATTATTATCATCACTTACCAATAAGTGAGAGAAAAGCAAAGCGCTCTTTCATTTGAATAACATATAGAATTAGGTACCTATATAAAAATAAAAATATTTTATAAAATTCACCTACTTATGTTTCTGATACTAAAAGCTTCATTACTATTGTCAGCAACTTAACAATGTTTTAAAATTATTATTTTTTGGATTAAAAATACCATTTATTGTGAAGTGTAAAGTGTTTTATTATTTTATAGCCTCAATATTAAAATTAATTATTACAGCCTTCATGTACCTCGGGTCTACATTCCTAAATGGTCCACTTGCCTGAATGGTCCACTTTCTCAGACTATTTTCCCAAACTGTCTACAAAGCTGTAGAATTATTGATTTGTGAAATATAATATTTGTAAAGCATGTTTGTTTGTTGTACCCATAAAGTAAAGTAAAGTCCCATAAAACCAATAGGTATATTTTCAGTTTGACTGTGGGAACAACAGTCTATAATAATAACTTAGCATAAGGTAAGGAATTAATTGTTTAAATTGTCTTATGAGGCACAACAAATCTAATATTCTGAAGCAGACTATTTAATATATTTGTCAGATGACATCTCATATTATGGTCACTTACAACTAAGTTGGGAAATATCAGAAATTAACTGTGGTGTTGAAGTAGCTAGAGACAAATAAGGTGAATGAATGATTATTAATTTAGTCACATTTACATTTAATAAATAGAAATTTTTTATTTGACATTCTAAAGCCAATGGAAATAAAATAATGACAGTTAATATTTATTTAATTTGCCGAGCATACAATTTACATTCAAACTAAATTGATATCTGATTCAGCCTTCTGCTTCTATCTAAGAACACTTTATGCTTCCTTGTCCTACCAGCTTCAACTCAGCATTCACAATAAAATCTTCGGCACAAATCATAATGTCACTGGTTCTCATTTATTGATCAGACCAAAGGGATCTTGTTCAAACAGGCAATTGTTTAGTTTTTTTGTGGTAAATGGTGATTTATATAGTGGTAATTAATTAATTTCATGAAAAATTATAGACAATTAATAAAAAATAGTAATTTCTCCCTTAATCCTTAAGTTATAGTAACAACAAATATTTTTTAAAGACACTTAAACGTTAAAATGAAAATAAATTTTAAGCTCTAGCTCTTTACAATATCTGTCGAGTATTTTCATAGTTTCTACTTGTAATTTTGCATAAGACCATCATTTTGCGTGTTTAAAACAATGTGGCGGTGTTTTCAACATTCTTAATCGAGTATCGATTACAAATATCACACCTAGTATTTTTAATACTCGTGGCAAGCACTAAACGATTCAACTTTGAGGAAAATTCACTAACGCTAACACTACGACTTTGGTTTAATCGTTAGGAAAATTTTGCGCGATACCATTTTTGACATCGGCTAAACCAAAACCGAACCAAAACTTAATCGTTAACGTTTGAACGTTTGAGTCAGTTTGAGATGTTGGCAAATAGCGCGATCGAGGCCCAGCTTTTGTAATTTACCGCGATTGAGGCCCTGGTATTTAGACTCATGTAAGCCACTATTTAAAAAATATAATATTCTGCCTCTGTCATGTTTGTACGTAAGGGATATTTGTCTTTTTGTGGCAAATAATTCAGAATATTTTAAGAAACGATGCGACGTTATCACAAGGCAGAAGAGAGCTTAGTTTAAAAATTTATTGTTTCAACCACCTTGTCATAAAGATATTTATAAGAAAAATATTGTTAATATGTGCATAATCATTTATAATAAGATTCCAAATGAAATAAAAGAGCTGCAGAAAAATAGTTTTAAAAGAAAATTGACTGAATGGCTCATCTCAAATTGTTTTAAAGTGTTAAGGAATTTCTGGATTTTAAAATTGGACATACTTAGCTTTTATTTGATTGTAAATTTTATTGTGAACTTTAATAATTAATTTCATTCATATTATTACTTTTTTTTATAGTTTTAATCATTTATATTAACATTTTGCACGTCTGCACGCAGGCTGACTACAGTGAAACAAATGTTAATCTTAAGATCACAATTATATTGTACTTTACCTGTAATCTGGCAAATAAATGATTTGATTTGATTTGATTTGATTTAGTAAATCGAGTTGATACATCTCTTGGAGCTGCTATGCTAACTGACAGACAGAACAGACAGCTGAGCTGAGTGTCTATGATTTCTTGGCGAGAAAGTGAAGAGTTATGTCTGCAGTTTTGTTGTATTTTCTAAAATTTGTGTTACATCGAATATTAATGTGAAATAATGGTGGATTATTAACCGTTAAGTGTTCGTGAGTGTGCATGAGTATTGGCAAATGAAAGAAAACAGTGCAACGGCACTTTTCAAATTTTCTTAAGAAGTCCGCATGAGGACTTAGTAAAGCCCCACATCTTTACTGAGATACTCGAGGGGTTGGGGGGTATATCATTTCTCACTTCTCATTTTTAATAACATTCATCATCCATCATCATAGAGTTTAATACAGATAATACTAATGAAATTAAAAAACTAATGACATGGCAGCATGGTCTATGACCTTAGCCGGTTTCTCAGGGAACGACTAACTAAAACTTAAAAAAAAACTGAGTGTTTATTAGTTTGCTCCGCTTCACAAAGTTTAATTTTTTACAGTACTATTAATTTGGACCGTAAATTTTGTATGCGGTACAGTACAGAAACATATAAAGTAATAATAATAATGAACGAAGAAGACGTAGAAATAATAAGTACTAGTTGGGAAGTAGAACGAGTAGCCGAAGTGTTACAAACATTTATAAAAAATGTTAGTGCTTTTTTACAGTGAATTTACGTTTTTACGAAGTGATTTCCTGTTAATAAGTATGTTTCACTTTGATATAATTATTACAGAATGAAGACGTTTTTACTTTTCCTCTTTTGAATGAAAAAAACAACAAATTGATACTATGGACAGCAATATTCCAGCATTTACAGAAGGAAAACTCTGAACCTATTCATAGTTTGTGTTTGTCAGCTGCAAGGATTTTGAGGTATCTATTTAAAAGTTTATTGCCTTGTTTATAATGATGAGTCATTGTGTAGCAAACAATATAAATATGTATGCAGTATGTATGTAATACAATGTAGTATTTGACTCATTTAATATTTACAGTCGGGACAAGCATGATCTAGATAAAATGTTGTGTGAAAAATGGATAACAATTTTGGTGGAAAAAGCTGGCTTGTACAATTATGTTGGACTTGAAGATGAGATGCTACCATCCAATCAAATGCCAAAAAAAGAAATTGTACTTGAAGCATTGAAGTGTTTATGTAATACAACATTCAACAGTGAAGTGGCTAGAGGTTTGTGTGCCTACACTAGCGTGGCCCAAGCTTTGATTGGCAGGCTCCGAGTCTATAAAGATGTCCCATATAAAGATGAAATAATGCTCTATGATATGAAATTACTATTCATACTAACAGCATTCAGACCAGATGTAAAAAAGAAAGTTAAATCAGAGCTATGTGGTATGGACTACTTGATAAGTTGCCTCAATGAACTGCTGAAAGAAGCTATTTCACCGGAAGCTAACCAAAATCCCGAATCTTTAAATGGGGCAATTGAAGGCTGCCACTACTGGTTACTTGAGGTACCCCTTGTTGATCTTCTAGTATTAAATTGAGATTTAGAGTTATTCATTATTTTAGTAATAGCTGAATTTACTAAAAAAGGTACTTAGAGCATGATAAATGATTATTAAATTTATTTTTAGGATAGCCAACAGGCAATAATCTGTGAAATTCTCAAAGTGCAGTTCAATTTAATTGTAAACTTGGACTCCCATAAGCCACTAAATGAGAAAGAAGAAGCTATGTATTTGAAACTGATGCCAGTTGTTACTGCATTGCTATGTGCTGACATGTCAGATGAAGTTAAATTGATGGATTTGCGTAGTAATATTGGCAACTTGCTGACAAGGTGCGTTGTAATAAATTATCATTTCGTTTATTGTTTTATATTAGATTGATTAACATTTCACATTTACTTAGAACGTCTTGTTTACATACACTACAACTTAATAACCTTTTTTTGTATTTTTTGTATGTCTTTTTTATAACATAATAACCAGGGGGATAACCACAAGCTCTTATAGCAGTATTAATGCAGTTGTGGACAAGAGACGTGAGTATGTTCGCCGCTACACGCGTCTTGTTTTCTCAACTGCAATAATACTGCTATAAGAGCTTGTTGTTACCCCCCGGGTATTCATGTACACACACTTACTTATTACAGTTTTTGTATTATTTGTATGGCATTACTTTTCAGCATTCCATCTAAATTTTACATATATTTGACTCCTATATTGAGTAAAGATGAAATTTGCCTACACGAGTATGATGGCAGGAACATGGATGCTTTGCAAGCCCTGGTAGAATTGTTGCAACATCGTCTACTCGTATCATCCGTATGTATATTTTAATTTCATCATTATGTTAAAAATTTTGTTAAGATTTTACATTAAGGTCAGGAATTTAATTCTATCTAAAAGTCTTAGTTGCGTTGCCAGTCGCCCTGACTCGTGGCCGAGTGGTTAAAAACTACACTTTCTTTATTAAACTAAAAGAAATGTTTATTCTTAAAGCTCTGTTAAACATTAATCGATATAGCCTATAATGAACCTGGTTAATTTTACAGTAACTTTTATCTCCTTCACAGGCCACAGAGAAGCAGTTCGATGATCTCTCCCCGATCTTGACAGTGATGCTGAAGAGTGTCCGCGCGTGCCGTACCCACAGGAAGTACTTGCGCCAAGTGGTGTTGCCTCCGCTTCGGGACGTGTCTTCTCCCCCGGAGAAGGGAGACACGCTGCGAAATATGCTTTGCAGACTACTCACATCGCCAGTTACCAGCATTAGAGATTTAGTTGCAGAGTTTATATTTATTATGTGCAAAGAAAAAGGTATGTATTGTCTATATAAAACTCATAAACAGTAATAAACAAATATTTAATTATGGTAGTCAACATAATTAAGAATATCAGATACCTAATGAATCATATTTTATTTTATTATCCATAACATATCATCTGATTATAGCCATTAGGCTGATTGCAGATAGAGAGAGAGTAAAATATATAACAAGTGTAACTGTTATACATACTTTAAAGACTATATTTGTAATGTAGGTATCTCTGATTTCTTTATCATTTATATTTGTAAAGTCTAAAATCTGATGATAGTCAGTCTGAGATAAGAGTTTACATATTTTTAAATATTTTTTAAAGATATTGACCAAACCTTAACAAACATTTAAATGAAATTAAATGAAAAGAAAACTCATTTAAATGTTTATTTAAATACAGAATGTTACTCAATATTGGTAAAGATGGACAGGAAGTGCTTTTTTAATTTATTCATTTTTAGGAAGGAAAAAGTTGAGGATAAAATTGTAGAATATAGGGAAATGGCACCAGTGTTCGACAGGAAACAGTAATCGACATTTGATTTTAGTCTTTAACAACGATTGAATACAGTCCACCTGCTTCCTAGCTGCTATTCTGAAAAATTTTAATAAAAAAAAAATTGATGAAGAAAATTCTGTTGAACACTGGTCTTAAAGTGTCGAGCACTGGGGCCACTAATCTGGCTATAACTTACCTCGTCGTTTGAATACCAGAATACCATAAATAATTTGAAATTAATTTTGATTTATCTAATCTACTTTTAAATATTGTATGGGCTGTAATAGTGGGACGCATGGTGAAGTACACCGGCTTCGGTAATGCCGCGGGCCACCTGGCGCAGAAGGGGCTACTGGCGGGGCGGCGGGGCGGGCGCGGGGACGGCTACTCGTCCAGCAGCGACGACTCTGACACGGACGAGTACCGGCACGCCGAGCCCCACATCGACCCCGTGCTCGGCTGCACGCGACCGCCGCGCGCCAACCCGCTTGAAGGCATGTCCGACGAACAGGTGGGTAACACGATCCGATCCAAACCTCTGAGTGTCTAGTAGGGGAAGGGCACACGGTTGCGTGAGGCCCTTCCCTCTAAATCCTCTCTTTTTTTATTTTTTTTTTAGATAGCTCGGCAAATTACTCCATCCCACCTGATGTTAAGTGGAAATGGAGTCCAGAGGCGTAGTTAACTGGTGCAGCGTGCAAACAAACGTAGCATAGGTTTGATTCCGAACTCCGCTGCACGCAGCAATGCTGCCGCAGCAGTGCTGCCCGCAGTACTACCGGTCCTGCATTGCTGCCGCGACATTGCTGCGTGCAGCGGGCAGCACTGCTGCGGCAGCACTGCTACGTGCAGCGGAATTCGGAATCATACCTTCAGTTAACCTCACTCTGCCGGCCCACAAGGTGCTTCTTCACGCCTCTTTTGAAGGACCCCATATCATAGGAAGGAGGTAAAACGTGTGCTGGTAGACTATTCCATCTTTTGGAGGTGCGACAAAGAAACGAGTCACCAAATTTCTTTCTGACGGTGCTTCGATCACACTTCGGCTTGAAAAGTCTTGAAAAGCCAAAAATGTCCGGTGACGCTAAAAGAGCGGCCGGAAGCCATCAGCGAACTATCTCCAAAAAAAATGGTGGGTAACGATGAGATATTAGGCTTTTAAAGCAGTAATTTAACAGTGTAGCCACTACGTGCAGTGTGTTTTTTGCAACTGGGACAGTATGGGAAAATCTTAAACCTTATGAGTTATAGGAAATCTGTCTTAGAAACCATTAGGTCTAATTTTGTAAAAACAATTTCGGCATAGCAAATTTTTTGGTCAAGTGTGATTTGTACATAAAAAATTGTCAAATTGATCTTTGTTTGTGCGTATCTTTTCAGTTTAAATGAAATGAAATGAAATATATTTAATTTGCGCTTGAGAAAGGTACATTTTTGGTCTTATTCTAGTTTTCTTCTCTTTCTCAGCTGACAATGTAGCATGCAAATAATTTTAAATAACAATTACTAAATATTCTAATTAATTACATACATATAAAAATACAAAATTAACACTTCAAATTGTCAAAAGCCAATTAAATAACATTTTAATAAAAATACAAAATTAATTACTAGAAATTGTCCCTATTCAAAAATATGTCAAAAATATGTCAAATCAATATTATAATGTCAAAAATATGTCAAATCAATATTATAACATTAAATCTATGTATTATAACCACAGCGCAGCGGCCTAACTTATAATCTGTGGAGCTTATAAACTTCACTTCTCTATGGTAGTCCATGCCATAGAGGAAAAAAGAAAAGTTTGTGAAAAGTTATGTCAAAAGTTACTAAAATATTTGCAACTCAATTAAAATAATATACAGAAATAAAATAATAATAAAAGTCAAATGATTTATCAAGTTTGGTCAAGGTGAATAGTATTTTACAGACATCAAAAGAAATTAATATGTCGTTAACTTATAAAAAAAATAAAACTAAAATATTAGCTTGCACACATCTAGGTACACATCTTACATTTATTAAGTGTATGTGTAAGAAAATCTTTCACTGAATAAAATAGGTGTGCCATAAGCCATTTATGTAACTCTGCTAGAAATTGTTTTACAATAAGTTTTCTAATTGTTTCAGGCAATTTATTAAAAATACTTATGCACATCCAGAAACAATTCTTTTGCATACGAGTGCTTTTTGGAACAAAGGCCGACATCAACCTTTTTCCATTTCTAGTGTTTCGGGGATACATATCTTGTGCTGTTTCAAAATAATGATGGTTAAGTTTGACAAATTTGGCTATTTCAAAAATGTATAGACATGGCAGGGGTAAGACTTTTAACCTTTTGAATAAGGGTGCACATGGCTCATCTGGTGCAGTGCCACAGATTGCCCTAATACATTTTTTTTGAGCGATAAATGCTTTATTTGTGTCTGTGCTGTTTCCCCATATGATTAAACCATAACGGAGGATGGACTCAATATATGCAAAGTATGCTGTGAGTGCTGCACTTTGAGAGGCTACTTTAGTGAGTTTATATAGTGCAAAAGTAAATCTATTTATTTTACAACATATGTTTGTGATCTGTTGCTTCCAGTCCAACTTATGATCAATTTGTATACCCAGAAACTTAGTTATATTTGTGCCATGTAGTCCTAGTCCTTGATAGTGTACATTTAACGTTTGATAAGGTGTATTATTAAAATTCATGAAATAAGTTTTGTCAATATTAATGAAAAGGATCTTTAAGCCAATTTATTATTAAGTTGATTGTATTGTTAATTTCATTACTATGGTCATTTAATGTCAATTTCTTACTTGTAGTCACTATGATTGAGACATCATCCGCAAATAAGATGCAGCGGTGCTTTGTCAGTTTTGGTAAGTTATTTATATAAGTGAGGAACAAAAATGGGCCCAAGACACTCCCCTGGGGCACCCCAAACTTGATTTCTTTAAACTCAGATAGATATTTTTGGGTTATATTATTTTTATCGAGTTTAGCTACTTCAACGGCTTGCATCCTATTGCTCAAATAAGTTTTTAGCCAATTTAGTGCCGGCCCCCTAATGCCGTTGTTTTCCAACTTTTTTAGTAGGGTGTCATGTAAGCAATAATCGAACGCTCTAGACATGTCAAGGAAAAGAGCTGTTGTGTACCTATTTTCATTTATGTTCATTAGTATTTCATTCACTAGGTTGAATATGGCATGGGTTGTGGATTTCTTTTTTTGAAATCCGAATTGATCTTGATTTAATATACCATACTTTTCAAAAAACACCATCAGTTTCTCAAGTACAATTTTTTCATAAACCTTTGATATGATTGAGATTAGTGTAATGGGTCTGTAGTTGTCAACTACTGTTTTTTCATTTTTTTTATGCAAGGGTTTGACTAGTGAATACTTAAGCCTGTCTGGGAAGGTCCCAGAGGATATTGATAGATTTATAAGAAATGTTAGAACAGGGGCTATTTCTTCATTGCATGCCTTCAGAACCTTTGTACATATGTTGGCATACCCTTCAGAGTTTGTGTTTTTGAGGGACTTAATAGTTTTTCTAACACAGTACTCATCAACAGGAGTCAGATAAATGGAATTTATCAGATTACTAGTTTTCCCATGCAACGCAAGGCGACGCATCGCTAAACAATAAATCTCATACGGAGCGTTTGCGCCTCGTACCATAAGAAAAACTGTTTTTTTTCCTTTAAATTAAAACTACAAATTATTAAAAAATAATGAACTACAATATTGAAGTGTGTGTTAATACTAATCTACTAAGAAAATTTAGATGCTTAAATCGGTCTGGTTTGCCTGTCAAATGCGAATCTGTTTTAAAAGAGGTTACTTTGATTATTTTTTCTCTGTTATAAAAGTTGACAAATCGTGTTTCTACAACTAACAAAATGAAGTCAATTAAATGAAAAATCATGTCATCAAATATCACATTCATATGTTTTGTAATTGTTGGGACAAATCAAGATCCCCGCCACGTAAATTTCCAATGCGTCGCCTTAATGTAAGGAGCATTTCATTGTATTGGAAAAAAATCTGTGTAGCAGAAATTAGTCTTTATTAGTAATGTTTAATTAACTTTAATCTAAGCGTTGTTATAGAAACATAAGTATTTTAAATAATAGTTACAATTTAAAAACAAGACCTAAAAGCTTGGTAGAGTTGTATTGTAGGTCTCTAACAGTAAGTGAGTACTACTACGGTTGTAATTCAATTCTAGTTACAATTAATTTTGTCTAAGAAAATTTTCATTAAATATTTATTTTAACCAGTTCACTGACCCGCAGGCCACATAACAAAGGTAAATTGTAACTTGTAATAGGATTACGCGTAGTCCATTATCGTGTAACAATATCTGATTTTGTGGTTTAAGTAGGTTAGAATACATCTATTTTTTCTGTGGTAGTATTGTGGTACACCACAACGTAATCTTTAAGATATGCGCGCTGATATCATGATTACTCATACCTACTCGTAAGCTTGGAAATAAATTTAACCGGCGGCAATGTGATGTAGTGGTTAAATTACCGTTCTTAGACCCAGAGGTTACGGGTGTGATTTCCGACAACGACGGGGGTTTATAACATATTATTTATTTACTTAGATTAATTATACTATTTGATTGAGCTGTTTCAGAATTCTAGCTACCAAGATTTATCTATGTCTGTCGCCATAACAAAACAGTTTCATTGTTGTATTCCAATAGTTGTTCTTCAAAGGATGAAGATTCTGGGTGAAGTGTGCTTCCATCTTTGGTCTTATCGTTACTTACCATAGGATGGGATGAAGAGCGAGCGCTGCCCCCTAGTTATGTAAAATGAACGCATACCATGCATTTTAAGCCAACTCTAACTGGCAGACTGGCATCCAAGAGAGGACAAGAGAAATACAACATAAGCGATGAGAAGATGATCTTAAGGCCACGCATCGCTAAACAATAAATCTCATACGTTTTGATACGAGCGCTTGCGCCCCGTACCATAAGAAAAACTGTTTTTTTTCCTTCAAATTAAAACTACAAATTATTTAAAAAAAATGAACTACAATTTTAAAGTGTGTATTAAGACTAATCTACTAAGAAAATTTTGATGCTTAAATCGGTCTGGTTAGCCTGTAAAATGTGAATCTGTTTTAAAAGAGGTTACTTTGATATTTTTTTCTCTGTTATAAAAGTTGAAAAATCGTGTTTCTGCAACTAACAAAATGAAGTCAATTAAATGAAAAATCATGTCATCAAATATCACTTTCATATGTTTTGTAATTGTTGAGAAAAATCAAGATCCCCGCCACGTAAATTACCAATGCGTCGTCTTAAGCTCACAACGCGTCCCAACGGGAGAAGTGTTGCCAAGGATAGACAATAGTGCGAATTGTTGGAGGAGGCCTTTGCCAAAAAGCACAATGACCTGAAATAAATTTTATAAAATTTTGCACAATAATTTAGGATTTCATATTATTATTATTATATTCATTATTTATTTTCTTTCTTAAAACTTGGTTTTTACAATATTTTAATATAAAAACAGTAAAACATTATAAAAACCTAATCCTAGAGTACCGCCAGCAGCGGGGCAGGTCCCAAGCTAGCTAGCTAGCTTTATTATTATTATTTCCGTTATTTATTTTTTCACATATTACTTTACATTTTTAAATATTTTCTAAAAACAAAACAGACAAAACATTATTATCATCATTATTATTCTTAAGATATTTTTTTACAATATTTTATATTAACATATTTACAATATAAAATATTATAAAAAACTTAACCTAGGTTGCCACCGGCAGCGGGGACAGACCCAAACTATCGGCGGTTAGGGCTGCAGAGTGGGGAACCTCCTGACAATACGTGCCGTGTCAAGGAGTACTGTCTTTTGCATCTATTCTTTATATATCTGACGGCTACCGTTTGTTTGCAGAAAGAATACGAGGCAATGAAGTTGGTGAATTTGTTCGACAAGATGGTGTCATCGGGCGTAGTGAAGCCGGCGACTGTGGGCCCCGACGGGCGGCCGCAGCCTGTCGACCACGTGCTGCAGCTGCGGGACGCGCCCACCCGCCCGCAATCCTAAGCGACCCGCCCAAATGTATGAGCGGATACGACATAAACACCATAATTTGACCTCCGGGATTTGTCACTGGGAACTGACAAAACCCTTTATGCAGGTTTAGTTAAACACTGTTTGACCTTGGGAAATGTCTTGATGGAATTTGGTGAAGGGTGATTGTTGACATCATGCCGGGATAATATACGGGATACCAATCTAAAATAAACCAAATGATGTGGCTATCATTGTTGTGAAATAATTTGATAGCGTAAGGTTGCACTATGACAAGAAGCAAAACAGATGGACGGTTTGACGGAGATTTTCTTAATTATAAACATTTTCGCCTGTCAGATAGTTTGCGAAGTAAGCTCTTTAGTCTCTATCATCATCATCATCAGCTAATTTTATGTTCCCACTGGTGGGGCACGAGCCTTCCCTTTGGATGGATAGAGAGAACGGGCCATAAATCACCACGCGGGCCCGGTGCGGATTGGTAGTCGTTAACGACTGCTAATGCAGCTGGGACCAACGGCTTAACGTGCCCTCTGAAGCACGGAGAAGCTCGAGATGATAACATTTTGGTCACCCAACCGATGACCGGCCTTTGCGAAAGCTGCTTAACCTCAGCACTCGCAGACCGGGCGCGTTAACCTCTGCGCCATCGCGCTCCAATAGTCCCTATAGTATCCTATTATGTATTAGCGCGTGAATCATTTATCATACATTATTTCAGAAAGTTACTACGATTTAAAAACCGAAACCAGAAACACTAATTGCTAACATTTTCATTTCATTAAGGTAGTATGCTTCAAAATAAAATATGTCACCACTGGCATAGGCCAAAATACGGACGCCATTAACTTTCTTGTAGAAATCTGCGTCAAAATTGAACTTACTGTTGATGTGCCGATTTTGAAAGACCTTCTCTAGACTTAGATATAGAACGCCCCTGATATAGAATGCAATATAGGTAAAGTATTATTTTTATTAGAAATTTGTAAATGCACCAAAGTTCTTTAAATATATAAAGGTTCATCATTCAAGTATACTTTTTGGTACGATTATAGTGTGGTTCGATCTTGCTTCAGAGAGAAAGAGTTTATTTGTGAATTCGTAATTGAATGTTAGTGGTACTAGTTGTGTAGGAAAAGATGTCTTGGTTTCCATATTGATATCATTAAGTTCAATAAAAATGAATAAAGAGTTAGCAATGAAACGTTTGTCTTAACCTTTTCACCGCCCAACTATCCTGCACGCGATGTCCCGCTGTACGCCAACGTTTAAATGTATTTTAATAAAGTAGGTACAAAGAAGAACTTCTATAGAAGTGCTGGCGTGGGCGGCACGAAAATCTCGAACTTCTATAGAAGTTGTTGGCGGTAAAAAGGTTAAAGAGTATCTCCAAGCTGTGTTTAGACTATGCATAACATATAAGCATAATTATGCATTTAGTACATTAGGTTTATTTTCATATCAATGAATATAGAGATTTAATATCTAATAGGCATACTTACTATTGTTCTTTCTCTATACTTATAGCATTAAAATCTAATAGTATGAATTATAGATTTTTGTCTCTTTCAAAATTAAGATACGGTTGTAGTTAGTTTAGTAACATTGCTTAAATTTGGGATATGAATGAAAATATTGTGCCATTTTGAGAAGAGGCTGGCATGTTGAAAAGCTGTTTTGTACCACATATATAGAACCTTATTCTAACTGCCTGATGCCAAATTAATTCGATTACTTCATATAACTCAGTCATTAAGTAGTTATGAGCAGATATATAGAGCTCTTGTTGTGTTTGTTAGTTATTATTAATATTTTATAAACAGATTTTTTCTTAATCCGTTTGCATGTACCCTTACTTACTTACTGGTAGAGAATTCCTCCTAGCATTAAAAATGTTACAAAAACATACAAAAATATACAGAATTTTAGTGTAGACTTATTATTGTGGGATAAGAAGTAACATTTGAAGTTTTTCAGTGGGTTACTTCTGTGGATTGTATAACAGAAGATTATTTGTAGCAGTAAGCCTTTAGTATAGTAAGAGATAAGTAGACGGACGGTACGAATTAGTTTCATTGATACCTAATTAAATTAAAAATGAATTTGCTTAATTGAGTAACTTTTGTATTTTTGTAATTTTATTGATTGATTGGTGTGAAATTATGAATATTATGTAAATGTTTATGATAGAAAGAAAATCAAATTTGAGTTGTGAAACTACGAAATTAATGAAAGAAAATTGTTTGTAATTTGTTGCTTTAAATTCTTTTAATATGCTTTAACATTATATTATTGAACTGTTACTGACATTATGTATTGAAACTATTTCGAATGTTACGTAATTAATCAACTAAATACCTAGTATTATGATTTTAAACTTCATAAGTAGTGTAAATGTAACATTTTGTCTCTGTAGAAATAACAATCTTTGCATTCTTCTTACTTATATTGATATAAATATATATTAGTAGACGTTTTATCAACATAACGTTTCAAAACACTTCACTTGAATAATAGAGATTAGAATTACTTACAACATTCTCTCTTTATACTATATGTTTAGAATATTATTATTTATTTATTTATAATTCTAAGCATAGTTTTTATTTATATTACAATTATGGTCGCAAATAAAAATAATATACAAACACATTTATTTGTTATTTATTACCTTTCCTGTAGTATTTATTAGATAAAGTATACCTACTTGAGGTCGAGAACTTCTCAACCATAGAAAATATATGTGACTCTCCTTTAAATCTATTTTATGTTATCCCGTTGACAATTTATTTGTTTAAAAAACAACGCATGTTGATCACAAATCTCCAGTACTTAACTATTATAATAGATGTTGCTACAGTTCTTAGTCTAGCTAGATACACTAAGAATTGTAGATACATCTACCTAAGAAAGTCCTTATCAATTATGGGCACATTTTTATTCTTGGTTAAAATGTATCTATCTGACTATTACCTAATCAACTGAAAATGTCACCTGTATACAAGTAAGAAAAGATAGGAATTGACAAACCTTTTTAAATTATAATTCTAGACTAATAAGTTTCAAGCTGAGTATTAATTGGGCGTATAAGACTTATTGTATAGTAGGGTGCAAGCTGTATAGTTATTAGGTGTTCAAAGGCAAACGTCAACTATTTCGCACGCTCGTGATTGCTTTATATCAATTTTGCCGGCTAGGGATAGGGGTTGTTAGTCGCGTCCCGCTGCCCCGGTCCAGTCCCCGTCGGGTGCCAAACGGGAGCGGTAGCCTGCGCTGCGCTCTCTTCGCTAACAGATTATTGTAAAATAAACAAAATGTTATAATTTTGCAAGTGTCTTATAATCAGACCTGCAAATAATGATCGAACAACGAATAACTAATACTTTACTCCGTTAGTGATGAAGGAAATATCAGCTTATCTGGGTTAGTGTTAATTGACGTAGCGCGAGCTTCGAGTCAAAGCGCGGAATCATATTTATATTTTTTAGGCCCGACTTTCAATCCTCAGATAAGTTTTATCCAGCGAATAACATTGTCATTTTGACATATTTTCCAAAGAGAAACTATGTCAAAATTATTCAATGAATAAACTTTAACTGACGATTGAAAAATCAGCCCTTAATAAACAGAATTGACAAACAATGCAACGAAATGCTAAAGGGTAGTAGTATAAAAACTTAATGACAATACAAAACCACACAAAAGCTAGTTTTTAATACTTATCTACATAAAATATGAATTTTTCGATATTGATATTTTGGAGACAAAGAAACTTAGTTGTTTTATTAGATTTTTATTAGTAAATAGGTATTTAGTTATATATTAGTTATTTTAAAATTTATTAATGTTTAGTACATACAGATTCTAAACAAAATATTACTAAGTATATTGTTTTTTTGGATAAATTAATCATACTTGAATCTTTTTTTCATCTCTTTATCTACTAACACTATATTTCTGTTATGCTATAGTAAGAATTAATTAAGTTTTTGGTTTTGAACGGATATCAGAGGAAGTTGAATTGAATAAGAGTGATTGGGAGACATACTTTTTGTATTTAATTTATTTACATTACATTTTAACAAATTCTAGAAAGAAAGAAACTGCCAATAATACAAGTAATCAAAAAAGGCCTAATGTGTAAGTCACTTCACTTTTTCTTTAAAAGAAAACTTAAATAATTCAGACTGTCAAAGAGTACCTACTCGATAGTTAATTATAAGGAAGCATTGAAATAGCAATTACTTATTTAAAGTTTGAGAAAAGTATAATTGCTTAGTTGATATAAATTAATGTGAAGTAATGATGATTATTAAACGTATGCTCTATATATAATATGTAACGACACTGATTATGTAAAATATGTAGAGTGTAGATCAGGGTATGATAAGTAAGTCACCTTTTAGTAAAAGCTAAAAAATAAAAAAATCAGGTCGACTCACTCACCGTGAGTTGAAAGCGAATAAACGCGAGTTGTAAATACAAGCCTTGCACTACAACTCTGTTGTAAACCAAGGTGTTCAGGCAATGTATTGGTTCCTTAAGAACCACGATATACCAAATATGAGCGCGGGCTGCAGAGATACTGATCTGCTCTGTTCTGCGCTGCTTTTGCCCTGTTGCGGTATTACAAAATAATACAACATGTGCGGGTCCGCATTCAATTCGCACTGCTTCTGATGGTAATGAGAAGGAGCTTTTAAAGCCAGCCCATATCGTTCCGTCAATATAAACAATATTGAGAAAGTTTATACAGTCTTCGAAAGTATACTTTGAAGGAATTTGTCATGTATCTAAAATAACGTCTAATAGTACCTACCCACTTCTATAAAATAAATGATATTTGTTTTGATTTGACGAGTCCTGGACTGGACTTGACTGAAGACTTCCTGACATATTGTTATCACACCCATGACCTAATAACATACAAGTATGACCCAATTGAAAGAGGTCAGTTTTTAAATTCTTAAAAAACCGAAACTGAAAATCGTACCTTCTTGAGTAAAAACTCCTTGTCTTGAGTGGGACTCGAACCTATGACCTTTTAACAACAACAACGATGACTTAATAGACTTATATCAAAAAAAGCACTTGAAAAATTTGATACTGCGACATACCTACCTATGTTTCGGTACCTAGCTTAAATGAATGAGTTTTCCAACCGTATTGCAAAATGTCATGGTTTTGAATCCCATCCCAGCTGAGGCAAGGTGTTTGTTTTCTCCAAAATACTATTTTCGGGTAAGAGAGGTGTATTGGCGTTCCCTTTACATTTCAGTAGAAGTTTCAGTGTCGCGCTTGCTCCCCGGAGGTATGTTTCCGCTGTTAGCGGCGTGTCTGGCGGTAGCTGCCGCTATGTCGACGCCGCCCGCGCCCGCGCCCGCGCCCGCTCCTGCGCCCGCGCCCGCGCCCGCGCCCGCTCCCGCGCCCGCGCCTGCTCCCGCGCCCGCGCCCTCTTCGGCCCCGGTGTGCGAGCAGGCTCCAGCGCACGCTCAGCCTGCCGATGCCTTCTACCGTTTGGGGATAGCTGGCGAACCTGACTTGTTCTTACCGGGAGAACTTTATACAGGTAAGCGGAGCTCATTTCACCTGGCTCCGACTTTCCGGAATGTGACTGTAGCTATGACTGACAGCCTACAGCTCTCTACAGGTGTTGAGCTCTCGTCCAACCACAACTTCGGGCAGTACATCGAGTCCAAAGCAAAGACTGCAGCTAAAAAACTTGGGGTTCTCTCTAAGGTCAGGCGGTACTTCACGCCAGAACAGCTGCTCCAACTTTATCAAGCACAAATTCGATCATGTATGGAGTACTGCTGCCACCTTTGGGATGGATCAGCCAAATACCATCTGGCTGCTTTGGACTCGATTGAAAAACGAGCTAAGAGACTCATTGGTGACCCTGCCCTGATAGACGCCAAGCTGTAAAATCTGGAACATCGGCGTAGGGTGGCTCGTCTGTCGGTCTTCTACAGGATTCATTTCGAGGAGTGCGCGAAGAAGTTGCACGACCTAATCCCACCATCCACTTTCCGCTATCGGAGCGCGAGGCGCGAGTTCCATCCCTATGTTGTAGATATGCCACCTTGTCGCACGAGCCGATTCGGTTCAACTTTTTTAGTGCGTACAGCTAGGGAATGGAACGCGCTGCCTGCGAATGTGTTCCCTGAAAGTACCTACCTATCCTATGTCGTTGATTATACTCTTGAGAATATGTGTACACAATTTCAAGATGATCGGTTGAATAGTTTACGCGTAAAAGCGTATCAAACAACAAACAAACAAACAAACTCACTTTCGCATTTATAATATTAGAAAGGATGATTTTTTTTCGGAGAGAGTTTGCTGATTGCCTTAGACAGCATATTCAGCTTCACCCGGCTTTTTTGGGGACGGCGAGAAACTTAAAGGGTTCCTCAAGCCGTGTGAAACGAATCACCTTCGGAGGTTTTTTTAAAGGGAACGGCATCACGCAGTGCGTGTCCCCGTGCCTTACTAGATTTTCCAAGGGGTTCGGATCGGAAAGTTAGGATGAGAGCTATAAGTTTGAAAATGATGTTTATAACTTACATAAAATACCTCATGTCTTTTGTTCCTAGTGTCGTTACAAGGAGTGGACAGCGGCCAAGGCCCTACACCGTTTGTAGGGTTTACGATTTGGGCTCAGTTCGATGAGGAAACCACGAAGGTTGACAACGTCAGTGCGCCTGTGGCTAACCAGACTTTAGGCGCTTTTCAAGCGCATGATGCCCAGACAAAGCCTCATAAGTTTTGTAACACCGCCGTCGATAATGCTACTGCTCATCCCAAAACTGATGTACAGGTTGGTACGATACCTCTTCATTAATTTAGTAGCAACCTACAATATTGTAACAATCGCAAATAAAACAGTACAAAATTTGTAACGATTTTGGATGAAGATAATAATAATATAATATTAGACAACATCACATACATTGTTCTGATCCCAAGGTAAGTAGCTAAAGCACTCGTTTTATGGAAACCAGAAACAACGACGGTTCCACAACCACCCAGACCCGACACTGTAGTATTCACTTTTTATAACATGTAAATAAGATAGAGGATAGAGAAAGGTTTGTGTAAATACGAAAATACTTACGGTTTTTATTGTTGCTAAGCATGTTTTTATAAGAATCTCTTGTAGTCACATTATTTTTAGGTCCAGTTGTTTCGTTCTATCTTTTTAACAAATTATATATGGTTGTCCTTATTTTCTTACAATACTTCTTTAGATATTATAAAATAACTTCCATTCAATGAAAATTTATAAACAAAGCCTTGACAACTATGTCAAATGTTTTGATGGCAAAGACAATATTTTCTTTTAAAAAATGCAATGTAAACTTTTTATGTTATTCTTAATTTGTATAAATTTAAATTAAATTGTGTTCTACGGGAAGGGTATATAAGCGTCCTGTCCTGCGCTCAAAGACCATTCTAATTACGAGTTCCGAACAAGGAGTATCTAATTACGGAACCTCTGGCTGACTATGGAACCTCTGGCTGACTGCGGAACCTCTGTCTGACTGCGGAACCTCTACCTGGCCTGACCTCTACCGGTCTGAGACCCTGTGCAGTGCTGCTGAGCCAGTCCTTCGCTTGCTACGTATCACTGAGGTAGCGCCATTTGGCGCTGATAGATTATTGTATATATTTTGTTTTGTATAGTTATTTTGTAAATATTTTTAATTATTAAATATCATTTATTTTTCTTCTTTTAATTAAAAAAAGTTGCTTCATAACAACACAATATCGAAAAGATCGTTTTCGACATTGACCCGACCGGGAATCGAACCCGGGACCTCAGATTTAGTGCCGCCCAAAGTCCGGCGTGCAAGCCACTCGGCTACGGAGGTCGTCATAATCGATCGATCACAATATCTCTTGTCCCATGAATCACAATTAATACAAAACAATTTATTTCCAATTGTTTTAATCAGTTATCGAAAATGGTAGGTAGGGTGAAAATTATCTGAACGTTCATATGTGCGTCTATAATGAAAGTGCGCCTTAACACATTGAAATAAAGCAGATTTTTTTCAATGTTCAGATATCTAGTCTGAACATTGACAAAAATCTGCTTTTTTTTTTTTTTTTATTTATTAGAAAAGGCTTACTAACTATAAATACATACAGAACATTTATCTAAACTTATATAATCATAAAAACGTATATAATATATTTAAATTATAGGTACGCACAACATATACCAAAAAATAAAATTGCTAACCAAAAAAAAAGACAGAAACATTAAAAAACATAAAAAAAAGAATGAAAAGTACAATTTTTAAGGGCTATTTCTTAGTATTGAAGTACAATTTAACACACTTATTAAAATAAACCAGTTTGTCGCTTAATATATCTATTTCATCATGACTCTTAGATAGTTTATTGTAACACCTTCAAACATTGCAATAAGAGAGGAATTGCTCCCATAGTTGTTCCTTTTAAAATCAATCAAAAAGGGCGTATAATTGTGTAATCTGGCAGTGTGTCTGGGTACTTTAAAATTTACCTGTGATTAGAGGGATGGAATGGAATGGATGGTAATTAAGTAATTAATACAAAAAAAATAATGACAGTTGGTATTTACGGTTTCCCAAAGACATAAAATTGAATTGGGATAATCTTTCTTTATAGCTTTTTACTGTACGATGAACTCCACTCACATAGGCTATTCTGTTTAAAGATCGTTTCTGATTTTTTTCCATACGCTTTATTACAATGTAATAAGGCGCACTTTCATTAATTCTCAGACGTCAACCAAAAATGTACACTGTGACTGTGACTGTCATTGATATAAATATAAAGTTATAAAGTTAAATGTTAAGATATTTGGTACCTAAAGTTGAACGCGCAGGGGAGCGATTTTTAATCTCACCGGTGAACTCGAACTAAAAGTGACATGAAATACACTATGAAATAAAAACACATACCCCGTTTGAGAATTTTCGGTGTCAAAAATAAGTTACCAGTGACCTTGAATAATAGGAGAAGGAGCACTTTTAATCATAACTTGCGAAATAGTTACCGGTTCAAAAATGGCCCCCTTGATCACATTGACGCTGACTGTGCCTTTTATACGTAAACTTTAGATGACAATATTTATTGAACCGTATAGGTAATCTGGAGTGCGCCGTTCCGCGCGGCGGAGGCGTGCGTACGTCTAAGCGCTCGCGCCGGCCCGGTGGGCGCGGGGCCGGGCTCGGTGCTCGCGCGCAAGATCTGCGCCGCGCCGCCCGCGCCCGCTAGCTTCGCCAGGCAGCCGCCGATCGTGGAGCCGTGCTGTGCGTGCGACGAGGCTAAGTATGAGGTATTTACTTTAGCTATATTAACCGCTCATATGCGGCGAGCACTGCTTAGTGTCCTAAATTATTAAAATTCTATTGTGTCACAGCAGAAGAGGGATTAATATAGATTTTAGAATTAAACTATATTTGTTCACTTTAAAGACATTGATCTTGATCGCCTTCTGCTAAGCGTAGATAAGATATAAGCTTATTAAAAAAAAAAAAAAGAAAGGATATAAGATGGAGAGAGTTTATTCAGAAGATGCCGGTTTACCTCTTTTTTGCAGGTGGTTGTTAGGATTGTGAGATTTAGGGAACACATACATTGGCAGTGCTTTCCACGCTCCTTGTCAATGCGATACGCAACAAAATGGCGAGGATGGTTTAAGCTCCCGAAGTACATACAGTCCGTGGAAGAAACATAAGCATACAATATGGTGCTTGATGTGCGAGGATATGTACTTGGTCTTTACTAGTATCATTGCCAATAAACCCGCTGGCTCTGCACTCAACGCTTTCCACGCAGTCGCTTGCAGTCAACTGGTATTTAGCAGGAAGTTTATAGGGCCTGACAAGTATGTTAAGTTTCGTTTCATCCTGCTATTTATTCTGATTAATCGTTTGCGCGATTATCGTTTTTAACGCGCCCGGTCTGCGGGTGCTGAGGTTAAGCAACTTTTGAAAAGGCCGGTCATCGGATGGGTGACCAAAAATTTATCATCTCGAGCTCCTCCGTGCTTCGGAAGGCACGTAAAGCCGTTGGTCCCGGCTGCATTTGCAGTCGTTAGCAACCACCAATCCGCACTGGGCCTGCGTGGTGGTTTATGGCCCGTTCTCCCTATCCATCCATAGGGAAGGCTCGTGCCCCAGCAGTGGGGACATAAAATGAGCTGATGATGATGATGATGATGAATCGTTTGCGGGTTTTGAAGCAGGTTAATTTTTAGTGAAGACAATCATGCTGAATGCGAGCAGCACAAAACCGGTCGTCGTGGAGATACTTGGGGGAGGCCTTTGTCCAGCAGTGGACGTCTTTTGGCTGAGATGATGATGATGATTATGAATCATGTGAGACAAAACTATATGCCGGTAAAAATGTAATAACGCGTACAACAGGTTACCTTCGAGGGCATGTGGTCCCGCAATACGCACCCGCACGAGTTTCCCCCGGAGTCTGCGCATGCGCACTTCGGCGACGTTATCGGCGCATCCCACACAGCGCAGTACAGGGTGTGGCAGGAAGGCAGGGTGGCCAGCGCGGGGCTGCGGCGGCTGGCCGAAGATGGCGCCACTACCGCCTTGGAAAAGGAATTGAAAGCTGAAGTGAGTGTTAAATGATTAGTCTTTTTACGTTAAGAATTCAGTAAGTTTTGATGCTCAAAATGAGTCCCTTAAGGACTTTAAACCGCTCAGTATTCCTAATAAAAAAAACGAGCTATACAGTGTCACTACTACACCAAACGCCTGGGTAGCTAATACCTTTTAATTATTTGCCATAACTATAACGTTGGTAGCATTGTTATGTTTAAATTAGAAATAACAAATGGGAGGATTTCTGGTGAAGTGCGCTTCCTCTTTCGTCGTTATCGTCACTTATACCATCAGGGCAGATGAAGCCCAAGGGCTCGACCGCCTAACCGATCGCCTTGACTTCGTGTGTGGTTTATGACGTCATCTTGTCGTTTCGTGCCGCCTATGAAAGCAATATCGAAAGCTATAGTAAAGACTATAGCTTTTGATATTGCTTTCATTTCAGGCGGTGCGAGGTGGCAAGATGACGTCATAAACTATACGCGTAATTAAGGCGATCGATTAGGCGGTCGGGGGGCAGGCTTTGACAGTTCTGTAGAGTACCTCGCACTTATGATATCAAATTTTACCTATGACATAAATCACAAAAACCTCTTTTTAGGGTTCCGTACCTCAAAAGGAAAAAAAACGGAACCCTTATAGGATTACTTTGTTGTCCTTCTGTCCGTCTGTCTGTCTGTCTGTCTGTCTGTCTGTCTGTCTGTCTGTCTGTCTGTCTGTCTGTCTGTCTGTCTGTCTGTCTGTCTGTCTGTCTGTCTGTCTGTCTGTCTGTCTGTCTGTCTGTCTGTCTGTCTGTCTGTCTGTCTGTCTGTCTGTCTGTCTGTCTGTCTGTCTGTCTGTCTGTCTGTCTGTCTGTCTGTCTGTCTGTCTGTCTGTCTGTCTGTCTGTCTGTCTGTCTGTCTGTCTGTCTGTCTGTCTGTCTGTCTGTCTGTCTGTCTGTCTGTCTGTCTGTCTGTCTGTCTGTCTGTCTGTCTGTCTGTCTGTCTGTCTGTCTGTCTGTCTGTCTGTCTGTCTGTCTGTCTGTCTGTCTGTCTGTCTGTCTGTCTGTCTGTCTGTCTGTCTGTCTGTCTGTCTGTCTGTCTGTCTGTCTGTCTGTCTGTCTGTCTGTCTGTCTGTCTGTCTGTCTGTCTGTCTGTCTGTCTGTCTGTCTGTCTGTCTGTCTGTCTGTCTGTCTGTCTGTCTGTCTGTCTGTCTGTCTGTCTGTCTGTCTGTCTGTCTGTCTGTCTGTCTGTCTGACGGTCTGTCTGTCTGTCTGTCTGTCTGTCTGTCTGTCTGTCTGTCTGTCTGTCTGTCTGTCTGTCTGTCTGTCTGTCTGTCTGTCTGTCTGTCTGTCTGTCTGTCTGTCTGTCTGTCTGTCTGACGGTCTGTCTGTCAAGACCCTTTATCTCGGAAACGCGTGGAGGTATCGAGTTGAAATTAAAACCATATACTCAGGTCTGCGGTACCTTAAAGTTGTGAAAAAATCAAACTTCTAAGTTAACGAAAAAAAAAGATACGGCCGTTTATGTCGCAAAAAACGAATATTTCGGCTAAACGGATTGTATCCTAAGCAATGAAAAATTAAAAATATAGAATGTAAGTTTAGATTGGCATTATTTAAAAAAAATATTGACATTCTGCACTCCTTCTCTATATAAACTATAATTGTGCAAAATTTGATACTCCTCCGACCGCACAGTTTTCGTAAAAAGGTGTACAAAGATTTTGCTTCACGTATTAATATATAGATAATAAAGAAATACAAATACAAATGATTTATTAGTCAAAAATAAAAATAATAGATAATATTAGAAGTAGGTTAATTAATTTCGTTAATTTAGCCTCTCAAGTAGCAGTGCGAAATTTTGGCGAAATTAAAAAAAAAACAAAATGGCCGTTAAGGGGCCTGCCCTTCGTGGGTGGTCCCTACCTAAGGGTATCGGGTTACACTAATTCGAGTTCGAAACAAGGTCGAAAGATAATAAACATGTAACATATGTCTACTTGTTCGTAATGAAATAAGCTAGCTGTTTATTAAATAATATGGTTGTTACAGGGCTCCCGTAGTTAAATAATAACACACTGGTTAATGTATCGGAGTATAATTTCTGACTAGTTTTAATAACTAAAAATACAAGTATATATATTAATTTATAAACAAAGAAATTGGCGGGGGAGATTAGTTGACTGTAGAAAGTCACGAAACAGGAACTAATAAGTTTTGCTTAATTTACATAAAATGTCTCTATATTAAATCACGTTATTAATTATCTCTATTAAATATCACGAACATTACGTGCTATGAATATTGTGCTGACGGCACATTACTTCCCCCTTTAGAAAATAATAATAATAATAATAATAAATTACAAAATAACATTAATAAAAACAATGCAAAGAACCCTAATTAAAATTACGAACAATAACTTAGTGGTATAGTAATAGTAATTGCAACCTTGCAGACTGCGCGTAAATGAATAATGCTGATTCCGCGTCTTGTTCTGTCTGCTAGCGCCGATAATACTTCTTTATTCTGAACGCAAATGTGTGACATAATATGATAGGTGCGACTAATAACACTCTCGGGAACATGATTATAAAGCGAATCTTACAGGCTGTCGAGAGATACGACCAGCTCGTGTGACAACGTTCTTATCTGGTCGTGTGCTTACTATCTGCTTTGTCAGTGGTTCTTGATCGGCTTTCAGTACGAACGCTGGTTTGATTCTGTCTATAGAGATTCTTACGCGTTTGTCGCCTTGCAATATTACGAAATTTTTATCACTTCTGTCAATGACTTGATACGGACCATCGTATGGAGGACTGAGACTAGGACGCAAACGATCACATCTCACGTACACATGTGAACATTTTGACAAGTGAGGATGAACGAAAGTATTGTTATTCGAGCTCTCTCTTTTGGGAATAGATATTGCTTTTGTAATATTTTCTCTCAGATTGGTAACGAAATCGTTAAACGTTTCCTGTTGTTCGCAACCGAAAAATTCTCCTGGTAGTTTAATCGTGGCGCCATATACCAATTCGGCAGCACTGAAACCAGTATCTTGACGAAAACAAGCACGAAGTCCCAATAAAACGGTTGGTAACTCTTCCATCCAGTTGGTTGTATTGCCTCTTGCGATCAATGCTGTCTTTAGCGTTCGATGTAAACGTTCCACCATGCCATTCGCCTTGGGATTATATGGAGTAGTCCGTATCTTATGAATACCCATTAGCTTGGCTAATTCTTTGAAAAGGTTTGACTCAAACTGTCTCCCCTGATCGGTTGTGATCATCTCAGGACATCCAAATCGCGATATCCATCCTCCGTAAACGTGGCGTGCGACTGATTCGGCTGTAATGTCTTCAACTGGAAAAACTTCGGGCCATGAAGTGCATCGGTCA